>JAINUU010000087.1:0-1200000 GCA_020205605.1 Panax ginseng
CTCATTTACTATTAAAACTTTAAACCAGCGATCAATATTGATTTACTATTATTGTAAGACCCCAAATTTTTATAAATAAAAATCGAATTTCCTCTAATTATTATTCTTGATTAATAAGGTGGTAATTTGATATAATGCTTTAGTTATGGGTGAAATGTGCAATTTTACAAAATAAACAAGTGGTTATTAAAATATTCATTGTTGTCGGGGAATATTCGTTTGGTCGTGGAATATTAAAGATCGCTTGGGGAATATTCGTATTTACGGCAGTACCATGTGTGGGCCCCATAACTGAAAGCGATTGGAGAAAAAAAACGACAAATATAAGTTGTTTAAAAATAGCTGGGTAGTAGTTATTCACGAATTAACCTTTGTTGAATTACCCGGTGGTTAAAATCAAGAATGTCTGGCGTGGTTGTATGGATAGCACGGTATTAGACAAGTATTGTTGAATTATTGATTAAATGCGTAAGAAGGCACTACTCAATAATTATTACAGTGAGTTCTTGCTCAATATTTTATTGATTCAATAATTGTTCGTTGCTTTAGTTTATATTATTATTGTTTCAATAATTATCATTTACATGATATTTTCCATTATCGGATCAATAATTCATATTATTTGAATAATATTATCGATAACATTATTGGTAATGTCTAGAAAGTTACATCTAAGGAGAGGTTTGGTCACCTAATTGCGGCGCTTGAGAAGGAGAAATCCTTATTGAAAGCCCCCTCTTTCACAGAAGCGGCACGGTCACAAGATCTTGTGATTCGTAATATTATTTTTAAATAATTAATTATTTATTATTATGATAAAGAAAATATTTATTTTATGTGGATATAGATGGAGAAAATTTTTAATGTGACAATTGTTGAAAATTAATATTTTATCTTTTACGATAAAATAATTCATTTAAATATATTATTTTAATAATATATTAATTGGTGATATTTTTACAATGAATGTGGGATATATGAGTATATGAGGAGGAAGAGTATTTTGTGGCATTAAATGTTTAACATATGTTTTTGTGTGTTTGTGGACACAATTCTTGACCAAAAATTGATTATAGATATAAAATCATTTCATTTATGGATTTTCATTATAATTTTCATTTGGAATTTGGAAAATCTTCCTTCAGAAAGTTGTAGAGAATTGAATTTCCTATAAAAGTCTCGAGATTGAATTTTCCAATAAAAAGGCTATTTATCATGAATTATTGAAGTTAGGAGTTCAAATAATTGATTTTTGGAAGTTTTAATTATTTTATATAAGAAAACGTTTTTTTGTGGTTGTTGGCACATGGGTGGTGATGTTTTTGACCAAAGAAGGCATGCTAGAGTTTTCAAAACATGTGGGTAGGAATTTAGAATAAATAATAATATATTTTATTAATTTAGTCTCCTTTGGCGTTCTAACATTTTCCTATAAATAGAGGGCTAAGTTAGAATTGAAAATCACAATTCGTAAACTAAGTTTTCTCTTTCTCTCTATATTATCGAGCGTATTCTTGTGAGTATACTTTGAGTGTTGCTATATACTATGCGAGTTTACGTCAAGACTACTATACCGAAATTCAATTAAATACGGTTATTTTGAGGTAAGAGATGTTATTTCTTCGCAAAATGATATTATTTTCTTCAATATCATTATGCCAAAATCTTTGTTGAACTTTTTATCAAATTTGGAACTTTTTTTCATGTCTGGGTTACTATTCATAAGTTACTATTTTTACGAGTTACTATTCATGAGTTATTATTCATGAGTTCTTATTCACGAGTTACTATTCACGGCGTGAAGATGTTTTTTATGAAATTTCTATTTTTTGTGTTGGGAGTTACTATTCACGATATCAAGACTATTCACGATACTCTGACTACTATTCACTTAATATTAAGACTATTCAATTTAAAAATGAAAATTTTTCTTTTGTCCAAGATGTCTATTTTGGCTACTATCTTTGATTGTATCCATGTTTTGATCGTTATTTTTGAGTTTCGCTTCAAAATCGCTTTATTATGAAGTATTATCGATCTTAGATAAACTGTGTATACGAATCCCTAATATTTGTCCTTCTATCTCATCGGATTCGTTCTTAAAAATATTTTTCATCATCCTCGGTCCTTAATGGTGATATTTGATGAATATCTTTGGCTCAGTAGCAAAAAGATGAGCGATTAATCGATGAATATCTTTGGCACAGTAGTGCAAAGATGAGCAGTGTTGAGATGAACATGACCAACTGGTGATTTAAATGAATATCTTTGGCTGTGAGTGCAAAGATGAATATTGATTGTTGTTACAGGATAAAATATTGATGATGGACTTTTAAACCTTGAAAGCGGTAGAATTCTTTCTCTCACGTGACTCTTCTAATGGATTCTTTATTTTCATTGCATTTGTTGATCTAAAACTTGTTGTCTATCAGATTCTATTAGATTTTTCCTCGTGAAGACTAACGATAATTTGTTGTATATTATCTTAGTCATAATATTCTTTCTTGGGCTAGTTGAGCTCACCCTTTTCCTTGTTGTTCCATTTTCTTCTCGTGGAGGTGAGAACATAGCAGGATCGTAGTCGGGGGTATGGAATGAAGGTTCTAGAGAGAGTTGTTTAGTAGTCCTCACCATTTTTGTAAAATAATGTATCAATAATTATGATGGGGATTTATTTGCGTGTGGATATTGTGCAGGCGGCAATATCGTATTTAAACTCACGAGATGTATTGTCGTATTTCACACAATATTTGTATTATTGAAGTTGTAGTTATGTATTTGGCGACTCGAGAATGGGTCAATGAATGGACCTATTTTGGGGGCGCCACAGCTTATAACTTCCACCAAATGGTCCATATTGATTTACTATTATATCTTCAACCAACTATTCGAAAAATTAGCACATCTCCTCATGGAATAATATTGTACCCAAAAATGATTTGGACCGAAAATAAATATATCTTACGGGTGAACAGTACCCCATGAATAGTAACTCGTGAATAGTACTCCGACACGAAAAATATCCCGAATACCCAATTGAATAATATATCCTCCAGACATCAATTATACTAACACAAATAAGTCCAACACAATGGATCTATAAAATCCATCTTTAATCAACATGAACTTATTCATTATTAATATTATAATTCACAATATTTAACAACCAGGTCGTTCCTAGGAAAGAGGGGGCTTTCCGTTAAGGATTTCTCCTTATTGGCCGCAATTAGGTGACCAAACCTCTCCTCGATGTAACTTACAGACATTGTCAATATTGCAAATAATAATATGAATAATTTTGCCAAAATCTCAATTATTGATTTAATAATATATCATATAATGCGGATGATACCGTAACAATAATTGAATCAATAATATGAGAAATATGATCGAAAGAATTCATCGTAGTAATAATTGAGTATAAATTGAGTGACTTCTCACGAAGCATCAATAATCAATACCGTGTCTTCTTCGTGCAACTACGCCAGACATCGCACTTTTACTAAAGGGTAGTTCAACAGCTTTTAACAGTAACACCTCCGCCGTTATTTTCATAAAGTATTTTTGTCGTTTTTTCAATCCGAAAATAATTCTGTTGTGGGGTCCACGAATGATTGTGCCGTTGTACTAATATTCCCTGACCAATCGAATTATATAACAACTTGCGTACTTTGCAAAATTTATAAATATTATCCACAACTATAACATTATATCAAATCAATACCATAATATTTAAAAATATAATTCGAAAAAAATTATTCTTTATTCATAAAAGTTGGGGTCTTACAACAGACGCAACACAAAAATTAAGCTCACTTTTCATTGAACTATATATACTATATATGCGTACGATTTTTTAGTAAGAGTACCAAACTCTATTTTTCATAAAATAATATGACAATGGAAATCTATATGATCGCAAAACTTCATACATGTGAATAAATTGCCACTAAGTTATAAAAAATTTATCAGAGAGATATTTAGTCATCGATAAACCACAGACAAAATTGTCAGAGAGATTTTATTTTTCTTAAAATTATTAATAGTTGTTAGTGAACCAAAATTGACCGTTAAAAAAAAAATTATGCGACCTTTTATTTTATTTATGATGTTAAAAATTAATTTATTAAAATACTACGTAACTAATTTTTTAACAGTCGACCGTTGTTATCTTTTAACTAATTTTTTTAATTTTGATGAGTTTTAGAATTTATCAAGATTCGTATATATCATATATTACATCTATATATATCAAAATTTACTGTTTGATTTTTCAAAGTTATAACGAGATATTCCTATAATAAAAGTTTGTGTAATTTATCTATTTTTTAGTATAAAGTTTAAGATATGCGTTTATACTTAAAATGCAATTTGAAATTGGATATACTTTAAATGAGACATGTTGTAAGAGTCATTTGAACTATTCAAATTTGATTATTAAAAATATATCGAGTTTGAGTCGAGCTAAAATATACTGTTATGATAAATCATGCTTGAAGCACAAAGATGTTTCTATTTCAATTATCTGTCTATATTATTTATCGAAAGACAAATAATATCAAAATTAATAATCTTGAAATTTAATAGAAAATCATCTTTGAAGACGGCCAAAGGCAAGGTATCAGTTTAGCTTCCCAAGTGAATAGTGATGATACTTACTTATTGGATAAATAAGTTCTGCAAACAGAACAATAGGAACCCTGTAGCTAGGCAAATAGGCAGTGTAAGTTGCCTAACATTTAACAGTAAAAGAGGACACACAGCACGCCATGCAGCTTGACAAATGATTTTCCAGCTTCCCCACAAAATCCCAACTCCCCATTGATATGGATCATCTCCAAACAAACTTAAAAGAACTCGTGATGTATGTCCCTCCAGTCTTCTTTAGTCGAAAGGATCAAAACGAGGGTCATGCTCACTTGCCATTAACATTCCGGTGCACAGGCATGTTGGGCACATTACCTGAAGAACATGAATAATATTAATCACAAATCAATAGCATGTTTGTTATGCTCTTAAGGGTACAAGGCTACGTTTTTTTTATATGAAGAGGACGGGATCTGGAAAAATGAAGGAGTGGATATTCGAAGATCAAGTGAAATTGGCTGGAGATGTACATCTCAGCATGATATTGTACAAGTATAATCCTTGCTGGTATGGATTTAAACTTTAAAATTGATTCAAAACAAAGCTCTCGTATCTACCCACTCGCCTTGCCCCTTGATAAAGCTGTAGAGATCAAAATAGAATACCTTTCCTGCTCCTGAGCAATTCGAACACCTTTGCGTGCTGGGAGCTCGTAGTGGTTGATCAGAAGCAATGGATACTGAAACGGGCTCAATATTTAAGCATACACCACTTGCAGAACACCGTGCACAGGCCAAGTACCCTGCATACAATTATATGAATAGATGCAGCATACTACATCTCTAGGTAAACAAGACAGATTACCTACCATAACTTTTCAGGACTACATGTTAGGACCCGGCCCAAACCAAGTTCAGAAATAAGGCTCAATCCACTTCCTAATAGCATCAACTTGGGTCATCTTGGCCCCAAAAGGTCAGTGGTAGAATTAAGCCTTATATACACATTAATCAAACCCATGTGTTCCGATGTGGGACTAGGGCATTACTCTACAAGTCAGGCAAATTAAGAGCCAAAACTAGATATAGGAATATCAAAATCCAAATCATATTTATATAACATCAAATCTTAGTTTAGCACAACCCAAGTTCCAGTAACTGGTGCCTTGAGAGTGGATACTAAATGGTCCACTCCAAGAATAAGAAGCCAAATTAAAATTTTAAAGTAGTTTATATAATTTGATAATTCAACGTCAAGAAACAACTTTGAATTTTTATCATGTTAGTTGGAGTATATTTGACAGATGATTAGATCATATCAAATGTGGATTGATGTTAAATAACAAAAACAGGATAATTATATCTCAAGCAGCTCTGAGTGTCCATTTGTAGTTATTGGCATTGATCGTGTACATGGAAATAAATTAATAAAGGAGTACTTTCTTAAGGGCAAACTCTACCTACTTCTGCTTGTAAGTTCGAAAGGCTTTAGTTTCCAAGAGCAAGAATCAGTCGATGGACTCCATTTGTTTCTCACTATAATCTACTTTCAAACATATAAACCATTAAATTCTGGTTTGATATACATACATAACAAAAACGGTGCATACAACTAAAGTGCAATCATTCCTTATCCTTCTTAGACTCTACATTACTTCACAATTGATTAGCTTCCATTGTTCATTGGAATTTCAAACTCAATTTATCACAAGTCAAAACCCTAACAATTTATAGGAGGTAAAATATCCTACCTAGTAAAATCAAATTCACACCTACCAGTTCCATGGCAATACTTGCACCTTTTCTTCTCTTGTTGCTCAACATTATTAGCTTCAATCAACATCAAAGCTGAAATAACACCCACTGCTCCACCTGAAAAAGATGCTACTATAGGATCCACCTGACTGAATTGAGAAATTAAACCATTATAAATCAGGAAACTAATCATTTGACATCTTTCTTGTAGAGATAAAGGGAATATATTCGTAATGGAATAATATATATAATATCCTAAGAAGCTAAGAATATAAAAACAACATGTAGGAGTCAGACTAGTTTTTTGCTTTGTTTTGGTAAATACCTCAATTGCATAGGCAAATGCATATTGCGTATGAAATCTTCATATGATGTGCCACCGATACCCAATTTCAGTTCGAGCTGCCATCGAAATAGGTTTGGCAGTTTAAAGAGGTCATTTCAAGTGTAGAAGAATAGAAAATCACTTAAAATCATCACAAATTTCATATTTTTAAAACCATTATCATCATGAGCAATGTGGCAATGGCACAAAATAAGTAACTTGGATAGAGGAAATGAGCAAGCATGAGAGCGGTGTTTGTTTTGTGTCTAAAAGTAGTTGGATTCAATCTATAAAAGCAATGTTTCCTATCCAAACAATTCCAATTTCTTTCATTTCTTTATTCAAATCTTTGATCTCTAAATTCAACCTGACCTACTCTCCCAATCTTATGATGCCACCAATGACTATTTTATTTGTGCTTATGATCTTAATTATTTGGCTCCCTGACCATATTAAGCCTGCCACTACTTCAGCTCTTGCTGTCCTTGTGTCCACTAGAATTCATAAACTTCCTGTAAATCGCAAGTATCATCAAATGACCATACCCTTGAGTAGTTACAGGAAAATCTGGGGGACAACCAATCTTTTGACCTTCTACACAAAAATCCTTCAACTGATACTATGCCGACATACAAATGTCACATTTTACTCACCTAGTCACCCATAAACAATGATATAACTCAGTCCCATATATCCTCTTATCTTAAAAAGTAATGAAACCACCATAACTAAAATCTATCTTAACAAGAATGAATAGTAGGTCAGTTGGTAAAAGGACTCTCCTCCTGCCATGAGCTCATTGGCACAGGTTCAATCTTCATTCATCGGTAAGTGGTGCCCCTAACCCCCTCCCACCCCCACTCTATTCAGTGGGGGAAAAATCTACCTTGACAAATCCACGCAAAACATAAATAGAATTTAACATGAAAGAATAATAAACACATGAACATCAATTAGCCTAAGAATAATATACTTGCTGCCAGTCTGCCACTTCCTCAAGTTCAACAACTGTCATAATAAAGCTTAACAGCAGCGGAAGAAAAAGAAGAAGAAGAAGAAACGCATATCTTTTACATATAGGACCAGAATACTGTGGATAAGTTCTCATCTGTGTGACAATCTCTAGCCTTAGCTATTACTCTCTTTTTAATTGCAGCAGGCTGACAAGATATTTAGTTAAAATACTTTACAATATGGTAACATTACTAACCTCACTTGCTAGTAACTCACTATGACTTTCCACGTCAAAGTTAAATTCACTATCATTAACCATATGCCACTTCAATTCACAATTACCCAATGGTATGCAAAAACTAGCAAACTACCTAATGAATGCTTTATATCCCTCTCGCTTTTGACCCACATTACACAAGACCATTTACAGCTCTCACAATATACTCAGAAGATAACAATAGAAGAAGTATATGGATAGTTCCTGCTACCATTCTCTCTCTCCTATCAATGCACATAGACCATCTCATATATCACGTTAAACAGTCAAAGTAATCAATCAGACCGTATACTCCGAAAAGAGAAAAATCACTTGGCTTATTAAACTTACAATTGGTGCAAGAAGGCCCCCAAAGATAATAATTCCAGATATAAATGAAAAGCTAGTCAGATACAGTTGCTTCAATGTATTTGGCGTCTGCAGAAAATGAAAAATGCACTAGGTAAGTGAACAATAACAAATTGTCAACATTTGTGAAATGACAGAAAATTAAAGAAATATGAGATAACATGATGCCATTACATGCTTTTTTCCGAGACATGTTGTAATATGAGGTAAATCTCCTAAAAGATGAAGAAGAGGAACAACAACACGACTATGATATAAACAACAACAACAACAACAACAACAACAACAACAAACAACTATCTTTAACTTCAACTATCTTTCCCATCTTCCAACTTTTCAGTTGTCTAATTTTGGACATGGAAAAGGGGGGCACCATTTTGTATGGCATGGTTCATCCATGCATGGATGCCTGCAGATTGTGCATGTGGTATGAAATGTTCAGCCATTCTCACTGTGCAAGATGGGGACTTGCACCTACCCAGAAAAAAAAACCCAACATTCACCAACCGAAGCCAAGGCCAAGTGGAAATATTAATTTTTTACAAAATCGTGTTAAGAATTACCATACGAGGGAGAAAGGGAATAGTTGATGGCATGTCAGGCATCTCATTCTCCTCCATGCCCCTATCATCAAAAACTTTCAAACCCTTGATACGCTGTTGTACTCGTAACCTTCGGACCTAGTGAAAATTGGTAAAGAATGACAAAATAATCAAAGACAAGAAACTATTTATTTTAGTGGAACAAATGCTTAGCAGGGAAGAAAATGTATTCACAGTGTTGAAGTCTAAACTGACTTAGCAATTACCACCTCTTCCATGAGAAGAAAGATTTTATTCCGCCTACTTATTATGTTGTCTTGGATTTCCTGTGATTGCATCTGAACAAAATCTTGAACAGTTTCTGGTCCTTCTATAATGCAAAAGTTGCTGAAAAAAATTTACATTAAACTTTTAATCTCAAGAAAGAAATAACACCCTTCAAAACCAAGTTCATCCCAATAAACTAGCACGATCCTTGCAACAATGCCAGTAGAGACAAAAAGAATGGTTTGAAACAAAATGAAATCTGTCACTAAAAACTGACATAAACCATATGCTATTCCATTTGTTGAGTTAAGAACTTTCCAGTTCCGAACTACACAAGGTAACTCTTACAACAAAAAACCAACCCACCCACATCATCTTTCCAAAGCCTACCTGTAACTACCATAGACTTCTATGCCAAGAGCAACATTATTTTCACAAATTCAATCACATAAACTACAGCTGAAAATCAAAAATATGTATAAAATTCGACCATAAATTAATCAAGTAGCAGCATCAATTCATAAACCTCTAATTAGTTATGATCACGAAATATAAAAACCCAGCATGCCAAAGAACAGAAAATTCAAGTTCAGAAAATTTATTTTCGATTCTATTTTTACTAAGTTGTTGTAATCATTAAGAAATGAGTGAGAAACACAAAACCCAGAAAGAATATGGGAGAATTAACCTTGGGATATTATCGCGGGTAGGGACCGAACCAGAGGCATCTTTAGCAGAAGAACACACAGTTCTAACTCTGGAAGTGCTACGGAGAAGAGATAGACTTCTGGGGTTTAAAAAAATAAGGTTTGTGGAGGAATCGTGCCTTGAGTTGTTGATTGATGGAAGATGATAGTGGAGAGAGAAAGAACTCATCTTTCTATTGTTCTACCCTATGCTGCTCATCCAAATTGTAGAAAGAGATTAAATATATGCACAAAAGGTATATAAAATTATAAATAGATAGATATAGATACAGAATTCGATAGAGAGAGGAATGAGTTTTGTCTTCGAGCTCTGTAGAATATTCGGAGGATCTAACGCTGTGTGTTTGTGTGTTTAAAAGGAGAGAATTTATTTGAGAGTTTATTGAGAACCGAAAAGAAAATACTAGAATGAAGTAAAATTATTCTTGAAATATAATATTTATAAATAATCTGAAAATTAAAATGAATTTGAATCGTTTTTATATTTTTTCGTCTAAGATTTAAATTGAATTGTATCTTAATATTGTTCAATATGTATGGCATATATTGAGTAAAAAGTGAAATGGAGTGTTGAGTAAATTTTCTTTCAAAACTCATCTTTTAATTTATTTTTAAAAAATAATGAGAAAATAGACCAAAATTTTGAATATTTCAAAACTGCAAAATAGGATAACAAAAAAAATGAAGACCCTTTTTTCTCTTTATTTTTTATTATAAGTTATAAATTCTCTTGTTTTTTATTTCTTTTCAAACTCACAAAGAATGTTTTCACTTTTCAGGCATTAACAGATTGTGTTAAAAGGATTTCCTTTTCAATTTTCTATTTAGATCCTCCTTTTTCTTTTCAAATTTAAAATTTTTAAAAAGCTTGAAATTTAAGCTGACTAACTAACATCAATGAATGGATTACAGAGAAGGACGAACCATTTCTTTCATTAACAACTTAACTTATCATCCATGGCGGAGGCAAGAAAATAATTTAACACGGTACAGTTAAACTATAAATGCAGAAATGAAACGGTAAAAGGTATTTAAGCTTTAAGATACAGATGATTGTTTTTGTTTGTTCTGTGAAAAGATTTCAGAAATTACCTGGGTTTGCTTGGGTCTGTACATGTTACAAAATGGGATAATCACTATAGCTCGTACAACATGGGAAAGATTTGCAAGACTTTACAACTACCCAAGATACCTAAGAACTGGCTGTCCAAACAGGGGCTTTGTCTTGGTACTACAAAGAGCAAGCTTCTATCTTGGGAAGGAGACTCCGCCAGGCATCAGCGATGCCATTTGCTAAGCAAGCCTGTCCCTTTGCAAATTCATGAAAAGCAAGCCCCATATCTAATGTTTTCTGCTCTTGGAAGTGCACAATCTCTTCGTTCATTAGACGTACTATAGTGTCAAATCTTCTTGTTGCTTCCTCACTAGCAGCCTTGAGCTGCAACACAGAAACCTATTCCTGTGACAAGTAAAATTCTAGATCTTATACAACCAGGCCATCATAAGCTTTACTTACCTCTTCATAGTCATGCTCAGCATCTAGCATCTTTTCCGATCGCATTAGCCTCAGTTTGTTGCTGCATAAACAAAAACAAATATAATTAAATTAGAAATTTTGGATTTTCCAGCCAATTTGTAAAGAACTTGACACAAACTTCATCACCGTAACAATTCTGTTCCCTATTCGAGGGGGTTTCCCAAAACAAAACTTCCTTCAATTTCATTGGCGTGTCAATATAGATGTGCTTCATGAGAATTTATTTTCACTTTAGGTCTATAGTGCAATTGCTAATTATCATTAATTTGGCATCACTGACAGAGGAACAGGACTTGAGAAGGCAATAGTGGTGAAAGAAAGGGTGAAGTTCACAGAGCAATTTTGTTTTTTCAAAAGATTACTCTAGCAGGACAAGATTAGCAAAGAGAAGCATACTTCCTCTGTTGGCTGTCGCAAAATTAGAGGTACATTTTTCCTTTTTGTCTGTTCTAAAATTAAAGATACATTTCTAATTTTAGACTATAATGTGCCATGAAGTTCCTAACATGACATTATCACATTACTTATATTCTAGGAAGATGAGTATTATCATGTCATCACAACTACATTGTGTTACTGATACATTTGGAAAAGTAAAACTATCCTTATTTTAGAATATCTCTAGTTTTGGAACGGAGGGAATAATTGTTTAAAGACAACCATACAGGTCTATTTCCTTCAGTTTCACTGTTTCAGCCAGTTCACACTGCTGCGTGAAAGCATTAGCTCTTTCTGCAATTGTTCCCTGTTTGAAAATAACAAGACCATTAGAAGCAACTCAAAAAATTAAAACAGTATGAAGAAAGTAGGAAATAAGAGACTAGTAAAACTGAATGTTCACATGAGAATAAACCAACTACTCCCTCCGTTCCAAATTATAAGCAATATTGACATTTAAAAAGTCAATTTCAAATATTTTCAAACTCAAAACTGACATGATTCATTTAAGTTTTGAAAAATAATAAAACTAGTAGTACCTTTTAGGTAGTTTATGATATTCATAATTATATTTAACATAAATCTTATAACTAATAGTACTTTTTAGGTAGTTTATGATATTCATAATTGTATTTAACATAAATAAAATGAATCATGTTTGAAAATGTTTGAAATTAATTTTTAGAAAGTCAACATTTGTCTGATAATTTGAAACAAAAGGAGTATACATTATTTTCATTTAAAATTTTACAGATTCAACCACCTAAACATTATTATTTTCACATTCTAAAAGTAAAATTAGTAGTATATACTATATGTCAATGTTTCAGTTAAAGTACAGAGGACTCTTCTATCTGATCAAGATAGCCAGAAGTCTTCGCAAGTACAGTTGAAGACATAATCAATAGATGACTGAGTTTTTGAAAGTGAAAATGCCAAACAATCACCTTGATAGATTGCACAGCATGAACATAATCTTTCAAGGGTTCTTCAAAGTTCATTAAGAGGCGGTGGGCCTGAATGAGAGCAAAGGAAGTGATATCATCAAGAAGAATTTCTCAATGTTAGGACTCTGCAAATTGTAATAAAAAAATAATATTTTCCAACTGAAACTGACCTCCTTTTGCAGCTTAACTGCTAAAAATTCTGATTTATTCCCAAGTTCAGAGAATGCCTTCCCAAGTGCATCTCCTTCACAATCACCTAGGAGCTTGACTGCCATTCCAAAATCTGATAGAGATTGCCCTAACTCTGAAATATATTAAAACAAACACGTCATGCATTTTAATTTTCATTTGAATATAGGAAAGTGATGCAGTACGGAACAAGAAGACTGATGAAAAGTGCAGGGATTATTAGTAAATTTCTATCTTATTATTTATGGGTAAATTTGCTGTAATTAAGTTAATTTAGTTAGGTAATAAAATATGTTTCAATTCTAGAACGTAGTAATTTGGAATTTATTTCCTTGTTAAATTAGATTTTCCAAAGTTAAAATAGAATTTGGGGTTTTTATGTCCTATATCAAGTGATGTGATCCCGTCGATAGATGTGATTATTAATTTGAGACTGATGCTGTGTGCCATTGTATCCGACATAGGTCTTCTTCCCCCTTTACTTCTTTTCCCCTCTTTATTCCATTCTCACACCTTGTCCTGCATCAGAATGGGAAATGGCGGGGAGAATAAACAATATACAGATAGCAAGACAAAGGGAAAGGTAAGTGTTAAAAAGTAGAACTTGTTTGGTCACTGTCTCTATTTTCTGCTTACATATTCAGCTTTTGTTTCTGTTATGCTGTTTCAGTTTCTTCACTTTTCTGACAACGACTACTGTTTGTTTAACATTTACGAAAATTAATCTCAAAAGATTTTCTTAGCGAAACTATGTAAATATATATATAAACTAAGTCATTACTTTTATGTAGTGTGTATAATAATTTCTGATCTAATAAACTTGAATACAATCACTACTCATTTCAAACCTATTATCTCATATTTTATTTTGAAATGCGAGTATTTTCAGAAATATTTCTTGAAAATGAGATTCAACAAAAGCTATCCACACACATTTTCTGCTATAAACTAAGTTATTAGTTTTTATGTAAGTGTGTGTGTGTATAGAGAGGCACAATACCTCTATGTCTCTTTACCAAGCGAAATGCATGCTTTTGAGCTTCAGCCAAGTGATCTTCAAGCTCAAAAATGTAATGCTTCAATTTCTCATATTCAGGATTCGATTCTTCAACTGGCTTTTCCTTTCCAAGAACAACATCGCTCACTTTAGATTGAACATCCTGTCAAATAATTAGACAAGTCATTGTAGATCACAGTGATATTTCGGAAGCCTAAACAAGCTGAGTTTGATGTCCAAAAAAAAAACAGAGTCTGTGGCTTGCTAAGAAAAGGGCTTTGGTTGTCCTCTTGCTCATGATTGTTTACCATATGCACAAAAAAGGTTCATGTCAAGCCGGGCCCAGCTGTTCAGGAGGAGCTCATCTCAACAGCCAAGTCCACTTCATTTTCTTAGTCGAGCATTAAAAATTTCACAAGTTTTTCTCTAGAAATCCACAAGTTACCTTGAATATTTGCATCAAGTCAGTAGGCTTCTTCTTAAAAATTCCAGTTTCCTGTGACCTTGCTCTCTCCATTGTCTTCAAAACAACCAACATAATAGCATCAAAGATATTCATACATGTATATATGATGGACACACATGCATAGAGATGAAAACATAATAAGAAACACAGAAAAATGTTTTTTTTAGGAGAGATGGTGTTTTCTTGGAGAGAAAATGACCCTCACTTTGTCTCCAAAACTTTCTTCTAAAAATAAGAAGATTTGAATAGAAAGTGGGGTTATTTGTCTGTAAAAAAGCAACCCTCCCTTTCTCTTCAATCTTTCCTAAACTGCCAGACAAAAAGAGAGAAAGTTATCCCTTTTTTCTTCACTTTTCTTCTCTCTCCTTCTCCCCCTTTCTCTCCCTTTCTTCTCATAAAACTCGGAGACGGAGTGTAAGGGATATAGTTTTTCAGCTAGAATCCAAATTAGGACACCCACTGTGTTAGCCTTTTTGAAACCCTTTTTCGTCAAGTACATCATAAAATTCTCCAGACATATCATTTCGAGCTTCCTTAAAACTTATTAAAGCAGTTTGTTTAACATGGGTGCTTCTAAGCTTTGAAGAGATGTTTAAGCTATGAAGCTCTCATGTACCAGAGGTCCAGAACAGTTCTGCTTGCCCCTAAACAGTTTAAAGTTTTTCACTCTACCTTACTAATGTAGATGTTCTGTAAAAGCAAATTTATTTTCAAAAGTAGCTTAGATACCTGTTCATCTGCCTGCAGAAAGGTTCTCAAATCCTCACTTTGCTGAAGCTCATGATGTGAGGCAATCCTGTTAACAAATATATCCAATGCTTGACGCCTCATCTCAATAAATTCTGCACTGAATCTAAACTTCTCTGCATGCCAGAGACAGAAGTAAGAAGTTAGTCCTTTCAAATGCTTCAAGAAAATCTAAACATGGACATGTTTGAAAAAACACACTATTGATGTGAATAGGTGTATTCTCAAGTAAATTTGACCAAGAATTCACTATGATAAAACCTCCGATTGAGCCTTAAATATTGAGTACTAGTGTAGTGCCCACCGTCTTGCAAATGATGTCTCCCTTTTTAGAGTCTGCCACAGATTTTAAGGCTTCTTGTATATATACATTGTATTTTCAATAGTATTAAGGATAACTTAAAAAATGCTAGAAAATGTATTAACGTGTCATCAGCAAGCCTTAAAATCCATACCCAGACACATCCATTAACAGAATAAATCCCTTCAGGAAGGACTAATTCTAAACAACATTTTTACAATAATATAAGCAATTTACTCCTTAAGCCAATTATATTCGCAAACATGCCCTCTTAAAATGGTAAATTAGTATTTACTCTGATCAACCAATTGCATTATTTTTAACTCCCACTCACTGAGAACTGTTCATGCTCCTCTTCTGCTAACGATCAATGCTACATAGGCTATAGCTAACCCATTTCTTGGACAGAAATATAATTTTATAGAGATCTCACTTTTTACAATCAAAGAGATAATTATGAAATTACATAGGCGTGCTTCAATTATGAGAAAGTATGAATCATGGAAGACAAACTCGTGTACTTTGGATCATTGGTACAAAATAAGAAGCATGGGATTTCATATGGTATACTCGACTTTTGGAACATGCTTACATGAAACAAACAACCGAATAGTGGATTTTGGTTTGTTTTACTCCTTACTGCAACTTGGTTACGCTACTCGAATTCAAGTGAATGTAGTTCCGCATAATGTGGTATTTAATGATCGAGAAATGCCTGTATATACTGATAATAGGAGGAGAAATGCAGCAGGGATATAAAAGTGGAAAGTCTAAAGTGGTAAGAATATGGTGGATATCATCAAGTAGTTTACCAAAAAATTGATAACCACAAGATCCAAATCAGCGCAACTGATAAAAGCCCCAAGATAGAAAACATAGAAGACAATTCAATCAAAAGGTGTGAGAGACCAAATCGAGGAAAGAATAGATGAAATTATATTCAAATGGCATCTCGGTGACATGGATGCCGTAAGGACCAAGTCAAATCAATTATCCTATTTTTATATTTTGTTTGTTTGTTTTTCTTTTTGGGATGGGGGGAACCAAAAGTAAACATGTGTGATTGAGCAAGCAGAAAAGAAACTGAAGCACGAAAACAAATACGCAAGCGAATACACCTCAGAATATCCACACTGTTGTACATCCTCCAAGTTTAGAACATCATAATCTGTTCGAATATATTGGCAGCTCCTTACCTACAGTGCTCTTCTCTGGAAGAGGAGGAATGAAGATACCCTTGTACTTTTCAAAAAGGCGATCACGTAGCCAAACAAAATCACTATAACGTCGAATAACTATCTTCTCTGGTCCTTGGTATTCTGGAAAATTTGTCTGCCAAAACAAAGTTAAAAAAACGATCACATTAAATAGCAGGAAAAATCAATATCTTTCATTTTAGTCCAAAAGAAAAAGTCATTACACGTAATTCCTATGAATCAATTGTTTCATCCACAATTATGAAAGAGATTATGTTGGGTCCGTCCCGAGATGCTCACTATGACCTGGCTCCGGGGCTTTTCCCTCTTGTTAGTTTAACTACTCCAATCTTTGAAGAATATCCTAGCGATGCTGAGTAATCCCCTCTGTATGTTGAAACTCCTATTTACGATGAGTGAGCAAGAAAAGTTTCCCATATATGAATATATGATGAGCAAAGTATGGCGAAGCCATAGATCTTTTTGTAAATAATCAATCATTGCCCATGAAGAAAAAAAATTGCTTTATAATGTAAGGCAAATTTTAAAAATTTTAAGTATTATATATAAATTGACCCCATTAAAATTTTATAAATTTTCTATTATCTGAGGTCAAATTGAAAATTTATAACTTTGTCAATTAAATTTTAATCACATATGACTCATATCCTCTCAATATATGTATCTCTCTATAATATTTTAAACTAAATAATAATCTAATTTATATTATTTTTAAAATAAATAATGAATTACTTACTTATGAACAAAGTTGTGATTAAAAAAGTCTATTATGAGTCAATATAATGTATATATACCATATATTATTACTCATTATATTTTCATTGTAATATAGCATATATATATATATATATATATATATATATATATATATACCGAAAGTATAAAATATTTAAAAATTGGCTCAAAGTACATGCCCCAAAACCTCAATCAAATTATTTGTAACTCAAGAATAATTTCGATCAATAAAATTTTAAAGCACGCCATCGATGATGAGTCATGAGTATGATGAATATGAAGGGAAACCAACATTTGATGTCAATCTTCATGAAGAACTCAAAATGGAAGAATCGTTACTCATAGCACATTAAGTCTTAAAAGGCTCCGATGTTTGGTGAAGCTCCTTTATAATGAGCAACCAACAGATAAACAGGAAATCCCATCAATGGTTCTCGCAAGGAGGGAAGAAATTGTTCAGGTGTTCCTTAAATCAACTATCACTATTCCAACACACCTGCTATTTCATGCTACAAAAGGTGTTGGTTGTTATATTTGGCCTTCATGAAATGGTAATCGCAAGTAGGGTAGAATTTGTTGAGTACTTATAGTTTCCTTCTCTCTACCTCAAATTTGTACTAAGCTGATGTTCAATTAGTGACAAGAACATCAGTTGGCGCATTCTCCTGAGCAGACAAGAGGGGATCCAGACAACTAGGCTACCCTCAAACTCCTTCCTGTATCCTCTCGTTCGGTTTTTAAGGTACAGCAGTCATGCTATTAAAGGTGCAATATTACCCAATTTGGTTATATAAGAAAATATCTTCTCCATCAGGTGTTAGCAGACGTTTGCATTTAATATAAGGAAAGTAATCAGAGATAGTATGAAAAAGAAATTCATCCCGAGTACTTTCCTTGTTTATACCTCAGAGCTTTAATTAACTGATGTTCATTTATTCAAGAGTCACAAGGTTCATTTATTCAAGAAACACAATTCATGAAAGTAAGGCAATCACGGAGAGAAGCAATGCAACTCGGATTCATTGTTTATATTTTCAAAAAACAACTTATTAAAGAGAGAAATGTGCAGAAAAGTCCCAGGACTTGCAACAAATCTCACAACCCAAACTCTAATATTAGCCCATTAGAATTCTTTAGCCAGCCATTGAAAAAAATTTAAGCCCAAATCTGTAAATGGTTTGTTCATTTGTTGAATTCAACAGAAAAGGTGAAAACTAAATGTAAAGGCAAGCCCCAATCCAATGTAAACAAACACTACATATATAAGCATACCTTAGTGATAACCTTATAAGAGATATAAGCTTGGACGCCATTGCCCATTTTAGCAGGATCAGTGACTGATACTGATAGATATGGGGATTGTGATGATGGAGACTTAGGGCTTTGTGAAGATCCCCCTGATGAACTCCTTTGCTGCATATGTCAATATAGAAAAACACAAACATATATACATAAAATACAATTAGATTCCATCTGAGAAAATTCATGCGTGCTATGTGTTTATATGTATACACATACGTATATATAGAATTGGGGGAAAAGAAGTATTACGATGGGTGTGGTGACAGATTAGTCATTAATTACCGTGGCGATCATGGTTCCTTTGTTTTACTGAAATTCCGGTCGAAGGTGGAGATGAGGAGAGAGAAAATGGAGTTCCAAAGCACGCCGCTGTGCAAAGTTTTACTTTTCCGGCAACACTCGAATCTTGTCGAGGGAGAGAAGTAGTGTGATATTAACAAACGTTTGCCACGACAAAAACGCACTACGATAAGTGTTTGTCACGGGCAGCTGACCTGGCAGCTGACCTGGCAGCGTTGAAGTCGAATTCACTAATAGGGTGTGTGTTCGATAAAATTGAGCTTTAAAATTTTAACGGTTTAGAAATTTGAATAATGTAGTCTTTAACACCGAGCCTTTGGCCTGGTAGGACCACACTTTTGCAAAGGATGTGTGGATCGAACCTTGACATCGAGAAGAATGGATGTGTGAGTCAGTTTAATTTCGGGATAAATCAATTTTGGTGATTCAGATTGGATACGCGATTTATAATTTAAGACCAAGTGAAAAAAATTATAAACCTGGTGATTGTACTTTCAAAAATATTACACTCGGGTTAAATATTAGGGACACGACTTACAATTTGGTATCAAGTGAAAAAAATACAAAACTTGGTGATTGTCTTTCGAAAAATGTTACACTATTAAACAAAGAGGGTTTCATCTTTATTTTGTTTGAAAATTAGAGTTCTCTTCTTCTGTCCTTCTACTTCTCTCATTCTTCCTGTCTCGATTCTCCATTGATTACCGATTCCCATATATTTATTAAAGGGTTTTCGGTGTTTATTTCGTCTTGGAGTGGAATCGTAAATGAAATCGGGAAGAAGATTGTAGTTCATGCAATAAAAAATGAATGGATTACACCGAGAGTTCTCAAGTTTGATTGCTTTGCAGAAAGCAATGGTGCGAATGTGGGAGATAATGAAAGTTGGAACAAAACATCGAGGATCTTCTTGGCGTCGACTTGACCTCTCTCAGATGTTTGTCTCTCCCGTTGGATCAATTTTAACGATTGTTTAAAAATTGGAAAGTACAAGCACCAGATTACAAAATCTTTTGAGTACAATCACCAGTTTGTAACTTTTTTCATTCCGGATACCAAATTGTAAGTCGTGTCCTAGTACAAGTACCAAAAATTGATTTATCCCGTTTAATTTCTGAATGGAGTATTAATTTATCAAACAACATTTGGTTGAATGATAAATGTTGTTTGGTATTTAATTTTTGAATAACAATATTTTATTTTATCATTTTAATTTTCTGAATAGTTTAAGCAAAATCTATTTGACCTTTCTGAATATTATTTTAAAAACATATTTATAGTGTTTTGAATAACGCTATTTTACCATTTTAACCTTTTAAACAGTTTAAGCAAAACATGTTTGACCTTTCTGAATATTATTTTAAACGCATATTTATAATATTTTGAACACAATATGATGAAACAAAATATATCAAATCCAATTAAAACATCAACATAACATAATAATAAATTAATTATGAACTCGTACAAAAATAATAGTCTGCAAAAAAAAAGTATAATATGTATATCATTTTTCATTTGCTATTTAATTAATTATGTATATCTTACAGACGTTCAGTTCACTTAATTTTTGAGTTATATTAATATTTCCTCCATTAATTTTATACATTTAAATCAAACAAATTTTACGTCTCATTAAAAACAATACATTAGTTATAATTGAAAGATATTTATTAAAGGAATCTAACACGCCAAATGAATTGGTCCTGTAATAATAAACTTTAGTGGGGATCATAATAATAATAATATAATATAAATCTTATTATTATATTTAAATAATTCAGTGCCTTAATAATAATTTACATAGTACAAATGATAACTACATTTTCATGTACTATTTACCTTTTATATCCTCATTCCGAATTGTTGGGTTGTTTTTCAATGCGGAAAACATAAGATATTATATATCTCCATCCCCAAGTTTTGTATAATAATTAATTAATTAGTTTTCTTACTTTGTAAAAATGTATGGAGTATATGTATAATAAGTTTAATTTGATTAAAAACATAACCTCTTTTTGACAGATATTAACTGACTAATTTGAACAAAAGGCTTAACTAATATTCTCCCTGTTCCTAAAAGATTAATGAATATAATTAATACATAACGAAAATACTATACTATATTTATTAATTGTCTCAACCAATTATTCTCTTCTCAATGTTTCTTATTCAATTCAACCAATTACTACTTGGATTATAACATTGAATTGAATAAGAATCATTGAGAAGAGAAGAAAACTTTAAATAAAGGTAAAGTAGGAAAAAATAGCTAATGTGTATTGAAAAACACAAAAACGACAATCTTTTTGGAACAAAAATTAATCATTTAAAAACGAGGGGAGAATATAGTATTTTCGTGCAAAAAAATAAGTAGCGATTGCACTTTATGATGAAATTCTGACAAGTATTAATATGGATTTCAACTTTATTGTTTTTAAAATTAACTAATCAATTTAAAATTCTGTTAATAAATTTAAATATTAAAAAAAGAAGAAGATATTTCCCGTATAAAATAAAAGTAACAACAACAATAAGGAAAAGAAAATTTGTATTTTTACATGATTTTTTAATATTTTTATATGAAAATTGAAAATAGTATACTTTTTATGTGTAAATATCAAAAAATAATACGAAAATATTAATTTCCTAATAAGAATCATTTTATAAGAGTATATAAAATATTTTAATTTATATTATAAGCAAAAGCAAAGCAGCTGCCCTGCCATAACCATTGGCTAAAATATATTGAAAACGGATTCAGATAAAAAGCAGCAAATTATATTGCTTTCTTTCTTTTCCTATATAATAAGTAGGCCGTGTCGGTTTCTAGTTTCCACTTTCCACTTTCCACTTTCCACTTTCCACCGTCAACTGTGGGACCCACCATACTTGGTGATAGGAAGGAAGGAAACTAGTAATGTTACTAAATGGTACTCCCTCCGTTACTTAGGTAGTGTTTGATTAGGTCTTAATACCTCTTAATAGGTTTGCCTCTGATCAGAAGTAAAATTTATTTGATAAAAAATTTATTGTCTCTTAATATCTCTTAATTGCTAAGATTTAAAATCAATTCTATACCATTCAGAGTCTCCTCTTAACAAATTTAAAATTTTTTGGGACAAAAATAACCTCAACTATATTACAAAATCCCACTTTTGTTCACAATACAATCTGAACCCTATTATCTCTCATTTTCATCTACCGCTTCTGTCTTTTGCTCTTTTCTTCGCTCAAATCCTAGATCTTTGTTCTTGAGGAAACTACAGGTGCGATTTCTTTTTCCCTTTCTCTCTCTACGCTTTTGCGATCAAGAATATGATTAGTAAGGGTTGTGTTGATTATGTCACTAGATATCATCAAATTCTTTTTCCCTTTCTCTCTCTACGCTTTTGCGATCCCACTATTTTTTATATTTCTCCACTCTTCAATTATAAAGCAACAATCTATATTTGTTGACATTGCACTGAATTTTTAGATTGATATCTCTTCGCTTTTGAAATTATGAATCAATTTTCGTGTGGGTTTTCGAGGGTTAATCTTACATAATTTATCTCATTAGCATTCTCAATTTGTAGATTAGTGTTCACCATTTTTGTTATCATTGAATTGCAAAAGAATAAAGGCATATAAGTATATGTATATTTATTTGAATTTGTAAGGGTATTGTTAGTTTGGGGTTCTAGATACAAAAAAAACCTAACCCATAATCTGTTAATAACATTTTGTGGGGGACTTTGAAGAAGTTCAGTTTGAGGTAAAAAAAAGTCTGAAATTTGTAACTTGTTTTGGTGGTTGCTGTTATTTTGAGACCAAAATAGTATAGTTGGTTACTTGATAGCCTTGTATGGGAAAAAATGAAGGCTGGGCGCAGCCTAGTGGCATATGTTATATGTTAAAGGTTAACTATTTAAATGTTTGACTAGCTATATGTTAAAGGTTAACTATTTAACTATTTAAAAGTTAAAGGTTAACTATTTAACTGTTGTATGTTATATGTTAAAGGTTAACTATTTAAATGTTTGTTCTTTATTGTTTACATCTTTTATAATCTATGTACTTTAGGTATGGAACAAGCCAATGAAACTCAAAAATAAAAAAGGACTAGAGTGAGTTGGAGGAATGAAACATTAGTGAAGACTTTTTTAGAAGCATGTATTCGTGAGGTTGTGAAAAATGGTAGGGAAGGTGCAAGTCTCAAGCCACAATCATGGAGAAGGGTGGGAGAAATATTAAAAGATACCTACAACTTGATTGTGGATCAAAAACAAATGAAGAATCATTATGACTACTTGCGAGGAAAATATTGTGCATGGTGCAAACTTAAAATTAAGACAGGAAATGTGTATGACCCGTCAACTAATAGGTTCAACCTTACGGATGAAGAATGGATACAAGAGATAAAGGTGTTCTTTTAATTTTGTTACCTTTTAAGTTGATTATAACATGTTGAACTTACACTTACTATTTGAATACAGGCAAATAAAATAGTAGAAACTTTGAAGACCTCACCTCTAATCTTCCCCGATCTGTGTGTTGCATTATTTGATGGAACCGCGGCAACGGGACATGATAGTTGGGGTCCTAGCTGTGGAAGAGTTAGGACTAGAGATATATCTTTGGACTTGGAGGTTGTTAGTCTTGAAGACATTCCTTTTAGCACACAAGGTCAAGGGTCATCTATTCCATCTCCAAAGTCATCAACTCCCGGTACGCAATCTCATGCTTCCGCTCCTAGTTTTGAGGGAGAAAGGCCAAAGAAAAAAGCTAGGCGTTCATCAAAACAAACCTACAACACTAACCTAGATGAAGAGATGTCCAAGGCCTTGAAACTTATTGTTGAAAAGAATAGTGGACCTTCTGTGAAAGAAATGCAAAGATAAGTTGGAAGAACTTGGGTGGGGAGCGGAAAATCCACTACACAAGATGGCTCTTGGAATATTTTGTGAGAAGCCAAGCTATATAGAAGCATGGATGATTCTAAAAGAGAATGAGGTTGAAAATTGGGTTATGATGGTTTCACGCAAGTTGGGATACATTGCTTAGTTTGTTGGATATTAGTTAATTACAAACTTGGTATTATGTTGGTGGATATATTTGGGCCTAGGTAATTTGATATTTTTGGGTACAAACTTCTTATCTTTGGGGCTAGTTAATATTATATTTTTGGGATACAAACTTGAATATGTTGGGGCTTATTTACTAGCTATGGATGTGACATTTGCTATTACTAATTATGGATATAATATTTGCTACATATCTTTTTGAACGTGTATGTGTTAAATTTATAATACATGTCATTTATTATGATTTTGATTTTTCTTGATTAGGAATATTTTGGTTTTGACTTTTCTTTTATTAAATGTTAGTATTTTAAAATTGTTATGTTTAATATATAGTAATATGGATATCGAGGATCAAATTTTATGTTTGATGATTATATATTGGTATTTGAAAAGACAATCTTCAAGGAGAATACCAAGGATTATGGATAATACTTCGGCATTGAGCGGGCATGCTTACACATTAGAGTTGTTAAATGGATCAAATACACAGTGTCGAGAATTGATGCGTCTTTCTCGTGATGCATATGTGCGTCTATGTGAACACTTCAAGGAAAAACAATGGGTACACAATAGTAGATACATAACAGTTGATGGAGAAGATGACAATCTTCTTAACCATCATAGCCATAATGAACGCTTTAGAGTTATAAAACGCAGATTTCAACATTCTACCCAAACAATACATAGATATTTTCATGAGGTGTTAAATGGGATGATTGAGTTTTCAAAAGAAATTATAATGCCTACATCATTTGATCCAAATCCAGATATTCCGGGGAACCATAAAAACTTACGACAAATATTTTCGGTAAGTGACATACAATTTTTTTTTTTCTTACTTTTATTTCATACAATAAAATACTTTGAGAACTCTAAGTTTTTTAATGCAGGGTGCAATAGGTGCATTAGATGGTACTCTTGTACATGCAGTTGTTCCCGTTGATCAACAAACGCGTTACAGAGGAAGCGGAAGGGGTGAATGTTATCAAAATGTTTTAGGAATATGTGATTTTAACATGATATTCACATTTGTTTGGGCCGGATGGGAAGGCATTGCACACGACTCATGAATTCTAAAAGAAGTTGCATTTGATCCATCTTCTGGTTTTCCATTTCCTCCCCCGGGTATATATTACAATTTCTTTTACCATTTTCTATTATTTTTTATTATAGTAATATAAAATTTCATCATTCAAGTTATTAATAATAATCATTATTTTTTGTCTCAATTACAGATAAATATTATCTTTGTGATGCTGCATACATAAACACTCGAGGATTTTTATCTCCATATCGCAATACAAGGTATTGGTTAGCTGATTTTCGACGCAGACGCGCTTTGAATAAAGGGGAAAAATTCAACCATGCTCATGCATAACTCAGAAATGTTATCGAGCGTGCTTATGGAGTGTTGAAAGCAAGATTCCCAATTTTGAATCGAATGGCTCCTTACCCTTTTACAAAGATAAAAGGATATAGTTATCGTCATTGCAAAATCCATAATTTCATAAGGAAGCATAACATCGAGGATGAATTGTTTGCTCAATATGATCGAGATAACATGTTTGATAAATGAAGCGAGCAAAATGAAGGAAGCGAAGAAGAAGGACAAGATGAACCACAATGGGGTGATCAAGGCGAGAATTTATGGTTAATTCACGTGAACAAATTGCACTTCAACTCTTAACAACCTGCTTGAAGTTAATTTAATTTGTATGGGTGAATTATTATGCTATGTTGATATTTTTGGGACATAATACTATGTTTGAAGTTAATTTAATTTGAACGTTTTTCATTTTTATTTTATCATATTGTGGTCAAAATATTATAAATATGTATTTAAAATACTATTCGGATCTTCCGATTATCAAATGTGTTTTGTTTAAACTGCTCAGATGGTTAAAATGGTAAAATATCTTATTATTCGTATATTTTGGAAAAATTAATTATCAAACATCATTTTTCATCACACAATTCTTTTTCTATATTATTAGACGCCACAATTTGGTATTCGCTTTTATCAAACACCACCTTAAGATAACAACACATATGTATAAATTATACTTGATAAATTAATAATTTATTTAAAATAAATATTTTTTTTTTCAATGTTGTTAATAAGATTAATAATTTTGATAAAATAATAATTTTTTTATCATAATACCATCACAATCATAAATTAATAATTATTTTAAATTATAAAAATATATAAGTTAATCTTATAAAATATGATTCTATTCTGGTTTGTTTTGTATTGAAATTCAAATCTATCTTAATTTCATCATTCATTTTTCTCATTGCGTCCAAAAGTTCAGGTGTTGATTCTCGAATTATAATAAAAACTTGTGAAATAGTTGTTGACGCTATGAGTGCTTCCTTTCGCGTTATTGACACCAAAGGTATTGTATCATCCTCAGCTTCATACATGAAATGTATTAAATTCTAGTACAACGAACTTATATATACACATTAATTAAACTTAATGGGAAAATAATTTTTTTTTGAAATAAAATGTGAATGTAATTTGAAAAATGGATACAATGAACATTATTTAATTAATAAAAATAATTAATATCACTTACAATGAATTCTATCATTGTAAGACCCCAACTTATTATAAATAAAATTGAATTTTCTCTATTTATTATCTTGAAATAACATGGAGTTAATTTGATATAATACTTTGGTTATGGGTGAAATGTGCAAATTTTACAAAATAAGCAAGTGGTTATAAAATATTCATCATTGTTTAGGAAATATTCGTTTGGTCGAGGAATATTCTTTTCCGTCTGGGAATATTCGTATTTACTGCCATGTGAGCCCATTTGTGGGCCCCATAACGGATAACCGCTTACGGATGAAGAAAATGACAAAATTTGAGTTTTATAAATAACTACAGTAATTGTTACCAATTAACATCGTTGGAATACCGGTGGTTAAAATACTGAATACTGGCATTAGTTGACAAAGAAAGACACCGGTATTGCAAGATTGATCCTTACGTAAAGGCTACTACTCAATAATTGTTACAGTAGTTATTGTTCAAAATTTTATTTTATTGATTCAATAATTTCTTTGCGTTGATATTTTATATTATTGTTGTTTTAATAATTATCAACGCGAGTATTTCCCATTATCAGTCAATAAATCATATTATTTGAATAATATTATTAGATAGCATTATTGGCTGTGACGCCCCCAAAATAGGTCCAATCCAACCAACCTATTCTGAGTCGCCAAAAATATGGTACAGAAACAACTACAACTTCATTAATACAATTGTCGTGCAAAATACGACAACACATAAACTTTGAGTTTAGATAGAAATATTGTCTTTTAGACAATATCCACACTCAAATAAGTCCTCATTATAATTATTGATACACTATTTTACAAAATAGTGAGGACTACTAAAACAACTGTCTCGAACCATTACTCATTACACCTGATTAGTTCCGCTTTATATTCTCATCTCTTGAGAAGAAAAATGGAACAAAAAGGAAAAGGGTGAGCTCAATTAGCCCAGTAAAGAATATTATGACTAAGATAATGTACAACAAATTATCCTTAGTCTTTAATAGGGAAAAATCTGATAGAATACAATAGATAACAAGTTTTAGATCAACAACTGCAACGGAAACAACAATTCATTAGAAGAGTTAAGTAGAGAATGCAATCTACTATCTTCTATATATGAATTTAAAAGTCCATCATCGATATTTTATCCCTATAACATCAATCAATATACATCTTGAATCAAATAGTCATCTTTGCACTATAGGCCAAAGATATTCATCAGTTGGTCATGTTCATCTCAACACCTGTTCATCTTTGAACTACTGGCCAAAGATATTCGTCACTTGGTCATGTTCATCTAAACACCTGTTCATCTTTGCACTACGGGTCAAAGATATTCATCAGAAATCATTAATCTTTGCACTACAGGCCAAAGATATTCAATTATATCATCATTTAGGACGGAGGATGATGAAAAATATTTTAAAAAAAATGAATCCAGTGAAACAGAAGAATAAATATTAAGGATTCATATTTTAGCTATTCCATGTCCAAAAATACCTTATAAATAATCATAGTGGAGTAAAATTCAAGAATGATCAAAACATGGATACAATCAAAGCTAGTATCCATAATAGATATTTTGGACGAAAAACAAAAATTTAATTTTTCTATGAATAGTGTCGTATTCGTGAATAATGTCGTATACGTGAATAGTGTCGTATACGTGAATAGTAACTCCGACACCAAAAGATAGAAATTCCACAAAAAAATCATCATGCTTCATGAATAGTACTCGTGAATAGTAACTCATGAATAGTAACCCCGACATGAAAAAGTTCTAAATTTGATAAAAAGTTCCAACCAATATTTTGGCATAATGATATTGAAGAAATAATCTCACTTACGAAGAAAATAACATCCCTTTCAATCCCTTAAAATCCCTTACTATCTCTTACCTCAAAAGAGCAAGATTACTTGACCGGAATAACTTATTTGAACGAACCTTGCAGTATAGCAACACTCAAGATATCAAAATACTCACAAGAATACACTCGATAATATAGAGAGAAATAGAGAAAACTTTAATTTCTGGTGTGATTTTTAATTCTAACCTAAGCACCCTATTTATAGGAAAATGCTTAGAACATCAAAGCAGAAAATTTAATAAAATATTATTATATTTATATAAATTTCCTACGTACAACAAGAATCTGAATTCAGCATGCATTCAACACCAGTGGGGACCACAAACAATATAAAAAACGTTTTTTTTAATAAAAATTATTAAAACTTCAAAAATCAATTATTCCGGAACTTCAATAATTCATAATAAATAGCCATTTTATCAGAAAATTTGAATCTCGCGAATTTTTATAGGAAATTCAATTTTTTACAACTTTGCAGAAGAAAGGTTTTCCCAATTCCAAACAGAAATTGACCAAAATTCACGTACGGACGATTTTACAGGCTATAATCAAATTTCAGTCAAGAAATGGGGTCCACCGACACACAAAATATGTGTTAATCATTTAATGCAACAAAAATACTCTTCCTCCTCATATACTCATATATCACACATTATTATATTATAATAATATAATAAAAAATTATTTTATCAGAAAAGATAAAATATCAATTTTCAACAATTGTCACTTTAAAAATTTTCTCCATCTATATCCACATAAAATCAATATTTTTCTTATCATATAAATCAATCTATATCCACATAAAATCAATATTTTCCTCATCATATAAATCAATAATTAATTATTCACAAATAATATTACAGAATCACAATATTGATAACCAGGCAGTTCACAGGAAAGAGGGGGATTTCCAATAAGAATTTCTCCTTACTGACGCGCAATTAGGTGACCAAACCTCTCCTTAGAAAGAACTTTCTAGACATTGTCGATAATGTTTTCTAATAATTTTATTCAGATAATATGAATTATTGCTTCGATAATGAAAAATACTGTGTAGTGACAATTATTGAAACAACGGTAATATAAAAAATCAACGCAATAATTATTTAATCAATAAAATAAAATACTGAACAGTAATTACTGTAATAATTATTGAGTAGTGCCTTCTTACGTAAGAATCAATAATTGGTGCAATACTGCAGTGTCATCTTTGACAACAACGCGTAGACATCAGCGTTTTAACTATCGGGTATTCCAACAAGATTAATTCGTGAATAAATCCAAAAATTACAACGATCCAACTATCGGATTAAAATTATAACTCACACAATATATCTCAAAAACACTAGTTTAATTTTTAATACCTTCATTCCGACAAAAATACTGACCATTAATGAATACACAAATATCCTTGGTCCGTAAAAGGCATGGATAATTTGGTGGTCGTGATACTAAAGAATATCCTCGGCAGTAGTCTAGTAGGGTGATTCGATGATGTGGATTATTTATTAAAAGTGAGTCCACGATAAATGTGATGAAAAACCTTTTAAATCATATAAGATAGTAGATTTTATTCCCTACTGACTCTTCTAATGGATTGCTTTATTCCACCGCAGATTAAACTTGATGTTTATTATATTTTTAAGTTTAACATCATTTGAAGGCTAATGATAATTTATTCTCGCATTATCTTAGTCATAATATTTCTTCTGAGGCTAGTTGAGCTCACCTTTCTTTCTTCCGTTCTTCTCTTGAAATGAGAATATAAGCTGGTGTAAGACCCCAACTTATTATAAATAAAATCAATTTCCTCTAATTATATTTGTGAATAATAAGGTATTAATTTGATATAATCTCTCTGGTTATGGGTGAAATGTGCAAATTTTGCAAAATATGCAAGTGGTTATAAAATAATCATTGTTGTTTGGGAATATTCGTTTGGTCGTGGAATATTCTTACTTTGTCGGGAATATTAAATGCGATGCCAGTAGCTAGATCATTTGTATGCCCCATACAGAATAATTGTCGGATGAAGAAAATGACAAGTTTGAGTTTTTATAAATAACGGCGTAGTTATTACCGAATTAACTTCTTCGTTGGAATACCGGTGGTTAAAATACGATGTCTGGCGTGGATGCACGTGTATTGATGAATTATTGATCCTTACGTAAGAAGGCACTACTCAATAATTATTACGGTGAGTTATTATTCAATATTTTATTTTATTGATTCAATAATTGTCATGCGTTGATATTTTATATTATTGTTGTTTCAATAATTGTCATGCAAGATTTCCCATTATCAGATCAATAATTCATATTATTTGAATAATATTATTAGATAGCATTATTGGCAATGTCTAGAAAGTTCTGTCAAGGAGAGGTTTGGTCACCTAATTGCTCGCCAGTAAGGAGAAATTCTTATTGGAAAGCCCCTCTTCAGGAACTACTTTGGTTGTCATAAATGTGATTACGTAATATTATTTGTGAATAATTAATTATTGATTCATATGATAAGGAAATATTTATTTTATGTGGATATAAATGTTGGATATATTTATTGTGGTTAAAAATGAAGGAGTTAATGTTGAGGTGTTTTATCAGTATTTTTGTCGGAATGAAGGTATTAAAAATTAAACTAGTGTTTTTGAGATATATTATGTGAGTTATAATTTTTAATCCGACCGTTGGATCGTTGTAATTTTGGATTTGTTATACATATATATGTTGAGTATATGTCCACAAATTTTGAACCGTTAAAAATGAACATATGATTTGTTATGAATTTTAAGAGGTGACTGATTCAGAAATTAGGTTTATAAATAATTTTGGTGGAAAATTCTAGAATTGAGTAGGCCCCACTTGTGGTTGGTGAAGAAATGTGCTGAATTTATTTTAAATGTGGTGCGTGGGAATAGAGCAGGTAAAGCCATCAGGTTGCAGGTCAAGTCTGCTAACATTTTCCTATAAATAGAGGGCTTAGTTAGAATTGAAAATCACACCAGAAACAAGTTTTCTCTCTTTCTCTCTCCAGATTATTGAGTGTTTTTTGTGAGTATTTAGATACTTTGTGAGTTTCATTCATCGATTGCAAGTTTCCTTCAATTTTTATACCGATATTCCGGATCGTAAGTCTTGATATTTTGAGGTAAGGGATGTTATTTTCTTCATATATGATATTATTTCTTCAATATCATTATGCCGAAGTATTGATCTGAATTTTTATCAAATTTAGAACTTTTTTTGTCGGGGTTACTATTCAAATATACGGCACTATTCACCGAAAAATAAAATTTTTTTCTTTTTATCCAAGATGTCTATTATGGTTACTATCTTTGATTGTATCCATATTTTGATCTTTATTTTTGAATTCTGCTTCAAAATTGGTATTTATTAAGTATTATTGATCTTGGATAAACTGTTATACGAATCTCTACTATTTGTCCTTCCGTTTCACTGGATTCGTTTTTTTTAAAATATTTTTCATCATCCTCAGTCCTAAATAATGATATTACTAAATATCTTCTACCAGTAGTGTAAAAAATAAATGATTAATCGATGAATATCTTTGGCCCGTAGTAAAAGAAGATGAGCAGTGTTGAGATGAAACATGACCAATTGGTGATACAAATGAATATCTTTGGCTTGTAGTGTAAAGATGAATATTTGATTAAAGATGTATATTGATTGTTGTTCTGAGGATAAAATATTGATGATGGACTTTTAAATCTTAGAAGATAGTAGAACTCATTCTCTACTGACTCTTCTAATGGATTCTTTGTTTCATTGCAAGTTGTTGATCTAAAACTTGTTGGCTATTATATTTTATCAGATTTTTCCCTGTTGAAGACTAACAAAAATTTGTTGTATATTATCTTAGTCATAATATTCTTTACTGGGCTAGTTGAGCTCACCCTTTTCCTTTTTATTCCATTTTTCTCGTGAGGTGAGAACATAGCAGAGGAACTCAATGGGTAGAGTTGAGTGATGATTCTAGAAAGATGTTTTAGCAGATTCTCACTATTTCAGTAAAATAGTGTTTGAATAATTGTAACGAGGACTTATTCGAGTGTGGATATTTTCTAGAAGACAATATTTGTATTTAAACTCACAAAGATGTGTCATCGTATTTTGCACGACAATTATATTATGAAGTTGTAGTTTGCTTTCTACGTACCATGTATTTGGCACTTCGAGAATGGGTGTTGTATTCCTATTTTGGGGGCGGCCACAATTTGGGACGAAATCAGAACCGAGTGATGGACCGATGATGATAGTATTAGTAGTCCTCACTATTTCATTAAATAGTGTGACAATAAATATAATGAGGACTTATTTCGAGAGTGGATATTTCTACAAGACAATATTTGTATTAAAACTCACAAACTCTCTTGTTGTATATTAAAGATTGTATTTGTATTCTGCATCATGTATTTGGCTTACTTCGAATAGGTGATGTATAACTATTTTGGGGCCGCGGTTTGTATCGTAGCTTAGGGATATGATCCTCGCTAAGATGTGAGAATAGAAATAGGAGGGAGAGACGGGAATTCCTTCGCTAGTATGACCTACCTAAGTTTTTTGGTATTTAATTGGTCTCACGTAATATAGGGATAATATGTTACATGTCAATTAACCTTTTGTTTTGTGAAAGATTCGAAAATGACATCCGAGAATGTTGAGAATAGCAATGGAGCATGACGATCGTTGATTCACCACATATCAATAATCGAGGAGAATGTGCATCGAAGGCGACAATCCTCACGCAAAACAAAGAACACTAACTAAATGATGAATGATGGAATGTTGGAGGCTTTATGCAATTCATGCAACAATGTTAGGAGAGAGCGGCTCCTATCCAAAATATAGGTGGAACCACCGGAAACTCTCTTGACGGCCACCGCTAAATGCTTCAAGGAGATGGGACCACCGGAGTTTATTGGAGAGCCAAAACCACTTAAAAGGCGGAAGCATGGATAAAGAAGATCACCAAGATATTTGATGTCTTGGGATGCTCCGAGGAGCAAATGGTTCCTTTCGCCGCTTTTATGTTGCGAGGAGAGGCTGACATCGGTGGGAATCAGAAAGCGTACTCAACCTACTGACTTGAAAATGTCTTGGGAGAAGTTCCAAGAACTATTCAACGACAAGTACTTTTCCGAAAGTATTCGTCACATAAAGGAGGTGGAGTTCATCAAGTTGGAGCAGAATAATATGGCCAAGTGTCGCAAAGACGAAGCAAAGTTTGCTGAGTTGTCCGGTTTAAGGCCCCACTTGGTGGATAATGAAGAGAGAATGACGCGGATGTTTTTAAGAGGTTTGAAGCCGGAGATACGTTAACATCTTATTTCTCATAAACTGTGTTTGTATTTAGATATTGTAAATAGGGCTCAGTTAGTGGAGCGCGATAACGAGTCAACGAACCAAAAGAAAGCGGTAAGCAAAATGATAATACTGATTGAGAACAATCATCGAGCGGTGACAACAAGCGTGGAGGAATCAATAAAGCTGAAATGGTAACCACTTCGGTGGTAATCGGGGCCAAAGCAATAAGAATGGACATTTCAAGAAAAGGAGATTCAATAATGATGGAAAGACGTCAAGACCAAATACCATTGTTAAGGAAGGAGAACGACCACCATCATCATATGCTTCAAATGCGTGGGGGGAGGGACACATCGATCAAATCGCGCGATGTTAGTCAAAGCATGTTATAATTATGGAAGAGAAGGTCACTTAGCCCGATTTTGTCGTTCACCGAAGATAAGTTCAGCTAGGATAGAGGCACCAAAGGCCGTCCCAGAAAAGTCAAAGCCGATAGTGCAAGGGAGAGCGTTTGTTCATTGTTGTGACCTCCCAGAAAGTAAGGAACCCGAATGTGGTCATCACGGGTAAGCTTATCATAAACTCTAGCGAAGTCTATACTTTATTTGATACCGATTCTACCCATTCTTTTATTTCTCCTACTTATTTCAACGATTAAATTTGACTCGAGAAATTAGACTTTGACTTATCTGTGGAAACTCCGTTGGGAGAAACCTTCATTACATCCACTGTTTATAAGTCTTGTTTGGTTCAAATCGGTACCCTCACATTACCTGTCGATCTTATTTCATTGAAAATACTTGCATTTGACGTGATTCTAGGGATTGATTGGTTAACTACTCATCATGCAAAAATTGATTATTTTCGTAAGGTTGTTAGCTTTCATATTCCTAATCAACCTATTATGTGAATTCAAGTGACCAAACCATTAAAATCAATCACGGTCATCTCAAGCCATAAAGTTATTCATTTATTGAAAAATGGATGTCAAGCTTTCTTAGCCCACGTCACAGATCTAAACAAAAATACGTCAGTTTTGAATGATATTTCTATTGTTAATAAATTTCCTGACGTATTCCCTGAAAAACTTCCTGGCCTACCCCCATAGCGTGAAATTTAATTTTGTATCGACCTTCAACCCGGTACAAAACCCATTTCCAAAGTCGCATATCGAATGGCTCCTATTGAACTTCAGGAGTTAAAGACCCAACTGCAGGAATTGTTAGACATTGGTTTTATTCGTCCTAGTACTTCTCCTTGGGTGCTCTCTGCTCTATTCGTGAAAAAGAAAGATGGGAGTATGCGACTTTGATTGATTATCGGGGAGTTGAATCATGTCACCATCAAAAATAGGTACCCATTGCCACGTATTGATGACTGTTTGACTATTGCAAGGAGCCAAATTCTTTTCAAAGATTGATCTTCAATTCTGATATATCACCAATTGAAGATTAGAACCGATGACATTCCAAAGACGGCTTTCAGAACTCGGTACGGGCATTATGAATTCTTAGTCATATCCTTTGGATTGACTAATGCTCCTGCTGCCTTCATGGATTTGATGAACCGAGTATTCAAGGAATATTTGGATCACTTTGTGGTCATCTTTATTGATGACATCCTTATTTATTCCAAAAGCCGTGAAGATCATGAGCAACACTTGAGGCTGACACTCCAAAAGTTTTGTGAATACAAACTTTATGCCAAGTTAATGAAATATGAGTTCTGGCTTGAGGAAGTAGCATTCCTTGGGCACGTAGTATCAAGTCATGGAATATCAGTTGACCCGGCAAAGATTGAAGCAATTCAAAGTCGAGAGAGCAACCTAAATCAATGATCAAGAAATCGTAGCTTTCTCGGCTTTATTTGGTTATTATCGGAGATTCGTGGAAGGATTTTCTCGAATAAATACTCCATTAACTCAGCTGACTCAAAAAGATACAAAGTTTGGTTAGAGCGAAGAATGTGAGACGAGTTTTCAAGAACTCAAGAGGAGACTCATTTCAAAGACTGCTCGACAATACCATCCGCTCTGGAGGATTTGTCATCTCTGATGATGTTTCGGGTAAAGGTTTGGGATGTGTTCTCATGCAACATGAGAAAGTCATAGCCTATGCCTCAAGACAACTCAAAGAATATGAGAGAAATTATCCTACTCATGACCTAGAGTTAGCAGTTGTTGTCTTCACACTTAAAATTTAGAGGCATTACTTGTATGGGGAGAAGGTGGAGATCTTTACGGATCATAAAAGCCTCAAATATTTCCTCACTCAAAAGGAACTCCACATGCGACAACGACGTTGGCTTGAACTGTTGAAAGATTATGATCATACCATCCAATACCATCTTGGAAAAGCGAACGTGGTAGCTGCGCATTGAGTAGAAGATCTTATGCAAGTACGAGTGCGATATTGTCAACACAAATGCCCATTTTGTATGACTTGCAAAGGATGAAGATAGAGTTAAAGACTCTAGGAACCCATGTGATGATGGCGAATATACTGAGTAAATCGACTTTAATTGATAAAGTTAAAGCTTTCAAGCTTATAAACCCGAGTCGATGCGTATGAGGAAGAAAGTGCAAGAATGTGCTATACGGAAGCAAGAATCGATGAAAAAGGAATACTTCGAGTCAACTCCAGACTTTGTGTTCCTAACGACCCTAATTTAAAGTATAAAATCATGATGGAGGCGTACAACACACCGTTTACAATCCATCTTGGGAGTACCAAAATGTATCGTGATCTTCGTCATACATTTTGGTGGAGCAATATGAAGAGAGAGATAGCGATGTTTATCTCATAATCATAATTGTAATTCTAAATTCCTCTTCGTACCCAGGACGAATATAATTTTCATCACATGTCTTTACCTGAAACATCAAAGATCATGGTTATACCAAATCACAGTTCCTGTTTATAATCATACTAATAAATTCATCTTTGCACTACGGCCAAAGATATTCATCCTGATTCATCTCTTCGCACCATGGCCAAAGATATTACGCATGACGCCCCAAAATAGGTATACAACACCCATTCCGAGTCGCCAAAATACATGGTATAGAAAACAAACTACAACTTTGACAATACAGATGTCGTGTAGAATACGACAATACAACTGTGAGTTTGAATACAAATATTGTCTTTCAGACAATATACACACCCAAATAAGTCCTCATTAATTATTCATACACTATTTTTCTAAGAAGTAGTGAGGAAATTTAAAACATCTTCCTAGAACCATCACTCCATACCCCGACTCGATCCTGCTTATGTTCTCACCTCCCGAGAAGAAAAATGGAACAAAAAGAAAAAGGGTGAGCTCAACTAGCCCAATAAAGAATATTATGACTAAGATAATATACAACAAATTATCGTTAGTCTTCAACAGAAAAATCTAATAGAATACAATAGACAACAAGTTTTAGATCAACAAATGCAACGGAATGAAGAATCCATTAGAAGAGTCACACGTAGAGAAAGAATTCTAATTGCCTTCTAAGGTTTAAAAGTCCATCATCAATAGTTTATCCCCTCGTAATAACAATCAATATACATCTTTAATCATCTTTGCACTCTGAGGCCAAAGATATTCATTTTCATATCACCAAATTGGTCATGTTCATCTCAACACTGCTCATCTTTTTACCACAAAAGCCAAAGATATTCATCGATTAATCGCTCATCTGCACTACTATGTGCCAAAGATATTCATTTATATCACCATTTAGGATCGAGGATGATGAAAACATTTTAAAGAAACGAATCCATTGAAACAAAATGACAAGGATTAAGGATTAAGGATTCGTACTTTGTTTTACCCATATCCAAAAATACTTGAAAATAATCATATTGGTGTAAAATTCAAGAATGATCAAAACATGGATACAATCAAAGCTAGTATCCGTAATAGATATTTTGGACAAAAAGAAAAATTTTATTTTAGGTGAATAAAGGTCAGATTCGTGAATAAGTGTCGATACGTGAATAGTAACCCCACACAACAAGTTCCAAATTTGATAAAAAGTTCACCAATACTTTAAGATAATGATATTGAAGAAAAAATATCATTTAAGAAGAAAATAATACCCCTTACCTCAAAATAATCGTATTTACGATCGAATTTAAGATAAGGTCTTATAAACCCAGACAGATATAGCAACACTCAAAGTATACTCACAAGAATACGCTTTCGATAATTTAGAGAGAGAAAGAGAGAAAACTTAGTTTTCGGTGTGATTTTCAATTCTAACTTAGCCTCTATTTATGAAAAATGTTAGAACGCCAAAAGGAGACTAAATTAATAAATTATTATTATTAAAAATCAAATTTCTACGCATGCTTTAAATTTCAATGCTGAAAATTTCAGCACCCCATGAGCATTCAACACCCACCAAAAAGTGGGTCCCACCATAATTAATAAAAAATATTTTATTTTCCAGTAACTTCAATAATTCATAGAAAATAGCTCGTTTATCAGAAAAATTCAAAACTCATGACTTTCCATGGAAATCCCATTCTCTACAACTTTGCAGGAAGGAAATTTTTCCAAATTCCAAATGTAAATTGGACCGAAATCCATAAACAGACGATTTTACGAGCCTATAATCAATTTTCTATCAAGAATTGTGTCCCATTAACACACAAAACATATGTTAAACATTTAATGCCACAAAATACTCTACCTCCTCATATACTCATATATCCCACAATCATTATAAAATATCACCGTTAATATATTATTAAAATAATATATTTAAATGTATTATTTTATCGTAAAAGATAAAATATTAATTTTCAACAATTGTCACATTAAAATTTTCTCCATCTATATCCACATAAAATAAATATTTTCTTTATCATAATAATCAATAATTAATTATTCAAAATAATATTACGTAATCACAAGATCGACAACCGGTAGCCGCTCCTCAGAAAGAGGGCTTTCCAATAAGGATTTCTCTCATCGGGCGCCGCAATTAGGTGACCAAACCTCTCCTTAGATAGAACTTTCTAGACATTGCCAATAATGTTATCTCGATAATATTATTCAAATAATATGAATTATTGATTTGATAATGGAAAATCTTGTGTAATGACAATTATTGAAACAATAATAATATAAATATCAATGCAAAGAATTATTGAATCAATAAGATAAAATAATGAACAAGAATTATCGTAATAATTATTGAGTAGTGCCTTTACGTAAGGATCAATAATTCATTAATATCACTGTAATACCGTGTCTTCTTATGCAACCACGCCAGACATCGTATTTTAACCACCCAGTAACCCAACATGTTGTGCGGTAATAATTTACGCCGTTATTTATAAAACTCAATCTTTGTCGTTTTCTTTCATCCAACCGCTTTTCCGTTATAGGCCCACCAATGATCGCATACAACCGCAGACGGAAATTCTCGAACAAAAAGAATATTCCACCACCAAACGTAATATTCCCTAATAATAATGAATATTTTATAACCACTTGCTTATTTTGTAAACTTTGCACATTTCACCCATAACCAAAGAATTATATCAAATTAACCCTTATTAATTTAGAATAATGAATAAAGAAAATTCAATTTTATTTATAATAAGTTGGGGTCTTACAACCTCCTCCTTATGAAATTTCGTCCTCGAAATTGACATACGCATTCAGTATATCGAAAGGTGAGGGTACCTTGCTTTCATCTCCGATTCCAACTCCCATGTCATTTCCTCAATTGCATGGTTTCTCCACAAAACCTTAACTTGTGGTATAACCTTCATGTAAGACATGCTCTCTTTCCTATCCAAAATCTCAATGTATATCTCCTCGAGGTTAAATCTTCGCTATCTCGCCCGGGTTCTAATGCAATAATGTGGTTCGGGTCTTTCACATATTTACGAAGCATAGATATGTGGAATACATGTGAACACGAGACATACTTGGAGGTAACGCAGTCTATAGGCTACGCTCCCTATTCGGTCAAGAATCTCAAATGGACCAACAAACCTTGGATTGAGCTTTCCTCTTTTCCCAAATCTTGTAACTCCTTCCATGGAGCAATACGTAATAATACATGATCTCCAATATTAAACTCCACGCCCTTTCTATGAAGATCAAAGATAACTCTTTTGTCGATCTTGTGAAGTTTGAATACGTTGTCGAATCATTTGGATCTTTTATGTAGTCATGCGCATTTAATTCTGGTCCCAACAATATTGCTTCTCCCACCTCGCCCCAAAGATATATTGGAGAAGCGACATTTTCGCCCATACAACGCCTCAAATGGAGCCATTTTATACTTGCTTGATAATCGTTGTTGTAGGAGAATTCCACCATGGGTTGGTACTTATCCCAACTTCCTTTGAAATCTAGGACACGAGTCTTAATAGATCTTCAAGGGTTTGAATAGTCCTCTCGATTGTCCGTCTGCTTTGAGGATGGTATCTTCGAATCGAATCATAAACTGTGCCCATAGCTTTCGTAAGCTAACCCAAAATCTTGAAGTGAATCTCGGGTCACGATCCCAAACTATGGATATTGGCATGCCATGCAATCGCATAATCTCATTCACGTATATACGAAAGCAAGACGTTCAAGGGAATAAGTCTCGCGTGTCGGTAAAGAAATGGGCGGAGACTTGGTTAATCTATCAACAATAACCCAAATTGCATCTACGCCTTGAGAAACTTTGGGAAGACACAGTAACAAAATCCATAGTAATGTGTTCTCATTTCCATTTCGGAATCTCAAGTGGTTGCAATGGACCTTTTGGCACTTGATGCTCCGCCTTTACACGTTGACAAAGTTAAACATCTTGAGATAAACTCCGCAATCTCTCTCTTCATATTGTTCCACCAAAATGTATGTGAATATCATGATACATTTTGGTACTTCCAGATGGATTGCAAACGGGGTGTTGTGTGCCTCCATCATGATTTTATGCTTCAAATTTTAATCGTTAGAACACAAAGTCTAGAATTGACTCAAGTATCCCTTCCTCATCAATTCTTGCTTCCAAATAGCTCCTTCTCAGACTTTCTTCTTCATACGACGCACTTCTGTGTCCGTAGCTTGGAGCAGCCTTTAACTTTATCGATTAAAGTCTGGTTCTACTTGTATATTCGCCATCATTATGTGGATCCTCAAGTATTTAATTCTACCTCCATCCTTTGCAAGTCATACAAAATGGGCCTTTGCGTTGACAATATCGCGACTCAGACTTGCATATGATCTTCTACTCAATGCGTCACCTACTACGTTCGCTTTTCCAGGATGATATGAATAGTGTGATCGTAATCTTTTAATGACCCCACCAACGTCGTTTACGCATGTTGAGTTCTTTTTGGGTGAAGAAATATTTGAGGCTTTTATGGTCCAGATAAATCTCCACTTCTCTCCATACAAGTAGTGTCTCCATATCTTCAACGCTGAATCGATCGCCGCTAACTCTAGATCATGAGTAGGATAATTCCTCTCATATTCTTTGAGTTTGTCGTGAGGCATAGGCTATGACTTTCCCATGTTGCATGAGAACACATCCTAACCCTCGCCGGAAGCATCGCTTATAGATAACAAATCCATCCGAACCGGATGGTATTGTCGTAACAGTCTGCCGAAATGAGTCTCCTCTCGAGCTCTTGGAAGCTCTTCTCGCATTCCTCGCTTCCATAAGAATTTTGCATCCTTCCGAGTCACCGAGTTAACGGAGTAGCGATTCGAGAAAATCCTTCCACAAATCTTCGATAATAACCAATTTAAGCCCGTAAAGCTGCAGACTTTGGTCACCGACTTGGTTGTTCTAACTTTGTATTGCTTCAATCTTCGGGTCAACAGATACTCCTTGTTTTGACACCACGTGCCCAAGGAATGCTACTTCCTCGAGCCAGAACTCGCATTTCTTCAGCTCGGCATAAAGCTTGTGTTCACAAAGTCTTTGTAGTACCAGCTTCAAATGGTGCTCATGATCCTCACGGCTTTTGGAATAGATGAGGATGTCATCAATAAAGACAACAACGAACTGATCCAAATATTCCTTAAATACACGGTTCATCATATCCATAGCAGCAGGAGCATTAGTCAATCCAAAAGACATGACCAAGAATTCATAATGCCCGTGATCGAGTCCCGAATGCCGTCTTTGGAATATCCTCGCTTTTAATCTTCAAATTTGATGATATCCGTAAGCTAAGATCGATCTTTGAAAAAAGAATGCGCTCCTCAGAATCGGGTCGAGCAGGTCATCAATGCGAGGTGGCGGATACTATTCTTGATGGTGACATGGTTCAATTCTCGATAGTCAATATTAAAGTCGCATACTCCCGCTCTTTCTTCTTTACGAATAAAACAGAGCACCCCAAGAGACGATTTAGGACGAATGAAACCGATGTCTAATAACTCCTCGTAGTTGGACTTTTAACTCACGAAGTTCAATAGGAGCCATTCGATATGGGGTTTTAGAAATGGGCTTTGTATCTTGCTCAAGGTCAATAAAGAATTCAACATCACGCTCGGGGGGTAGACCAGGAAGCTCTTCAGAAATACATCGTAAATTCTTTAACCACGTAAATATTATTCAAATCGACTTGTCTTTGTTCAAATCCATAACATGGGCTAAGAAAGCTTGGCATCCGTTTTTCAATAAACGAATAGCTTTGTAGCTTGATATGACAGTGACTGATTTTAGTGGTTTAGTGGTTTGAATTCGTATGACAGGTTGGTTGGGAAAATTAAAACTAACAACCTTACGAAAACAATCAATTTTGGCATGATGAGTGGTTAACCAATCAATTCCTAAAATCACATCAAAAGCAAGTATCTTTAAAGAGATAAGATCAACAGGCAATGTGATAGTGCCAACTTGGATCATGCAGGATTTATAAACTGTAGATGTAACAAAGGTTTCACCCAACGGAGTTTCAACGGATAAATCAAAATCTAATTTCTCCGGAGTCAAGTTTAAACGTTGAGCACAAGCAGGAGAGATAAAAGAATGGGTAGAACCGGTATCTAGTAAGGTATAAACTTCGCAAGAATTCAAGATTAGCTTACCCGTGATCACCTTGTTCGGGTTCCTCACGTTTTGTCCAGTCACGACAAATGCTCTTCCAGGAACCGCTGATTTCGACTTATCCGGGACAGCCCTTGGAATCACCACTCCTGCTGAACTTGGCTTCGCGATAGTACAATCTCGAGCGATGTGGCCTTCCTTTCCACAGTTGTAACATACCTTGGATTGTTGTGGACAGTTTGGGCTGATATGTCCCTCCTTCCCGCATTTTATAACATCTAACCGGTAGGTCGTTTTCCTCCCCTAGCATTTGTTGTTGGTCTTTGGTCGCCGCTGATATCTTCCCGTCATTGTTGAATCTTCTCTTTCGAAATTTCCACTTGAGTCACCTCTCCTATTATCATGTCCACGATTACCACCGAGTGGTTACCGCTTTGTCCGTATTCTTTCCTCCTCGCGGTTATCATCGTTCGATGACTACCCCGATTGTGGTCCCTGGTTGAGTATACTCACTATCTCGTTCTAATAATCGAGCCCCAATGACAACATCTGAATACGAGAGAAAATTTATGAGAGATAAGGTATTGACGAATCTCCGGTTTTAGACCTCTCGTAAACATACGCGTCATTCGCTCCTCATTCTCCACCAAATGAGGTGCAAACTCGGATAACTCTGCGAACTTTGCCTCGTCTTCGAGACACCGCCATGTTGTTACGCTTTCGAGTCTAATAAACTCTACCTCCTTCATACGACGAATACTTTCTCGGAAAGTACTTGTCATTGAACGATTCTCAAATCTTTCCCAAGACATGTTAAGTGCATCTGGTCAGTACGCTTCACTGATTCCCACCAGTAATCGCTTCACCACGTAAACATAAAGGTGGCGAATGGAACCTTCGTTCCTCCGCCGCACCCCAAGACATCGAATATCTTGGTAATTTGCTTGACCCACGTTTCGCCTTGATCGGATCCGGCTTTCCATGGAAATCTGGTGGTCCCAACTCCTTAAACCGCGCTTGTTTGTGATGATAGTGCATTGCCATCATTTCCACCCGTATTTTGTACACGAGTCTCCTTTTATTCGATTTTGCATGAATCGCAAAAAGCTTCTAAACATCCCGGCTGCTCATTATTTGCTCGGTGGCGTTGTTTCACAGGAGGAACATTGCCACGACTGTCAGACGTTCTCCTCATTGGTGAGAGTACCCTGCCTCTCACGGTCTCATAAACTCCATTGTTAACGTTCTCGCAGCCCATTCTTAACATCGCCATAAAACAAGGGTTAATTAAACAAATTAACATATCACATAATATCCTATATTATGGACCGACCAACAAATAAGCTTAGGTAGGACACTAGCGAAGGATTTACTCGTCTCTCCCTCCTAATTCTATTCCCCGATCTCCGCCAGAGATCATATCCCTAAGCTCGATACCAACCTGTGACGCCCCAAAATAGGTATACAACACCCATTCTCGAGTCGCCAAAATACATGGTATAGAAAACAAACTACAACTTTGACAATACTGATATCGTGTAGAATACGACAATACAATTTGTGAGTTTGAATACAAATATTGTCTTCAGACAATATACACACCCAAATAAGTCCTCATTAATTATTCATCACACTATTTTGCTGTAAGTAGTGAGGACACAGCTAAAACATCTTCCTAGAACCATCACTCCATACCCGACTCGATCCTCGCTATGTTCTCACCTCCACGAGAAGAAAAATGGAACAAAAAGGAAAAGGGTGAGCTCAACTAGCCAAGAGAAGAATATTATGACTAAGATAATATACAACAAATTATCGTTAGTCTTCAACAGGAAAAATCTAATAGAATACAATAGACAACAAGTTTTAGATCAACAAATGCAATGAAATAAAGAATCCATTAGAAGAGTCACGTAGAGAAAGAATTCTACCGTCTTCTAAGGTTTAAAAGTCCATCATCAATAGTTTATCCTCGTAATAACAATCAATATACATCTTTAATCATCTTTGCACTCTGTGCCAAAGATATTCATTTGTATCACCAGTTGGTCATGTTCATCTCAACACATGTTCATCTTCTTTACTACATCTGCCAAAGATATTCATCGATTAATCGCTCATCTTTTGCACTACAAAGCCAAAGATATTCATTTATATCACCATTTAGGATCGAGGATGATGAAAAACATTTTTAAAAAGCGAATCCAAAGTGAAACAAAATGACAAGGATTAAGGATTAAGGATTAGTACTTTGTTTTACCCATGTCCAAAAATACTTGAAAATAATCATATTGGTGTAAAATTCAAGAATGATCAAAACATGGATACAATCAAAGCTAGTATCCGAATAGATATTTTGGACAAAAGAAAATTTTTATTTTGATTGAATAGTGGTAAATGATTCGTGAATAAGGTCGTATACGTGAATAGTAACCCCGACACAACAAGTTCCAAATTTGATAAAAAGTTCACAATACTTCAAGATAATGATATTGAAGAAAAAATATCATTTAAGAAGAAAATAATACCCTTACCTCAAAATAATCGTGATTTATTTGAATTTCAGATATAGTCTTGTGTAAACCCGCATAGTATAAAGAACACTCAAAGTATACTCACAAGAATACGCTCGATAATTTAGAGAGAGAAAGAGAGAAAACTTAGTTTCGGTGTGATTTTCAATTCTAACTTAGCCTCTATTTATAGAAAAATGTTTAACGCATCAAAGGAGACTAAATTAATAAATTATTATTATTAAAAATCAAATTTCTACGCATGCTTTCCAAATTTCAATGCTGAAAATTTCAAAGAAACCCATGTGCATTCAACACCCACCAAAAAGTGGGTCCCACCATAATTAATAAAAATTATTTTATTTTCCGTAACTTCAATAATTCATAGAAAATAGCCCGTTTATCAGAAAAATTGAAACTCGTGACTTTCCATGGGAAATCCCATTCTCTACAACTTTGCGAAGGAAATTTTTCCAAATTCCAAATGTAAATTGGACCGAAATCCATAAGCAGACGATTTTACGATCTATAATCAATTTTCTATCAAGAATTGTGTCCACCGACACACAAAACATATGTTAAACATTTAATGCCACAAAATACTTTACCTCCTCATATACTCATATATCCCACAATCATTATAAAATATCACCGTTAATATATTATTAAAATAATATATTTAAATGTATTATTTTATCGAAAAAGATAAAATATTAATTTTCAACAATTGTCACATTAAAAATTTTCTCCATCTATATCCACATAAAATAAATATTTTCTTTATCATAATAATCAATAATTAATTATTCAAAATAATATTACTGTAATCACAAGATCGACAACCATTAGCTCCGAGAAAGAGGGCTTTCAATAAGGATTTCTCTTACCGGCGCAGGCGATTAGGTGACCAAACCTCTCCTTAGATGTAACTTTCTAGACATTGCCAATAATGTTATCGATAATATTATTCAAATAATATGAATTATTGATTTGATAATGGAAAATCTTGTGTAATGACAATTATTGAAACAATAATAATATAAATATCAACGCAATTATTGAATCAATAAGATAAAATAATGAAGCAGAATTATCTGAATAATTATTGAGTAAAGGCCTTTTCACGTAAGGATCAATAATTCAACAATATCAGGTAATACCGTGGTGCTATCTTTGTGCAACCACATGCAGACATCAGATTTTAACCACCGTGTAACCCAAGCGGTGTTAAGCGGTAACAATTTACGCCGTTATTTATAAAACTCAATCTTTGTCGTTTTCTTTCATCCAACCGTTTTTTCGTTATAGGGCCCACCAATGATCGCTGGCCGTCAGACGGAAATTTCCGACAAAAAGAATATTCCACGACCAAACGAATATTCCCACAATAATAATGAATATTTTATAACCACTTGCTTATTTTGTAAACTTTGCACATTTCACCCATAACCAAAGAATTATATCAAATTAACCCTTATTAATTTAGAATAATGAATAAAGAAAAATTCAATTTTATTTATAATAAGTTGGGGTCTTACATATTCAACAACAGGTCATCTTTGCACTACGGGCCAAAGATATTCATTAACAGTTCACCTTTGCACTACAGGCCAAAGATATTCAACAACAGTTCATATTTGCAAGACTATGTGCCAAATATATTAATATCTCAAAGAAATATATAATCATTTCAGAATTTATATAAACAATAATTATAACCATGTTGATCAATTCACTTTTGCACTTAAGCTAAAGATATTCAATTATAAATTCAATGGTCATGATCATACCAGTCACAATTCAACTTTTCACTACTGGCCAAAGAGAACCCTAGTCATGAATAATCAATATATAGTTTTAATCTCCAGAGTAATATTTATAAATCAACTATAATTTGGTTAGAAAAAGAAACCAATTTTGCAGTGAATAGTACCCGTGAATAGTAACTCGTGAATAGTAACTTATGAATAGTAACTCGTGAATAGTAACCCTGACACAAAAAGATAGAAATTCCACAATAAAATTCATACCAATATTTTGGTATAATGATATTGAAAGAATAACATTTCTTAAACTTATAAACAATTTATTTTAATTGTTTATACTTTACTAAATAATGCATTTAATCATCATAAAATGCCAGACTTATAAGATTTTATCACCAATAACCAAAACCCTCATCGAAAATCTGCATATACCACATATATGATTCTCAAGCCATAAAATCATATTTTCTAATTTTCTTCCTTCACATAATATATTTAACTCATTTATTCATAACTAGTCCATTTTCATAAAAAATACCAAATCAGTTCCAAAAATATTTCTTTTCTGGGATTTAGCAGAATATAGTCTCATATTGAACATATATTTTTCTTAGAATTTTTAAAATTCATTTACTATTTTTCATATGGCCAAAACCGCCGAATATTTAGACATTTATCATAAATTTTACTTTTATCCAAAATTCGAAATTCACAGAGTACATCGATATTATATATATGTACTCCCAATAAAATTTTATCAATTTTGGAGTTAACCACAAGGAATTATAAGCGGTTACTTTTAAAATAGTCTTTTCTCATAAAATTCATAACTCTTAATCTATACATCCAAAATCATCATTTTTGGACACAATCAATAAAACTCATCAACATATCATTTCAAATTTTTCCAGAATTTTCGATGGTCGGAAGAAGCACGAATCGAAAAAAACATAATAACCTTTAAAATCCCTTTACTATCCCCTTACCTTAAAAAAAGAAAGACTTCCGATTTGGATATCGGATATGACATCAAGGAAACTTGCATCGATGAATATCAACTCACCAAGTATCTAAATACTCACAAAATACACTCAATAATCTAGAGAGAGAAAGAGAGAAAGCTTATGTTTCTGGTGTGATTTATAATTCTAACTTAGCCCTCTATTTATAGGAAAATTTTAGCAGACTTGACCTGCAACCTGATGGCTTTACCTGCTACTATTTCCACCCACCACATTTGAAATAAAATTCAGTACATTTTTTCACCAACCACAAGTGGAGCCCACTCAATTCTAGATTTTTTCACCAAAATGCTAAATTCGGATACTTCAATAATTTCTGAACCATTCACCTCTTAAAATTCATAACAAATCATACATTCATTTTTAACGGTTCAAAATTTGTGGACATATACTCAACTTATATATGTATAACATATCCAAAAATTACAACGATCCAACGGTCGGATTAAAAATTATAACTCATTTAATATATCTCAAAAAATTGGTTTAATTTTTAATACCTTCATTCCGACAAAATCTCGATAAAATACCTCAACATTAATTTCTTCATTTATAACCACATAAATAAATCCATCATTTATATCCACATCAAATAAATATTTTCTTATCATATAAATTAATAATTAATTATTCACAAATAATATTACGTAATCACAATTATGATAATCGTGCCGTTCCCAAGAAAGAGGGGCTTTCCAATAAGAATTTTTCCTCATCTTGGCGCCAAGCAATTAGGTGACCAAACCTCTCCTCGATGTAACTTTCTAGACATTGCCAATAATGCTATCTAATAATATTATTCAAATAATATGAATTATTGATCCGATAATGAGAAATATTGTGCAGTTGATAATTATTGAAACAACAATAATATAAAATATCAACGCAACAATTATTGAATCAATAAAATAAAATATTGAATAAAGAATTATCGTAATAATTATTGAGTAGTGCCTTCTTCTACGTAAGAATCAATAATTCAAAATACTGTAATGTCTGGTGTGCCATCAGCAACAACGCGTATTACTTTATTTTACCAACCGTATTCCAATAAGGTTAACAGAACGATTACGCCGTTATTTATAAAACTTATTTTTGTCGTTTTTTTTCATCCGACAGTTATTACATTATGGGGCCCATAAATGGTCTGCTACCGTTGCATTTAATATTCCCAAGCGTAAAGAATATTCCACGCACCAAACTAATATTCCCACAACAATGAATATTTTATAAACACTTGTGTATTTTGAAAAAAATTCATATATCACCCTTTAACTTTAACTTTTATCAATTTAACCATTTCTTGAATAGTAATTATAGAAAAATTGAATACTTTTATTTCATAAATTTCGGTCTTACAATTACCATGGATTTCGTTCTGGGGCCTTCCTAAGGTTTCTTAAGGTATAGATATACATTTAGGTCATTGTTGATAGATTGACCAAGTCTGCTCATTTCTTACCGATACGAGAAACTTATATACTTGAACGTCTTGCTCGTATGTACATAAACGAAATTGTAAGACTGCATGGTATGCCAGTATCCATAGATTTCGTATGTACATAAATTGAACTAATATTTTTTCAAAAAAGTATGTTTTTTTAAAAAACGTTAATTTTTTTAAACCAAACTAATGTTTTTTTAAAAAAGTGCTTTTTTTAAAAATTTTAAATTTAAAAGCGTTACTTTTAAAAAAAATGTAATTTTTAATTTTTTTTAAAACGTTAATTTTTTAAACCGAACTAATATTTTTTTAAAAATTCTTAAATTTAAAAACGTTAATTTTTAAAAATTTAAAAAACGTTACTTTTCTAAATATTTAAAAAACGCTAATTTTTAAAAATTTTAAAAACGTTACTTTTAAAAAATTTAAAATACGTTAATTTTCTAAAAAAATTTAAAAACGTTACTTTTCTAAAAAATTTAAAAAACGTTACTTTTTTTAAAAAACGTTAAATTTCTAAAAAAAATTTAAAAAACGTTAAATTTCTTTAAAAATTTAAAATTTTCTGTTTTTATAAAAAATTAACGTTTTTTAAAAATACAAACTTTTTTTAAAAAATATTAGTTCGCTTAAAAAAAAATTAATGTTTTTTAAAAATTAAAAAATTGCTTTTATAAAAAATTAACGTTTTTTAAAAATGTAGATTTTTAAAAAATTGAATTTTTAAAACAAAATATTTTTAAAAAGCTTTTTTTTAAAAATACTTTTTAAAATTAACCGATTTTTTTTTTAAAATAAATTAGAATAGAATTTTAAAATTATTACTATTAATAGTATTTTTTATTATTATTATTATTATTTTGAAATTATAAGTATTATTATTATTATTAGTTTTGAAATTGTTTAGGTGAAGTAGTTAATAGTTTTGATCATTTGTGCTATAATAATCTACCTGTTTGTCTTTTCTGTGTTTCACATAAGCAAACAAGTCAAGTCAAGTTGCACAGTCAGCATTCCTAACGTTTTTTGGACGGAAAATCGGACGGAATGACCATTTTGTAAGTTTTTGAAAGTACAGCTATTCGATTATAATAAAAAAAAAAATCGATAACCACAATAAAAACTTTACCCCAGTACAATGACCAAAACGTTATTTATCCCGTAATTCTTAGTTATTCAATCATCTTGTGAACCCTTTGTTCGGTTATATTCCCTCCCCCGTTACGTAAAAATTTATAAATATTAACATATTTTTTTAAATATCAAATTACATCCAAAATTATAAAATATAATCATGTTAATAAAATTATGATGTTTGTGTCCTGATTGATATTTTATATTTTATTTCTTTTTCTTCCAAAGTTCACAAACATAACATAAAGTAATATATTATAAGCTATTTTAAATACTTCGTTTGTTTAAAATTTACAATTATTATTATTTATTTTTGAAATTAGCTTAACATATTTTTAAACTAAAAATTGAAATAAAATTTATTAATATTATTTAATATAACGATAATTATTGCAAAATATAGTATAAAATATTATTTATTATAAAATTTATTATTTCATAATTGTAACAAAATTATTTTAATTCAAAGTGAAAAAGAGGTGTCCATAACCATTCATTTTTTAGTGCGAGTATATATGCATAGAAGTCCTGTTGCATTTCGTATTGTAAAATATTATTATGCATAGAAATTCTGTTATTTATTATAATAAATTTGTATTAAATTAAAATCACGGAATTTATCAAATACTCCCTTAAGTTCATATAGGAAAAAAATAGTGATTCATATAATTTATTGTATTATATATTATAATAAATTTATATTAAATTAAAATTGTGAAGTTCACAAAATTGAATATAAAAAAAATAGTCGGCCCCACAAAAATGATGTGCTCATTGTGGTGAAAACATCCCGAGGCATCTGCACGGAATCATAGCTCCTCTTCCTCCTCCTCCCACGCTTACTATATATGAGCGGAGTATATGTGTATATGTATTACGACTTCAAGTATTCATTTCTCACCTTCTCTACTCTCTCTCTGATGAATGTCAATTATATACGCATCATATAACTCCATGGAGCCAAACGGCGTCGTTAATCTCCGTATCCACCGTCGCACACTGTCCGGCGACCGCTTCCTCAACGTCTTCTCTCCACCGAAGTCATCTGACATCATCACCGGCGCCGGAGATGAGCTCAATGAAGACGATGTCTTCTGGACCGGTGACTTCTCCGAACCAAACCATCGGTCGACCTCTTCGTCTCCCACCGCCGCCAAACTGAACCGTAACCGCCACTTTTTCCTGAAACCGGAAAATTCCGGCATCCTTGCAGCATTATCAGAAGACAACCGGAAATATAACCAACCGTTGTTGTATCGAAAACCTTCAATCGCGTCATCTTCAAGGATAATCCCGGATCCGCAGGAAAGAGAGTTCTCTCAGTCGGTGCCGGCGAGAAAATTCCAACAATCGGCTCCGATGAACGTTCGGTTGATGCCGAGGAAGGTGAAAAACAACGCGTTGGCCGAGGTTGACCTCGATGTTGATGAGGAAGAGGAGATGTTGCCACCTCACGAGATCGTCGCCAGAGGATCGGCGATTTGGCCGACGACGACGTTTTCGGTGCTTGAAGGCGTCGGGAGAACACTGAAAGGGAGAGATCTTCGTCTGGTTCGTAACGCTGTGTGGCGCAAAACAGGTTTTCTTGACTGAGAAGAGAACATAATTCGCCTGACTTTTGATAGATGTTTTATTTTTTGGACTGAGAAGTGAGAAGTAAATTTTTGTGAGCTTGACCGTCTTGAATATGGATATGGTATGGGAAGTTTTATATGCTAAAGGTGTAGTGTCAACTTTAATGTTGAATTTATGTTGAAACTATAGTATATCCTTATGAACTAGCTTAAATCTTACATGATATTTTGGTAACAAAAACTAGATTATTCCCTAATTAGAGGTATCTGTGTTAAGATTTGATATGAATTTCTTAGGAAGTATTGCAAAAGTGGTGATGCTTACTGAAATTAGAAATAGCTTTTGATGATTGAATTTGGAAGAAGTGAGTTCTCTTTATTTTTACCCAAGTATTTTTTGGTAGTTGTTGTTTGTGTTAAGCTACATTACTTGTAGTTTTCTTTAGTTTCAATTTCTGTTGTGTGTGGATAATAAGGCTATTGTTTAAACTTAAAAGGGATTAATTATATTAAAAGTTTAGTTTATTGGCTCATAAAGTCCATTGTAATAAAGCAAACAATGTTTGACAACTCTATTCGAATTCTTGAAATTAGAATTGTGCTTCAAATGTGCTTGTAATATGTCCTTTCAATTTCAATTCCGAAACTTGGTATTGAGTTGCTCTCCCTTTAACTTTTGGTGTCATTGATATGTATTTTGTGTAATACTTGCTGTTGTTTTTCAGATTAGTGGATATCGGAATGCATAAATTGTTCAGTTCTGGTCGGTTTTAATATTGGGAACAAAAGGGGTGACTGATAAATACTTCCTCCTTCATTTGTCCCAAATATTTGATGTTTTATATAATTAAAGAGAATTTAACTACAATCTTTTCAAATTTATTTTTTATAAAAAAATATTACAAATGAGAGAATATAATATAAGTATAAGATAAAACATATTATAGACAATTAATATTATATTTAATGCTATATAATTATTTTTTAAATTCTTCTCTACAACTCTAAAACTACGAGGGGTTACTAGATAGCAACTGATAATAGATACTCCTATCTGGAACTGAAATCGCATTAAAAATCGCACCAATATTTCCGGCATATGTTGCAATTGTAGGTGGATTGAAAAACTAAATTTACGATTTCGATTTGATTATTGGTCAAAATCGAACGCATAAAACCGAAACCAAACCGCACCATAAAAATTAATTAATTATACAATCCAATTAATGAGAGATATTTAATACTTTGTGTAATGAACCTCCCATAAAAATTAAGCTACTAATTTTGAATTTGAATGGTATCGATCTACATGATCACCATCACCGTACAAATCTCATATAATTATCTTTTTTACAACTTTAATATTGTGTGATATTAAATTGTTAATTTAAATTGCATAAAATTTTATTGTTTCAATTGGTTTTGGAATCGAAACCGCACCAAATAAAATTGCATCGCACAATTCAAAATCAAACCACATCAATCATAAATAGTTTCATGTACGATTTTAGATTTATCAAACCGCAGTTAAGCGATTTTGTGGCGACCCCAAATCCGGGTACTTGAAACCCGAACTCGGTTCTCCACGATACCATTTCTTTAAGCTGAATAATACTAAATAATAATACATTCGAACTTAATTTACATACATCAAAGTTTACTTCCCTAGGTACGTGACATTCAAATACATTCTTTACAATACCTGACAATAGATTTCATTGTCTTACTAACTATAACCATTAACTCATACTAAATCTCATTCGAACAGCTTTTCTTTTCCCTTGTTTCGTGCTCGAGCCTTCAGTCGATCGTGACGTAATTAAAAAACATTTAGTTTAAGCAAGGATGAGCATTTGAGTGCCCAAAGAAGTAATAGCAATTATATATATAAATTTGAAAGAATATAAGTATTCTCTTTACATAACACTTCTACAACGAATCGAGAGTTGTGAAGTAATCAGATCTTGATAAAAAATTCACATAACAACTCTCTTCCAAATTATTTAAATTTGGCTCGCTCTACCCATGAATAGGGTTTAAGAAACATACTATGAACATTGTTTTTCATTTTCAAAAGGTTTGGCAAAAATCCATCCGCAAACCGCTTCTAGCTTACTTAGCACGGAGGGTGATCATTTCATTGCGTTTCTCTGATTGATCAATACTACATAACTCGAAACGAAATTCATCGTTTATTATTCATCTACCATGCAAAAATCTTCCCATATAGGGATGTTCATACATGCCCGGTTCCAAACCAGAAGGTTTTAATCTTGCTTTCAACAATAATATGTAATTCAACATATATGTATACGGGTAATTGACAAAGGTATATCAACATGTGAATAAATGTCATGATTATCCAAGTGGGGACACTTGTATAACCATTTAGAAATCAACTTAACAGTAATATATATCCGAGCTAATATGTTGATAATCAAAGCGTATATAATCTATGACAGAATAGAATAATTCTGAAACATCTTACTCATGTTCATTGCATAAAAGAAATGCAAAGGTAAGATACTTGCCTGATTCGCTGATTACAAATCTCAACTTAGGTTTTATCTCTTTATCACAACCTATCAATAATCGATCATTCTGTTCGATTGTAATAATATATCATAACATCTAGATCGCTCTATTACAACAAAGACATAGTCTAATCACGTCATCACATATATCTAACGGTCATTACATCCTAAACAATCATTAACGCTACCAAATATCTAAGTTCGGGTCAATTTTCGACAATTATCGATTGTACCGACAAATTTTTAACGGTAAATCTCGAGTCTAAGACTCTTATTGTGTACCTCAACATCTCAGAATATCGGACATTTTATTTTTAATCATTTTCGAAATTTCCAGAAATTAAAAATTTTCAAATAATTCAAATATGTCACTAAAGGGCCTATAGTGATATAACTATTACTATAGGTGTTTTTCTTCAAATTCGTAACTTCATAACAGGTTCTCAAGTCACTAGTTTGAATAATTTATAACTTTCAAATGTCTAATCATAATTAAATGATTTAAACATCAAACAATTCTATTATCATTAATAATTAATTAATATTAAATTATTAATGAAACCATTGCCAAAATATAAAAGTTATTTATAATAACTCAAACTATTTTAAAACATTTATATTACTCCTTAAATGATTTTTAAAATAATTAAAATCATTTTAAATAATTACCATTAATATTTAAATATTAATATATTATTTATCCAAATATTAAAAGTCATTAATTATAACTTAAAATATTTTTAAATCCTTAATATCCTTCTTAAATGATTTTTTAAATAAATAAAACCATTTTAAAACTATTTATTTAATAATAATTATTAAATAAACTAAATATCATTAATATTATCTTAATATCATTAATATTCAATTATTAATGAAATTATCCTTTAAATATTAAAAGTTATATTTATAACTTAAAATATTTTTAAATACCTTATTTTCATTTAAAATGATTTTTATAATATTAAAATTATTTTTAAACTAAATTATTTAATATAATCATTAAATAACTTTAATATCATTAATATTAATTAATTAATGAAATTCATCACAAAATATTAAAAGTCATGGAAATTAACTTAAAATATTTTCTTATACCATAAAATAATTTTTCATGATTTTCATGAATTAAAACTATTTTTAAATCATTTATTTAATATTATAATTAAATAAATAAATACCTTTATATTCCAAAAATATTAAATATTTATGAAATATACTCAAAATAATTAAAAACTATTTTTAGGACTTTAAAATAATTTTTGAGTAAATTATTTGGTATTTTTAATAATTAAAATCTAATTTTCAAATTTTTAAATTAATTTTCGAGAAAATAATAATAATAACTGTCGCTAAAGGCCCTATAGCAGCAGGCAAATCATCATTATATAGTGTGTTCTTGAGCACGCCGTAAATCCTAAGGCGGAAACTGAGAGTAACTACTTGACTGCAGGTGTAGTTTTGTGTGTGTTGCGATTCTGGCAATGTTCTTCGTCAGATCTTGTAGAGAAAATACAAGAATACAAGATCGAACAAACATCATGGCTATCCAACATCAGATCTGTGAGAAAATGGCCATCAAAGTAGCTGTCAGAGCTGTTCTTCGTGAAGAACAATTCGAGATGGCTACTTTGAACCTCTATATCTTGATGATCGTGTAACGTTTATGTGATCTATCAATTCCAGTGTGTAGACAACATGTAATACTACAACTTTAACACTTAACATCATCATAACAATAACAGATCGAACGGGAAATGGCCGGTCAAAGTGCAACACGGAAACTGTTCATGAAAAATCTGGTTTCGCTAGTTTGGCAGATTTGGTCAACGGGTTTTGACCGCTTATATCTTTCAATCTAAAACTGATCTTGACTTGATTCTTTTTGCATCTTGAAGACCACATATCAGGCTACATGTTACAAGTTTTAAACATCAAAAACACTAAACACACACAAATCTATGGGGTCTGACAATTTCTTGTCAGACCATATTTTCGGTTTTTCCAAGGTTTGAAAAACTTTAATTTTGAGCACTTTGATGTTATGGGTCATGAATTTAACAACTCAGAACATTAATAGACTCCTTATTACACAACTTTAAACAATCAATTGCATCAATTAACATCGAATCGAAGGATTTCTAGAATTTAAGGTTTCCTACCTTTTTGAGCTTCGATTCTTGAATTTCTGACTTTGATTCGTTGTTGTGATGGCTGGGCTTTGATTATAGACTGATCTAGCAAGCTAATTTCGTAGCTTTTAGAGAGAGAGAGTCTAAGATGAGTGTTGGGAGAAAAATGAGATGAAAGTAGCCTTTCTCTCTTTCTTATTCTTGAAAATAATTCAATTATTTGATGCAATAATGCTTCGATCCGATATGGTCATCCATTATTGAGCTCAAATGATAATTATAGAGTGGTTGGTCAAATTTTGGGGATTGGTAGCAATGATACAAAATTATTTCACCAATAATGCACTAAATGGACAAAAAGGGTAAAATAGTCATTTTCACCCTAATAATTGGTTCCTTCCTTTAATAATGCACAAGGGTAGTTTAGACTTCTCATGTATACCATGAAGGGCATTATAGACATTACCCATAATCATTAGGGTTTATCACTTTAGATTTTAAAATTCCATTAATAATATAACTAATAATACACTAAAAGGGTATTTTGGTAATTTCACATATAATTTCATGGGCATTTTTGTACATAGCAATTAAATGTAGTATTTAATCATTAGATGGTAATTTTATCATTTACCAATTACTTCTATCCTTTGGTAAATTAAAATTTTTATACATTAACATCGTAATTAAACCCGATAATTTAAAATTAGGGTCTTCGATTGAAAATTTAGGGTTATATAATTAGGGTTTTGTAACGCCATCAATTAGGGTTTCTAATTGACCATTAGGGTTCTCTAATTATCTCGTATGTGTTACAACACGGTCATTACGATCTCTAACTTCAACCGATTAGGGTCAGTAATAATTAGGTTTGTCTAATTATCTACATACAATGATAATTAGGGTTTTCTTCTAATTACCGACATCTTATACACAAGTAACCTTCATATATACACAAATACTACTCTCATATCTCATAACCGAAAGTTAAATAATTAGGGTTTCTCAAATATCAGTAATATCCTGACTTTAATTAATCGACCATTATCGCACAATATTATCTGTCCGCACATACACAGTACATAATTATTGTACTATAAAATCATTATATCAATAATATAATATTATTATTCTCATCTCTTGATCGCAATCTCAATCCAGGATTTGGATCTCATATCTGACTTCTCTTTCTTACACAACATCAATATTCAGTTAAAATAATTAACTTTAATATTCTGAACAATTCAATAATAAAATATTTATTATATAAATTCTAATTGTCACTTCATATATTATTTCCAATCATGTTTTCATGGAAAATAATTAATAAAACATTTCTGCTTACAGAAATTAATTACCATAACAATATAATTTGTGGTAATTGATTATTCCAAAATTATTTCTAATTTTTCAAGTAATAAAAATATTTGTATCTATCGTTCACTTATTCTCGTCATTAAATAAATAAAAAAATTTATACGCAAAATTTCTTATTTATTTTTATAGAAAATTTCGGGTTGTCACAGATTTCGTGCTCACCCCTACTCCTATCACTGTCTCATGGCTAATGGTGTAAACGAATCGAGTCGATCCGAGTATTGAGTTGCTCAGATTTGATTCACAAAATTTATCGAGTATAAAATAAGGTTTGATTGAGGCGATCACGATTCCGAATCGAGCCCGAGCAGTTTGGACTTTCCAACGAATATGATCCGAGTATCAATAGAAAATTATAATTTGAGAAGGTTTGAGTAATTTATCGAACTTTAAAATGTGCTCATATTTGACTCATTTATATTTTAAGTCGAACTCATATCGAACTATTAATCGAACGAGTACGAATCGAGTCCAAATTATTTGTTCATTTTACAGCCTTACTCATGGCTGCTGTCCCTTGTTCCCTCGTGCCACTTGCCTTTCATTTGTCATTATAGGCAAATATTAAGAAACCTGAAAGTATAAGTTGGTGGGTCTTGTTAGTTTTCTGTCCCTCTCTATATCTTTAGCTTTTACGCTCTGCTTCTGAGTTTTTAATAAACGGAAAAAAAAAAAAAGAAATAGATAAAAAATTTGACCACTTTTTTTGTTAAAGTTTTTCGTCCAAAATTAGCCTGATTTATACGGAAAAGAAATTGGAATAAGTAATATTTTTATAATTCTCATATTATCCTCAATTTTTAATATAATAAATTTTAAATTACAACTCATGTCCTCAATTTTAAATTTTCTATTTTTTTCTATTAAAAACTCAGAAACAGCATAAATAAAAACTTCAAGTTTTCTATTCTTTTTTTTTTCTGTTCAAAACTCAGAAAGAGAACGAGAGTGATAAGTTTAAACTTGTTCGACAGGGTAAAGAGTGGAGGTGAGCATTTTTTTTGATTTTTGGGTTAATCAAATCGGTTCGAACCGGTCAGGACCGGTACAATTAACCGATATATATTTGATATTCAGTACCGAATTTGAAACAGTATTTTGGAGGTTGGATACATACCGTAACAAACAAACGGGTACGTATCCAACAGATGAAGAGCTTATAAATCCTTATACAACAATTGGAGAGGTTGATTTGAATAAGGTTGACCCTTGGGAGCTGCCTTGCAAGTCTTATGTTTTCCTATTCGAATGATTTTTGTTCTAATTTCAAACTTTATATCTGTTTTGAAATCAAAGAGAGGGCAAAAATGGGTGAAAAGATAGGAAGGAAGGACCTAATTGGTTTGAGGACAAACAGAGCAACTAAAGCTGGCTACTGACAAGGAGATTTATGTGTCGAAGGGTCGAAGCTTCTCTCTATTCTTCATAACAGAGTTGAAGTAGAAGAATAATTAGTTTGTTTTCATTTCAAAATTCATAGATTTGCTAGATTAATGTTGAGGCTTCCCATTTTTTTGGAAAAATTAGGGCAGCTATATTTCTATACAACTTGATACACATTACATAAACTTGCAAACATAAGCACGTTTTGATGAATTGATTTAGCAGAAAAGAAAAAAATAAACCAACTGGGTCATGCATGAATTTAGACCGGAGGGAAATTATTCCATCAATAACACCTCCAAAACATCAAAAGCAAACACCAGTTGATACATACTTTTTCTCCTCTATTTTTTACAATTATAGAACGAGTGGGTAATTTCAACAATGTTTCACAATAGTTATCAACCGGTACAAGCGATTTGAGACACCGATCTAATGGTACTGGTATATTCGACCCTATTTGGTACGGTTTTTTACCGATACACATTTCTTGGCCTCCCCAATTAGGATAGGAATTCTATTAATCTGATTACTTGACAAACTATAATAGTTTTTACGTGATCTGTCCTAACCTTGTATATTTGGTCGTCAATAATTTACTATTGGCATATTATTATTTATTCTGTTTGATTATTTGCTAAATTTATTTTAATTATTTTTAGTAGTTTAACTATTGTTTAATTTAATTCAACTATTTTTAGTTTGATTTAAAAAATAAAAAAATAGGATTTAAATTCAAGAGTCGCCAAAAAGTAGCACATACACATAATTAGACATTGAATCTCAATTTTTTTTTAAAAAAATATTCAGAAATTTATAATGTATTTTTATAAATGCTTTATTTATAAATCTTAGGTGTTCAATTTTAAAACAAAATAAAAATGTTTTTGGTAGTAATCACAAATTAATTAAAATGAAGGTAAAATATCAATTTTAACAAGTGATGGGGTGTCAAAATAGGAAGTAGCTAACAACGAAGAAAACATTTTAATGTTCCATTTTGAAAAATAATAAGATTGGTTTAAAATACAATTAGGGGTTTTGCAAGTCAGAATATGAATATGCCTCAATTAGTTGAGTTCATAAAGGAATACACCATTCACGCATCTAATTGCATCATCATACTTGCCACCCACATTTACAGTTTTTCAAAAAATATAAAAAAGGACAATATGAATGTCTCCCACCCAAATCTGAGAAATCAATTAACGTTCCTTAAACCTATTAAATCCCATCAATTGATGATAACCCATCAGAGGGTTAACAAAAATAATAGAGAAAATACAGATCCAAAGATAAACATAGATGACCCAGTTAGAGTAATCGGATGGGACAAGAGGAAACTCAAAAGGAAAACCCTCAAGAGAAACCATAAATTTACACGTATACATACAACAGAATTACATATGTATGCATAGATATAAATAATTGATGTAGCGCAGCTATGACTCAAAACGCTTCCATTCCGAATAGAGGAAGGCGATCTTAAGGGCTGCGCACTTTGCCATAAACATAAATATAAGCTAAAATTGTTTTATAGCGTATAAATGAAGAGTTTTTTGGATCAAAACCCTAATTTCTCATGAACTGAAACCAGATGATACCCTACAAATTCTTCATAAACTCTGTGGCAGAAGGACGGTATATATTATGCCCTATATTTTTCAAATGACAGGAATAGCCTTATGTTTTTCAAAAAATGACAATCATGTATTTTGATTTTGGACTGCTAAACTAGTAAAACCTTGTATAAAAAGAATAAGGGCGGCCCAGTTATATAACTTAAGGAAGGTTTAAAAAAGCCTTTTGGCCCAACAACAATAGGGGTAGAGTTAAGATTTATGCCGACAAAAGATTTGACAAAAAGAGTTTTGAGCTGGGCCACTCGGGTATGGCTAGTAGATGTAAAGAAAAGGGCGGTTTGATTAAAATTGAAGGAAGAGTATTGAATGTTTAAGTATGTCTGACCGAATAAGTACTATCTTATGAAGTCACTATTAAGCGCTATCAAACACAAATTACGGTACAACTGTGTACAGTATTATCCTTATTAAGTCACTATTATTATTTATTCCTGTCACACCACTTTCTTTCCTTTTTTATCTTTACTATGATATGCTTCCGCACAAACATTACGCGGGTAAATTATATGAAATAAAATATAAAATTTAAAAAATTTAAAAAAATAAATAGAAAGATAAAAATTAAAAGAATTTATGTCAATTTTAAGTTTTAATTTTTTTTAAATCAAATTTAAAAAATAAAAAATGTTCAAATAATATTTTATTAATGATGTCTGACTAAATGATCCTTGATAACAAATACTACTATTATATAAAAATATGAGCCCATCGATCATCATGTCTTAAATATCATAAATTCTCTTGCAATTTCTATATCTTGGTTTCATGCTGTTAGTTGTTCCACATCCCCTTGAATTGGGGGGCGTCCGGTAGCTTAATGACCGGTGCCTCTCTTATTTTTTTATTTTTTTTTTGGTTTTTTAACTACAATTATGAAAAAAAATAATAATAATAATAATAGAACAAGTTTGAATAAAAAATTATAAAAGAAAGTATATTTTTTATTAAAAAAACACTGTAAACTGTTTACAGTATTTTTTTTAATACAAAATATACTTTCTTTTACAGTTTTTTGTTCAAACTTGTTCTACTACCACGTATATCTATCATCATAGAATCGTAAGAAAGAGAAAGATTGTATTGAATAATATCAAGCATTATAATTAAGTTCTTAAGCAATATACTTATATATATTTATTATATAAATTATTACATGTTATATATTTACATTTGTATGTTTAGATCGTTAAGTAAATAATAAAACATTTCATATTTTAATTGAACTTTGATAAAATTAGAACACTAATTTTATCATATAATGCCGTTCAACTAGTAAAATTTAAAGTGCTTTTATTAATAAATAAATTATTTTTCTTTGATTACAAATTATAAATTATAATTAATTTTTAAAAATTAATTTAAAATATTTTTAAATTAAAATTTTAAACGATTCATTTCAAAATTATTAAACACTTAATCACATGCATTAATTTGACCCATGAATAAACTTCATTGACTTCTCTCATATGTAGTGTAGGCTAGCTAGGTACATTAGTTTTTGTAATTTTGACCAAGATGTCAATGAAATACATACTCCATAAAATATATTGAGGCTCAATAAAATTCAGTCTTCTTGAATGTTTTCTCAAAAAAAAGGTACGGATGTTTTTCTACTTCTTGAACTCAATTTGTAAAATTAATATTTTTAAAATTCGTCAATCGAACGATAAAATTCTTTATTATAATTTTAGGTAGTTTCAAGTTAAATGTATATTTACTTTAAATAATCTATTTTTTTACAATAATTTACCTATAATACCCTTAGTATTAATTGTCATATTTCTATTTTCTATGTATATTTATGGAACATATATATATCACTAATCATTAGAAAACTATTGTAAGATTAAATGAGAATTTAAATATAAATAATTTTATCATCTTTCTTAATATGTACAAAAAGTCTACGAATATTTTAATCTTGGAACGGATGGAGGGAGTATTATTTTATAATACATTTCTCCTTCTAATTATATATTCTTGCAATTCAAATGTAACATTAAGTTTTAAATTAAAATGACAAATATGATAATTAAAAGTCTTTTTAGTATATAATAATTATATTAGTAGTACTAATTTTGAATTTAACATTTTACAATTTTTTAAAAGTTAGTAACATATACCTCAAATTAATTTTAAAATTGGGCAAGACATATAGAGAGCCAAAATTTATATCTAAATCGAGACATCACAATAAAATATAAGAAATATTATATTCTCAGATGCAATTCACGTTTAGTGATCAAGTTTGATTTTATTGACAGCTTTAATTATTTACGTCCTTTTTTCATTCCTCTAGTAGTCCAAGAAAAGAAAAAGGTTCTAAATTTGAGTTTTTACCCTTCGTTTTAAATAAATGAAAATTCTCTATTTCATAATTTAGATTTAAAATATGACACAATGCTAACAGAAGAAATAAATAATTTTAAATCTGAAATAAATAATTAGTTTTTACCCTCGAGAGGATCGGGGATCGAGAATTGGGGACCTCCACAATTTAAAAAGAACATAAAGACAAATATAGTATTTCACTTTTTTCATTAATAATACTCAATAAAAGTCTTAGGTTGATTTTTTCCACATATTAAGAAAGAAAATAAAATGATCAAATTGTACATATTTAAATTCTCATTTTGTTACGTAGTTTTCTGCATATTACTAGTGATACTCCATAAATATGCATAGAGAATAGAAATATAATAATTAATAATAAGAATATTATAGGTAAATTATTATAAAAAATAGATCATTTAAGGTAAAAAAATATTTAACTTAGGACTACCTGAAATAATAATAAAGACTTTTATTATGAGACGGAGGGGGTAGTAGTAAAAAACAAACCAACAATCTCCTACTACGTACTACTACTACTTATCTAAATTAAAGATGCAATAAATGTATTAATTATTATTCACATTAATATTAGGTTCATGCATCTTTTTCTAATTTATTGTCTTGTTAATATATAATGAATTAAGATTTATTTATATATATAGAATGCTGCCCACAGAAAAATCATTACCACCTAAATCCTGTTAGTAAACTAGTGACCGGATCCATCAACTGTTAATTAGAATAAAAGTCAACCATCTCAAGTCACTTTAAAAAAATACTAGTACATTATTAAAAAGAGTTAGTAAATATTTGGATGAAATCAAAATCATTAAAATTTAATTTGAATAATTTTATGTGCACTATATATAAAAGAGAGTAATTTATATAACTAAATGTTGATGGACAAGGTCTAACCAGGTAGTAATTAATATTAATTAAAATAAAGTTAAAGAGGAAAGTATAGAGAAGCAGCCCGATGAATATCATCAGCATATGATCATTAATTAATTAATTCTTAGGACTAATTAATCTCGAGATAATGTTATTTTAAGGAACCGACCGGCGGTGTAAAGTTATGATTTATTTAAGGAAGTTGATTGAAAATAGAATAGTGGATCAGTCAGTGCATTTGCTCCCGGAAGCAAAACATTCTCATCATGTTTCACACAACCAACCAACCGACGTGAGTAGGAGTACGTAAAAACAAATTACTAATTCATACTCCTAACATTATTTTTATTTTATTTTATTCATCCTCTGTCTGTACACAGCCGTAAAAGATATACTGTACATGTGCAGCCCACCGGCCGTAATTAATGAAAAATGATACTCTTTCGGTTCTTAAAAAATTGTCGTTTAAGGTTTTGGCACGTGAAATAAGAAAGTATCATTTACCAAGTAAATTTGTTTGAAATTTCATCACTACCCTTTTATGGGAAGTTAAAAACTATTAATACAAAGGGAGAGAATTTCTTGGGACAATGAGAGAAGGTATAGGTAATATAAGAAAGTAAATACTTTATTCTCCTTGAAAGTTATAAACGACAAATTTTTTGGAACAAATTTTTTCTTCTAAAACGACAATCTTTTAGGAACGGAGGGAGTAGTACATTTGTTAAAACACTAATATTGACCTAATCTTTCTATAAAATCATTAATCAAAGATGAATTACATAGTAATTTTCTTAAATTAGTACATACTAGCTAGGAGTCTTCATTTTTCATCCTTCTAGTTTTTTAAAGTTTAATTATTTTAGATTTTTCCTTTAAACTTAAAGTTGGTGTAAATGTATACTCCTATATATATATAATTCTTGTAAATATATAATGAATATTGTAAAATATTTTTTTAAAATTATTATGAAGTCATTTAAATGTGTTAGAATTAACACAGTCAAACTTATTGAAGTGTTCCCCTAAAGGTGGTGTGCATGTGGTTGTAACAAAAGTTCAATTAAATGTGCTAATCTCAATCTTTACCATTATTATTTAAAGGGAAAAAAAACACTTTCAGTCCATTTTGCTTTCGCTGGTTTTAGCATCAAATGGCAATCCTGTTAGCTCGGAAACTGGGTTTGGTGTTATCGATCTGATTGGCTGGCTATATATGTATCATGTATGTGTTGGTCTACAAGTATTTGTATAAATGTAAGCTTAAGAAACTCCTTCCTTCAGTGCAATGTAAGCTTATTATATATGCCTGTTTGCAACATCAAATGACTGGTGAAAAGATGCATATATATGCTGTTCTAAGGATGTTTCTTCCCTGTTTCTCTCAACATCAAATGAATGTTACTAAAAACGGCCGGGTTTTAGTTAATCTCTATAATTTACATGCGATAGTCTATTCATACTACTTCACCAAATCACTCTGCATTATGTTATGCATATGAACCTTGACATCATACTATTTCACCAAATCACTCTGCATTACGCATACGAAACTTCCACTGCTTTGCTTTATGCATAAAAATGTAATCCAATTAACTTTACGAGCAAAAAGTGCCAACTTATACATGAGCAGGACTGTCTTCAAGTAACAGCTTTAAAAAAAAGAAATTATAGCTTTACATAGTGGAGAATTCTTCGTCACTTGCTTCCATTCGCCTCGTTCTAGTATCTTATCTTTTACCCACCAAACCACCCCTATGACACAAATATGACTTGCAGGATTTACATGATCACCACTCATCTTCAAGGCTGGCACGATGAAAACACATAACAGTGCACACAAATATGAAAAAGGACGTGAATTCAATTAACATAGCCCCAGTCCCAATCAAATCCGCATGCCTTAGTATAATAGGAATGGCCATGCTCCCTACTGCCGACGCCCCCGTTAAGAACTTAGCTGCATCTATCCATCTGCCATCAAAAAGCCCCAGGGGATAAAAATTCATAAAATATACACAATAAAACCACCTTTCCTTTAAGCTTGGGAAACAATAGAACTGCATGCTAAAAAAATAGACTTGATATTATTTTTCACTTTTTTTTTAATATCAAGTACACCTGGTATATTAATTGCAAGGATGAATATAAAGTTTAATAGTCATATGCCAGATCTCAACACAACGACAGGTGAAGTATCAACATACTCAATCTCTCTGTTTGTTATACACGTGATTGGATAAACATCTATGTAAAATACAACAATGAGCAATCTCTCAAACTCTCTAGAAAACACTGAATTAGGTCAACGTCTATGAAACATAACATACGCCAAATTCGCAATCTCTCAATATCTCTGCACTACACATGATTGGTGTCTACGAAACATAGCATACACTAAAGGTGCAATTCGCTCAATACAATATAGCAGAGACATACATCAAGAAAGTTAGAAGTTAGTTATAAGCCTTCCTTCTACACACATGCCTGAGAAAACTTATATATCAAAGTGCCACAAAAAGAAGAATAAAAATAAATTGCATATATCAAACTTTCATTTAAGTAAATTAATGGCAAGATCATTTCTCAGTTAATATATTCGTTTCTGCATATCTATGTAGGACAAGGGAAGAAGGAATAAAGGAAATTCAAATGAGATAAAAGAGGCTAAAAACCACAAAGCACGAGGCTGAATTCAACTCTTTTCCTGCATCTTGTTGAACTTCCTCCTTAGAATTAATTTGATAGTATAATGCTCATGTTTAAAAGAGTATATATCACCTTCTTCATCATGATCCACATCTAAGCATTCAATCCAATCTTGACCCAATAAAAGATGTGAACAATCATTGATTTAACATAGCACCATACTAAATCATAATATATGTGCATCAGGATAGGAACTAAACACATTTTCGTAACATGAAAAGAAGTACCACCTAGCCTAGGAATAGTGTAAGGTCTTGGATGCGGTTCAGAAACAAGGTTTAAATTTTCCATCGCACGTGGAGATACAATATTAACTGCACATTCTTCTTGGATGATAATTTTACACCGTTTTCCACTACAACGAAGAAAAGTATGAAAAGTAATGTCACGCTTTGAAGAATCTTTTGTACGAAGTTTTGAGATATCTAGTTCCCTGCTAAATTGACAAAACTGAAATTTTTGAGGGCTGATTTGAACTTTTCTGAAACTTCAGGGGCTGAATTGAAAATTTCAAAAACTTACGGTTGAATACAAAATTTTAGAAACTTTATTAGCTGAGCTGAAAGTTTCAAAAACCTTGGGTACCAAACTGTAATTTGGTTGGATGAACCCGCGCAAGCTATAGCAGATTTTTTATTTTTTTTAAAAATGGAATAGATTTTAGACTACGCTGTCAAGTCTCGAGCGAACTTCAACAATTGGTGGAGACCAGAAAATTAGGGTTGGAAGAAATTTGGTGAAATCAAAATATATCATGAACTTTTGGCTCTTGATACCATTATGGTGTAGGACAGAAGAAAGAATAAAGGATATTCGAAGGAGATAAAAGAGGAAAAAAAACCACAGAGCACGATGCTTAATTCAATAATTTCCCATAATAAATTACAGCTGTTTATATAAGAATAGGAAAACCCCTAATACTTGGAGGCTAAGAAAATATTAACCCAAGTAAATAAGGAAATAAAATCCTAGTAATTATCTACTACCTTAAATATTTAATACTTTAGAATGTTCTACAAATATAATTAAATATATCCTATTATTATCTACTAAATAAATTAATTACATTGAAATCATCTATAAATAATAATATATAATAATAACCCAATAATATTAAATTTCTCTTGCTTCCATCCTCATCCATATCCCAAAAGTACCAACAAAATTTAGAGGAGGTGAAGATGCTAGTGGAGTAACAATGATGAAGTTGGTGTCTTACAGTCAACCAACATTCACTCTACAACTTCCTCAATCAGCAAATTCAGCAACACCAATCTTAACCATCCATTCACTAACATAAAAATCTAATTAAAGCTTCAATCACTGTTTAGATTCATAGTACAAGGATCAGACTCCTCTCCATTACACCATCCAAAAAACCCTGAATGACGAGACAAGTTCAATTTGAATGGACTAGATCTTATATTCAAGAGTTTCTCAGACATAGTTAACCTACACAAGTTGACTTTTAACCATATAACTACACAAACAATGTCTTCCTCAATCTTCATAAACCTCAAGCTCAAATCAAGTGTCAGACAATTATTAGTCCTTACTCCTTAAAACCTGCTTCACCATCATCTTCTTTCTCCATAGATTTACATAATTAGAGTATTAGACTTATCTCCCTTTCACAAAAGTTAGATGTGTGTACAATATAATCCTGAACATCTTTACTCGTCACAAAAATAACTGTTTATCTATATACATATATATATGTACATTCAATCGGGTATAATCCACCAAGTCCCTGTAAATCTTTCATGTATATTCAATCAGGCACAATCCATCAAACTCCCGGTAAATCTTTCATGAACCCACTTAATACCCAGTTACCCACTATAATATTTGAGGTAGATCTTTTACGCAAAGTCCACAGACTCCACACATCTATCTAGAGATGGCAATGGGGCTGGGGGCATAATCCCGGTAAAATGTCTTCTTCTATCAAAAATTATAAATAAATAACATGCCATAGTATCAGCAAGATGTAAATCTCACTAATACCAATATTAACATCATTAAAGCATAATTAAATTTTCATATAGAGGCTTAAGTACAGAAAAACTCACCCCCCACCATCTCGACTGGTTAAGAATTGAGTAGACCCACCCCCAAAGAATAAACAAGGCATTGGCACCAAAACATACATAAGAGCTGCATAAAACAATAATTTACATCGTCACTTTTAGATGGATCCTTAGTTCAAAGTGTACAAAAAACTACTCCCATAATTTTACGCACCAGATAGCATTGGCCACCAGTTGTTGTATATTGCGCATGCCTGAAACAACAGAAAAACGGACCCATAACATAGATACACAAACATAGAAGGAAACAAGTATGCATACCACCCCAGAACAGAGGGGGAAAAAGGAGTTGTACACTCAACCATCATAGGATTTGGAGCTATGATGCTTTAAGAGGAAAGGAACTGAAACTGACAAGAGTGCAGCTAAAAGTAAATGTCTCCTACTTAATGAATGTTCTCCACAATTTTTTAGGATCGGACTGAATTTAAAGCTTGGCTTTTCAGAGATAGCTATTAATATTTCACTTTGTTGTGAGGTAAGGATTCTTCCTTGCTTTTTTATGGGCCTCTGCCTGTCTGCCATGGTCCATCATATGATCTTTGAAGAGTTGCCCTCTTTTTGAGTGTTTTCTTTCAATTTCCACTTGTTTTTGTGGTGGGTGGATTGTCCCCTAGGCTTGTATTCTCTATTTTCCTCCAATACATTTTTTTCCTTTATCTTAAAAAAACGTTATCAATCAAATATGTGAAATAAAACAAGGTAAAGGGCATGAGGAAGTCATAGTGTAGCTTGGATCTCATCAATGAAGGGAAAGATAATAATCACACACACAGGGAGAGGACAAATAAAACCCATAAAAGAATATAGCAGGGCAGCTTAGCAATTCAAATTCCTAGACAAGCATCATCTAGCATGCTTGGCCAGCTTGGGCATACAAGTTGTTCTTTTCTTTCCAAATTCAGAACTGGAGTTTAAAACCAAGAACATCAATGACTTCAAAGCAGAACAGCAGAATAACTGATTAATAATCGGAATGTTGTTGAAAAGGATAGAGTTAACACAAACCTTGTTTTGAGTGGTTACCATCAAAAAGAGAAACATGGTATAACCTTAAGGCACTTAAAGTCCAAGTTAAATGCAAATAAGACATACAAACACTATTTAAAGTCAAAGCAGTGTTCTAAAAATTCCCGCCTAGGCCCCGTCTATGCGCTAGGCCCCCTGACGCCTCACCTAGGCCCAAGGCGGCAAAAAAATCCCTCCAAGAAATTAGGCGGGGCCTAAGTGGGGTCTAGGCGAAGAGATTTTTTTTATTTTAATAACTACCCAAACCAGATTTTAATATATATATATATATTTTTTAATGATTTACCATATTCATAATACATATTGTAGCATATCAAATCACAACAAAAAGTTAAACAATATCAAGTCAAAATGAATACTTTTATTATAGTTGCAATTTTTTAATTTGTACCAACTTCAAATTATATAAATGATGATACATTTGTAATATTTAGTTTAATTCAATACAACTCTTAAATTTATGTTTAGTTTCTTAAGTTTTAATATTGAATTAAATTCTTGAAATTTTAAATTTTATTATTTAATAGCAATCTTGTTTATGAATAAAACTAATACTTTAAAAATATGTTTCAACTTTGAACAATTGCAAGTTTATGTTTGAACTTTGACATTAGCAATATGAATGTGTTTGAACTTTAAGCAAAGGCCTTTATTATCTTTATTATAGATTGTTTTGCTTTATATTATTGTTTTGTTTGGATAAATGTAAGATAAAATATTAAAATTGGCTTGAAATAAAAAATCCCGCCCGGGCCCCACTCGGCCGCCCGCCTAGCGCCTTTTAGAACATTGAGTCCAAGGAAGAAACCAGTTCTGAAGCTACCAAGCAGCTGACTATTTTGATGATGATTTTGCAGGCCGGAAATTAAGAGATCATATCATTCTTTTTCTTATTTCTTTAAGATTTGATGATAAAAGAAAATTAAATTGTGCGCAACAGAGTGACTTACAATTATATGAAATCTTTCCAGTAATTCCATGCTTGCAGAATTATATGGGCTGAGAACAGCCAGTTTTCCTTTTAGTTAATCTTATACTTTTGAGGTAAGAAAGTCAAGCTAAGTGCTAAACTCAAGATTGGCACAGTTGAATATGAAACAAGCAGAAGCTGAAACCAGTGTTCAACCAATCTCCAAATCAACTTATTCTTGAGAATGAAGCTAAGGTTAAGTTTTTTCTGAAATCCTAGGTCATCAAAACGCATTGTTTTACTTAACTAACTAAAATTGATGCAGTACCCTTTTTTTCTTTTTTCGGTGAGACCATAAAGCAGTACCATTAGGTCCATTACTCATAACAAAGGCATGATTGAAAAACTTACCAGGATCTGTAGGAGGATGCTGGATGAAAACATAAAAGCAAGCCCAGCAAGACTGCATATTCAATATTATTTAGAATTTATCGATTAAGATGGAAAGGATAAACAAACTAATATCAATGGTAAGCAACTTACACTGTAGGCCGTAGGGGACAAGAAAAGTATCATTCAAAAGTTCCACAACACCGGGCCACCAGAACAGAAAATAGTTAGATCCAGAACCAGAAATACAAAGTTAATAATCAAATAACAAAATTAAATAGTTCAAGGACCAATAATTAAGCTAAAGTCCAGCAACAAAGATAACTGACTAGAAAACATTTATTTATACTACATAGTTGCTGCTCGCAAATGCAACTGACAAAATAAAATAAACTAATATTTTGTAAATGCACATCAGTTTCCATCCTTATTTGATAGGACTTTTAGTCAGATTGATTCAAGATACCAAATTACTGTTTAACAGAAGACATACACGAATCGGCAGTCCAGAATACCAGGATATGGTTGAAATAGATTACATATTCATTTCAAAAGAATTTGTCATTATAAAATGATATAAGAAAAGAAAGCTCCTAGGCCTGCTCAATATTGACATTTGATCTTTATGCAGAAACTGTCATGAAAAACATAATATTTACCTTGTTTTTTGAAATTGAAACTCTGAAACTATGCTGAACATAGTCTCCTCAAATATAGTGAATATAATTTCCTTAAACCAATGTAAGCAAAAAATAAATAGAAAACTACCCCACAACCCAAAAACTTGGAAGTTATCCTACTCCATCTTCCAAAATTCTAATAACATGTGTAAAGAACCATAACCCTTGTCCAGAAGACCAAAGACCTCTTAACTTTACAGATTTTTCAACCTCAAAGTGCTGCTGTTTGCATTGCGACCAAATATACCACCATCAACACAACCAAGGCTCTAACTAAGGTTGTAAACGAGTCAACACAGTTCAAGCACGATTCGGGCTCGACTCGAAAAAATACGAACGAGACTCGAATTCATTAATAATATTATCCAAATCTGAGCATTAAAAATAGTTCGAATAAAAATATGAGTAGAATCTGAGCAAGGTTATACTCGACTCATTTAAGATTCAAACAACTCGAATTCTTGATTGTGATTCGATACATACTCGGTTAATACATATTCGATTAGATGTTCGATACATTCTCTTATAATATATACAAATTTAAATCAAATTAGGATAATTAGTTATTATTTTGTTTTGTTTTTAATTTTAATTGTGATTTTATATTTGAAAGTGTAATAATAAATATATTTTCTCATTTTTAAGTAAAACAACAAATTCAATTTATAATTATATTTATTATAAATTTAGTTATTATGTGGACACTCAAATTCGAGCTTGAATTTGAAGCTCGCGAGTAGTTTGAATAAATATTCGAATCGAATCGAATTCGAGTAATAAATATTCGAGTCGAGTCGAATCTGAGTAGAATTTTTCAAATATTATTCGAATTCGAGCCGAATTCAAGTACGGATTTATCATTTCGAGTCGAATTCGAGTAGCTCTCTGTTCGTTCCGGTTCGACTCATTTACACCCTTAGTTCTAACCATGACTACTTAACCCACCCAACTAAGGAGAAACACAAAAGCTCCAAAAGGACAAAAAACAACTTAGTAAAAGTCCAAGACACCCAAAATATGCAAACAGAAAAGGTTACACCTCTTTTACAAAATATAAATGGAATAACAGATAATTTACATTTTTACTTCATAAAAAACAGAAAACAATAACAATGCCAATTTCAAATATTATCAATAGTCAAGATGCTATAAAGAGAAGCACACCACCAAAAAAACAAAAATGAGCAACGCTAGAAGGAGCCTTAGTTTTACAAAAGTAATAATCACACATTAGTCAAGAACAATCTGCACACCTTACCCTAAGCAAGACTGGTCAATTACTTGCAGCTGATAGTGATTAGTACAACAAAGTTGTTCAAAATCCATTGAGTATTTCTAATGCAATTAAACCAATGCATTTGTAGCAAACAGTTTTTCCATCATAAATTTTAAGTAGCAATTATCCCCCTCACCCACAGAACAAAAGAAAAGGTTTGAACTAATATGAGTTGATACTCGATAGCAAGGTATATTTGTGTTGCTCGGAAAGGCCCCTCCATTCCATTGATGTAGTAAGGCAGTTAAAGAATTTCAGAAGATAATATTAGAAAAGGCATAAATTTGTTGTGGTCGCATGAGACTAAATAGAAGCTGGTTTTATTTTTGCAATCAATGTGTTTGTATTATACATCTAAGGATAAGAACTATCAAAAAAATCTTTTTTTTACTAGTATAAGACCTTTCAAACATTAAGATTTGTAATGCAATAAAATACTGATGTAGCATTTTCAAAAGTAAAGTCCTATGTCTAAGATCTAGTGTATCTTTAACACATCCTTTCTCAAATTTGAAAAAGCTTAACAAACACAATGTGATACATTGGTCCAATCAACTTCTAAAGAAATGTAGAGATCCTTGACCGGAAGATATTGTCTTTAAACTAAAAAGTATCAAAATATTATGAACCCTCCTAGCCTAGTATGCCAGTGCATCAGTATCGTGATTCAGGTTGCCAACAGAAATCAGAAGGGCAAAAAAAAATCAGATGAACTCCGTGCAACTAAATTAAAATTCTCAGCTCAATGCATCTCAATCTCAAAAACCTTTTCTCCTTATGCCTAAACTTTAAGTTGCTAAGGTGATGTTTGATTGCATCTCAATGCATCTTAAGAGCTCACCTCTTAATGCATCTTAACAACTCACAGTTTTATATTAAGAAGTCCTCTAAATAGTTTAGAGAGGATCTCTTAATACAAATATGTGGGCACTTAAATGTTAAGATGCCATAAAACACCAAGGGTCCTTCCCAAATTTTGGGTGATTATATTGGATCTATATTTTACTTGCACAGAACCCCACAATGATGTTAAACAAACAAAAAAGTGTATTTGACAACAAATTTGGGACCTATCATTACTCAGAGTTTAAACCCCAATTACGCACCACAAACAAAAGTAAGTAAATCCTAATGCCATGGCCTATTTATTTAAGACTGTTACAGAGTCAGTTCTAAATTCTTCCATCTGAAATGGTGAAATTGAAAGTAAATTCAAACAAAAATAGATGTGGTATAAAAAAATTATAACAAGCCAAAAAAGTTGCTCCACAGCAACTGGATAGAACCCTATATATATATATATATATATATATATATATCCATATTATAAAGCCTCCATGGAGGCTTCCTTATATATAAAGCGAAGAAGATACTCTTACCTTCAATAGTCATCGTCATCTCCGCAAAGTCCACGGGGCTTAATGAGAGATTTATGTATCTACGTATATGTATTTGCCGGAGAGAGATCGGAGGCTCGCTGATTAACGAACAAACGAACAATAAAATTGTTTTGAACTATAAACAGGAGGAGGAACAAGCTCAAAGTGTCAGAAAAGTATAATATATCCAACAATGCTATAGCCACATAAAAAAGTTATAAATTTTGGGTGATTATATTGTTTTGAACTAATGTTTAACGAAGCTTAACATTTTTCGACAACGATTTATAATTTTTTCATTTCCGATATTAAATTGTAAGTTATGTCCCAACTGTTTAAGGGAGCATAATATTTTTCGACTACAATTACTAATTTATAATTTTTTTTACTTCGAGTACCAAATTATAAGTCGTGTCCCAATACAAGTACCAAAAGTTAATTTATCCAAAAAAAAAAGTATTCACATACACAAATACATAGTGTGAGCCCCGCTTAATAGGTGAGTTACGCAATATATACGGTACAGATCTTAAGCACCCCTTATTTAATATATCTTGTTCATCTCTCTTTAGCGACTGACCGGGTGACGATTCGGTACGTCGCTATATATAGAATCATCGTCTTAATTTTTAGCGACGGACAACATATAACGACGGGTTGAACATATAGCGACGGACCAAATCGTTGCTCGGTCCGTCGCTAAAGGGGGTGGGCAAGGTATGTTAAATAAATCGATCCAGATCTTAAGCTCACCCCTTATCCAACTCACCCGAGCTCACCCCCTTAGTGAGCGAACTCGGCGTGATATTGTTCGGTTAAACCTGCAAGTAAATCGCTCATAGTTTTAGCGACGCTATATATTGTCCGTCATTAAAAAGTATGTAGCGATGGTTATATAACCGAAGCCGTCACGGGTCTATTCTAGTAAAAGGGGTGAGCTTGATGATGTTTGGATAAGGGTAGTTTTAAGATCCGATTTCTCAAGACACATCCCAAATTCATAATTCGGTCCAAAATAATTTGAATTACAAATTTCTATATAAATTCCCTAATTACATCCACCCAAATTTTATTTATTAAAAGAAATTGGTTGACCCGCTCAATAACCCGGCCGTTTGATTTAAAATGATTTGATTATATTAAGATACAATTTGACTTTATTCAAAAATTAGAATACTTCTAAATACAATTAATTTTAAATAAAAATATTTTTAAATACAATTAATTTTAAATTAAAATATTTATAAATACAATTCACTTCAAATAATATTGACTCTAAAATATAAAACATAAAATTATATTAAATAATGTTTAACAAATAAAATAGTAATTATATTCATGATAGAATGAATATTTATTGTTTTTTGATATTTATGTTATTTATTACACAAGTTCATAATTTAATTAATTAGATAAAGTTAAGTAAAAATCATAGTATACAAAATTATATTTAGTGAATAAATTAAACGGGATAAGGTCCAAAAATGCCTTTGATATTTTCCCCGATGTCTACCGAGCACCCTATACTTTTTTTTGTCCAAAAATACCCTTAACGTTACAATTTTTGGGTCATTCGTGCCCTTGCCGTTAACAGCTGTGCCAACTAGACAAACGGGTGTTAAACATGACTGACATGTGGCAATATTTGCTGACATGGCAATATTTGTCGATATTTATTTTGTTTATTAATTATTTATTTTGTTTTAAAGAAAAATAAAATAAATAATTAATAAACAAAATTAATATTTATATTTAATAAACAAAATAAATATTTATATTTATATTTAATTCATTAACACAAATAACAAATTCAACACAATTGCTTCCCCCAAGATTTCACCGAGAACTCTCCACAAGAGTTTCATTCAAAGCCATGGTCGGAATCCTCTCCAATGCATTCTCTAACACCTTAATCGAATCCAACAAATCCCTAAGGTACATCAAACAAAGGGCCTTGGATCCGGCGTAGAGGAAACGGAGTATGAAGGGGACCATGGATCCGGATCGGTTCGGGTAGTGATTCGGGTAGGTTTGATATTGGTAATTGGGGCTATTGAGGGAGTAGTCTAGGGAATCGAGCTTGGTGAGAGCGAGGATGTTGAAAATTGTGACGCCCCCAAAATAGGTATACATCATCCATCTTGGGTCGCCAGAAAATACACTACTTACAACTCCATTTATACAACTGTCGTGCAAAATGCGACTACTCATATACTGTGAGTTTCAATATAAATATTGTTACGTATATAATACGATAATATTCATATTTAAATTATTACAATGTCATATAAAGTACAACGTCAATTATATCAAGTCCCCGAAGGAACATGAGAAGATTTTTGTTCTCTTCATTCTAATGGAGTGCACCTTTGACGCTTCCATATTCTGATTCGCCTCACCCTATTGTTGTTCACCAAAATTAAATATCAAATGATGTATAAAACATGTCACACACATTTTAAGTTCTCTCAGTACAATTATTATGCCACACTGTTTCATAATTTGATTAGGCTTGTGACTAATTCGTATCACCACTTTATACCCATGTTCTCTCTGCTAGTCATTGCTACACTTTTATTACCTGAAAGGGGTGGTGAAGTAAAAGGGTGAGCACAAATAGTCCAGTAAAAAATATCATGACTTAAGATAATTAAATTATTAATAGTTTTCATCAATAATAATTCAGATATTTAGAACATATGGTAGAAGATAAAAGTTTCCAACCATAATGGCAGCGGAATCAACAATCCATTAGAAGAGTCAAGTAGAACATAATGTCTACTATCTCCTCTAGATTAAAAGTCCATCGTTAATATTTCATTCATGTAATAATCATCAATAATTCTTGGTTATACCCAAGACAAAGAGAACTCTCATCACTTGTCTTCACCTGAACCACCACAGATTATAATTAAATCACAATTCATATTTATAATCAAGTAAATCAATAGTCCAACTTTGCACTACATGCCAAAGATATACAACTGTAAAACCAATAACCAACAGTCCATCTTTGCACTACAGGCCAAAGATATACAACTGTAAAACCAATAACCAACAGTCCATCATTGTACTACAGGCCAAAGATATACAACTGTAAAACCAATAACCAACAACTCATCTTTGCCTTCTAAGGTGAGATGAGAGACATACTGTTGTAAAACCAATAACCAACAACTCATCTTTGCACTACAGGCCAAAGATATACAACTGTAAAATCAATAATCTTTGAGACTCGACTTAATAGTATCACGACCACGAATTATCCATGCACTACGGGCGAGGATATTCGTGTTTTCAATCTGAGTCATGATTATGCCGAATAATCTCTGGTCATAATCATACCAAGTCCATCTATGCACTACGGGCCAAAGATGACTTTTACCACATCATTTGTAACATTACGGTCATGATTATACCGAATAATCCATGGTCATAATCATACCAAGTCCATCTATGCACTACTGGCCATAGATGACTTTCAACACAATATAAGCATGAGAATGATGACAATGATATATATAATGAATAAACATAAATCATCAGAATAATAAGATAACATAGATCTTAGTGATTTTCAACTTAATTACCCAGAGTCCAAATTGATAACATAATAATAGATGAAGCACAAACTATTAAGGATATTCTAATCCTTTCAGAACTTTTCACCATTTAATGATAAACTGAATAAACGAATAATAATATCATATCATAATATGGAGTATGAAAGAAAATGATATTCCTTTTACCATAAAAATGATACTCTCTTACCACAATAATGATATCACTTACCTTAGCATGTGACTTGATTTTGCTTTTTGTGAAATTGATCAACTTAAACAATGTTTGCATTCCTTATCTACACTTGGAGTAACATTACACTCAATAGAAATACTCACAATATTATACTCACAATATTGAAGTAAAAGAATTCTATATTTTTTTGTGTAGTGATGGTGTGTGTTTAGTTGCTCAACCGGACAACCTATTTATACTGAAAGTTTAGTAAACAACTAGTACACCCGCTTTGACAAAATAACCAAATGAGGTATATAATAATGCTAGTAGTGGAATTTATGGTCCCACAGAGAAAATTAAACCAACTTGTACACGTTTTAAAAATAATTGAGTTGTGGTCCAGACTACTTTAGAAAAAGTAGAGTGTCGGCAAGTCCTGTTAAACTTACTTTTTAAAAAAGAAAATAATTGAACAAACGTCTGTATATCATATTTATCTTTAATCAACACCCTTTTCAATCTTTGAACCATTATTCACAATTATTAACATAGACTCTCAATACTGTTAACTCGTTTAATTATATCATATCAAATAATATGAGTCACCGTGTAATAACTATTGTGACAATTATTGAAATAAATACCGAGTGACTTCTTATGTAAGAATCAAATCAATACCTTACTTATAAACAATTTAAATTCTATTAAAAGTAAGGATCAATATCAAATCATAATTATCCCGAATAACATATACACCAATTAATAATTCATTAATCATTTAAGTTGTCTTTATTTATCGCATCATATCATTATATTTAATAATATTCATGTTTTACAACTTAGAACAACATCCTTTATCGTCGAAACATTACACGTTGCATACGTGCATGCCCGACGTCCTCCGATTGCCTCTGAATGCACACCAATCCCTAAAATAGCCATTTTAGGCCTTGATACCGACCTCAAATCTCAAAACATAAAGAATGAAAATTTTAGGTCTACTCGTTATCTTTTCGAATAATCTTGAACCACCTCAATCGAAGTTCGTATGAAAAAGTTATGTCCAATTTACTAAAGGATGTCCGGACAAATTTTGGCTTAACACTTTACCAGCGCCTAGGCGCCCAAATTTGGCCTTGGGCAAGCGCCTAGGCGCTCAAGAACAGATTCTAAGCGCTGAATCTAGCGCCTAGGCGTTTAACCCTTGACACTTAACTCAAATTTTCCAGATTTTGCAACTTTTGACACTCATACTTCAAATCTTCATAACTTCTTCATCCGTTATCGGAATTAGTCCGTTTTCGAGGCTATGGAAAGCTTGTAACATGCTCTACAAAACCCCCATGATTTCATAATTTTTTAAATTCATTAATTAATCTGAAATTTGGCTCCAAAGTCCTCCAAGACTAAGTTTTTCATCGTTTAACATGTTTTACGAAAACTTTCACCACAACTTCAATTTAAATCATTTTTAGTTCGCTCAAAATTGGAATATTTCCATAACTTCTTAATCTATAGATCCTCCTCCTCAGATTTTACACATAAATCAACCATCAACACTTTTACAAGTTTGATTTAAGTCCTCAACATAACTTTTGTTCATCCTCTAACATATGCCCAACTTTTTTATCTTAAATTCTATTATGACATGGATTAAACATAAAATCTTTATCATATACTTCCTTATTACTTTGGATCCATTATGATCCCCTATAACCCAACTTTCAACAAATCAAACTCTTAGAAAAATTAAAGAGATGAAAAGTTTTGATTTTACCTTTTGAGTTCTTATTCTTCCTTCGTGCTTCCATGGTTTCATCTTCTTCTTTCTTCCTTTCTTTATCTTTCTTTTCTCTCTTCTCTCTTTCTTCTTCTAAACATGGCTACGGGAGGGAGCATGAGAGAATGAGAAAAGGTGCTGAAAATAAAAATGATGGTGTTTTTCTTTTTCTTCCTTTTTTCTTCTTCTTATTTCTCTTTTTCTTTTTTTTTCTCCTCTTCTCTCTCTCTCTTTTCTTCCATTATTGATACGGGAGGGAGTGTAAGAAGTATGCTGAGAATGTTTCTTAATTACATAATTAACAAACATCAAGGTCCCCCCTCATACCCACAAATTTTCAACCAACCAATTAAATAAGGTGTTGGTGAGAAATTTGGAAATTTTTTGAAAATAGGTGAGCAATAATTTCTGCATTCTATAAGTCCTCTATAGACACCCACATGACTACTCCTCAAAATTATTTCCTTTCCTCATTATTTGGTCATTTATCCGATTAAATATTCGTTTGACCATTTATCAATTTTAACATTTTACAATTATAGAATAATAATCATAAATTAAATTAGACTTTTATTTTATAAAAGTCAGGGTTTTACAAAAATGACAGCATTACTAGCAACAACGTTCATCATCTTCCTTTGTATCACCGCCGCTTTCGCCCAAACCCAAAAGCTCAGAACATTTCCCGACCAATATGGTCCCTTCAATGACACCGACTACTACCGCAAGATATTCCAGGTTGTAGAGCCGGCGACAATCAACAACAATGCCCTCCAAGTGACTCCGGATGGCTAATGGCGAAGATATCTTCCCATTACAAAAGAATTAAAGGTCCTCCTCCGTGACAGATTCAAGCTCTGGGAAGGCGATATTAATTCGAATAAGACAACCACCGTCGCCTCTTTTAATTCTTTTTTCCTTATCAATATCTATAGACTTTGTAGAATAGATCCAAGTAGAATGGGATAGATCTGAAAATAGATCCATATATAGATCTGAAAACGACTTTGTAGAGAGAGAAAATATATCTGATATAGATCTGAAAATAGATCCAGATGATGAACAAACCTTGATTTTAAAATTCCTTTTAACGCTAGTAGCTAGTGGATCAGGACTCAAATTGCTTGATAACTGAGGCAGAGGCAGATGATGAGCTGCCAAGGGTTACTACCAAGGGGAGAGAATGAGGAAACTGTCAGAGTATTTTACATATTTACAATGTAATATGTAAATATATAAATATTTTTAATTAATTATTTTACTAAATATTAGTATTATATATTTTTTAAATACTAAAATACTATTTTATTTTATTTTATTTGTTTTATTTTATTTATTTTATTTTATTTATTTTTATTTTTATTATTATTACTATTTTATTTTATTTTTATTTTTATTTTTATTTTATTGTTATTATTATTATTATTATTGTTATTGTTATTATTATTGTTATTGTTATTGTTATTGTTATTATTATTGTTATTATTGTTGTTTGTTGTTTTTTTTATTAGTATTTTAGTATTTTAATATTTTACATATTAGTATTTAATCAAATCCGTGTGGCGTACGTAAGCAAAATATGTCCAAGTGTTAACATAGTTTGTCTATTTGGCATGTCTGTCAACCGCAGGGGTATAATCGACCCAAAAATTGTAACGTTAGGGGTACTTTTGGACAAAAAAAATATAGGGTGCTCGGTAGACATCGCGATAAAAGTCAGGGACATTTTTGACCCTTATCCCTAAATTAAACATTATATCTTAAAGGGTGTATTATACATTATATTAAAAATATTTTTGAATATTAGTTAGTCAACCACATTATGGGTAGTGAATGTTACATATTGTAGATTAGAGGGGTACTGATTATTATTTAAAAAAAATAGAGCGGTGGTGAGTGTTATTATAATTATCTACATGAGTGTCAAAGTATTTTACTCAATATATAATTATTTTAAGATTAATTCGCAAAATACCAAAACTTAATATTCATGAGATTGAGGGTTAGTTTCAGTTGTATACTTGTATTAGATGCTCTCTCTCCCTTGTTGCAGGGATTGAATCTCATCCCTCTCCCTTAAACATAATGTATAAATGCATAACTAATTGCAATAAAAAGTTAAAAATATTATGTACATATATAAATATTAGAATTTATAATTTATTAATTAATATTGGTTTTAAAATAATTACATTTTTCTTAACCAAAATAAATGAATTTATAATTTAAGAATTTTTGCAATTGAAAAAGGACAGATCTTTTTGTGAAACCTTATTGAGGTAATAATTTTTCATTTGACTTTAAACTGTGTTGGGAAAATGAAAATCGCATTCATTAGAAAATAAAATAAAAATATAGATATCATACATAATTTAAAAGAGTATATTAGTGTAAGCATATATACTACTCTCTCCGTCCCAGGATAAAAGTTCGAAAAGCATATTAAGAAGATAAATGAAATGACAAATTGCTCATAATAATGTCATTAAATATAGAGAGAGAATTAAAATAAGAAAAGTATGAGATATTTAATGTTACGGGTATAATAGAAAAATATGTGTAAAAATTTGGTTATTAAAGAAAAATGAACATTTAATATGTGATTACCCAAAATAGTAATAAAGACTTTTTGTCATGGGACGGATGGAATATATAAAAGCAAAAGCAAATTATTGATTCTTAATAATTATTTGAGAATAGCATACTTCAACGACTACATAATTTTGATAATTATTTGAGCAAAGGGATGTATAAGATGGCTTAATATAAAACAGAAAAGAAAATAATATTTACTACTAAAGTTGTTTATATATAAAATTAACTAACTCTTTTTTTTGTTTACACGAACAGTAACATAAAACTAAAATACCTAAAAGGTACAATGAATTGGACATTAATTAACCTATCTAACAGTTGTATAAGGTTTTTATTTTTCACTTGGATTTAAATTATATAATTATAAGATGGAAGCATATTCATTGGCGTATATTTTACTCTATAGGTTTTAAATTATATAATTATTATGAACTTTTAAATGTTAATTTGAAATATTTTTGAATTTAAATTTAGATAATTGATTAAAAATTATGAAATAATAAAACTTATAACAATTAATACTTCATCCGTTCCAAAATTAGAGATATATTTTTATAATATTTGAGTCAATTAGCAAATTTTAAAATTCAAAATTGATATAATTTTATTCAAATTTTAAAAACAATAAATATGATAATTAGTTTACAAGCTGTTATATTTATTTTTATTCAAACTAAATAAATTTATATTAATTTTAATTTTAGAATTTCATAAATTGATTTCTAAAAAATTAAAATATATCTCTAAATTTGAAAAGGTGTATATAAGGTTGTATATTTTGTTTGTTTGTTTGTATAACCATATATAAACAAACAAAATATATAACCTTATATATAACTCAAAATATATAAACTGTGACGCCCCCAAAATAGGTATACAACACCCATTCGAAGTCGTCAAATACATGGTACATAAAGCAAACTACAACTTCAATAATACAAATGTCGTGTGAAATACGACAATACATCTTAATGAGTTTAAATACAAATATTGTCTTCTAGACAATATCCACACTCAAATAAGTCCTCATTACAATTATTCAAACACTGTTTTACAGAAATAGTGAGGACTGCTAAAACATATTTCTAGAACCATTACTCCATACCCCGACTCTATCCTGCTATGTTCTCACCTCCTGAGAAGAAAAATGAAACAAAAAGAAAAATGGTGAGCTCAACTAGCCCAGTAAAGAATATTATGACTAAGATAATATACGACAAATTATCGTTAGTCCTCAACAGGGAAAAATCTGATAAGATATAATAGACAACAAGTTTTAGATCAACAACTGCAGCGGAAATAGCAATCCATTAGAAGAGTCAAGTAGAGAATGAGTTATACTATCTTCTAAGATTTAAAAGTCCATCATCAATATTTTATCCCTGTAACAACAATCAATATACATCTTTAATCAAATATTCATCTTTGCACTACAGGCCAAAGATATTCATTTGTATCACCAGTTGGTCATGTTCATCTCAACACATGTTCATCTTTGGGGCCAAATATATTCATCAGTTAATCATTCATCTTTGCACTACGGGCCAAAGATATTCAATAATATCATCATTTAAGACTGAGAAAGATGAAAAATATTTTAAAGAATGAATCTAGTGAGACAGAAGGGCAAATAGTAAGAATTCGTATACCAGTTTATCCAAGATCAATAATACTCCATAATAACCAAATTTGAAGTAAAATTCAAGAATAAAAATCAAAACATGGATACAATTAAAAATAGTAACCATAATAGACATCTTGGACAAAAAGAAGAAAATTTTATTTTTTTTGTGAATAGTGTCGTATTCGTGAATAGTGCCGTATACGTGAATAGTGCCGTATACGTGAATAGTAACCCAACACAAAAAGTTTCAAATTTGATAAAAAAGTTCACCAATATTTTGGTATAATGATATTGAAGAAAATAATATCCCTTACCTCAAAATAACCGTACTTCTAACTGAATTTCGGATATAGTGCTGACAGAAACTTGCACCGTATAGCAACACTCAAAGTATACTCACAAGAATACGCTCGATAATATAAAGAGAAAAAAAAAGAAAACTTGTTTTTGGTGTGATTTTTAATTCTAACTTAGCCCTCTATTTATAGAAAAATGCTAGAACGCCATAGGAGACTAAATAATAAAATAATATTATTATTAATTACAATTCCTACGCATGCTTTGATTTTTTTTGGGCAGCCATTGTAAGACCCCAACTTATTATAAATAAAATTGAATTTTTCTTTATTCACTATTCTAAATTAATAAGGGTTAATTTGATATAATTCTTTGGTTATGGGTGAAATGTGCAAAGTTTACAAAATAAGCAAGTGGTTATAAAATATTCATTATTATCGAGGAATATTCGTTTGGTCGTGGAATATTCTTTTTGTTCGGGGAATCAGACGACTGACCTAGCGAGTCATTGGTGGGCCCCATAATCGAAAAGCGGTTGGATGAAGGAAAAGCGACAAAAATTGAGTTTTATAAATAATGGCGTAAATTATTACCAATTAACAACATTGTTGGGTTACCTAGTGGTTAAAATATAATGTCTGGCGTGGTAAAGCGATGGACACGGTATTACGCAGTATTGTTGAATTATTGATCCTTACGTAAGAAGACCTTTACTCGATAATTGTTACGAAGAATTACCATTCATTATTTTATCTTATTGATTCGATAATTCTTTGCATTGATATTTATATTATTATTGTTTCAATAATTGTCATTTACAAGTATTTTCCATTATCAAATCAATAATTTATATTATTTGAATAATATTATCGGATAACATTATTGGCAATGTCTAGAAAGTTACATCTAAGGAGAGGTTTGGTCACCTAATTGCTTGCGCCAGAGAAGGAGAAATCCTTATTGGAAAGCCCCTCTTTCGAGAGCGGCACGGTTGTCGATCTTGTGATTACAGTAATATTATTTTGAATAATTAATTATTGATTATTATGATAAAGAAAATATTTATTTGGATATAGATGGAGAAAATTTTTAATGTGACAATTGTTGAAAATTAATATTTTATCTTTTTACGATAAAATAATACATTTAAATATATTATTTTAATTATATATTAACGGTGATATTTTTTATAATGATTGTGGGATATATGAGTATATGAGGAGGTAGAGTATTTTGTGGCATTAAATGTTTAACATATGTTTTTGTGTGTCGGTGGACACAATTCTTAATAGAAAATTGATTATAGTATCGTAAAATCGTCCGAGTTTATGGATTTTGGTCAATTTCTATTTGGAATTTGGAAAAACTTTCTTCTGCAAAGTGGTAGAGAATTGAAATTCCTATAAAAAGTCATGAGATTCGAATTATCGATAAAAGGGCTATTTATTGTGAATTATTGAAGTTTTGGAGAATAAAATAATTTTATTAAATTATGGGTAGGGCCCACTTTTATTCCAACACATGTGGGTTGCTATCTTTTGGTTCAAAGATGGCTGGTGGCTAACTTGACTAGTAAGGATGCGTGGAGAAAAAAAAAAGAAATAATATATTTTATTAATTTAGTATAAGCTTTTGGCGTTCTAGCGATTTTTCCTATAAATAGAGGGCTAAGTTAGAATTGAAAATCACACCGAAACTAAGTTTTCTCTCTCTTCTCTCTATATTATCGAGCGTATTCTTGTGAGTATACTTTGAGTGTTGTTATCTGGTGCGAGTTTACATCAAAGACTATACCAAAAATTCGGAAATACGGTTATTTTGAGGTAAAGGGTATTATTTTCTTCTTAAATGATATTTTTTCTTCAATATCATTATATGCCAAGTATTGGTAAACTTTTTATCAAATTTGGAACTTGTTGTGTGGGAGTTATTATTCACGATCTCGACCTTTATTCACGATATCTGACCTTATTCACGTTTACTTAAGACTATTCATTTAAAAATAAAAATTTTTCTTTTGTCCAAAATATCTATTACGGATACTAGCTTTGATTGTATCCATGTTTTGATCATTCTTGAATTTTACACCAATATGATTATTTTCAAGTATTTTTGGACATGGGTAAAACAAAGTCTGAATCCTTAACCCTTAATCCTTGTCATTTTGTTTCACTTTGGATTCGTTTTTTTTTAAAATGTTTTTCATCATCCTCGATCCTAAATGGTAATATAAATGAATATCTTTGGCACAGTAGTGCAAAGATGAGCAGTGTTGAGATGAACATGACCAATTGGTGATCTGAAATGAATATCTTTGGCCTGTAGTGCAAAGATGATTAAAGATGTATATTGATTGTTATTAGAGAGAGATAAACTATTGATGATGGACTTTTAAACCTTAGAAGGCAAGAGAGAATTCTTTCTCTACGTGACTCTTCTAATGGATTCTTCATTTCCATTGCATTTGTTGATCTAAAACTTGTTGTCTATTGTATTCTATTAGATTTTTCTGTTGAAGACTAACGATAATTTGTTGTATATTATCTTAGTCATAACATTCTTCTTTGGGCTAGTTGAGCTCACCCTTTTCCTTTTTGTTCCATTTTTCTTCTCGAGGAGGTGAGAACATAGCGAGGATCGAGTCGGGGTATGGAGTGATGGTTCTAGGAAGATGTTTTTAGTACATCCTCACTACTTACGTAAAATAGTGTATAAATAATTAATGAGGACTTATTTGGGTGTGTATATTGTCTGCAAGACAATATTTGTATTCAAACTCACAGATTGTATTGTCGTATTCTACACCGACATATGTATTGTCAAAGTTGTAGTTTGCTTTTATACCATGTATTTTGGCGACTCGAGAATGGGTGTTGTATACCTATTTTGGGGCGTGCCATGATACCATGTTGGAAGAATTAAAGAAATGACCCGTGTGTGTATTCCACCAACCAAAAGTGGGTCCCCCATAAATTTAATAAAAAATATTTTATTTTTAAGAAACTTCAACAATTAATAGAAAATAGTCCGGTTATCAGAAAAATACGAATTTTATGTCCATTCTGCCTGAAATCGAATTCTCTACAACTTTGTAGCTTTGAGTTTTTCCAAATTCCAAATCAAAAATATCCGAAATCCACAAATGAATGATATTTAATACTTTCCTTCCGACAAAATACTGATAAAACACCTCAGCATTAATTCATTCAATTATATCCACATAAAATAAATATATCTATCAATTATATCTACATCAAATAAATATTTCCTTATCATATAAATCAATAATTAATTATTCATAAATAATATTACAGAATCACAATTATGACAACCAGGCCGTTATCAGGAAAGATGGGGCTTTCCAATAAGGATTTATCCTTACTAGCGCAATTAGGTGACCAAATCTCTCATTGACAGAACTTTCTAGACATTGCCAATAATGCTATCTAATAATATTATTCAAATAATATGAATTATTGATCGATAATGGAAAAATCTTTGTGCGGTGACAATTATTGAAACAATAATAATATAAACTATCAACACAAAGAATTATTGAATCAATAAAATAAAATATTGAGCAATAATCATCGTAACAATTATTGAGTAGTGCTTCTTTACGTTTAATCAATAATTCAACAATATTGTGCAATACCGTGATATCTTTCGCATACAATCACTGGTATCTACTCTTGTGCGACCACGCATATTATCGTATTTTAACCACTGGGTATTCAGCGGTGTTAAGCGTAATAATTACGTCGTTAATTATAAAACTCATACTTTGTCGTTTTTTCTTCATCCAATCGTTTTTTCGTTATGGGGCCCTAAATGAGCATAGTTGCGTGGTAAATTCGAAGATTCGAAAAAAAGAATATTCCACGACCAAACGAACATTCCCCGACATAAATGAATATTTATAACCACTTGCTTATTTTGCAAAATTTTCACATTTCACCCATATCCAAAGCATTATATCAAATTAATACCTTATTAATTTAGAATAATAAATAGAAGAAAATTCAACTTTATTATAATAAGTTGGGGTCTTACATAAACTAAGTTCACGTAAATATAAATATAAATATAAATTTTTATATGAAAATATTAAAATGGTAAAAACTCAATAAGTTAAACATAAAGTGTCGGAGATAAATAATTTTTTTATCACTGTACTAGGGTCCGATTTTTATTGTGGTTACCGAAACTTTTTTTGTTACAAACGAATAACTGTACTCTAAAAAACTTACCAAATGGTCATTCCGTTCGATTTTCGTCCAAAAAACGGACGGAATGCTGACTGTGCAAGTTGACTCCATTTTTTTACTTACGTGTGGAGCACATAAAAGGTAAGCAGACGGATTATTATAGCACAAATCAATAAAACTATTAACTACTTCACCTAAACAATTCCAAAACTAATAATAATAATTTCAAAATAATAATAATAATAATAGTAATAATAAAATACTATTAATAGTAATAATTTTAAAATAATAATAATAATAATAATTTTTAAATAATAATAATGATAATAATTTTTAAATAATAATAATAATTTCTTTTATTTTATTTTAATGGGGAATAAAAAATGATTTGTCAAATTTACCCTTACTCAAATATTTTAAATTAATAAAATAATAAAAATATTTTTTAAATACACATAAACTTCATATAAAAATATTTTTATAATTTTATAATCTTTCTTTAAAATTTAAAAATTTTTAAAATTATTATTTTAATTATTATTATTATTATTATTACTACTATTATTAATAATTTCAAAATAATAGTAATTTTAATAATAATAATTTTAAAATAATAATAATAAAATATTAATAATAATAATTTTAAAAAAATTATATAAATTAATAATAATTTAATGATAAAAATTGTGGCTAATTTTCTTAAATTATATAAAACGTCAAATAATTTAGAGAAAATAAAATTATCTAAAACTTTATATATTATAGTGTGATCCCATTATATAATAATATTATAGTAGGAGACTCTTTTTTGTGGATCCCATTATATAGTAATATTTTGGGTGTGGGAGTTTATTTTGATTTAATTTAATTGTATTCTTATGCAACTGAGAAGGTTATGATTTTTAATATTACTAAATTCATTTATTTGTTCAATATTACATTTAAATAGTCTTAGCAAAAAAATGAATCCCTCTAAAACAGGTGATATAAAAGGTTTTTAATAATCCAGAAATTCTTCAAACGATTTTTTCTGAAGTAAATGAAGTATAAAATTCTCATCTCTTAGATAAAAAAATAATAATAATAATAATTAAAAAAAATAATAATGTAGAATTCATATGAGCAGGGATTACGTTTTTGTTCTTTCATCAGGTGTCGAAAATATCTTCATGAATTGTAAGAAATTTACATATTGAGAGTATATTTTCCGAGCGTTAAAGAAAAATAAAAAAAATTATTGCCGAAGCAAATGATTTAGAAAAAATAATAGAAATAAAATTATTATTATTGTTGTTATTATTATTATTGTTGTTATTATTATTATTATTCTTAATATTATTATTTTAAAATTATTATTAAGATACAATTATTCTTAATATCTATGAGCACAAGCTTGACAGTTAGACACATAATGATACACATGGCAAAACATATACATATCAGGAAAAAAAAAAGAGTCAAATCGCCAACTCAAGTCTTGGATTCATGCATTTCTCAAGACTTCCAAATCAGCTTTTTTGGACGAAAATCATAAGGAATGACTATTTGGTAAGTTTTTGAGAATAAAATTATTCGATTGTAACAAAAAAAGTTTCGATAACCACAATCAAAACCAGAGTCTATTAGAATGACCAAAAAATTATTTATCCCTAAAGTGGCGTCTTAATTAGCTAAAAGCCGGCAAGAACACAGTGTGGCATGAAGGCAATATTATTATTGTGGAAATACAGGAGTGATGGAAAGTCAATTAACCTTGAATAGTACTACTAGTATTTGCTGCATATTCATTCATAAAGCAGCGAGCGAGCGAGTATAATTGTAGCTAACGGACGAACTCAGCAAGCAGGGCTTGGTACACATCAATCAAACCCCACCCCACCCGTTTCTGTCGGAGGAGAGAGAGCCGCGCGAGCCAGCAGGCACTCACTTTTCCTTTTTCTTTTCACCCCCAATTCTTCCCGCCCCCCCTCTCTCTCTCTCTCCTCACTTTCAGTCATCACCATCTCCCCCTTTCTTTCTCCTCGGACACATCTCTTGACTAGGTAAACATATACATAACTACGTTCGATTTTCTCTGTGGTTAGCTGAAGCTTCGCAAATTTAATGTAAACTTTGAATACATTTCCTCTTACTAAATCCCGCTCCCCCCCCCCCCCCCCTTTTGAAGTTTTAGTGATCAGATTATTAAAGTGAATACCTGTATGTACATAGTTGTTTTGATTTGACTGCAGTTGTTTTCAAGAACCCTAATTTCATTCTTGATAGTTTCATGTATACTATTTTTTACTTCGTAGCTTTTAGTGTAGCTATTAGGGTTTCCTGTGATTGGAAAGTGGTTATGCTGTAGGGGTAATTAAAAACAAAGTTTTGTCTAACAGCTACTATGATGAAATTAATATCGATTGAACTTTGATTGGCCCCTTTATTATGCAGCATTGTTCTATGGCTAAAGCTGATGCCAATAAAATAGTGCCTTAGCTTAGCTTACTTGAGTTCTACTTATTTTATTTACTTATGAATTAATTTTTTTCTTTCTTTTTCCATCCATCTGACAAAGTATCTACCATTCTATGGTTTATCTTTTGCATCAAAAGGAAAAGAAAATTAATTGATGTAGTAAGAGTTGTAGTTCTATAGGATTAGTCAGCATTTTATTTATAACCGTTTGAATCAATCTACTTCTTTCAATTGATTCAGGATATTGAACCTGTTGTTTCGACCAGATGGCATGGACAGAACAGGATGTTGGTAGCGTAAAAGAGAAAGAACCTATTGGGGACAATGGTTTCTCGAAAAGAGTGCAGCCATCCTCAGCTGCCAGAGGAACCCCAGATTGCATTAGTCCAGTAAAGAAATGTTTTGAGGGGAAGGATGGTCTCTCTTATGCCAACATTCTTCGCTCTAGGAACAAATTTGTTGATGCACTTGCCATCTACGAGAGTGTGGTGGAGAAAGACACTGAAAATGTTGAAGCTCACATTGGCAAGGGGATTTGCTTGCATATGCAGAATATGGGAAGGCCTGCTTTTGAGAGTTTTGCCGAAGCTATCAGACTGGACCCACAAAATGCATGTGCCCTCACACATTGTGGTATTTTGTACAAAGACGAAGGTCGTCTTGTGGAGGCTGCTGAGGTATGCTTATAGCAGTCACATAATTGTTTTCATGGTGGTCATATTACTGTTATTATGGTGAAAAAAAACTGTAGTAATTATCTTAAATGTTGAATTTATTGTTGCTTAAAAAGGCTTTCTTATACTTCTCATTAGTTTGAGTTTAATTAGTAGCATTCTTTTATTTCCTTTGGTTTAGTCGGATGTTTTATGCAACATTGATTTGCGTAGATCATGTTAAACAAGTGGTAATAACCTTAAAATTTAATCATGTTAACTCTTGTATTGGTTTTATTCCCGTGATTGTTCATATTGTGCTGAAATTTGACTGTGATACTTATATTTATGTGTAATACGATTGATGTTCTAACTGCATTCATATTACTTAATTTTTCCCACAGTTACTTGCACATAATGAGCTCATATTTACTCAAGTTTAGCTTGGTGCATGGTTAATCCATTTTTATTTTAGTTAGGCTGCGTTTGCTCATTCCTACTAAATGTTCAGGTGCAGTTGTAATGAATTGTCTGTTTTTCATGATTTATAGATTTGAGTTAGGATTTATAAAGGAAGGATGTAATGTGATCATACTCACTTCACAAACAGGTTGTCATATTTAAACTTCATAACATGCCAAATTAAGTTGGGTTTCAAGAGATGTGTTGAAGCTGATGGGGTCCGATTGTTGAAATTTGACGGTAGTGAGAGAGTCATAGTACACAATAGAAGAGAGACAGAGAGTAGTAACAGTAGAAGAGAGAGATAGTGCAAGTAGAAAAGAGATACAGATAGAGAGGGTTGTACACAGTTGAAGAGAGTGTACACAGTTGGTCTTTTGAGCTTCATGTTTTGAATTATAGGATTTATTCAACAAAGTTTGAAGAAATGAACAAAAAATTTGTTAATGCATGTAACAAGGAAATAGGTAGGTTACTTAGGAATTTAAAACGATGCCTGTTTGAGAGCTTGGTTAATCAACTTTTATATTTGCTATACATAATGTTCTTGTCAAATTCAAATATCGTAATGTTAAATCTGGATTAATATATTTCTGGTATTATTATACTTGACTTACAAATTCTTAGATTTAGCGAGGGTATTTCTGAAACTTCTGACTGTAGAGAGGGGTGTCATGATAGCCTTTTGCATGTTGGCTTACTTGCGTAATTAGGTCTAGGTTTGAAGGGTTTAGTAGTTTCAAAAGGAGACTCCAGGACTTCAAGAAAGCACAAGGTAAGACACGTGTGTAGACTCATTTAGAAAAGTTATCTTTGTCTTGGTCATATATGTACCAATAAAATGGGATTCACTACACAATCTTCAAATGCTAGTTACATGTGAGCTGCTTAACGTCGCTTTGGCATGATTCATTTACTTATCTTTGACTTGGGTGCATATTATTCTTGTTCAGTTCGCAATTCATAGTTGTCTTTATTCCTTGATACAGTCATATGAGAAGGCCCTAAGAGCAAATTCTTCCTACAAACCAGCGGCTGAATGCCTATCAATTGTACTAACAGATCTTGGTACCAGCTTAAAGCTTGCTGGCAACACTCAGGAAGGTATCCAAAAGTATTACGAGGCTATCAAAATTGATCAACATTATGCGGTAATTTCATGTTCCTTTCACTTTCTGCTTCCTGAAACAGCCTACATTTACATCACTTCATTCAGATTTGTATTATGATGTTTTGAGCTTGTTATGTACTATGCAGCCTGCATATTATAACCTTGGAGTTGTTTATTCTGAGATGATGCAATATGACATGGCCCTTAATTGCTATGAGAAGGCTGCACTGGAAAGGCCCATGTATGCTGAAGCATATTGCAATATGGGTGTCATCTATAAAAATCGTGGAGATTTGGAGTCTTCTATTGCCTGTTATGAGAGGTTTCCTGCTATTTATTACTCAATTTTTTGTTATGAATTGATCCTTGCAAGTACGTGGTATCTGGTTGATAGTTTTTCGTCTGCTTGTACCTCATGGTGATTCATTGCTGTTCTATTTCAGGTGTCTGGCTGTTTCTCCAAACTTTGAGATTGCGAAAAATAATATGGCTATTGCCTTGACAGATTTAGGCACAAAGGTGGTTTCTTCATTTACCCAAATTTTAAACTGGGATTATGTAGTTTCATCTTATGACCTACCAAACCTTGTACTTTCTCGAGAATGATATTATTGCCTTTGTTTTTGGCTCTTTGCAGAATCATGGTCTGCCTTTAGATTAAAATCCAAATTGCAATTTGTATATTGTGTATTTGTCTTGTATATATTCTATGGAAGTGTGTTTTCTTTTTAGATTTTATGCGGAATTTAGAAGAGCGTAATGCTAGACTGTTTAGAGGGGTAGTTATCTTATAATTTGTTGAGGGATAGGGTTCTTTTTTTTACATCCCTTTAGGCTTCTGCTACGGGGCCTTTAGGTTGCCTCTGATAGATTTGTGTGGAGCATGGAAGCTGCACTTTTTTAAGTGCTGTTTTTGACTTGTTTTCATCTAGGTCAGTGAAGGTGGACTTCTTGTCCCCATGTTTTATTTTATACTCTCTTTTCTATTAATATAATTTGATTTTTTTAATCATCAAAAAGAAAAAAGAATATACTAACTTTGGGACCACAAAATGTTTCTTATCCATATATGTCAGCGGTTAGCCTATGAATCATATTGCAACTCATTTGGCTTCATCTGTTTGAGATGGCTGCAGGATGATGTCTATAGTGTGGAGGAATGGGAAAAATGTGTGTGTGTGTATATATTTAGATATATATTTAAATCCCCAAGCCCTCCAATCTAGGGGCTTGGTCATACTAATCTTACAAGTTTCTTGTGTTAAAGATGAATTATAATGTACAAGGAATTATAATAGAAGATTTCTTATCATCGTTTCTTATTCTTTCTTTCTCTCTCTCTCCCCCGCCCCTTTATTTTTTATTATTTTTAATAATAGTTATTATGTACTAAATATGAACTCATGATACTTCACTCAGGTGAAATTGGAGGGGGACATCAACCAAGGTGTGGCATATTACAAGAAAGCTGTGTACTATAATTGGCACTATGCTGATGCCATGTACAACCTAGGGGTCGCATATGGTGAAATGCTGAAGTTCGACATGGTGAATGATGATGAAATGATGCCCTGTTTCTCCTTATCATACTAATTTTGTTTTAAATTTTCATTCTTTTGCATAGAAATGATAAAAATTGATCTTGTCAAATAATGTCTTTATTTGCAAACATCTTACCTGTTTATGTTTCTTTCTCTAGACCGCCTGTTCTATTTTTCTTTTTATTTCTGTCTTTAATGAGAATAAATTTATGTTTTCTATAGTCAGATATTATTATTATTGTTATTTTTAATCAAACATTACCTCATCTGTGTAGGCAATTGTGTTCTATGAACTTGCCTTCCACTTCAACCCCCACTGTGCAGAGGCATGCAACAATTTAGGAGTCATATATAAAGACCGCGACAATCTCGATAAAGCTGTGGAATGTTATCAGGTAAATTTAATGCTTGTGCACACATTCGATTATCTATTAACGGATGATGACATATTTTTACTGGTTAAAATGTTTCCTGTTTGCAGTTAGCTTTATCAATCAAACCAAACTTCTCTCAGTCATTGAACAATCTTGGAGTAGTCTACACTGTGCAAGTCAGTAACTGTATCTACTTCACGTAAATTTGAATGACAATATGTTTCTGTATCTACTATATGTAAATTTGAATGAGAATATGTTTGAAACCGTCGGTTATAGATTTGAATTTACACAGGGTAAAATGGATGCTGCTGCAAACATGATACAGAAAGCTATTGTTGCAAACCCAACATATGCAGAAGCGTATAATAACTTAGGTATTTATCTCTCTCCTCTCTTTATAGGCATCCTGTGTGTTAGGTGCATGTGATTCTGGCTGTTACTAGTTCTTGTATAAGTTTATGTTTTTAAAGTTGTCACTGGGGGAATTTTTTAGGTTATGAAATGCTTGTTTGAAGTTGAACTTCTTTCTAAAAGGGATTCCTATGTATCCATTGATAGAATGGATTTATAGTTATTCATTTATCTTAAATAATACTTTAAAACAGTTACATGGAATATTTAACTTAGAGCATCAGGACGAAGGGTAATATCAAGTCTTGTTGGTTATTGCTGTGCACTAGTCATTGCGACTCTGTGTTAAAACTTTTGCTATATTTTTCTTGATCCTACATTTGTGAAATTATAGGTTTATTTCATAAGTTTTAATAATGCGGTTAGAGTTGAGTCCTATTCTGTTACACATTCTGACAGCCATCTTCGATTTCCACTTTGCTGCTCAATTTGTGTTTGCAAACTGAAAGTACATCTTAAGTTGTACTCTAGCCATTTCCCAATATTCACATCTTTGAGTTTAATTTTATTTCAAAATGTTGGAGGGAATTTGTTGGTGCCCACCTTTTATGCACATGACTATGTTTCAGTTAAGGGCAAAATCATAGCAGGAAGATCTTTGAAAGACCAAGGGAGTACTTTAAGATGAAGCAAATGTTAATTTTATAGTATTGGTGACCTATTATTATATTCTGTCATTATTTTCATTTACTATAGTTTATCATGTGTAGGGGTTCTTTATAGGGATGCTGGCAATATAACTATGGCTATTGAAGCATACGAGCAATGCCTCAAGATAGATCCAGATTCTCGTAATGCAGGCCAGGTATTTTTAGTCCGCTACTCTTTACTTAAATTGTGAATGTCTAGTTTTGAATTAGCAGAATAAATAATTATAAAAAATAGAAAAGAATGTCAAGTTCTTGTATTTGTAGGCCTTAACATCCTCTTTCATTTTTTCATACTTAACCTTGTCATACATGAACATGTTGCTTGAAACTCTTTTTCTTGCAGCTCCATAATGTATATATTTGCTACCACCACTTGAAATTGAGATGCATTTAAACTAGGTGCCATTATGATTGGTAACATGAAGTCCCTAGGCCAGTAAGAGAAATCTTTGAACCAAATGTGTGGTTTACCTACGCTTGTTGATGATAAATTTCAAAGTATTTCTTTTGTTTCTCTTTATATTGTGCATTTTGCAAAGATTTTGGTGGTTAAAATTCAAGAAAAATTCTTCCATCAAATAAAGGCTTGTTGGTTCTCATATGACAAAAGATGAATATACTTGATTTTATCACTGTTTTATGCGACTTCTTACCATAAATTAAGTGTTTATAGTTATGCTCAATTTGGGTAGTTTGATAAGTTCATGTGTAACTACTTACTATGATCAGGCTATTAAGGAATTGGTTGATCTTCTGATGGAATTATGTAATGTGGTGGTCGGAATATCTCGTTTTGTTAAAGATTTCTAGATTTGCTATCAACTTCATTTAGCATACAGAATGCCTAACCTTTCAAATTATAGTGTCTCATGGTTTTAGGATACTCTTAACAGTTCTGTCTCTTACCACTAATTTACTGAATTTTTTCTTGCAGAATCGATTGCTTGCGATGAACTACATAAATGAGGGAACTGATGATAAACTATTTGAGGCCCACAGGTTCAGCTTACTACAAAAATTACCTTGTTTCTTTGATTTGTTTGAAATTTAATTAATATGACTCGGTCTTATCAATTTTTTATTTCAAAAAAATAATACAACTCCGAGAATTACATAATGGAGAGGCATATATCCACAATAGGTGCCATCAACTGGAATGATGACCTGGTTTGAAAGAAAGGAGCTTTTTATTTCTTATTATCCTATTTTTCTATTTGGAGTGTTTCTTGCTCTTCCTTTGTGGAAATGTATATTTTTGTTTCTCATTAATTTGATCAGGAAATGATATAATGCGCCCGCGTCGATTCTCTTTTGATTATTGTATTTTTTTGGATTCTCAAAAATCTAGAATAAATCCAAAAAACAGCTCCCCCATTGCTTTTGGATTTGTGAAAAATCTGAGACCCTAAAAAGCCAACCCAAAAGTCAGAAAGTTACTTTTTGAGTCTGAAAAGCAGTGATCAGTTTTTAAAAAGCTAATCCAAACAGGCTCTATTTTTTTAAATTTATTTTTGTAGCGGCATGAATCTCTGTGAAGTATCTTCACCTGGACCTTTTTGAATTTACCTCTCCTAGTTATGCTTTAATATTTTCTTAAACTAGCCTCCCAATTGCTTTGTTATACTTTGACTTACTCCCGGAATTCTTTCCACTTTTTCGACTACTGGATTTATAGGCATTCTACTTTTATGAATTAAAGAATTATACGCATCCTTCAATGTGGTCTGTTCTGAGATGAAGTGTGAACTTGCAGAGACTGGGGCAGGCGCTTCATGAGGTTATATCCGCAATACACCTCTTGGGACAATCCAAAAGATCCAGAAAGGCCACTTGTTATTGGATATGTATCTCCGGATTATTTTACTCATTCTGTATCATATTTCATTGAAGCACCTCTCATCTACCATGATTATGCGAACTACAAGGTGGTTGTTTATTCAGCAGTTGTGAAGGTACTAACCATATTGGCACCAACTGTGGCTTCTCCTGGAGTTTGTTAGTGCACCACATATTCATTTAATTGTTTGTTTGATTTAATTCATTATACCTTTTATTATTTATATATTTTTTCCTGTTGAATTTTAATTGTTGTATATTTTTTCCCGTGGAAAGTCCAAACGGTCTCTTGTGCTCTACCCTTTTGTTGAAGAAAAAGTTCCAAATATATGTTTTTTCTGTACGATGTCACAGGCAGATGCAAAAACTAATAGATTTAGAGACAGAGTTTTGAGAAAAGGTGGAATGTGGAGGGATATTTATGGGATTGATGAGAAGAAGGTTGCAAGCATGGTTAGAGAAGATAAGGTTGATATCTTGGTAGAACTTACTGGTCATACTGCTAATAATAAGTTGGGGATGATGGCTTGCAGACCTGCACCTGTTCAGGTATGTCGAGGCTATATGCTTATTATTTTTCCTTAATATATATTCTAAGTTATACTTTATAAATTATCTGCTATAGTTAAGATGATTGATTTGTATTGATTTTTTTTTTGTTTTGGTTTTGTTTTTGTAGAGGCAGTTACTGATTTGATTAGCCATCTTATTAATTGGTTAAGCAAAATTAATAGCGTGCACTTTTTTTTTTGTTGCTGCAAAAATTTTCAATTTAAATTCTCTGGATTAGAGAGTAAGGAAATTGCTGAATTATTCCTATTGCTTGAAGTTTATGGATTCTATTGTGGAGTATTTGGGGAGGAGTGGGTGTGCCCTGTTTGTCGGAGGATTTGTTTCTTATCCGGTTCAAATTATTTTTTTCTTCACTTCTTATTTTTATTTTGTGGGTGGACTACTCTTTCCCTGTAAATATATTCTTTTTTCATCTATATATATATATATATATATATATATATATATTATAATCCAAAAATAAAAGATCCATTATAAAGGAGCATACTAAGCTTAATTTGGTAGATCCTATTCTTGTGCAATGTGGCCCTCATTTTGGAGTAGTTTTTGTTACGAGTAACTCAGTGGTGCTAAACTTATAGGTTTTGGTGTTATTTTGTTTTTCAGTCCTATAATTATATTTAGTATTTTTATGTGGCTGATAACGGTAGTTTTTTTTGGGGTTTTCGTACAGGGGTTTGGTGGATACAAATTCTGTTCTGTCCAGCTTTTTAAGTTCTACTTTACCTCTAGAAAAAATGATGGTCTAGAATGTCCTTATATGTACTCCCGTTCTAAACTATAAGATCATTATTTACCTTTTGAATTTAACTTAAAACATTTTCAAACTCAAAATTTTGACATGAATTCATTTAATTTTAATCAATACATTAATTAATATTGTAAACTATCTAAAAATATTACTCATTGTTGTAATATTTATTGTTTCATAATTTTTAATGAATCATCTCAATTTTGAGTTTGAAATGACTTAAATTGACTTTCAAAAGTCAAAAATGATCTTATAATTTGAAACCTAGGTAGTATATATAAAAAATGCTTGTATAGGATGCAAGTGTAGTCACCAAGAGAATAATATTTATTTGGTAGGAGAGGCCTCAGATGCTGAAGCAGCAGGAGATCAAAATTCTTAAGTCAAGTCAAGGAGAGAGTAGAAGGCAAGTCCCTGAAGAGAGAACATATAGAAAGGCCAGACAAGTGACATAGCTGCTAGATCAGCTACCATGAAAAAGTTGTAGAGTTCCGACACTGATTTTGAAGGGAAGTGTGGATAGAGGGTTCTTGAGACTGATAAGGAAATTTGTACATAATGAGAATTTTAATGTGCAACTACCAGAGGTAGTATCTGGGTACTATGTGATGGGACCCCTCTTGAATAGCTTAGGTAACTAGAATCTCAGTTTGTCAAATTGTACATAAAGAGAGTGCATATACGAACCACCTGTATAGTGGCTGCTCAAGATCTGAAATCTGTTTAGCAGAAACATCTCTCTCTCTTAAACATGAGAAGGCTTGATACTCTGCTCTCCACGTGACGATAACATTAAGCATTGGCACTAGATACCAAACAAGTTATTCTTAATTGTCCAGTGGTGTATTGTAGTGCAATTCATTTTTGTACCAAGGAACTGTAACCAAATTGGGAAGCTTCCTGGTTTAGTCCCAACCAGTAAAGGTAGGTGGCAAGATGCTTGTGTTAGGATGACTGTTCTGCAGCATGCCTTGTCTTAGGGGATTGCCTCTGGAGAACAAAGTGGCCACTATACTACAACTTGATATTTATCAAGTATGTACTTATATGCTAAAATTTTGAAGATCTCATATGCTATGTTAATGAGCATCAGGTCATTTTGAAGCAACTAAGGAATTACTTTTTCTTTGAAACTTTGTTGTATCTTGCACTCGATGTTTATGTTTGGTTAATTTCATAGCAATGCAAGTAACCTGGATATTAGCCCATACTGAAAAACGCTAGGAAATTAAATGCTTTGACAAAATTTATGCCTATATGCACATATCCCAACCCAATAAATCTATTTGACAAATGGCAGTCTATTGCCCCCCCTCCCCCCACCCCACCCCACCCCAAACCAAAAAAAAACACAAACAAACATGAACAAATGTGTTTACCATCACACTAGAAGTTCAAAACGCATGCTTATTATGGGAGTTCCTTAATGTAGTGAATCTATTACTCCATAAGTAATTGTTTTCTGAAACCCTTTGACTTACTTCCGTGGTAGGTGACTTGGATTGGATACCCAAATACAACTGGTTTGCCTACCATTGATTACAGAATCTCTGATGCGCTGGCTGATCCTCCTAATACAAAACAAAAGTAGGTGATGCTTTTCTTTTTGTTTCATTTGTTCCTTCTATAGCTGCTTTGTGTTTGTACAGTGTGTCCTCAAGGATCTTAATTTGAATTTTCAATGATAAATCCCACACAATTTCCTTAATAATGACAGGCAAGTCGAGGAGTTAGTTCGATTACCAGAATGCTTTCTTTGTTATACACCATCTCCTGAAGCTGGGCCCCCAACTCCAACTCCTGCTCTTTCCAATGGCTTTATTACATTTGGTAGCTTTAACAATCTAGCAAAGGTATAAGTAGGTTGGAATGGACATTTGTTTTAAATTCAATTGTGTACATAATGGACGATATTCAATCATAAGATCTGATTCTATTTATAATATATCTTATAATCTGTCTTATTCCATCAGATAACACCTAAAGTTCTGCAAGTTTGGTCAAGAATTCTATGTGCGGTTCCAAATTCTCGACTTGTTGTGAAGTGTAAGCCTTTTTGTTGTGATAGTGTAAGACAGAGATTCCTTTCAACCTTGGAGCAATTGGGGTTGGAATCACTGCGAGTTGATCTTTTGCCTCTTATTCTTCTCAACCATGATCATATGCAAGCATATGCTCTAATGGACATTAGGTAATTCTTCTTGTTAATAAAGAATATTTTTCATTTCTTTAATTTTTTTGTGCTACCCCTAATATACTCATATTTTTCATTATACTTCAATGTTTCAAAAACATAAGCAATTCTGACATTTTGAAGCCATTTGAGACATTTTAAATTCCAAATTGATACGAGTTCATTTAATCTTAGTCAATACAATTCGAATAATGTATATAATCTTAAAAGTTAGTTACAACTTTAATAAATCACAACATTTTGAATTTGAAAGATGTCTCAAATTGAATTCAAAAAGTCAAAATGACGCATATTTTGGAACGGATGGATTATTTGGCATTATTAAAAGTCAAAATGTCATGTGAACTGTGTGAACTGAGCGGTATGGAATAGTTAGGGCTGTTGACTGTGTTATGGGGATCTTGTAGTATGACATTTTAACTTTTAGATATCCAATTCGTAACATCACAAGGCCTGAAGAAATTGGGTTTCTGTACCTGTTGTTGCGACCTGTTTTCACAATAATTTTCTTCTGGAGTTGATTGATGCTCCTTCTCATGATCAGGACTTGTTATATGATCTTTCCGGTGGGGCAGTGATATATTCTGCAGCCTATTAATTCATGGTTTAGATATTCCCTTTGAAGGTCTTACATTTGCTCTATGCTCAAAAAATGCCGACAAGTGTAATTCTGCAAGGGATGGAGCCATTCACAATTTTTCTATACTGATGACATATTTGGTTTACTTGTTTAATGGACTCAAAAGCTCCCCGTTGGTTATATATTTGATCATCTTGCAGCTTTTGATGCGTAGTACTATTGATAGTCTGACTAGAAAATATGCAGACTACGCTTTTCTTTTAAACCTCCCATTTTAGGGGAACAATTTTCTTGTTTTATATGGTGTTTATAGCTTACGTTTGAATGTATTTCTGAGAAATTGTCTAATCTCTATTATTGTTTGGTAGCTTGGATACTTTTCCATATGCGGGGACCACCACTACCTGTGAATCTTTGTACATGGGAGTTCCATGTGTTACTATGGGAGGTTCAGTACATGCTCATAATGTTGGCGTGAGTCTTCTCAACACAGTCGGTAAGAATTGTTCTTTTTCCTTGTTATGAAAGACTTCACTGATTAATCTTATGAATGTTTTATTATTGTTTTCAATGATCCCAAAGTTTTTCATTTGACTGATTCATGTCTGATTTGTTTATCTTGTTAACCTTTAGAAGATGTTGTAAGCTATACTTGTCTGTGATTATAGAACCCAATCCAAGATCCAGTTAAACTATACATTGAGAAGTTCACACAAGATTTATATTTTAGTTAATTTATAAAACCCTGCCTATTCATGTATTATATATAGGGAGAAGGCATTAGATGAGATAGCATTGATGTTTTTTTCCTTCCATATGGCAAGGTTGCAATACTTGATCCTTATCTACAGAGGTCTATCCTCGGTAGTAACTACCCAACCGTTAAAATGCAGATTCCTTATAAAATTATAAATATCCTTGGTACAACCTTCTGCATTCCGTATAAAGTTATGTAGTCTCTTTTATATCCCTGGTTGGAGAGAATTAATGCTATTAAATTTTTATAGTTTTTTTTTGTTTTATATATTATTTCACTTCTGTTTACTTAAAAAAAAGAAGAGAAAGTTGTACTATAGAAAAGATACTAAAATTCCATGTGTTATAAATTTGAGCTTTTATCCTTCCTTGGCATTGCACGTGATGCACTTGTCAGCCAAGCTGATAACCACAATCTTGCACTCAATTGCAACTTTGCAATTCAGAATGTTTTTGATTTGTATGCTTTGCTCACTTATGTTGCTCTGTTCTTCTCTAAGAAAGAAAAACTTGCCCCCCCCCCCCCCCCCAAACTGCTATTTACTTCTTTTATTGTTTACTCAGAAATTTGTTGTAGTAGGAAGGGGAGGGGGAAGACGGAATATGTCATCAAGTAAAAGGCAGCTGCACCTTGTGAAATTGAAGCTTAGCTTGGTCTATATATACCTATTCCACCTTTAATTGAGCCTTGATTGGTGGGCCTACATTCTGCAGTGCCCTGTAAACAATATTTGGTTTCAACTCTATATATCTTTGTTGAACCTTGTGGTTTCAGGCATAGAAGGCCTTCCTTTTATCTTGATGTACCTTTCCTCAACAATGGCTGGTACAATATACGGCTCCTAATTTACAAGGAGCAGAGATAAGATAATCTTTTTGGTTTTGTCATATTGAGGGAAGGCCCCTTTGTGCCTTCTGTAAAGTTTGAATCATCTTTTTCTTTTTCTTTTTTTACGAATACTGCCGCTTGTTGACATCATAGTTCTAGCAGTGAAGATAACTGAGTAAAATACCTGCATTCATACAAAATGCGATGGAGTAAGAAATGTGTGTACAGTCGTCTGTGCAAAAGTGGAGTGAATGGAAAAAATAAGACCAGGCATGCTTCTGTCACGTGCTGAAAAATCTATACGATGCTTTTGATTTTTAAAATCATAGCATGGTCCTGTGCTATTGTTGATCTATCAAATTTATGAAGTAAGATGAATTTGTAATGAATCTTAGATTACATGGCTACTGTATTGCAGGACTAGGACACCTGGTTGCCAAAACTGAAGACGAATATGTTGAACTGGCACTGCAGTTGGCCTCAGACGTTACGGCTCTCTCCGACCTGAGAATGGGTTTGCGGGATCTAATGTCCAAGTCTCCTCTTTGTGATGGATTAAAATTCTGCAGAGGTTTGGAGTCAAGATACAGGAACATGTGGAACAGGTATTGTAAGGGTGATGTGCCATCTTTAAAGCGTATGGAGCTTCTACAGCAGCAGCCTCAACTACCACAGCAGGTTGTTTCCGAAGAGTCTGCAGACAAATTCTCAGAGCCGACGAGGAGTACAATATCTAAAGATGGCCCTGTTGGGCCGATCAAGGAAAATGGATTTAATCTTGGGGGGCCACCTTTATTAAAAACTGCTGTTGGTGAAGAAAGTGCCGTGATTTGAACCAGGCCACCAATTTAGGTAAGTTAGCTGAAGTTTGATGTGATTTGTGGGTGATTAGTGAGGCATTTGGGAAGAGTGGTTATAGTCTTTCTTGCCTCCTAAATAGTGTATTGCCCCGAGTTGAATCAAGCCTCGTGTAATATATATATATTTAGTGGTGCTTGATCTGCTAATATGAGGCTGGAGTTGGCAGTCATCTGTTTATTTTGGCTCAATTTTTTCGGGGAAAGAGTGCTGGCTGTACTCCGATGCTAGTTGTTCAAGCAGGACGCAGAATTTTGGCTTACTGCCATATAGAGGTCAATACACGGGCTTGTATTCGTTGTCCTTTGCATTTTCCCCCAGAATCATATACGTGGTTTGTAAAATATAAAAAAAAAAAGAAAAAAAAAAGCTCTTTCTCATTTAGACGTTTTGAAACTATAGATTTAATCTCGAGGAAAAAAGCTTTGAGAACTAACTTCTCCCTCTCTGTATCTCTTTCCCTCTATATATACGTATATATATATGAGTGTGCTTATATACATATATTTGAGTATTTATAAGTAAACCATGCACAACTTAAGTAGTTAACCCCCCACAACCCAAAAAAAAAAATTGTGAACCCTCTACAACCGAAAAAAAGAAGCTAGAGTCTATCTACTGAAATCAAATAAGCAAAACATATATATTTTTTTGGTTTAGGGTAGTTCGTCAAATAGATGCTTTTTTATTATTGTTTTGTAGAAACGTACATTTTCAGGAAGCTATCTTGCAAAAAATTACATAAATGATTAATTGCTTCACTTGCCATCTTCCACTAAAAGAGTATGTCTTCAACTGGCTAATAGCTGAATCTACAAACAAAAATGGCAATTACAAAATACTTCTCGACAATTTACACCAACATTTTTACACATCAATTCTAGTTTGCCACGGTTTCTCATCACCCAGTTTTAATCTAACCATTTGGACTTAGTATTGTAGTTGTATTAAAATCAAATATGGATTATATTCCAAGGGTAAGTGAGACAGCGGCAAGAGGAATTCCTCATATATCAATTTATGGTAAAAGGACTCCCAACAATCTTTATGGCTGCTGTTTTTATTCTTCCAAGTAGTGGAAACAGTACTTAGCCTACACACACAAAAAAGAAGAAGAAAACAGCACTTCAGGGAGAAATATGATCCAGCCAAGAGGGTATTGGAAATTATACATCAAAAGGAAAAGCTGAAACAAAACAACTCCAACTTTGTAGAAGACAGTAAGAAACATTCTCTTCATTGTCTGTATGGTAGTAATCTCATGATGGAAGTACCAGGAACCTAACATAGTCTCACATCTTTGAAGAGCAGAGAATATCATACATATCATATCATCATTATTTCACAGCTAAACGTTTGCAATATTGAAGTGTCAAACTTTGACTATTGCCCGTAGTATCTTCACATCATGGATAGGCCTGAATCAAAAGACAAGAAATGCTGAACTAAGACTCCAATTTGAATAATCAATCTGGTGCTAATGATTGTCAGTAAAACCACACATTAAAATCAAGAAAGTAAAAGTACAATTAATTAACCATGCACCTACGTACAACAAATCTCACTCAACTCAAAATTTTATTGTGCTAGAAGTTAAAAGAACTACCGTCCCAATTATAAATAAGTACATGTGGGAGAAGACAATGTTGAACAAGAGTCAAACTAAACCTCTTTGGCAAATAAAGATTCCATTTGTTCTGTTCCAAAATTAGAGATGCATTTTTACTTTTTGAAGTCAATTTGCAAAATCCTAAAATTGAAAGTGGGTATGAATCCTTTTAAGCTCCGAAACAACAAATTTGATAATTAGGATTGCTTTTTAGTTAGTTTATAGCTTATAATTGTTTAAACCCAAAATATTTGTATTGATTTTGAATTTTAAGATTTTGTAAACACTAGCAGAGTCCAGCAGTCCACCATCCATTGTTTTCTGAATGAATGACGAGCTGTACACCTGATATTTATAGGGGGTGAAATGAGCATAAAGGATAAAATTAGTCCAAGTTAAAATTGATTGTTTTCTGAATGAATGAAACCATTTATCCTACAGTCTAGCTAGAAATAAATATAGAATTGTTAAAAAATTTTGAGCACAAAAAAGATGATAAAATGAAAAGTCCACTATAAGATCTATATTGACGCCCTTTGTGTGGAAGACCATTTATCCTACAGTGGATTTAACAATTTCCTAAATATATCCAGGGAGAGAAATACCTCTCGTTTTTTATTCCGTCTTTTAATAAGTTACATACATACCTATCATTATTATCAGTTTGAACGCTACCAAGTCTTTTGACAATTTCCATTCCTCTACATACTCTTCCAAATATTGTGTGTTTTCCTGTACAAGAAAATAACAAACATAAACCAAAAAAAGTATCAGCTAAAAGAGAACTCAATGAAGATCAATGAAAGATACAAGAGAACTAGAAAATCCAGTCTCACACCATAGGGATTTATTCAAATACTCGATAAAATTTGTGAACCAAATCGAGCAACTCAAAGCAAATGCTAGATGAATATAGGAATTCTGCAAATTATGAGCTCTTCATATATTGCAGTCCGACTATAAAAACAGATTGTAAAAGCCTGATTGAAATGTTTATCCTACTTGAACACAGGAGCAACAAACACAGCATTGATTAATGGTCTTTTCCATTATAATATGCTAGTAGATTGAACACATTTAGAAGACCAGAAATATATTGTGTTTGCAGGCTTTAAGATCTGTTGTGACATGTGTTACTCGGACTCGGGTGCGGGTGTGGATACGAATCTAGGTGTCGGACACGTGAAGTCAAAAAATAGAAAATACGTGGATATAGATCCGAATTTGGACACGGGTGCGGGGATACGGTATCTTATGATTTTTTAACAATAATGTTTCCAATTGTATCACCAAGTTTTTTTTACTCTAGGGACTGAAGTACAAAAATATAAAGAAACAGGGGCAGAATTGAAACTTCAAAGGCTAAAATGGAAGAAAACAAAACTATAGGGATTGATATATAAATTTTCAAGGGCTATTTTGAACTTTCAAAAAACCTGGGGGACTAAATTAAAAAACTATAAAATTTTGGGGTACCTACTGTAATTTTTCAGGGGTATTTTATATTCCAGATCTGATCAATGATCGAAAAAGCCATCGAGGCGTGCGCCTCGTGGCGAGGCGGGAGTAAACTGTAGCGAGGCTTACGCCTCACAGAGAAATCGAGAGGCTTGGGCTTTACTCAGTTGAGGCTTACGCCTCATAGCCTTGCAGCTCGAGGCGTATCAAGGCTTACGCCTTGACTTCAATTCTTCTTTTTCTTGGTGACAGGTTCAGTTCTTCTTCTTCTCTTTCTCTCTCTTCGTCTCTTTGTTTCTTTTCTTCTTCTCTGTTTTTGGAAAAGGAAAGGAAAATAGTATCATATCCATCTACCGTCTAAGTAAATATCTTATTGATAATTACAGTTAGGTACCCCCATAATCTTTATAAATTTTTAGTTTAGTCCCAAAAGTTTTTTTAAATTTCAAAATAACCCCTAAAATTTTACATATCAGCCCCTATAGTTTCATTTTCTTTCATTTTAGCCCCTAAAGTTTCAGAAGTTTCAGTTCAGCCCATATTTCTTTATATTTCCTGCACTTAAGTCCCTAAAGCGAAGAAAAAAAACATTTCTTGTGTTGATAACTCGACGGAGTCGTGTTGATAACTGAATCTTTTTCTCTAAATTATTCATCACCACAAAATTTGTATATATTCACTATTTATCAATAACATATGTTTTCATATCGAGACGGAAGTCTCGCTCCGCCCCGAGGCTTACGCCTCGCCTCGTCCGGAGAAAAAACGCTTCGTACCGCTTTTAGCTTTTTCAAACATTGAATCTGATCTATCCGATCTCTATTCTATTTCGATTATTCTGCTTTATTTCCATTCTTCACGTCATGCAGGAGTAAGGGGCAGCAGCTTGAGATAGGAAAAGATTTCAAAACTCTGCAAAGATAAGGAAGGCGGCGGCAACTCTAGCGGCAAGGGATGGCGGCACTATTGTTTTACTTCTTATCCTCTTATATTCTGTTGATTTCGTTTCCTCTCTCTTCTTCTACCTTTCTTTTCGTTGGTCTGTTTTGAAACACGAAAAGTGGGCTACAATCTAGGGCTATTTGGTTTGAATGGAGGGCTAAAATTTGGGGTTATCATAGCCGTATTCGGATTGAAAGTACCGCACCCGACACAAATCCCGCACCCACACCCGTGTCGGATCGTGTCGATGCCGGTACTCCATTAGAAACAAGCGAGTCCGAGTAACACAAGTTGTGACTGTTAAATACAATACCATAACTAAATCTTCTAGCCTCAGAAACTCATCCTTGGATTCTAAGATGTCAAGAGGGCACACTAAAGGACATCCAAATATATGTGCTTAAAGCATTTCCCTGGACACACTTTTTAATGTTAATACATCACAAGCACATGAGTAGAGTACACCAAGTAATCTAAGGAATTAAGAAAACAAGACAGACAATTACTGCTCTGTAGGATGCACCAAAATGTAGAAAGTCTGAATCAGCATCGGCCCTGGGCTAAAGCCCAAGGTTCCCGGGCTTTAGGCCTATTAAAATTGACATATTTTTAAGGCCCCCAAGAGGTATTTGTGTTATGTATATATATACCCAAACAAAAGAGCTCAGCCCACGTCAGTTTAAATTTAAAGGCCCACAAAAAATTTATCCAATGAAATAGGCCCAAATCTCAATGGCAGACTTGTATTCTTTGGTATTGATGTCTATCTTAATAGCAATTCGCAAAAGACCCATTTTTTTGTTGTCGCTTTACACCCTTAAAAACCCAGGGTCGACCCTGGTCTGAATAATGAAACATCACAATATAACATCAATTTCCCAACTGCCATGCACAACACCTAATATAAGCATACAAGGCCATCACATTAGGCTGGTCATGCTTCAGCTATCCTATGCATGATCTTCAAACTTGAATACTCGATAGCCAACCCCACCTCATACGTAAAATGTGATTAATTTTTTCTAGTTAAAAAAGAGTACCCTATTTTTTAATATATAAGATGACGTAAAAAAAAGGTAACCTTAGGTGTAAAACTACTGTACACAAAATTTCAAAAATATCCCTAGCAGGCACATAATTTTTCAGCAATATCAGTAGGGGTCGCAAAACTTGATTGAGCATACTAATTTGCGCATAGGCCACAACCACATACACAATTATATTAAATGGTCATCCATTTTAAATCAGTTATTAATATATGGTCAACGAATAAAAAAAACCTAAAACCTTAATGGGTTGAATGTCGTTTTCGGTGATAATGCCATAATGGTAACTGAGCAAACTAAATTTACCGTCCAGAGATTGTGCTGGTGCCAAGGTAATGAAGAATTGGCTTCCATTTGTATTTGGACCAGCATTTGCCATGGATATAATACCAGCTCCTGTATGCTTTAACTTTGGGTGAATCTCATCCTCGAATTTTCCACTGAAACAAATTTAAACAACAACCAGTAAAGAAAAAGTCACTAGAGGTCAAAGTACTGGATAATTATAGAGATGGCACAAATAACTAACAATATAATCAGAGTTTGCTTTATTAAAGAGAAACCCAAAGGTTGAAATATTATGTTTCTTTTATGCACATAAGATTAACACACACAAATTAATAGGAGTGGATTATTTTCTCATTAAGTACAGTGCATATATGTGCACAAACTTACAACTTACAAGTATATATTGCTCTTTGCAAAAAAGTAAATCACACACAAATATGCATGCACCACCATCTCGTAGGTCATCACTCACCATCTGACAACATTAACATCATCTCCAAGTTTTACTTACCAGACTATGATACTCCTACTTTCGATATATTAGTCTTATTCTTATTATTCTTTTGGTGGGGGTGAGGGGGAAATCAGTAGACTACATATACTAGTCAAAAATATAACACTAGCATAAGTTCTAAAGGAAACATATTCAAGAGACCCTCTACCCTTCCGCTTCCAAAATTAGTTAACAAAGTAATGCAACAGCAAGAGATTGGCATGAGGACCCATTATGCTCCAAGTCTCCAACCAATTTTAATCTATAACATTTTGGCAACTAAATGAATAATTTCATGGCTAGCATGAACATAGAATTTTATTCATTAAAAAGCCAAAAACAATGTTTACACATAATTTCATGGTACTGCATACATAACTAAAACCAGTTAAAAAAGAACATACCCATTATTATATATAGATTGTCCACCCCTTCCTGTACCAGTGGGGTCCCCACCTTGCACTATAAAATCCTACTCAAAAATCATAACTCGGTATTAATATATATGTAAGTGCTCCATCTATTTATATAATTTTGTGGAAAAAGAAAGAGATGGAACCTTGATAATTCTGTGAAATTTGACGCCATCGTAATAACCCTTGCGAGAAAGCTCAATGAAGTTTCTGCAAGTTTTTGGTGCGTGCTTGTAGTACATCTATTATATCAAAAAAAAAAACAATTGTTAATAATTTAGATCTATATTTTATGTACACAAATAAATAATCATAGATACCTCAACGGTGAAAGAACCCATGGAGGTTTCGAGAGTGACCTCCGGCGGGCCTTCTTCTACACTTGGCCACATCATCCTTCTTCCTCTTTAGAGAGAAAATAATGTATACGTTTTAGAGAGAGGATTAAGCGGATAGATCGAGACTGTAGAGTGCAGACTAAAAATCAACCTATCAGAGTCAGACCTTATTCGAGAAAGAATAGCATATGGGTCGGGTTATCAGAAATCTACTTGGGCCGGTTTATGCACATATTGGGCTGGTTGAACCACTGGAGCAATATTATCACCAGACCAAAGAACTTAAATAAGTAAGGAAGAATTACATTTTCTATTATATTTTTAAAAATTATTACAACAATAATGTACTCATAAAATATTTACACAATTAATATATTTAAAGTTTTATTTACAAAATTAGTACATGCTCTTCCCTTTAATTTAGTTGAGTGTTTTAATTTAACATTTTCTCTCTCCTCTCTTCTATCCCCCTCCGCCGAACTCGCGGTTTGAATTTGAGATCTGAAGTTTGAATGAATTTATTGTTCCGTGTATACATTTATCCGAGAAATTTAACAATTACTTGCAGGAAGAGTTACTATGATATTCTTCAAGTCTCGAAGGGGGGGGTTCAGACGACCAGATTAAGCGAGCCTACAGGAAGCTCGCATTGAAGTATCATCCTGATAAGAACCAAGGAAATGAGGAGGCTAACAAGAAATTCGCCGATATTAATAATGATAAATTAATGCTCAAATTTTGATTTTGATTTTGATTTTTTCATATATTGTCTGGTAATTGAGTTGATTCTTTTTACGTGAGGAATTTGATTTTGAGATTTGAAGTTTGAATGAAATGGGTGGTTTGAATTTGAGATCTGAAGTTTGAATAAAATTCATGGACCTTATTTCTTTTGCTTTAATTTACAGTATATACAAAGTTTGCTTGAATCTGAAAAGAAAGATTGGTAGTACAGTATGGACATTGCAATTTTTTCATATTACAGTTGGTAGTCAAACATTCAAATCAAAGTGACCAATTCAGTGTTATTAGGTTACTAATTTATTTTTAAAAAATCTATTATAGATTTTTTTTATTTAATAGTGCAATTGGTAGCCAACACTTTATACAAATGTAACCAATTCAATTTTATTGGGTTACCAATTAATTAAAATATATATATTGTAGATTTTTTTTTCATAATGCAGTTGGTAGCCAAACCTTAATACAAAGGTAACCAATTCAGTTTTATTGGGTTACCATTTAATTATAAAAAATCTATTATAGATTTTTTTTTCATAGTGCAATTGGTAGTCAAACCTTAATACAAATGTAACCAACAAAAACAAAAATGGTTACCAACAACACTAAAATTTCTATTAGTTACCCATAAAAACTAAAATGGTTACCTTTGTATAAATGTTTGGCTACCAACTACATTAAAATTTATCTTCTTCTCCTTTTAATTTCTGAACTAAATCAACATTCATCATAATAGCAGTTGTGGTCGTAATGGATGAGGAGATCGGCGTCCATGGCGGTTACATCTTCAAGATCTACAGATCTACAACTTCAAGATGTTGAAGTGACGACGAAGGAGGAGGACGAAGAAGAAGAAGAAGAAGCGGAGGTGTTGAAGCAATAAACTAGTAGCTAAAATGAGTACAGAGGGAAATCTTAACAACTCCATTGGGAGTGAATTGACAGACAGTTCAACTAGAACACAGATATCTATCTATATATGTTATTGAAAAGAGGCACCTTCTGACTTTTATACTAGAATGCCACTAATCTAACGCGGCCCAGTGGAAATGAACGACTAATAAATGGAATAGGGCCAAAAAGGACATTATCAGAAAACAAGGTACATGGGAAAGGCTAGTGTTGAAGCGGCGGCGACGGCGAAGGAGGAGGACGAAGGGGAGGAGAGAGGAGGCGGTAAAGGAGAGAAAGAGAATGAGTGGATGAGTGTTTCCCTAAATTAAGGACACTAATATTGTAAATAAATATGGGAAGATTATTATTTTTGTAATTATTTTGGTGATGCACTAATAGTGTAATTACTTATTAAATGTTGTATATTATTGTAAAGGACCCAAGAAGTAATACTCCTGGTCCAAGAGAGATGTAGTCTTTAAAATATTCTCATGCCAATTATATTACGGGATAAATCAACTTTTGGTACTTGTACTGGGACACGACTTACACTTTGATACCCGAAGTGAAAAAAGTTACAAACTGGTGATTGTACTCAAAAAATGTTACACTCCGTTAAACATTAGGGACACGACTTACAATTTGGTACCCGAAGTGAAAAAAGTTACAAACTGGTGATTGTACTCAAATTTTTTTGCAATCTGGTGCTTGTACTTTCCAATTTTTAAATAATCGTTAAAATTGATCTAACGGAAGAGACAAACATACAGAGAGAGAAGCGAAGTCGACGCAAACAAAGATCCTCGATGTTTTGTTCCACCTTTTCTTGCCTCCTACATTCACACCATTGCTCTACAGTGGCATCGACTTAGGAACTCTGGTGTAATCCATTCATTTTTGTTGCATGAACTACAATCTTTTTTCCCGATTTCATTTACGATTCCACTCCAAGACGAGCTCATCCTTTCAATTAAACACTTAAAACACTTTAATAAATATATGGGAACCAATAATCAATGGAGAATCGAGACAATAAGAATGAGATAAGAAGAAAGACAGAAGAAGAGAACCTTAATTTTCAAACAGAATAAAGATGAAATCCTACTGTTTAACAGAGTGTAACATTGTTCAAGTACAAACACCAGTTTGTAACTTTTTTTCACTTTGGGTACCAAATTGTAAGTCGTGTTTCAGTACAGGTACCAAAAGTTGATTTATCCTATTATATTACATAAATCAATACCTTTATATATAAAGGCAATAAAAGCTATCCCAATTTAGAGTCGACTCTTAGGGGGGTGTATTCAATTAGGATTTTTAAAGACTTTAAAAGTTTGGGTGTATTCAATCAAGACATTTAAAGAGTTTATAAAAGTTTAGTGGTATTCAATTATAACTTTTTTAATGTCTTTAAAAGTTAGGTGGTATTGAATTAAGATTTTTACAAAGTCTATAAAAGTATTTTGGTATTCAAAAAGTTATAGATTTTAAATATTTCTATCAAATGGTAGAGTTTGACAAACTTTAGAAGAAGAATTATAACTATCAATCCATATCCAAAGTCTTGCCTCATCTCTAAAGATTTCTAAAGACTTCCAAATAAACACAAAGGTGGATAAAATTAGTTATTAATTGGACTTTATCTTTTATTGGGTCAAATTATTTATTTATTTTATATGGGCTAATAAATATTTGTGACATCCCCAAAATAGGTATACATCACCCATTCTGAGTTGTCAATACGATGCATGTAAATAACTACAACTTTATTATTACAACAAGAAATCTGTGAGTTTAAATACGATATTGTCATCTAAACAATATCCACATACAAAAAATCCTCATCATAATTATTGATACATTATTTTACAAAAATGGTGAGGACTACTAAACAACTCTCTAAAACCATCATTCCATACCTCAGGCTCGCACTTTCATTACATTCTCGCTCTCGAGAAGAAAAATAGAACAAAAAGGAAAAGTGGTGAGCTCAACTAGCCCAAAAAGAATATTATGAGTAAGATAATATACAACAAATTATCGTTAGTCTTCAACATGGAAAAATTTAATAGAATACAATAGACAACAAGTTTTAAATCAATACTCGTAATGGAAAATATTAATTCATGTAAGAGTTACGTAGAGGATGAAATCTACTAATATCTATGAATTTAACAGATCCATCATCAATATTTTTTGTCCATGTAATATCAATCAATATATATCCGGAATCATATATTCATCCTCGCACTACTGTGCCGAGGACATTCACCCAATTGGTCATGTTCATCTAAACACTGTTCATCTTTGCACTACGGGCCAAAGATATTCATCGAAATCATTCATCTTTGCACTACTGTGCCAAAGATATTCATCAAATCAATCATCTTTTGCACTACACAGCCAAAGATATTCAATAATATCATCATTTAAGAATGAAGATGATGAAAAATATTTTTTTTTAAAGAAGCGAATCCGGTAAAACAAAATAACAAGGATTAAGGATTCGTACTTTTGTTTTATCCATGTCCAAAAAATACCTCAAAATAATCATAGTGGTGTAAAATTCAAGAATGATCAAAACATGGATACAATCAAAACTAGTATCCACAATAGATATTTTGGACGAAAAGGAAAAATTTTCATTTTTCGATGAATAGTGTCGATATTAATGAATAATCAGAGTATACGTGAATAAGGCCAGTATACGTGAATAGTAACTCGACACCAAAAGTTCTAAATTTGATAAAACTTCAGATCAATATTTCAAAGATAATGATATTGAAGAAATAATATCATTACGGAAAAAAAATATTCTTACTCGAAAGATTTATACTTTAAATTTGAAACAGGATATAGGCTATGACTTGAACTTGCAGGTATATAGCAATACTCAAAGTATACTCAAAATACTCACAAGAATACGCTCGATAATATAGAGAGAAAATTTGATTTCGATGTGATTTTCAATTCTAACCCAAGCACCTTATTTATAGGAAAATGCTTAGAACACAAAGTAGAAAATTTAATATAATATTATTATATAATTTAAATTTTCCCACGCCATCTTTTGTAGAACTGAATTCACCACCTTTGTTGCCCCACAATAATGACAAAAACAAAAAAAACGTTTTTGTTATTAAAACAATTAAAACTTCCAAAAATCAATTATTTTGACTTGAACTTCAATAATTCACAATAAATAGTCATTTTGTCGGAAAATTGAATCAGCAAATTTTATAGGAAATTCAATTCTCTACATCTTTGCAGAAGAAAGTTTTCCAAATTCCAAACAGAAATTGAATAAGAAATCCACAAAACAGGCGATTTTACGCTATAATAAAATTTCGATCCAAGAAATGGGGTCCACCGACATGTTTAACATGTTTTAAACATTTATTGCAACAAAAATACTCTTACTACCTCAGATATCTTCATATATCCCACATTCGTTGTAAAAATATCACCATTATTATATTATTAAAATATAATAATATATATATTTAAATGAATTATTTTATCGAAAAAGATAAAATTTCAATTTTCAACAATTGTCACATTAAAAATTTTCTCCATCTATATCCACATAAAATCAATATTTTCCTCATCATATGAATCAATAATTAATTATTCACAAATAATATTACAGAATCACAATATCGACAACCGATACGGTTCCCGTGAAAGAGGGGCTTTCAATAAGAATTTCTCCTTCTTCAGCGCAATTAGGTGACCAAACCTCTTCTTAGATGTAACTTTCTAGACATTGCCAATAATGTTATCTAATAATATTATTCAGATAATATGAATTATTGCTTCGATAATGAAAATCTTTGTGTAATGACAATTATTGAAACAACAACAATATAAAATATCAACACAACAATTATTGAACCAATAAAATATTGAGCGGTAATTATCGTAACCATTATTGAGTAGTGCCTTCACGTAAGAATCAATAATTGTGTGCAATACCAAGTAATCTTCTTGTGTTTTAACCAAGAGTATTTTAATAGTATTAAGCAGTATAACCACGCTAGTTATTTTTAAACAACTTATATTTTTCGTTTTCTTCATCCAATCGATTTAGTTATGGGGCCCACACATGGTCTACTGGGTCGCAAATACGAATATTCCCCGACGATCACGAATATTCCACGACCAAACGAATATTCCCAAACAACAATGAATATTTTATAACCACTTGCTTATTTTGAAATATTTGCGTATTTTACCCATAACTATCCACATTAATCACATCAACCCTTACTATTTCAAAATAATAATTAGAGGAAATTAAATTTCATTTATTAATTATTTGGGGTCTTACAATATTAATATGTGATGGATAAATAATTTGGTAAAATTTGGGCCATAAAAATAATTAGATTTATTATAATAATAGAATTAGCCAGATATATTAATAAGTAAACAAATAAACTTAATCTGAATTGGTGAGGGAAAAAGTAGCCGTTCGAAAGGTTCCAATAGAAAGAGGAACGAGATTTGTTCAACAAAGGTGAGATAAAATCATGAAATTCTCATATCAATTGTACAAATTATGTATGTATAATATATGAAAATATAAAATATATGATGTGTAAGTGTTACTGTTAATATATGATTATGTATGTATAATATATGAAATTATCATGTTATTTTTTGAAAATATATGATTATGATTATGTATATATAATATATAAAATTATATGAAAATATATGATTATGTATGATTATGATTATGTATAATTATGATTATGTGTTACAGTTAATATATGAAAATATATGATTATGTATATATAAAATATGATTATATATATACATAATTAGTGAATTGAATTTCGATATTAACAAGATAAATAATAAATTATGAGTATTTTGAGAAGATAGTTTTTCTTAATCTTTGTTCATTGGAATTTAATATAATTGTTTAATATCAAGTATGTCACATTTTAATTAATTTATTTACCCTGTAAGTCTTCTTAATGTTATTCAGCAATCTTAATTAATGGAACATGAAATTCAAGTATTTATGTGTTTATTATTAACCACTTTGTCTTTGAATTATGTAGCCTTATGTTTTAGCTCTAATGGATGTTTAGACATGCATTCACTTTACGTAAATTCTTCCCTTTTTATAGTTGTATTTTTTGTGTGAAGCTATTATACAAAATTTATAAACTAATGAATGTCAATGTAACATGTGACATTTTACTACTTACTACATAATATATGATTATGTAGTACATATATATGATTATATGATTATATGTAGTACCAAGTATGTATAATATATGATTATGATTATGTGTTTAGACTAATAAATTACTAAAGGAAATACTAAGATAGATGTGTATATATGACATAGTAATTACAAATGGGAGATTCTCAACAAGGAAATAACAAAGGAAAAGGAAAAATGTTGGAACTTATAATTCGTGGACATTGAAGAGAAAGAAATGAGTTCACATAACTCATGGTTGATCTTTCAGTAGTTAAAGTGGATGGGCGTGATAGTAATGGAATGCTAAGTAAGCAAACAGTTGAGAAAAAGATACTTCCTCGCTTCTTAATCAAAAACTTGGTACGCCAAAGAACATACTCACAATTACCTAAGTCACTAAAATGGTTTAAGAATCGTTACATGGCAATTTTGTGGAGCTTTTTTCGTAATAGCTCTACGGGTTTGGGTGGGATCCAATCAATAAAAAGTTCACTGCTAGGGATGAAGTGTGAGAAGATTACTTCACGGTAAGCTTCTAGTATTTTTTAAAATAATTATCAATGACAACTCTATTTTATATGTTTATATTATTTACACTGTGATTAATGGAGTTCTTTTTTTGTTGGTAGTCCCACCCGAATCATAAATACTTAATGAACGATACTTTTGCTGACTATGAAGATTTGAAAATTGCAATTGGAAATGGAACTGCTATATATAGCTCAATGAAAATTGAGCTTAATTTTTGTATTGCGTCTGTAGTTTCTAAAGTTTTATTGGTATCCGAGTATCCAAATGTATTATGAAATGAGTAGAATAATATGAACGCTTTCAACATATATAAAAATCTCATGCCACAATAATATAATGAGATTTACTCTAGTTCATGAAAAAAGAGAGTGATGTTGTACACATGGGCTAATTAACAATTAATATAAATTGCAAGATATATCAGAAGTATACAAAAGTCTATAACAGTCTTGATAAAAAATTTATAAAAGTTTGTTACTTATTTCATAGAATCTATAAAAGTCATTTTAAAAGAGTCTTTAAAATCTTTAAAAATCATTAAAATCTCACAAATTCTATAAAAAAATATATTACTTAAAAAAAATCTTTAAAAATCTTAATTGAATAAACCCTAATCAATTTGAGTCAATTTAGTTCAATTTCATTCTTATTGCTGAGCTATTTAGCGAGTTCGTCTCATCTCACCTCTTCCTCTTTCTCTTCCTCATAATCATCCTCGGCAATCGTTCGGCTCTTCCTCTTCCTTTTCCATTTTTGCTTAACTCACGTCTTCCTCGTTCTATTCCTTTCTTCCTGTCTTTCCCGCTAATGAGTTTGGAGGAGAATGAAGAGGAACTTGATTTTAACTCCCAACATGAAATTGTCTCAATCCTCGCCGAATCGCAGATCACCACCGTCTGATGGCTGATGAAGGATTTCCGGCTCCAATTAGGCTGATGAATTTTGTTTCCGAATACCAGGTTAAACTTTCATTATACTACTAATTGATTCATCTTTTTTTTTGTACTTTTTCTCTTGATGATTTCTAAGAAACCCCTCAATCCCCGCGATTAGCTTTTTCTCTTGGTGATCAAATTAGCTTTTTACCGAGCTCACGGGCATCAAGAACTCTGGTGGGAGATTTCACTTAAACTGCAAAAAAAAGAAAAATACTATCACTGGTAAGTTTGGATTTTTCCCATATTACAAATTTCTTTCTCTTAGATTTTGATATTGTGCATGAGGTGTTTGATAAAATGTCACAATCATACCTATTTTGATATTTTGCAAATCGAAGCTTTAAAGTTTGTTGATTTTTGTAGCTAAACCGATTTATGATTCTTCCACAAATATTCTACAACCAACGCATATAACAATGCTTAATTGGTTCGAAGGTATATATATGATCATCATTCTTTTGTTTTCTTCACTTTTACGATTTATGTGGTGCTTATGCGTTTATATAATTGTGGATTTGATCAATGTTGAATGTTATTGATCCACATGTACTGAAACCCTAGCAATTTTGATGATTTGAAACTGTTTCCCATCTGTCTGATTGTTTTCAGTAGTATTTTATGAATTCCTTCAAGTTTGGCTGATGATGGGACTATTTTGTAATTGAACAGTAGTTATTTGGTGATCTCAAGTTATTTTCTCAGATCTCTTCGATTATTTGATCGAGTTATCACGTATGAATTCATTCTGGTTGATGTGGTGATTACTTTGTTAAAATTATTTGTTGTTTGTTAAGTATGTATTTAGTTTTTTGAAGCAATTCCTTTGTTGAACGATTGTTTAATCCATAAAGAACATAACAATTGAATGAAATTTGGTTTACAATCGGTCTGTTCTCATATTTGGATTATCTGTTCTGAATGTATTGAATGATTTATTGCTCCATACCTTGAGGTTGATTGGAACAAATGGTGCGATGAGGATGAGGAGTCGGCAAATTGTAAGTATATCCAGAATCTTACTAGGAGTAATCTGATGTATTTTTTCTCAAATTTGACAACATTTAGAAACTTGGTCATGTTATTTGACCTTCTAAGATAGAGCTTTTACTATTTATTTTATTTGATATATTAAGCATTCTATTGCAATTATAAAAGGAGTTGTGCTCTATAATTGTCTTCTGTTTATGGCCTTTTTGTATCTTCTGAGGTTCTATAAGTTCATCTATGATCTCACAAAGTATTTGTGCTTTTTAAAAAGGGTGGAAAATAAAGTATTTTGGAGGATGTTAATTGTTTTATTCCCAAAACTCTTATTTGTTGGTTTCTCTTTCAACATGAGAGAAATGGGTGGAAAATAACCCCCACTTTCTCTCCTTAACTCATGAACAAAAGCTATTATCACCCCCCTCTTTCAAATTTCTCTTCCTCAGTAATTGAAAGGTCACTTTGCCTCACTTTCAAAGTTTCCATCCAAACTTACTAACACAATGTCAAATCAGATTTTTGTCAACTTGCTAGGAGAAAAAAGTCAAAGTCAACAGTGTCACAGCTTTCATTATGGTTTTAACCATTCATTTGATTTTACTTGGGCTTCAGTTTTGTTCTTGAGTAGGTGTTTGTAATATATATATTTATTGTGCTAAATACACAAGGTTAGACCAACTCGGTAATTAATTCAGCGAGATTGAACAAAATTGGCTTAAATTGATCAAGGGTTTTGCTATTTATATTTGGTAGTCTCATATCTTCTGTATTTTATTTGACTCATATCTTATGTATTTTTGTATTTGACTCATTTTATTTTTTACATTCCATATGTTTGATCACAATAGTTATATGTATACTTTACATTTGCAATATGTTGCATCAAATATATTTTATAAATGCTCATGAAATATTTTAAAGGTTGAAATTTTGTGGGCAGTTACAACAAAAGAGTTGGATGGATTCTCACAAAAAGTTTTTGTTAATGGTTTTGGTTTTATTGAGCTTTGTAGGTAGTTCTCAACAAAAGAATGTGATGTGTCAGCTTGATAAAGAGACTGTATTTGATGACGATTTAGATGCTTTTATATTACCTCATTCCAAAGGTAATTGATTTTATAGTTAGAATGAATGGAGTATGATAAAAGGTAGTTATTATTTTTTAATTAATAATTACTTTCATGAATAGTTTGAATTGTATGTTGCCTAATGAATTTTTGATTGAATTGAATAATAATGAATTTTTGATTGAACTGAAGAAGCTTAATGGCACCTCATAAACTTCAAAGATTTTAATGAAACAGAGTAAGATGAGGGATAGTGACCAATGATTGATCAACGAGTTACTGGCTTCAAAAGCTTTTTTTGGCATAGTGTGTTTGATTAATACAAAGTTATCTAATTAAAAATTTTATTTGTTAATTGTAGGTTACCAAGTTTGATTTCATATTATTTAGAAGTTGTGTGTATCACATATTTGCTAAAATAACACAATGAAAAGAGAAGTTTACCTTTCTCTTTTAGTTGGATAACCAATAACTACATAGCAAAGCATTTCAAACTCTTTAATTTGCTATCTTTGTCTTTAATCTTTATCTTTGAAGCTTAATCAAGAGCCTCAATGTGTTAGGCATTGTTTCTCTGACAATCATATACAAAATTATATCTATTGTATATAATTTTATTCTTGAATAGCTACCCCATTTTTTTAATGTCTTAATGGATAGTTACTAATAACTTTATTTATCTTATTTAGTGGGTGTGTGAATTAGTAAGCAATTCCATTTTTCGCAGCCGAATTAAGAGGAATATCAATCGGAGCACCATATAACTCTACAGGTTCATAAGGAAGAGGTGAAAGTCTTGAGTTTGAAGCATAAGGAACATTCCCCGTATTATGGAAACTCACCAAGATAATGATTTTTGTGAGAGATCACTAAATTACGCTGCAAAAGCTGACATATAAAGTAGACGATCCTTGGAACTCTCTCATGGTTTGTAAAATGATGTGAATTTTATTGTATTTGTGTCTTGAGGAAATTGTGAAGCTATTTTATGTGTGTTTCTATTTGTTTTTAGCAAGTTCTATTCATTTATTAAGTTATATATATGCTTGCAGTACATGTATATGTAAAGATTTATACTTTGATATCAATATTTGTTTTACGACTTTTTTTCTTGATTTAGGATTTGGGTTTTTTTCAATGTTGATTTGGATATTGTTTGCTATTTGATGGGTCTGTTTAGCTTTTATCTAGAGGTACTTTATTTTAGATGCTTTATTCTGAATTTCGTTTATATGAGATTATATGTTGGGATTAATGCACTCGGTTTATTTTTGTACTGTGTAATTGTGTTATTTCAGCCATTTAGGTTTCTAGGAATGTTAAGATACTTTCTTTTTAAATTCAGTGTACTCCAGATGCATATTTATATTTCTGAGCCTGCTTCTTCATTCTCATATTTGAGTTTTTGCTCTATTGATTTGAATTTTTTTGCTATTGTTGATGGGTCAGGCCATCTTTATTTAGAGATGCAATTTGTGTTCTGGCTTCTAGGTTTTAATTTGTTTTTTGAGGTTATATTAGTTGAAATTAGTGCAATTGGTTCATTTTTGTACTATGTAATTGCTTTATTTAAGGCATTTTGGTTTCTAGAGCTTCTTCGTTTTTTCCCGATATTTTATGCAAATGCACTACATGTCTACTCACTATCACTCCAGTGCATATTTTTATTCCTGGGAGAGTTTCTTCATTCTCATTTTTGGGGTTTTGCTCTATTAATGTGGTCATTGTTGGTACTTTCTAGTTCAGCTTATACGTATACGGTTATGTCCGGTACATGTAATGTTTTTGGGTTTTTGATGGTTTTATGCTATTTTGTGTGATATTATTTATGTCAGCTCATTTAATAGTATGTATGTGAGTGCGCGCTTATTTCAGGACTAGGGTTTTAGCTGTCACATTTATACAATTATACTTGGTTTGTCTCAGGTGTTTGTACAGGCTTTGTGCTTATGCATTTTCTGTTTAGTGCTCTATTGTTACATCCAAATCACACCAAAAATACTGTATTACGTAAAAATTTCAGTTTCATAAAATATTAAATTTTTTTTTAGTTGTTTTAAAAAAACAAAAAAAATCAAAATAAAATTCGTAACTTAAGCCAGTTCGGACTCCCAGTCTGGATCCCCATGCTATATATATATAGTCCGGTTTTTTCCAGCGCGAACCGACTATAACGACGATTTTTTCCGTCGTTATAGTATAAACACCGACTTTCTATGCTATAGCGACGGAAAAAACGTCGCTAAAGCTGGTTCAATCTTAGTTCGTTCCTTCTAGTTCGCTGGAGAATTGGATAGGAAATACCTTAATTATAAAATTATAATAATGTATGTTAATGAACTAATTAAATATAAAACTCAGGTTCAATAGAGAATACTGCATGATAACTCAAATGAGGACAAAATTTTACGTATAACATTTTGATGAAAATAGTTGAGAATATGTTTTTAGTATTTTTGTTCATAAAACGTAAAAAATATTAATTAAACCTTCCTTATTTATTCACAAATACATTCAATTTAATATTCCATCTCTTCCAAAATTAGAGATATTATTTCTAGCTAATTATATTATGATGAAGTGTTTGATCTGTTGTTCACATGGTAATTAGGATAATTTTATATTATCAAATATATCATTATTATTAGCTAGAAATAAAATGTTGTTCACGTGGTGGTGTGATGGTAAAAAAATAATGACAAATCAGGAATATCATGTCATTTTATAATTTTAAAATAAAAATGTATCTCTAATTTTAGAATAAATAAAATATGTTAACATCTTTTTTGACATCTGAAACTTAAACAGAAGGAGATTTTTTTTGGCAGCTCCGGTCGTGGCAATTACCACTAGCAATGCATGGAGCAAGGAAAAACAGCAGGATATAAGAGAGGAGTTGCAATATTATATTTGATTTAGTTCCGAGGCCACAATTAATTACCATGTGAACAACAGATCAAACACTTAATTACCTTCTTCATTCATTTTTTTTCTGATGATCTATTTTGTACTACGGCAACGGATGAACCATCGTCATAGTCTAAAAAATCCGCCGTCATAGATTCATTTGTGTCTGAGGCGGATCCGGGAGGTCGATGGGGGCATATGACCCCCTAGGATGAAGCTTCTCACATAGCCTTCACTGACCTCACTTTTCACACTTTTGCCTCAGTAGTGCCATTCTTTGCTGCCTTGCCTTGCCCACCTTGCCCTGCCGAGTCCTTTACGCCTGCCCCTAAGAAGTATTATTGATAGATTGGAGATAATGGAGTTTTTGTCCATGTTTTGGCCGGAAGAAGGGAATGAAGCTCAACAGCGAGGATGAGAGAGAAATCGACTCACCCCACATAACCGTCGTTTCTCAATTCTCTTCTGGTTATTTTTTATATATATATTATTTTAAACCAATTATCTGATGTATTTTTTTACTAGGTTTTTGTGAATCATCACTTGGGCTGTTGGGCAATTGGGTTATTAATTTATTTGATTATATTTAATTTTTCAATATGGCACCCATATGGCTGAATTTGTAACTTTTTTTTTCTTTTTAAGTTCTACCCCTGGTTTTTGTTCAGTTTGCTTATTAAGATGCATGAATTGTCATATTCTTTGAATTGCGTCAGATATCCAAATAGTTAATTGTTAGTCTCGTAATTTGGTTTACCGCTTGATATTCTTTTTAGAAATTTGCGATCGGTTGTTTTTTTTAATTAGTAATTTAGTAGTAAATTATAAATTTATGTTTATATAGTAATGGACCTAATGGTAGCTCAAGAAACTGGTAATGTTTTGATACTATTGTTCTTTTTTTAGTAAATCTTTTTCGTATTTTTGGTCTGTTGCTTATGGTGTAATTCATAAATTAGTTTGCAACGGAATCTGCATAACATTGTTTGTAGTAAAAAAAAACATGATGGATTGCAATATGCATAACATTATAATTAGTAAAACATGATGGATTGTTTTCATCAGCTCATGTTGTGTTAGAGGAAGTAGTTAGTCTAGAACATTTTCTGTTCTCTAAGAGGGGAAAATGCGTGTGTTGTGATGACTACCAGGTATTTGATAATTGTCCTCTGTAAAGTAGATATATTTATTTTTTGGTTTTCTCCTTTTAGTGTATTTTACTATACTTTGTTAAACAAGTTATGCTTTCTTAGTTTTTTTGCAGTAGGAAAAAGCGCTCAAGATGAACATACATGTTGTTCATTTGGTTGGTGTTAGTAGATTGGCGAAATAACAAAAAAATATACCAATTTTTTCTTTTTTCTTGGAGTCGTTTCTAACTAGTGATAAATATGTTATTTTTGTGTGTATATAATTTGGGTTTGGTTAATTCTCATGGATCTATTGAATTTATGAGTTTTTCGTTTTTTGGATCATGTGTATTGCATTAAGCGTCATTTGTTAGGACCTCCCGTAACTTCGCCCTCAAATTTTGTTCTAGTTCGCATATTTGTTGTGTATATACATATAGTCTATTATTTAAATAGTTTATAAAAATTTATTTATTTTTTAAATAAGTTAAATTTATTTATAAAAAAAACAGTTGTGAACGTATCTTTTGGACAGAGGGAGTAGTATTGACAAACAACACCCATCTCTGTTACAACCTACACGAATATTCTAATACATAGAAGGCAGATGAGAGAAAGCGCTCGATGAACGATGATTGAAGATTGCAACATTTTTAAGAAAGACATCATTATACCACTAAATTTTAAAAGAAGAATTCGGCCAATGCATCGACCTGGTACAAAATGGCCATCTTACTGAATTCGAAAGGTCGACTACAACAAAAACGTAGTTATCCCCCCCCCCATCCTTGATTTGTGGGTTGTGTCTGAAGGCGGGAGTTAAAGTGGGGAAGTGATGAACCGTTATTGCCTCTCAATAGACCATTCGTTGATTATCACATATAAGGTTTGAGATGATGGTGAAAACAACCCGAGAGAGAAATGGGGTTCATCTTTTCGCAAATTGAGAAGGAGCCTATGACCATGAATTCTACAGATGCAGCACCTTCGACTTTCGAGAGTTTAGTATCGTCCGATTTTAGTAAACAATTTGGGAGGTGGCTGGATAAGATGGATTCACAACATAATGAACTAGTCCGTCAAAACAGTCGCATTGCCCAATGCCAAGATGTCATGCATTCATATAATGTTAATTTTAACTCAACATTAGTAAAGATGTTTGCCCAGATGCACCCGACTGCTGAGCAAGTGATGAGTGAGTTTTATACCCATGAATTGGATACATTCGGGCTTAATTTATTGTTGTTCTTAAGTCTTTTAGGATGTTTTTATGTGTTTGTGTCTATTCATGCATGTTTTATATTGTTTTGTAGGAATTGGGACAAAAGTTACATGGATCGACGTTCGGGGTGGCTAGATTCGCGTTTTAGAAACTTGCCATTTACACAACAGTCACTTCAGAGCCAATTTGACTATAGCTCCTGACATTATTTCGAAAAACTCAAAGAATGAAAGTTGTAGATCTACTTCTCCTCTTCCGGAACATCTTGAATCATCAAAATTGGAGTTCGGACGAAGAAGTTATGGCCATTTTCCCAAAGGACGTCGTTGGAGAGAAAATGTCGATTTTGGGCATGTGGCCGGGCGCCCATTTTTAGCCTATGCCCAGTAAAAGGCGCTAGAAGCAGAACTCAGTGCGTTGCCCATTACTTTTGAAGTGTGACTGGGGAAGGGTTTGGTGCGGCACTGGGGGGGCGTTTTGGCGAATTTTGACACCTTTTTGACTCAAATAGGATTGGATTTGTTCTAAGCTAAAATTGGACTTGTAACCTATAAATACATGATGTAAGGCATAAAATAAAGGGGATTACATAGCTTAGCCTAGATTAAACACTCCTTTAGATTAAAAAATAACTCTAGTTCTTATTAGTTTTGGAGATTGAGCTTGACTTGGAGACCATTGAAGATCGAAGCAAGAAGCGAGAGGGAGCATCAGTTCTTTGACAATGATTCTATTCTCTTCTCTCATCTTACTTTTATCTTTTGATGTCTATTCGATTTGTGGATTCTTGGTTTTAATTCATTAATTATGAACTAACTATTTTTGAGATTTCAATTGAACTTTTTATGGCTATGAATTAGTTATTCATTATATTCTAATTATTTATGTTAAAGTGAGTTGTTTATCTTGCCTTATGCTTATTGATTAATTATCGATCGATAATTACTTTGTTACTCTAGAAGGAATTGGAAGAGGAATTCTAGGGTTAGAAGCTGGGCATGATATCATGTGACTTAGTTATTTGCTGGTGAATAGTTAGGTTTGTGAATAGAATGGAAATATCTTTTCGCCGCATGTAACACATAAGGAATTGGGATTGTAACAAGTTTAATTCAATTGTTTTGCATAGGAATATAGCAAAATTAATCTGGATTAAATAGAAGGCAATTGATCACTTGGAAAAGGACTTTTGGCATTTGAGAATTCACATTAACAATTGATGAGGCATAATAATTGGGATAATTGGATAATTGATTTATAGTTCATAATTGGGGATATATTGAGTCTTAATCCTTATTTACCGAATTCAATCAAATCTTAGTTTTGTTTATTTGATTTCTTTTAGACTAATCTCTTTTAATTGTTTAATTAGTTTTCTTAATTAAAAAAATAACGATTTGAGATTGTTTAAATAAAATTAGTTTGGTTAAGAATTAGTACTTGGTGATTTTTATTAAATAATTCCTCGTGGGAACGATACTCTACTTTCACTTTATTACTTGTTGACAGTGTATACTTGCGTATTCATTGATTGATGAAATCGATCAACAAGTTTTTAGGCGGTAGATTCTTAGAATTAATTTAATAATTAGTTTCAATGTTAATTTCAATCAAATTAGTCTTAATTTAAACATTTTATTTTTATTTTAATTCTCTTTCTATATTTCTCTCTTCGGGTACCATGGATGGCTTTTGTGTATCAATGGCCATACGAACATGACTTCGACCAAGGGAGCGGAGATTGAAAGACTCGAGAAACTTTACGCATTACATAAAGCCTGATTGAGACACTTTCGAGGATGTTTGAAGCTTTTTGAAGCTCGTCGTCGTCAAAGTATGGTGGTTACTTGTGATTATTGTCTTTGGAAATCATATGAGTCATCAATGCACCATCGATTTCGGTAGAGTGCAGGTATAGTGGTGATTACCCCAATAATTATGTCTATCCCAACAACTATCATCGAGGATTTGGGGTATCACCCAGATTTTTCATGGAGTAACAATCAAGATCAATTTTATGCTCCAAGTCCAACATACCCACAGGATTTCTTGTGTCCACCTCCACTTACTGACGGGAAGAACATTCAAATTGGGAGGAAGCCTTGGAAAAATTTATTAAAGCTTACGAAAAAAAGGAATGAGGAACAAGACAAGAAAATGAATCAAGTAGAATGAATTTGCAAAGCCAAAGGCGTTGATCAAAAATTTGGAAAATCAAATGGAGCAGATAACACATCGTTGAACAACCGTCCTCAATACACTGGACCTATGACATGGATTAGAGGCGATGGAGAGCTGAGAGCCAAATCTCTGTTGGATGAGCCACGAGATGAAAAGAGGAGACAAGTGGGGATAATGACAACAAGGTCGGTGAAGAACTAATTGTGAGAACCAATGATGATGAGCCAATGTTATTTATGCCTCAAGTGCCTTCTCCTCCCACAGTTCGAAGTCGGTTAGATTTGCAAAACCTTGTCCAGATTAGTAGTCGTGTAAATCGGCAATACTCTACTGTGATGTAAAAGCAAGTACACCTTGAAACCATGGTGCGATGAAATTTGGAGAAGATAGAAGAAGAAAGCTGTTGTGTCGTGACAAGCTTGATACGAGAATATATTCGCAGACACAATGAAAAAACCACTAGATCTTTGGATGTTCTTGAATGTGATCTTATCTAAAAAGAAAGCATGCTAGGTGACTTTATATCTGATGGCTATCGTAAATGGGAACCTACCAAAAGCTATATTATTTCAGATGGATGGAGGGTTCCTCTCAACTTTCGTAGGGGAATTGGATAGAGAATTGAAGAAGTCGGTGAGGACTACTATAAAACAAGCGCTTATTGGGAGGCAACCCAAGTTTAATTTTATTTTTAGTTTTTATTAAGTTTTATATTAGTAGTTTTGAATTTGCATTTATTTAGGATTTAATAAAATTGCTTCTATCATGGTTTTTCTGAGGTTATTCAAGTCAAATTCAAGTGTGGTGCCCAATTTGTTCCATGTCTTGCTTTATTCTCCAAACTTAGCGAGCGAGGAGGAAGATTGCTAAATTTTTGGAAGTCCTCTGCTTTAATTTTTCTATTTGATGATTGAGGACAATGTCTAGTTTAAGTTTGGGGGCATTTTAGTGTCGTATTGCATATAGTTAGTTATTTACATTGTAGTTCGTTATGTTTTGGGGTTATTTACATTTAGTTGTTGCATTCGTTTTTTTTTTTTTTTGTTTAAAAAAAAATTTAAAAATCATAAAAATAGTAATTAGTTTACTATGTTTGTTGCTTGAGTTAGTTTATATTTGCATGATTCAAGTATTAGATAGTAAAAGTCTATTTTGGTGATGATGAGGCTGGAGTTAAGTAGATAAGTATAGTATTGAATATTAGGGCTTTGATGTGATTTCTTGTTATGAATTGAATCTTTTCTGTTTGAAAGCTGGTATAATCAAGGTTAACACGTTAATAATGACTATATTAAGCGATTAAGTTTAAATTGATACATAATGGATTTTTAAGGATAATACTAGTTTGAAGGAATGAAAAGACATGAATAATAAGCGGAGATGGCTAAATTTTGATAAAAACTTAAGTTTGGGGGAAATTTTGGGGTATATAAGCTTTAAAAAAAAAAAAAAACATGTTGAGTCTTGTGGTGGGTTGAGGAGAAACACTCCCCATAAACACAAGCGTGAGATGGAGCGAAAGCGACTCACAAAACCATCTATAAAAAAAAAAGAAAAAAAAAAAATAATTATCGTGGCTAGTTTTGTTTGGGGCCTTTGTTACTTGAGTAAAACGCTTAGAAGTATATCTTAAAACCTAAGCGCCCTAAGGTCTTATATAGTGCAGGAGTCGTTGGTTAGAAAGCTCGCTAAGGGGTGACCTTTGTTAGCCTAATGGAATGAGACATTACCTGAGTTATAAAAAAAAAAAAAAAAAAACAATAAAAGAAAGGAAAAGAGCAAAAAGCCCCGTAATGAAAAGTAAAGCATAAGTATCCCAGTTGGACTCTTGAACTTGGTGGATGTTTGACTTTAGTTGGATATAGCTTGTTCGTGAATTTTGTGAATTTACCTTGTATGATGCCTTCAAAGATATCTATTATGTCTTAAATTTGATTTTATATCGAGTTAACATTGTTGTGGAGCACACACGCACTATTATATCGGTGATAACGGTCTAAGATTTGATGATTGATTGAGAAATTCTTGATTTGTTTTAATATGATGTATTATCATGTTTACTTGATTTCTCTCTAAAGGTAGGTTGAAGACTTGTTTGTTTACGTCATTCTTTGTTGGATTAAGTAGGCATATAGATTAGTTTCATTACATTGCATTGCATAACATTTTTGTGTTTTTGCTTGAGGATGACAAAGATTTAAGTTTGGGGTATTTGATGAGTGAGTTTTATACCCATGAATTGGATACATTAAGGCTTAATTTATTGTTGTTCTTAAGTCTTTTAGGATGTTTTTATGTGTTTGTGTCTATTCAAGCATGTTTTATATTGTTTTGTAGGATTTGGGACAAAAGTTACATGGATCGATGTTTGGGGTGGCTAGATTCGCGTTTTCGACTTGCCATTTACACACCAGATCACTTCAGAGCCAATGTGACTATAGCTCCTGACATTATTTCGAAAAACTCAAAGAATGAAAGTTGTAGATCTACTTCTCCTCTTTCCGGAACATCTTGAATCATCGAAATCGGAGTTAGGACGAAGAAGTTATGGCCATTTTCCAAAGGACGTCGGAGTGAAAATGAAAATGTCGGATTTTGGGCAACCTTGGCCGCCATTTTAAAGCCTATGCCCAGCTTGGCAAAGGGGACTGGGAAGCGAAGTTTAGCGTAGTGCCCAGTATTTGCAGGTATTTGGGAAGAAGGCTTAGTTGCGGCTGGCAGGCGCGTTTGGGGTAATTTTGACACCTTTTGACTCGAATAGGATTGAGTTTGTTCTAAACTAAAAATTGGACTTGTAACCTATAAATACATGATGTAAGGCATAAAATAAGAGGAGATTACATAGCTTAGCCTAGATTAAACACTCCTTTAGATTAGAAAATAACCCTAGTTCTTATTCGTTTTGGAGATTGAAGCGACTTAGAGACCATTGAAGATCGAGAAAGCAAGAAGCGAGAGGGGAGCATGAGTTCTTGACAATGATTCTATTCTCTTCTCTCATCTTACTTTTATCTTTTGATGTCTATTCAAGTTGTGGATTCTTGGTTTTAATTCATTAATTATGAACTAACTATTTTTGAGATTTCAATTGAACTTTTTATGGCTATGAATTAGTTATTCATTATATTACAATTATTTATGTTAAAGTGAGTTGTTTATCTTGCCTTATGCTTATTGATTAATTATCGATCGATAATTACTTTGTTACTCTAGAAGGAATTGGAAGAGGAATTCTAGGGTTAGAAGCTGGGCATGATATCATGTGACTTAGTTATTTGCATGTGAATAATTAGGTTTGTGAATAGAATGGAAATATCTTTTCATGCGTATGTAACACATAAGGAATTGGGATTGTAACAAGTTTAATTCAATTGTTTTGCATAGGAATATAGCAAAATTAATCTGGATTAAATAGAAAGCAATTGATCACTTGAAAAGGACTTTTGGCATTTGAGAATTTCATTAACAATTGATGAGGCATAATAATTGGGATAATTGGATAATTGATTTATAGTTCATAATTGGGGATATTGGAGTCTTAATCCTTATTTACGAATTCAATCAAATCTTAGTTTTGTTTATTTGCTTTCTTTTAGACTAATCTCTTTTAATTATTTAATTAGTTTTCTTAATTAGAAAAATAACGATTTGAGATTGTTTAAATAAAATTAGTTTGGTTAAAATTAGTACTTGGTGATTTTTATTAAATAATTCCTCGTGGGAACGATACTCTACTTTCACTTTATTACTTGTTGGTAGTGTATACTTTGCGTATTCATTGATTGCGAAATCGATCAAGCAAGTTTTTTAGTATTGCAGATTCTTAGGGAATTAATTTAATAATTAGTTTCAATATTAATTTCAATCAAATTAGTCTTAATTTAAACATTTTATTTTTATTTTTAATTCTCTTCTATATTTCTCTCTTTTTAGGTACCATAGATGGCTTTGTGTATCAATGGCCATACGAACATATTTCAACTAAGGGGCGGAGATTGAAATACTCGAGAAACTTTTCTGCATTGTCGTACATATTGAGACACTTTCGAGGATGTTTGAAGCTTTTGAAGCTCTCAAAGTATGGTGGTTACTTGTGATTATTGTCTTTGGAAATCATATGAGTCATCAATGCACCATCGGTTTTGAGTAGAGTGCAGATATAGTGGTGATTACCCCAATAATTATGTCTATCCCAACAACTATCATCGAGTGATTGGGGTATCACCCAGATTTTTCATGGAGTAACAATCAAGATCAATTTTATGCTCCAAGTCCAACATACCCACGGATTTCTTGTGTCCACCTCCACTACTATGGGAAGAACATTCAAATTGGGAGGAAGCCTTGGAAAAATTTATTAAAGCTTACGAAAAAAGGAATGAGGAACAAGACAAGAAAATGAATCAAGTAGAAGCGAATTTGCAAGCGAGGGTGTTGATCAAAATTTGGAAAATCAAGTGGAGCAGAGATAGCACATCGTTGAACAACCATCCTCAATACACTGGACTATGACATGGATTAAAGGACCGATGGAGGCAGAGCCAAATCTGTTGGATGAGCCACGAGATGAAAAAGAGGAGACAAGTGGGGATAATGACAACAAGGTCGGTGAAGAACTAATTGTGAGAACCAATGATGATGAGCCAATGTTATTTATGCCTCAAGTGCCTTCTCCTCCCAGATTCGAGAGTCAGGTTAGATTTGCAAAACCTTGTCCGATTGGTAGTCATGTAAATCGGCAATACTCTACTGTGATGTAAAAGCAAGTACACCTTGAAACCATAGTGCGATGAAGTGGAGAAGATAGAAGAAGAAAGCTATTGTGTCGACAAGCTTGATACCGAGAATATATTACATGAGACACTGATGGAAAAACCACACAGATCTTTGGATGTTCTTGAATGTGATCTTATCTACAAAAAAAGCATGCTAGGTGACTTTAATCTGATGGCTATCGTAAATGGGAACCTACCAAAAGCTATATTATTTAGATGGATGGAGGGTTCCTCGACTTTCGTGAGGGGAATTGGATAGAGAATTGAAGAAGTGGAAATTTGAGACTATAAAACAAGCGCTTATTGGGGAAATGACCCAAGTTTAATTTTATTTTTAGTTTTTATTAAGTTTTATATTAGTAGTTTTGAATTTGCATTTATTTAGGATTTAATAAAATTGCTTCTATCATGGTTTTCTGAGTTATTCAAGTCAAATTCAAGTGTGGTGCCCAATTTGTTCCATGTCTTGCCTATTCTCCAAACTTAGCGGGCGAGGAGAGAAGATTGCTAAATTTTCGGGAAGTCCTCTGCTTTAATTTTTTCTATTTGATGAATTGAGGACAATGTCTAGTTTAAGTTTGGGGGCATTTTAGTGTCGTATTGCATATAGTTAGTTATTTACATTGTAGTTCGTTATGTTTTGGGGTTATTTACATTTAGTTGTTGCATTCGTTTTTTTTTTTTTTTTGTTAAAAAAAAAATTTAAAAATCTCATAAAAAATAGTAATTAGTTTACTATGTTTGTTGCAGATTAGTTTATATTTGCATGATTCAAATTTGTTAGATAGTAAAAAGTCTATTTTGTGATGATGAGGCTGGAGTTAAGTAGATAAGTATAGTATTGAATATTAGGGCTTTGATGTGATTTCTTGTTATGAATTGAATCTTTTCTGTTTGAAGCTGGTATAATCAAGGTTATACGTTAATATGACTATATTAAGCGATTAAGTTTAAATTGATACATAATGGATTTTTTAAGGATAATACTAGTTTGAAGGAATGAAAGACATGAATAAGGCGGAGATGGCTAAATTTTGATAAAACTTAAGTTTGGGGGAAATTTTGGGGTATATAAGCTTTAAAAAAAAAAAAAACATGTTGAGTCTTGTGGTGGGTTGAGGAGAAACACTCCCCATAAACCTGGCGTGAGATGGGCGTAAAAGCACTCACCAACCATCTATAAAAAAGAAAAAGAAAAAAAAATAATTATAAGTGGCTAGTTTTGTTTGGGGCCTTTGTTACTTGAGTAAATGACTTAGAAGAAGGTATCTCTAAAACCTAAGCGCCTAAGGTCTTATATATAATGCAGGAGTCGTTGGTGAAAGCTCGCTAAGGGGTGACCTTTGTTAGCCTAATGGAATGAGACATTATTGCGATTATGGTTAAAAAAAACAATAAAAGCGGAAAAGAGCAAAAAGCCCCGTAATGAAAAGTAAAGCATAAGTATCCCAGTTGGACTCTTGAACTTGGTGGATGTTTGACTTTAGTTGGATATAAGCATTCGTGAATTTTGTGAATTTGCCTTTGTATGATGCCTTCAAAGATATCTATTATGTCTTAAATTTGATTTTATATCGAGTTAACATTGTTGTGGAGCACACACCGCACTATATCGATGATAATGATCTAAGATTTGATGATTGATTGAGAAATGCTTGATTTGTTTTAATATGATGTATTATCATGTTTACTTGATTTCTCTAAAAGTAGGTTGAATAGACTTGTTTACATCATTCTTTGTTGGATTCGTAGGCATATAGATTAGTTTCATTACATTGCATTGCATAACATTTTTGTGTTTTTGCTTGAGGACAAGCAAAGATTTAAGTTTGGGGGTATTTGATGAGTGAGTTTTATACCCATGAATTGGATACATTAGGGCTTAATTTATTATTGTTCTTAAGTCTTTTAGGATGTTTTTATGTGTTTGTGTCTATTCAAGCATGTTTTATATTGTTTTGTAGGATTTGGGACAAAAGTTACATGGATCGATGTTTGGGGTGGCTAGATTAGCGTTTTAAACTTGCCATTTACTGACAGATCACTTCAGAGCCAATGTGACTATAGCTCTGACATTATTTCGAAAAACTCAAAGAATGAAAGTTGTAGATCTACTTCTCCTCTTTCCGGAACATCTTGAATCATCGAAATCGGAGTTCGGACGAAGAAGTTATGGCCATTTTCCAAAGGACGTCGGGCGAGAAAATGTCGGATTTTGGGCGGTGCTGGCAGGCGCCATTTTAGAAAGCTTTTTCAGTGGCCAAGGTATTAGGAGCTGAGAATTGAGCCGTGAGCAGTATTATTTGAAGTATTTGAGGAAGAACTTTAGTTGCGGCACAGGCCAGCGTTTTGGTAATTTTGACACCTTTTGACTCAAATAGGATTGAGTTTGTTCTAAACTAAAAATTGGACTTGTAACCTATAAATACATGATGTAAGGCATAAAATAAGAGGAGATTACATAGCTTAGCCTAGATTAAACACTCCTTTAGATTAGAAAATAACCCTAGTTCTTATTAGTTTTGGAGATTGAAGCAACTTAGAGACCATTTGAAGATCGAGAAGAGCAAGAAGCGAGAGGGGGCATCAGTTTCTTGACAACAGATTCTATTCTCTTCTCTCATCTTACTTTTATCTTTTGATGTCTATTGATTTGTGGATTCTTGGTTTTAATTCATTAATTATGAACTAACTCTATTTTGAGATTTCAATTGAACTTTTTATGGCTATGAATTAGTTATTCATTATATTACAATTATTTATGTTAAAGTGAGTTGTTTATCTTGCCTTATGCTTATTGATTAATTATCGATCGATAATTAATTACTTTGTTACTCTAGAAGGAATTGGAAGAGGAATTCTAGGGTTAGAAGCGGGCATGATATCATGTGACTTAGTTATTTGCACGTGATGAATAATTAGGTTTGTGAATAGAATGGAAATATCTTTTTCATGCATGTAACACATAAGGAATTGGGATTGTAACAAGTTTAATTCAATTGTTTTGCATAGGAATATAGCAAAATTAATCTGGATTAAATAGAAGGCAATTGATCACTTGGAAAAGGACTTTTGGCATTTGAGAATTCCTGTTAACAATTCAGTAGGCATAATAATTGGGATAATTGGATAATTGATTTATAGTTCATAATTGGGGATATTGGAGTCTTAATCCTTATTTACCTGAATTCAATCAAATCTTAGTTTTGTTTATTTGCTTTCTTTTAGACTAATCTCTTTTAATTATTTAATTAGTTTTCTTAATTAGAAAAATAACGATTTGAGATTGTTTAAATAAAATTAGTTTGGTTAAAATTAGTACTTGGTGATTTTTATTAAATAATTCCTCGGTAGAACGATACTCTACTTTCACTTTATTACTTGTTGGTAGTGTATACTTTGCGTATTCATTGATTAATGAAATCGATCAACAAGTTTTTGGCGCGAATTCTTAGGGAATTAATTTAATAATTAGTTTCCAATATTAATTTCAATCAAATTAGTCTTAATTTAAACATTTTATTTTATTTTTAATTCTCTTTCTATATTTCTCTCTTTTTTTAGGTACCATGGATGGCTTTGTGTATCAATGGCCATACGAACATGATTTCAACTAAGGGGGGCGGAGATTGAAATACTCGAGAAACTTTACTGCATTGTCAGCACATATTGAGACACTTTCGAGGATGTTTGAAGCTTTTGAAGCTCTCAAAGTATGGTGGTTACTTGTGATTATTGTGCTGGAAATCATATGAGTCATCAATGCACCATCGGTTTGATAGATCTGCAGTATAGTGGTGATTACCCCAATAATTATGTCTATATCAACAACTATCATCGAGTTTGGGGTATCACCCGGATTTTTCATGGAGTAACAATCAAGATCAATTTTATGCTCCAAGTCAACATACCACGGATTTCTTGTGTCCACCTCCACTACTGCGGGAAGAACATTCAAATTGGGAGGAAGCCTTGGAAAAATTTATTAAAGCTTACGAAAAAGGAATGAGGAACAAGACAAGAAAATGAATCAAGTAGAATTTGAATTTGCAAGCCAAAGGTGTTGATCAAAAATTTGGAAAATCAAGTGGAGCGAGATAGCACATGTCGTTGAACAACCATCCTCAATACACTGGACCTATGACATGGATTAGAGGGCGATGGTGAGCAGAGCCAAATCTCAATTTGGATGAGCCACGAGATGAAAAAGAGGAGACAAGTGGGGATAATGACAACAAGGTCGGTGAAGAACTAATTGTGAGAACCAATGATGATGAGCGATGTTATTTATGCCTCAAGTGCCTTCTCCTCCACGAGTTCAAGAGTCAGGTTAGATTTGCAAAACCTTGTCCGATTGGTAGTCGTGTAAATCGCAATACTCTCTGTGATGTAAAAGCAAGTACACCTTGAAACCATGGTGCGATGAAATTTGGAGAAGATAGAAGAAGAAAGCTGTTGTGTCGACAAGCTTCGATGCGAGAATATATTCATGGACACTGATGGAAAAACCACTGAATCTTTGGATGTTCTTGAATGTGATCTTATCTAAAGAAAAGCATGCTAGGTGACTTTAATCTGATGGCTATCGTAAATGGGAACCTACCAAAAGCTATATTATTTAGATGGATGGAGGTTCCTCAACTTTTCGTAGGGAATTGGATAGAAATTGAAGAAGTCGGTGAGACTATAAAACAAGCGCTTATTGGGAAGCTGACCCAAGTTTAATTTTTATTTTAGTTTTTATTAAGTTTTATATTAGTAGTTTTGAATTTGCATTTATTTAGGATTTAATAAAATTGCTTCTATCATGGTTTCTGAGTTATTCAAGTCAAATTCAAGTGTGGTGCCCAATTTGTTCCATGTCTTGCTTTATTCTCCAAACTTAGCGGGCGAGGAGGAAGATTGCTAAATTTTCGGGAAGTCCTGCTTTAATTTTTTTTTCTATTTCGATTAATTGAGGACAATGTCTAGTTTAAGTTTGGGGCATTTTAGTGTCGTATTGCATATAGTTAGTTATTTACATTGTAGTTCGTTATGTTTTGGGGTTATTTACATTTAGTTGTTGCATTCGTTTTTTTTTTTTTTTAAAAAAAAAATTTAAAAATCATAAAAATAGTAATTAGTTTACTATATGTTTATTTGCAGTTAGTTTATATTTGCATGATTCATTTGTTAGATAGTAAAAAGTCTATTTTGGCCGATGATGAGGCTGGAGTTAAGTAGATAAGTATAGTATTGAATATTAGGGCTTTGATGTGATTTCTTGTTATGAATTGAATCTTTTCTGTTTGAAAGCTGGTATAATCAAGGTTAACACGTTAATATGACTATATTAAGCGATTAAGTTTAAATTGATACATAATGGATTTTTAAGGATAATACTAGTTTGAAGGAATGAAAGACATGAATAAGCGGAGATGGCTAAATTTTGATAAAAACTTAAGTTTGGGGGGAAATTTTGGGGTATATAAGCTAAAAAAAAAAAAAAAAAAACATGTTGAGTCTTGTGGTGGGTTGAGGAGAAACACTCCCCATAAACACAAGCGTGAGATGGAGCGTAAGCGCACTCACCAACCATCTATAAAAAAAAAAAAAAAAAAAAAATAATTACTGGTGGCTAGTTTTGTTTGGGGCCTTTGTTACTTGAAAGAAATGCGCTGAAGAGAAGTATCTTAAAACCTAAGCGCCCTAAGGTCTTATATGGTGCAGGAGTCGTTGGTGAAAGCTCAGCTAGGGGTGACCTTTATTAGCCTAATGGAATGAGACATTGCTGAGTTATGGTTAAAAAAAAAAACAATAATAAAAGCGGAAAAGAGCAAAAGCCCCGTAATGAAAAGTAAAGCATAAGTATCCCAGTTGGACTCTTGAACTTGGTGGATGTTTGACTTTAGTTGGATATAAGCTTGTTCGTGAATTTTGTGAATTTACCTTTGTATGATGCCTTCAAAGATATCTATTATGTCTTAAATTTGATTTTATATCGATTAACATTGTTGTGGAGCACACACGCTTTTATATCGATGATAACGATCTAAGATTTGATGATTGATTGAAATTCTTGATTTGTTTTAATATGATGTATTATCATGTTTACTTGATTTCTCTAAAGTAGGTTGAATAGACTTGTTTACATCATTCTTTGTTGGATTAAATGGCATATAGATTAGTTTCATTACATTGCATTGCATAACATTTTTGTGTTTTTGCTTGAGGACAAGCAAAGATTTAAGTTTGGGGGTATTTGATGAGTGAGTTTTATACCCATGAATTGGATACATTCGGGCTTAATTTATTGTTGTTCTTAAGTCTTTTAGGATGTTTTTATGTGTTTGTGTCTATTCAAGCATGTTTTATATTGTTTTGTAGGATTTGGGACAAAAGTTACATGGATCGATGTTTGGGGTGGCTAGATTAGCGTTTTCGACTTGCCATTTACACGATAGTCACTTCAGAGCCAATGTGACTATAGCTCTGACATTATTTCGAAAAACTCAAAGAATGAAAGTTGTAGATCTACTTCTCCTCTTTCCGGAACATCTTGAATCATCGAAATCGGAGTTCGGACGAAGAAGTTATGGCCATTTTCCCAAAGGGCGTCGGAATGAGAAAATGTCGGATTTTGGGCTGCCTTAAGGGGCGCCCATTTTAAACCTATGCTGGCCAGCATTGGAAGCAACTGAGGAAGATAAAGTGCTGAGCCGTGCCCAGTATTTGAAGTGATTTGAGAAAGGAGCTTGGTTCTTGACTGGGCGCGTTTTGGGTAATTTTGACACCTTTTGACTCCAAATAGGATTGAGTTTGTTCTAAACTAAAAATTGGACTTGTAACCTATAAATACATGATGTAAGGCATAAAATAAGAGGAGATTACATAGCTTAGCCTAGATTAAACACTCCTTTAGATTAGAAAATAACCCTAGTTCTTATTAGTTTTGGAGATTGAAAGCAACTTAGAGACCATTGAAGATCGAGAAGAGAAGCGAGGGAGCATCGAGTTCTTGACAAGCAGATTCTATTCTCTTCTCTCATCTTACTTTTATCTTTTGATGTCTATTCGATTGTGGATTCTTGGTTTTAATTCATTAATTATGAACTAACTTTTTTGAGATTTCAATTGAACTTTTTATGGCTATGAATTAGTTATTCATTATATTACAATTATTTATGTTAAAGTGAGTTGTTTATCTTGCCTTATGCTTATTGATTAATTATCGATCGAGTAATTACTTTTGTTACTCTAGAAGGAATTGGAAGAGGAATTCTAGGGTTAGAAGCGGGCATGATATCATGTGACTTAGTTATTTGCGAGTGAATAATTAGGTTTGTGAATAGAATGGAAATATCTTTTCATGGCATGTAACACATAAGGAATTGGGATTATAACAAGTTTAATTCAATTGTTTTGCATAGGAATATAGCAAAATTAATCTGGATTAAATAGAAAGCAATTGATCACTTGGAAAAGGACTTTTGGCATTTGAGAATTCTGTTAACAATTGATGTAACATAATAATTGGGATAATTGGATAATTGATTTATAGTTCATAATTGGGGATATTGGAGTCTTAATCCTTATTTTACGAATTCAATCAAATCTTAGTTTTGTTTATTTGCTTTCTTTTAGACTAATCTCTTTTAATTATTTAATTAGTTTTCTTAATTAGAAAATAACGATTTGAGATTGTTTAAATAAAATTAGTTTGGTTAAGAATTAGTACTTGGTGATTTTTATTAAATAATTCCTCGTGGGAACGATACTCTACTTTCACTTTATTACTTGTTGTGACGTAGTGTATACTTTGCGTATTCATTGATTCTTGAAATCGATCAACAAGTTTTTGGGTGAATTCTTTGGGAATTAATTTAATAATTAGTTTCCAATATTAATTTCAATCAAATTAGTCTTAATTTAAACATTTTTATTTTTATTTTTAATTCTCTTTCTATATTTCTCTCTTTTCAGGTACCATAGATGGCTTTGTGTATCAATGGCCATACACGAACATGACTCAACTAAGGGGAGCGGAGATTGAAATACTCGAGAAACTTTCTGCATTGTCAGCACATATTGAGACACTTTCGAGGATGTTTGAAGCTTTTGAAGCTCTCAAAGTATGGTGGTTACTTGTGATTATTGTGCTGGAAATCATATGAGTCATCAATGCACCATCAGTTTCGAGCCGGTACAGTATAGTGGTGATTACCCCAATAATTATGTCTATCCCAACAACTATCATCGAGATTGGGGTATCACCCGGATTTTTCATGGAGTAACAATCAAGATCAATTTTATGCTCCAAGTCCAACATACCACAGGATTTCTTGTGTCCACCTCACTTCAATGAAGGAAGAACATTCAAATTGGGAGGAAGCCTTGGAAAAATTTATTAAAGCTTACGAAAAAGGAATGAGGAACAAGAAAAGAAAATGAATCAAGTAGGCTGAATTTGCAAGCGAGGGTGTTGATCAAAATTTGGAAAATCAAGTGGAGCGAGAGATAGCACGTCGTTGAACAACCATCCTCAATACACGGACCTATGACATGGATTAAAGGGCGATGGAGAGCAGAGAGCCAAATCTCTGTTGGATGAGCCACGAGATGAAAAAGAGAGAGACAAGTGGGGATAATGACAACAAGGTCGGTGAAGAACTAATTGTGAGAACCAATGATGATGAGCCAATGTTATTTATGCCTCAAGTGCCTTCTCCTCCACAGTTCGAAGTCAGAGTTAGATTTGCAAAACCTTGTCAGATTGGTAGTCATGTGTAAATGGCAATACTCTACGTGATGTAAAAAGCAAGTACACCTTGAAACCATGGTGCGATGAAATTTGGAAGATAGAAGAAGAAAGCTGTTGTGTCGACAAGCTTCAATGCGAGAATATATTCGCGGAACCTGATGGAAAAACCACTGAATCTTTGGATGTTCTTGAATGTGATCTTATCTAAAGAAAGCATGCTAGGTGACTTTAATCTGATAGGCTATCGTAAATGGGAACCTACCAAAAGCTATATTATTTAGATGGATGGAGGGTTCCTCTCGACTTTCGTGAGGGGAATTGGATAGAAATTGAAGAAGTCGAAATTTGAGACTATAAAAGCAAGCGCTTATTGGGGAGGCAACCCAAGTTTAATTTTTATTTTTAGTTTTTATTAAGTTTTATATTAGTAGTTTTGAATTTGCATTTATTTAGGATTTAATAAAATTGCTTCTATCATGGTTTCTGAGGTTATTCAAGTCAAATTCAAGTGTGGTGCCCAATTTGTTCCATGTCTTGCTTTATTCTCCAAACTTAGCGAAGCGAGGAGGAAGATTGCTATATTTTCGGGAAGTCCTCTGCTTTAATTTTTCTATTTGATCCATTGAGGACAATGTCTAGTTTAAGTTTGGGGGCATTTTAGTGTCGTATTGCATATAGTTAGTTATTTACATTGTAGTTAGATTTATGTTTTGGGGTTATTTACATTTAGTTGTTGCATTCGTTTTTTTTTTTTTTTGTTTAAAAAAAAAATTTAAAAATCATAAAAATAGTAATTAGTTTACTATGTTTGTTGCAGTTAGTTTATATTTGCATGATTCCAGCATTAGATAGTAAAAGTCTATTTTGGTGATGATGAGATTTGGAGTTAAGTAGATAAGTATAGTATTGAATATTAGGGCTTTGATGTGATTTCTTGTTATGAATTGAATCTTTTCTGTTTTAAGCTGGTATAATCAAGGTTAGTACGTTAATATGACTATATTAATGATTAAGTTTAAATTGATACATAATGGATTTTTTAAGGATAATACTAGTTTGAAGGAATGAAAGACATGAATAAGTAGGAGATGGCTAAATTTTGATAAAAACTTAAGTTTGGGGGGGAAATTTTGGGGTATATAAGCTTTAAAAAAAAAAAAACATGTTGAGTCTTGTGGTGGGTTGAGGAGAAACACTCCCCATAAACCTGGCGTGAGATGCGGTAAAAGCGACTCACTGGAAACCATCTATAAAAAAAAAAAAAAAAAAAAAAAATAATTATTAGTGGCTAGTTTTGTTTGGGGCCTTTGTTACTTGAGTAGAAATGCGCTTGAAGAAGTATCTTAAAACCTAAGCGCCTAAGGTCTTATATAGTGCAGGAGTCGTTGGTGGCTCGCTAAGGGGTGACCTTTATTAGCCTAATGGAATGAGACATTGCAGTTATGGTTAAAAAAAAAAAAAACAAAGTAAAAAGCGGGAAAAAGAGCAAAAAGCAAAAAGTAATGAAAAGTAAAGCATAAGTATCCCAGTTGGACTCTTGAACTTGGTGGATGTTTGACTTTAGTTGGATATAGCTTGTTAAGTGAATTTTGTGATTTTACCTTTGTATGATGCCTTCAAAGATATCTATTATGTCTTAAATTTGATTTTATATCGATTAACATTGTTGTGGAGCACACACGCTTTATATCGGTGATAATGATCTAAGATTTGATGATTGATTGGGAAATTCTTGATTTGTTTTAATATGATGTATTATCATATTTTACTTGATTTCTAAAAGTAGGTTGAATAGACTTGTTTACATCATTCTTTGTTGGATTCGTAGGCATATAGATTAGTTTCATTACATTGCATTGCATAACATTTTTGTGTTTTGCTTGAGGACAACAAAGATTTAAGTTTAGGGGTATTTGATGAGTGAGTTTTATACCCATGAATTGGATACATTAGGGCTTAATTTATTGTTGTTCTTAAGTCTTTTAGGATGTTTTATGTGTTTGTGTCTATTCAAGCATGTTTTATATTGTTTTGTAGGATTTGGGACAAAAGTTACATGGATCGATGTTTGGGGTGGCTAGATTCGCGTTTTAAACTTGCCATTTACATAATGATCACTTCAGAGCCAATTTGACTATAGCTCTGACATTATTTCGAAAAACTCAAAGAATGAAAGTTGTAGATCTACTTCTCCTCTTTCCGGAACATCTTGAATCATCGAAATCGGAGTTGGACGAAGAAGTTATAGCCATTTTCCCAAAAGGACGTCGGAGGCGAGAAAATGTCGGATTTTGGGCGGCCAGCCAAGGCGCCATTTTAAACCTATACTTGTTGGCAAGGCCTTTAGGAGGCGAGATTTGAGCGCCGTGCCCAGTCTTTGAAATTTGAGGGAAGAAGCTTAGTTGATGACTTTGGGCAGCGTTTTGGCGAATTTTGACACCTTTTGACTCGAATAGGATTGGGTTTGTTCTAAACTAAAAATTGGACTTGTAACCTATAAATACATGATGTAAGGCATAAAATAAGAGGAGATTACATAAGCTTAGCCTAGATTAAACACTCCTTTAGATTAGAAAATAACCCTAGTTCTTATTAGTTTTGGAGATTGAAGCTGACTTAGAGAGACCATTGAAGATCGAGAGCGAAGAAGCGAGAGGGGCATCAGTTCTTGACAACAGATTCTATTCTCTTCTCTCATCTTACTTTTATCTTTTGATGTCTATTGATTGTGGATTCTTGGTTTTAATTCATTAATTATGAACTAACTATTTTGAGATTTCAATTGAACTTTTATGGCTATGAATTAGTTATTCATTATATTACAATTATTTATGTTAAAGTGAGTTATTTATCTTGTCTTATGCTTATTGATTAATTATCGATCGGTAATTACTTTGTTACTCTAGAAGGAATTGGAAGAGGAATTCTAGGGTTAGAAGCTAGGCATGATATCATGTGACTTAGTTATTTGCTGATGAATAATTAGGTTTGTGAATAGAATGGAAATATCTTTTTTAATGCGTATAACACATAAGGAATTGGGATTATGTGAGTTTAATTCAATTGTTTTGCATAGGAATATAGCAAAAGTGTCTGGATTAAATAGAAGCGATTGATCACTTGGAAAAGGACTTTTGGCATTTGAGAATTCACATTAACAATTAGGTGAACATAATAATTGGGATAATTGGATAATTGATTTATAGTTCATAATTGGGGATATTGGAGTCTTAATCCTTATTTACTGAATTCAATCAAATCTTAGTTTTGTTTATTTGCTTTCTTTTAGACTAATCTCTTTTAATTGTTTAATTTAGTTTTCTTAATTAGAAAAATAATGATTTGAGATTGTTTAAATAAAATTAGTTTAGTTAAAATTAGTACTTGGTGATTTTATTAAATAATTCCTCGTGGGAGCGATACTCTACTTTCACTTTATTACTTGTTGGTAGTGTATACTTTGCGTATTCATTGATTCTTGAAATCGATCGACAAGTTTTTAGGCCTTGAATTCTTATTTCTCTCTTTTCGGTACCATGGATGGCTTTGTGTATCGATGGCCATACGAACATGACTTCGACGAGGGGCGGAGATTGAAAGACTAGAAACTTTCTACATTATCGGCCTGATTGAGACACTTTCGAGGATGTTTGAAGCTTTTTTGAAGCTCGGTACGTCGTCAAAGTATGGTGATTCTTGTGATTATTGTCTTTGGAAATCATATGAGTCATCAATGCACCATCGGTTTCGGTAGAAGTGCGGTATAGTGGTGATTACCCCGATAATTATATACTATCCGACAACTATCATCGAGGTTTGGGGTATCACTTGATTTTCATGGAGTAACAATCAAGATCAATTTTATGCTCCCAAGTCAGAAACATACCGCAGGATTTCTTGTGTCCACCTCCTTCTCTGACGGGAAGAACATTCAAATTGGGAGGAAGCCTTGGAAAAATTTATTAAAGCTTACGAAAAAGGAATGAGAACAAAGACAAGAAAATGAATCAAGTAGAAAATTTGAATTTGCAAAGCGAGGCGTTGATCAAAAATTTGGAAAATCAAGTGGAGCAGATATAGCGTCGTTGAACAATAAAATCCTCGATACACTTGGGACTATGACATGGATTAAAGGGGGCGATGGAAGCAAGGGCCAAATCTCTGTTGGATGAGCCACGAGATGAAAAAGAGGAGACAAATGGGGATAATGACATGACAAAATTCGGTGAAGAACTAATTGAGAACCGATGATGATGAGCTAATGTTATTTATGCCTCAAGTGCCTTCTCACTCACGATTCGAAATCAGGTTAGATTTGCAAAACCTTGTCAGATTGGTAGTCATGTATGACAATACTCTCTGTGATGTAAGCAAGTACACCTTGAAAATAGTGCGATCTCTGTGATGTAAAAGCAAGTACACCTTGAAACACATAGAGGAGTGGTGAGTGCGATGACCTCATCCATCTCGGTATGTTGCATCATGGCGCCCTGTGCGCGCAGTGATTACAATACGCCGAGACAAAATTGATCTATTTGGAAAGTGCCAACAGGTGTCGGCATCATCTGTGTGACCCATTGGCTAAAGCTGCTCAGCAGAAAATAGCGCCGGCGTCTGGCGTGGGCAAATGGGCTGGCGCCGAGGCGCATTTGCAAAAATTAATTTATAATTCATTTGTCACTTTTTTCTCTCGATCGACAAAGCGGGCATATAAAGCAACTTTTTTTTTCTTATGATAAATTAATTTTTAAGTCAAAAAAATAACAAATATTTATAACTTATTTTAAAATGTTTTATAAGCCCTTTTAAAATAAGTTAGTTTCACCAAATATATTGTCTATTTTGCCACTCTTTTTATTAATATTATTTAAATTTAATTCTAACTTATAAGTCATTATGAGCCAAACACCTTCATAACTTATTTTAACTTAATTTATGACTCATAAATTAAATTGATGCTGATTACTTTTATTTATAAATCACAATTTAAAATAACTTATAAATCAATTTATATTTTAATTTTTAAATCATTTTAAAATAAGAAATCGTGGAACTGCTTTTCGTCCCTTGCATAATTACGGAAGTGGTTAGTATGAAGTTAATATTTGTAACTTATTTAAAAATGAAAATAAGTCATTTTAAAATAAGTTAATTTTACCAAATATAATATTTGGTTTGCCACTCTTTTTATTAATATTTTTAAAATTTAATTTTAACATATAAGTCATTATGAGCCAAGCATATTCATAACTTATTTTAACTTAATTTATGACTCATAAATTAAATTGATGCTGATTATTTTTATTTATAAATCACAATTTAAAATAACTTATAAATCAATTTATATTTTAATTTTTAAGTCATTTTAAAATAAGTAATCGTGGAACTGATTTTCGTCCCTTGCATAGTTACGAGAGTGGTTAATATCAAGTTAATTTTAGTCAATTCATCAATACAGTGTCGACACGCAGGTCAAGAGTCCTTGCGCACTAACTTAACATAAAGTTATCTTTTTGGTAAACAGATCCCATAGTTACATATATATAGGCCTGACAAAATATGGTTATGGGTTGGTTTTGGTTTTCAAAATATGATTATGGTTTCATTTAAGAACTAAAACCATATTAACCATTTTTAATATGTGTTATGTGGGTTAGAACCTTATGGTTATGGCTAAAAATCATATTAACTATTTTAAGATGTTTTGACTTCTAAATAAAATTTTTAAAAAATGAAATTAATATATACTATAGATAGAGTGACGGATATAAGGGGTGAAATTTAGGCTCCTTAAATAATGTTATGAAATATACATAATCACATAATATTATTTTTTTTGGATGGGTGGGGTGGGGTGGGGTGGGGTGGGGGGGTAAAGGGTATATATAATCACATAATATTTTTTTTTTGGTGGGGGTATGGATTGGGATGGGGATGGGGTGGGAGTGGGAGTGGGAGTGGGAGGGGAGGGGGGGAGGGAGGGGAGGAGGGGGGGGGGGGTGGGTGGGGGGGTTGGGGTGAGGGTAAGAGGTGTATATATAATCACATAATATTATTTTTTGGGGTGAGAGTGGTGGTGGGGGAGGTGGAGGTGGAGGTGGAGGTGGGGGTGAGGGTGGGTGGGGTGGAGTGGATTGAAGGGTAAGAAGTGTATACATAATCACAAAATATTATTCTTTTTGGGTGGGGGTGGGGGTGGGGGTGGGGGTGGGGGTGGGGGTAAAGGGTGTATATATAATCACATAATATTATTTTTTTTGGGTGGAGGTGGGGGTGGTGGTAAGGGGTGTATACATAATCACAATATTATTTTTTTGGGGGGTGTGGTGTGGTGTGGGGTGGGGTGGGGTGGGGTGGAGTGAGGGGCAAGATACATAATCATAATCAATATTTTTTTGGGTGGGGTGGGAGTGCGTGGTGTGGCGTGGCGGGGGGTGCATGGGGTGGGGATGAGTGGTTGAGCTTTTGAATATGTAAATATTGATGGAAAGAACTTTTGATTTGTATTTGGAATAAAATATGGGTCGAAAAATGGTTAACCGGGTTGAAACTATATTTTTTAAAAAAATATTGTTCCAACGATATTGCCAGGTCTACATATATATAAACTCCAATGGCCCCGCGCTTCTAAGATCTGTATTTTATAAATGAGATATATATCTCAAACTTTAAACGGTTTAGAAGATTTATTGAGTTAATGGAAAATTTAAAATCATTTGTATTTTATATTCAAAATATATGAAAATTCTCCAACGAACTTGAAGCACTTAACCAACTCTTTGTTTATGATAACGAGCTCTTAACAACCGACTGTTATTAATTAGAACCCAAGTTCCCAACCAAACCGACAATCAGCTAGGGTTTATTTAGGATCTCCTCCCGAAGCAGAATATCGCCGGACCACAAAAATGTCTAATCAGGGCGGAAAGCTGATGCCAAATCTGGACCAACAGAGCACAAAGCTCCTTAATCTGACAGTTCTCCAGAGAATTGATCCTTACATTGAAGAGATCTTGATCACTGCCGCTCACGTCACCTTCTATGGTTTCAACATCGATCTCAATCAGTGGGTATGGCTCCCTTCCTTCCTCTTTTAACTTTTTGTTTTTCCTAGCTTCTAGAAGAGTTAACAAGAGAAACATGATTTAATACTATGTTTTTATGTGTTTGTCAATATTTAATTATAAATGAAGGCAATTTACTTCTTGATGCCCTAGCCCTAGTTATTCCCTTGGAGAATGAAAAGTCCAAATCACACATCTTTAATGATATCTCTATGAAACCAATTACAGTCAATTCAGACATATAAAATAAGTGTGAACCCAAAAAGCTTAAACAACCAGCTTGAGCTCTATTACGAATTTAAGAATTGCAAAATAGATTTTCGGTTGGATGTTTGGTTTGAAGTGGTGCAACTGTCTAGAGCTTGTTCCCTATACAGTATATTCAGGCACTTTATTGGTATCTTTATTCATATATTAGAGAAAGATGCTTTTTGAATGGAATCCCAACTTATGGGTTGGAATGGCATCCTGTTTGGTGTCTTTACTTCTTACCAACCAAACACAAGGGAATATTAATATTACGGGATCTCAATATTAGGCTGAACAATTTACAAAGCCCTGAAGAAGATTATAGAGGGAGAATAAGAAGAGGATTAGTACAGGAGTAGTAGAAGATGATAAAATGGGATGAAGAAGACAGAAAAGTAGAAGAGAGAAAAGGCATAATGAAGATAGATGAGTGGAGAATTCTGCATTCAATTCATCCAAACTTAATTCTTCACAGTCAAGTTAATTCTTCACAGTCAAGTCTGTAAATATATATATATATATATATATATATATATATATATATATATGTAAATGATCCCTGAGAATACGTTAGCGGAGGATTTGTTTCAACTAACGTTCATCCAGCCGTCCAAAATTAGAGTGAATGGCTGAGATGAGGGCTCCACTGCTACTCCCTCTAGCGGCCAGCCAAATTTTTTTTGTTGGTCGCTACTCCCTCTAGCTGGTCACCAAAACACACCGGCATTAGAGAAGTGCCAACAAAAAAAATTGGCTTAATTACATTATATCCGATTATCCTCATACATATAAAATAAAATAATAAAAATTATAAGTATAATGAGTAAAATAAGGTATAAGGATAAAATAATAATTATCATTATGATTTTTAATTATAATAAGAAATAGTGATTGAATTTATATTATATTCCTACTCAAATATATAAACTCAATCACTATTTCCTATTTATAATTAAAAATTATAAGACTATAATCAAGAATTATTCTTATACATACTTATTTTGTTAATAAGTATAATGATAAGTATAAAAATAATTAATGATTATCCTTATAATTTTTATTATTTTATTTTATTGATAAATAAGTAATATGTATAAGGATAATCATTAATAAGTATAAGGATAAGTATAAAGATAATTACGGATTATCTTTATAATTATCCTTATAATTTTTTATTATTTTATTTTACTGATTAATATGAAGATAATCAGGATAATGTAATTAAGCCAAAAAAATTTTGTTGGCCGCTAGAAGGAGTAGCGGCTGGGCCCTCAGCTCAGCCATTCACTCTAATTTTGGACGGCTAGATAAGCGTTAGTTAATGGACACAAATTCTCTAGCTAACGTATTCATGGATCATTTCTCATATATATATATATATATATATATATATATATATATATATATATATATATATCTATCTACTGATATGTTAATCCCAAAGACCCCAAAAGGGGTGTCACCCAGTATGTGCAGATTATTGAAAAGTAGTTGGATCCTTAAAAGCACAAACTTTCCGCACACAAGACCACCGTTTATCGTAGTAGTTAGTACTCAAAGAAAGTTGATCCAAAAAATCAACTAAGGACAAAACAGAAGTAGGATAATTTAGTGTTGCCAAAGGAACAGTAAACTAAGAAATAATGATCTGACATGGAGAGGCAACTTATTGACATCCTCAAAATAATGTCTATCCCTTGCGCCATAACGTCCTCCGTAGAGCATCTGGAACCTTATCTGACTTTGCCCTTGACATCACAACTCCCCTCCAAGCATGAAGGAATTCCGCAAATGACTTGGGTATTACCCACATCAACCTGCGCAATGAGAAGACCATCCCCCATTCAGGCCTTCATAAAGCAAAATGAAAACCACATTCATAAGTCAAGTCACCACAATAAGAGAATCTAACCTATTCAAAATAAGGGAATACTAGTATTTCGGTATCTAAAAGTAAGGATGTAAATGAGTCGAACCGAAGCGAACAGAGAGCTACTCGAATTCGACTCGAAACATTAAATTCATACTAATTCGACTCGAATTCGAATTGTATTTAAAAATTTTCACTCAGATTCGACTCGACTTGAATATTTATTACTCGAATTCGATTCGACTCGGATCGAATTATATTCAAACTACTCACGAGCTTCAAATTCAAGCTCGAATTTGAATCTCCACATAATAACTAGCTTTATATTAAATATAATTATAAATTGAATTTGTTATTTTACTTAGAAATAAGAAAATATATTTACTATTACACTTTACAAATATAAAATCACAATTAAAATTAAAATAAAACAAAATAATAATAATTAATTAACCTAATTTGATTTAATTTTGTATATATTATAAGAGAATGTGTCAAGTATCTCATCGAGTATGTATTGAATCACAATTGAGAATTCAAGTAGTTTGAATCTTAAAAGAGTCGAGTATAACATTGTTCATATTCTATTCATATTTTTATTCGAACTATTTTTTATGCTCAGATTTGAATCATATTATTAACGAATCCGAGTCTCGCTCGTATTTTTTCGAGTCAAACCCGAATCGAGCCCGAACTGTTTAGCTATTTTACATCTAAAAGTAGAAGCCGAATAACATAAAAGTTATAAATTAATTGAGCCTAGACCTGTGCACATCTCTTTCTAGGGAAATTATCTGCTAAATCTCCTTGAAGCCAGAATGACAAGAAGGCATTTATGAATTTAACGTTAAGCTCAACCAGTGGGTCGTTCTCATCTTCAGAATTTATCGTTCAGAAGAAAATGTAGAAAATCCAAAAAAAATTAAAATTTAGTGTATATATGCTTATATCTATAGTAATTTTCTGTGGAGCCAAAGTAACAAATTAGAATTTTTATGTTTGTTTCTTAGCTATTGTCGGAAGGGTTCTTGTATGTTTGATTTGATTGTTTTACATCACTCCTGATTTTTGTTCTTTGTTTTGGTTTCAGAGTCGCAAGGATGTTGAAGGGTCTCTCTTTGTTGTCAAGAGGTAGTTGTTATATATTGTCTTATTAGAGTAGTTCTGGACTTTGAAGGCCTTAATTGAGGTGTGAAGTTCAAACTGAAAGCAATGTCGTGACCCTTGACTTTTCTTTTGTTTTTATTAATATTGTTGGTTAATTTTCTTTCTGCAATGAGAGGCAGTCACTAAGGATTGATTGTATGCTTACATAAATTGTTGTTGGATTATTGTAGGAACACTCAACCGCGGTTCCAGTTCATAGTTATGAACCGCCGAAATACAGGTCAGTTTTCTTTTACGCTGGTTATGACCGTTTCTTGGAACAATATTAGTTTCTTAATGAGACTGTCAGTTCCAGTTGCTCATAATGTGAGGAAAGAAGAACTGTGATAGTTGGAGTCTTGTAGATACAATGGACTATTTTAGCTGACTATGTATTGTATATTCTCCTAATTTGTCCTAAAAAATAAATTGTATGGCGTATGGTCCTGATGGCTGATTATTGAAAGTAAGGAAAGTTAAAAGGTAGAGGAGCTGTTTTAGATGGTAATAAAAAAGTAGGTTTTGTATAGCATGTAAAACCGATCTTGTGAAACAGGTTCTGCAACAATTCTTAGTTACACTTTTTTTTTTCAATATACCCCATTCATTCCAATTCAGAGTTCTCCTTTTCTTTTTCAGTTTGTCCCAAAACCTTATCCCTTTAGTATGAAACTCATCATAACATTACCATTTTACCCTTGTTTTGCAAAGCAAAGCTTGAAGTGGACTCCAGTGTTTAAGATTATGATGCCTCTTAGGAATGTGTACATGAACACACATTAATATTTCTGTTTTCAGGTTCTTAACATACTTTCTCATTGTCAACAGAAAATCTTGTGGAGAATCTCCTAGGAGATTTCGAGTTCGAACTTCAAGTCCCATATCTGCTGTATCGTAATGCATCCCAAGATGTCAATGGTATTTGGTTCTATAATTCACGTGAATGTGAGGATGTTGCAAATCTCTTTACTAGGTACTCCTTTTTCTTTGATTCCCACTTTCAGAGAATTTATTTAATGCACGTGTGTACAATAAATATGTATATGCATTTGTTTATAAGTTATGATTGTCAGTGGCGAAGCTAGGAAGTTTTAGGAGTGGGGTCAAAATTATTAATAAGTTATAAATTTTTTGACGGGGGTTCGGGAGCCATTTTTCTTAATACTTTATACTTTCGGGTTAAACAAATGCATCCAAATATCCAATTTAATAATACTAACAAAAGGGGGAAATCACACTCGCGGCTCGCCAGTCACTAGTACTCACTCCGACCACTCGCGAAAGGCTTTGATGGTTCACGGTTTGCCTTTTGAGTGGGGTCAAAAATTGAGTGCGGGTCAAAAATTGAGTGTGGTCAAATTTTTTTTTAAGTGATTTCAAAAATTGAGTGGGGTCAATTGACCCCACATTTGTACCATAGCTTCGCCACTGATGATTGTTTTGAAGAGCCCATTGAGGATTGAACCCTTGTGCATGAGACACATATGCAAGGACTAATTTATAAACACCTAAACCATATTAAATTTTAAAGACTACAATTTACTAATTGGAAATAATATTTTTTAAAAAATGTTGTAGTGTGACCATTTTTGTAGGGTGGTGAGGGGGTGTAAAATAAGAATACAAGTAAATGGGATGGAAATATCTATCTTGGATAAAAACTAAAATTCTGATATTTAACACCGGTTAGATTGGACACGACAAACTCATTGTAATTGAGGGCCAAGACAAATGAGGAGCGAGTGATGTTATTCTTACATATGCTTATATGGAAGGAGGAAAAAGAAAAGAACTTCATATATTTTCCCCCCTATTTATGCATGAAGAATTTCATTTGATTTTGTTTACTTTCTAGTTAATAAAATGCTAAAAGTAATTAACTAGTTAATGTCATTGAGTTCTTCAGTTCAGCCCAAATTAGGTAGCTTTTCTGCGTAAAATGTTACTCTCATATCGGTATGCTCAAGAAGATAAATAGGAAGTTCGATTTTTGATAGGTGATTCTTTTTGTTACACACGAAAGGAAATGCATAATGATCTCCACATGTGGTGAAAAATTTGATTAATCTATCGGTGCTTTCGTGTGTCCAGGATACTCAATGCATATGCAAAGGTTTCTCCCAAGCCCGAAGTATCATCTAACAAAAGGTAATGGTTGTTTTTGTTAAGGTAATAAAGCATAGTTTACTTATTGGCTTAAACTTGGAAGGTAATTAACCTTTTCTTTCTTGTTTTCATGCATTAGCCACGAGATTTCTTGGCCAACTTAAAGAGAGAAAGCAATATTTGTATGGGTTGGTTTTTGTAAAGGGGTGTCCCAATGCCTCAATCAATGTTATCTAGATTGTGGTTCAATACAGTACGTAGAACTGAGCATTAAACAGATAGGGGTAGGTTTCTCATATTGCGTAGTTGGTATGAAATACGTTTTTAGAATTAAGTATTTTTGGAATAGCTTTCTTAAATGTTATAATTAAAATAAGAACTAGTAAATGGGCAGGTTTGGGTGGACATAAGTAGGTTTGGGATTATATGGGCCGAAAATTAAGTGACTTGTATATGGGCGGTCATAATTGGATATGGGTTGATCCATTTACTTTTGCTTATTTTAATTGTATTATAAATTAATAATATTAGTCAAAGTTTCTGAAATAATGGATATAAGTTAAAAGCTAAAATAAAAATTCCGTCTTTGTTTTCTTAAATTTTAATTAAATAAGTAAATTTAAGATGTTAAAATATTTATTTCTATTTTTTAAAATCAAAAAGCAAGTCCAAATATATGAGACATATATGTATATATGCTTTCCTACTATGAGTGGGAAGAATGGGACGACCAAACAATTCAACTACCACTTGTTCAGTGTTCCTATGCATAAGCAAGCAATTATATATATATATATATATATATATATACACACACACACACACACACATACATACACGTATACACACCAAGTACCACATGCAGTTCCAGAAGTATTACTCTCTTTGAAAGAATTTTTGTTTTATAAATAGTAAATTTAAAGTTAGAATCTTGCAAGTGTAGGCATCTTTGCAAATCACAAGGTCAGGCGCCATGGAAATGGAATTGAAGCCCAGTTGAGAAAGAAGTAATATTTTTTGAGAGTTTGAGAATCAGAATTAAGAAAACAATAGAAGATTGAGTGGATAATGATGATGATTGATGATGAAGGAAGGACAAAATGTGAATGATGGTTGATCAGCTGAAAGGAGTTTTAGGGGTGGGAGTTACATGATTGATAATAGTTAAGAGATAAATGAGGCTATATGTAGCACAGCCCATTTCCACCCATTTATCACGTGGGTGTAATTTGGTCAGACTATTTATGAATCTTGTCTTATAATTATTAACTTAAACTTATTTAACTTGGGTGGATGTGGGCCGTTGGGCAGCAACCAGTCTTTCCAGGTGTAATTAAAACTAGTTGAGATATAGTTAAAATTGGTTGAGTTGTTCAAGGAGGAAACCCCTTGTTATCGCTTACTTAACGCTCATAAGGCGCGTCTGGCTATGGTAGTTGGTATTTTCTAGATTCTCTTGTACCTACTATATACTATTAAGCCTAATCTTTTTGACTTAGATTTTGACTTGATTTTAGTTTCAAGTTTTAAAAGGAGCTTAATTTTTTAAGTGATATGATTAAAACTTATCAAATTGACTTAATTACTCAAATTAATGCAGTAAGTTTTAAGACTTCAGTCAGTTAACAAACAAGCTCTTACTCTTTTACTGAAGCACAGAATTTTACTGAGCTTTCTTTTTCCTCTTAATTAACTCTAAAATTTCCCTAGTTGTTGTTGAAGCTCTTAGAACATGGGTATGGTGTTTTTCTTAGTGATTCAATAGGATGATATCTCAAGCGGAAACAATATTGTATAACAGAGTCCTGCCGGCTTCACCTCCTAAATTAGGCTGTCTTGCATGTAATTTCATAAAGGCCAACTCTATTCAACTGAATACAAGGACTAGGTATGTATACAAGATTCTTGGCAGGAATAAACTGTTGGACACTTTTGAGTGCCAGCAACTTTATGGACCTATTTTTTGTTGCTAACTACAATTTTATGAACCTGATGCTACTAGACATTTTATGACTTAATTTATTTAGTTCCCATGGTCACTCTACAATTGAACTCTATCAACTGCAATAATAATTTGTCATTTATTCCAAAAGCGTAATAAACTTGTGGAGAACTGTATTATAAACACACTTCCTGAATATATTCCAAAAAGTTGAACGATTTTAAAATTAAACTTGATTTGGCAATAATTTTGTCATACAAGGCTGTAAACTGCACTTGTTAGCATGTTTTATATCACTAGCATCTGGCGATGCGTGTTGAATATTGGTTGTGCCCTTTTTTTGAACTATATCTTACTTTTTAGTGAGTTTGAGGAACTGGAAGCAGTACCAACCTCTGCGGTGATTGAAGGGCCGCTAGAACCATCATTTTCTACATCTACTGCAGATGCACCTGATGATTCTTCCTTTGTGAACTTCTTCAGTGTACGTTTGCTACCTGAAATTGAATCAACTTTCACTTATCAGTTTATATTCATGTTTATTGAAATTTGGATACTTTCACTTGGTTGTTCTAGTTTTTAAAGGGAAAATTTGTGATAATTTGTTTTCCCAAGGAAATATGTTTGCTAGGCCTGACAAGTTCCATTGAAATATTAACTGTAATCAAAATTTAGAACTATTTTGGTGTTCCAAATTGTACTCTTGAGTGCATCTCTTTTGATAATTATTTGTTCTTTCTGGTGAAACATTATCCATGCTTTATGCATATTCTAATTCATTCTTGCTTGTTCATCTCTGTCTATGCAGACGGCTATGAATATCGGACATAATGCCTTAAATGTTGTGAATTCTGGACAGCTTGCTACTGTCCCTTTATCTTCTCGTGTTCCTATTGTTGTCCCTGCTCCTGCACCAACCCTACAAATTCCACCCCTTCTTTCAGCTTCATCTACTTCTCCAGTGCCATTTCATGACACTCCTGACCCAATTAACAACAGCAATCGCGTTGCCAATCTTCTCAAACCCTCTTCTTTCTTCACACCCCCTTCTTCCTCTTCTGCACTGCTGACACCACTTACCTCTTCATTTATGCCAACTGCTGTTCTTCAGCCTTCCCTGAATCTACAACGCTCCCATGGCACTCCAATGCTTCAACCTTTTCCACCACCCACACCACCAATATATCTTACTCCAAGTTCCACTCCCTCTCCAAATCATGGACCATTAAGCAGAGATCAAGTCCGAGATGCACTTCTAGTTCTTGTTCAGGTATGTCTGGCTTTTTCTGTCCCATACCACCTATTATCAAATTGTGTTTTACATTACTGAACTTTCCTTTTCTTTTGAAAGTGGCATTCTCCCTGGAATCTAAAATCCAATCTAAGATCATGATTTCATATTCCATGTTTCTAAAACTAATTTTATGCAAGTTTGTATGTTGTATTATATGCAATTGGTCCAGCTTTAATATAACTTGTAGAAGTTGGGTATGGTTGCACCAAGTATCAAGTGCTAAGAAATCGTGTTGAATGTTTCTAGCATTTTGACTTTTCAACCAATTGTTTTGAAAGCTGAATATTTTTAGAGAATGTGCCAAATAATGTATATAAACCTTTAGTACCTCCTCATTGTGTGGCCATCGTATACACAGCTAGAACACCATATAAAAAATCAAGACAACTATTTTCTTCTCCTTCTGGTGGTGTTTCATGAAAACTTTACTTTCACTTTTAGCTATTAATACAGATGTTAATCAAATACCCCCATCTAAAAAAAGTCATATTTCTTTTGTTGGCTTTATTTTTTAAAAATTAAGGTTTTCCACACACTTTAACATAATTTTTTTCTGGTAATAAATTTTAGTCTTTAAAGTTTTATACTGGAAAAAAGGTTTAAAATTTAATAGTGAAAAAGATCATTAGGAAAAATTATGTCCAAGCCTATACAAACCTTAATAATTGAAGAAAAAGCCAACAAAAAGGTAGTAACTGTCATTTCTAGAGAGGAGTATTTTTATTAGAGTTTACAAACTAACATTTCTCGTTGTGGGTTTGCCTTTTGACAGGATAATCAATTCATTGACAGGTTCTACGAAGCATTGCTGAAAGTGCATCGGTCGTGACTATTTCAAGAGCAAGTGGGATCCTTTGTTCGTAGATGTACAAAATGCTTGGAAAATCATTTTGTATATAGATCGTATGTTCAGCCACTTGATGAGAAGTTGTGAAAGTTTCTTCCTTTCTGGGATGGATAAACTCCTTGTGGCTAAATCATCGTCAATAAGGTACACTAACTAGAAATCAAGTTTGTTGCCTATGGAAAATACTCTTCTAATGTGATTGCTACCTAGGCTGCAACATGATCAAAGAAATTTGATTGATGTTGCTCGAAAGTATTTCTTGGTCATGTTAGCATTGTAAATATAACAGATTTGAGTTTATACATATATAGCCCCTCTCCGTCCCCGACAATAGAAATAAAACAAGAACCAGAGAGAAAGAACAGTTACTATTTGAATTTTGACAAAGTTTCTTATGGAAACTGTTATGCCATTTCTTAACTGCTCGAGTGCTATATACTTGCTGTGATGGTGCTAGAGAATTAGATAAGGGTGTAAACGAACCGAGTCGATCTTGAGTTGCTCAGATTTGGTTCACAAAATTTATTGAGTATAAAATAAGGTTTGATTGAGGCTCATTTAGCTATCGAGTCGAGCACGATTTCGAATCGAGCCCGAGCAATTTGGATTTTTCCAACGAATATGATCCGAGTATCAATAGAAAATTATAATTTGAGGAGGTTTGAGTAATTTATCGAACTTTAAAATGTGCTCATATTTGACTCATTTATATTACGAGTCGAACTCAAATTGAATTTTTAGTCGAGCGAGTACGAATCGAGCCCGAACTGTTTATTCATTTTCCAGCCTTAGAATTAGGGGAATCGGTGTGTTGGTTTCCTTTTGATGGGTAGGTTAATTCAAAGGTTCTTTCCATTGTTCTGAAAGGAGTTGTGATGTTTATATTTTCAATAATAAAATTATTGAGGCTTATGGAGTGACAACCAAGTGAACCTCGTGATAAAATTTTTCATTATTATTTATTTTTAATTAATTAGAAAACTAGTTTTTAATTAAGTAGTACTTATATTTTTTATTTACACCCACCACTGCACTGCGCGAAACCCTTTTGTAAAGTATACAATCACAATTCAGAAGTCGGCTTCTAAAACTTATCTGCGGATCTCTCGTTAAGTTCCCTTATTTCACAAGATTCACATTCCTTAATATATTTTTTTGGAGATAAATGTATAATTAATGGAAGGGATCTAAGTCCCATTTTATTAAAACTATTATAAAATAATATAATATTCTCATATTTACGGAGTATTATTAAAAATATATTATGTTATCACTTTTAAACTAGTTGCTCTTAAATTTTTATTGGTAAGTACGTATTGTACAAAAAATAAACTTGAAATTTATAAATCTTATAAATTAAACTCCTTTAGTGAAACAAAAGAGTATCATTATCTAAATATCAACCTTTTTCTATTTATATAGGTATCTGGTTACGCAAAATCACAAAACATGTAACATGTGAAGCTCCTTAGACAATGCAGTTGAGGCATTACGGAATTAATCGATGCCGTGCGGATTAGCTGACTTTCAGAAAGACCATAACTAATTTATACCCATATCATATGGAACAAATTACTAATTTATACGAATTTAAAAGGGTTTTAAAATATTAGTTTTTCAAAAATATATAATAATATAATTCGAACGTGTAAACAAAAAGTATTACGAATATGGTTGGAGTATTATACTTTTATTATATATAGGAGGGTATAATGATATAATGATGTACTCCCACCTGTTTCACAAATTTTATTTTTTTTGATATTTTGATATCAAACTTTTAAATTTGATATTTTTTTCTTAAACTTTTAATTATTTTTTAAGTTTGATATTTTAAAATAAAATAAAATTTAAGTTTAAGAAAAAAATATCAAACTTGAAAAGTTTGATATCAAAATATTAAATTTAGTGTACTCCGATATTTCTAAGTTTGATATTTTTTTATTCTTCTCATTATTATTATGTTTATGTTGAGATATTGGAGTAAATTAAATATATTATTCATCTATTCCATCTTCAGCCTAATAGTTGAAAAATCGAAATGAAATGAGGGGCACTTAGGAACCGAGTCAAACCGAGTATTGAGTTGCTCAGATTTGGTTCACAAAATTTATCAAGTATAAAATAAAGTTTGATTGAGGCTCATTTAGCTACCAAGTCGAGCACGATTCCGAGTCGAGTCCAAGTAGTTTGAACTTTTCGAATGAATATGATCCGAGTATCAATAGAAAATTATAATTTGAAGAGTTTCGAATAATTTATCAAACTTTAAAATTTGCTCATATTTGACTCATTTATATTTCGAGTCGAGCTCGAATCGAACTTTTAGTCGAGCGTTACAACCTTACTTAGGATGTGCTGCCAGGTTCAGATCAAAATTAATCCCAAGTCTTAATTAATCATCGAATGAATGACGATCACAGATCTGTTAGTTAGAATAATGCTGATAACTAACGTTAGTTGAGGAATAGGATTCATAATTAATATATATATATATATATATAGGGTCAGGATCAGGTAAGGGATCCCTTACTTTCTTAAAATAAGGGATTTTTTTTTTAAAACCACTAATTTTTTTTTTAATATTTTATGGAACTGAAATTTTTTCATAATACAGTGTTTTAGGTGTGATTTGGGTATGTATAACAAAACATGTATATATACGATGCAAGTGCATGTACCATCACTTTTGATATAGGTATTCAAAACACGCCCAAAACATTGTATTATGAAAAAATTTCAGTTCCATAAAATATTAAACTTTTTTTTTAGTTGTTTTAAAAAAAAACAAAAAAAAAAAATCCCTCATTTTAAGAAAGTAAAGGATCCCTTACTTGATCATTTCTCTCTCTATATATATATATAGTTTTAACTTTTTTCTTCTTCTTCTTCAGTCTCATAATTTCTCTCTAGTTTAAAGCGGGGTTTAAATAAGTGCAATAGAAATCTACTCTATTTTCCTTTTAGAGTAGTAGTTGGTATGTATGTTAATATTAGTATACTCTTAGGTTTCATAATAATTGTTTTTTTAACTTCATACATGAATTAAGAAAATTATTTAATACTATAATTTAAGAATTAAAATTTATATAAAATTTCGTCATTATCCATTTATGAAAAGTCAAAAATTATTAATGCAAATAAATAAATTGAAAGTTGTAATATAAAAAAATAAATAATTTATTCTCTTAGAAAGTTGTAAACGATAAATAAATTAAAATAAATTTTTTCTTTTAAAAAGACAGTTATTATGGAACCGAATGAGTACTATTTTATATGTATGTATATTGATCATCTGCAGGAAAAAAAAAAAAGCAAAATGCGCCAAAGGCGGTTACCCCAAAGGCCACGGACAACATATCTAATGCCCCTTCTGTCCTCATCTTTCTCTCTCTTCCTCTCCACATTCTTTCTGTACCTCCTCCTCCTCCTCCCTTCTCCCTCCCTCTTCACTCCCTTCCCCCTTTTGCCCTCCAACGCCCTCTCAAGAATTACCAAACTCTCCTTCCCATTCAAATAAATCCCCTCCATGTCCTCCACCTCCAACCTCACCTCTCTCACCTGCATTTCTCCTCCCTCCGACTCTCCCGAGGTAACAACTATCTCGCACTGCACCAACTCGCCCTTTTGATCACCAGACAGAACCGTAGCGAACCGCACCTGAACTATCTTGTTTAATGTTAAGGGTTGTAAAAGTGAACAATAAAATTTAAGAGTATAAAATAAAATGATATCTCTTATCCTAGCACATGATTAATTAAATATTATCTTGTATGTTGTTGATCAACCTATATGTATATTTATAATTTAATTAGTAACTACCACATAAGTTTCATGGTGTACACTAACTCGTATTTTATGAAATCGTCAAAAATGACTTGATAATATAAATTTTTGGTGTTTGACAAAATAGAGAATAATAAACTTCAAAATAAATTTTGAAAGAATAAAATAATATTTCAAAACAATATTCCAGAGGAAACTTTTCAAAATGAACATTTTAAAGAAAAAGTCTTCTAAAGAAAAAATTGTAAACACTGTGTGATATGTGTGGGTGCTTATGCAACTTTTATAAAAAAAATTAACCTGATCAATTTTTACACTCTACTTGTATTCGCCAATACTTTAAGTAGTTTTAGCACACTCAGATAGACACTTACACTAATTAATTTCTTTTAGAGAGTGAAAAAAATGATAAATAAGAAAGTACTTATTAAACTAATTATGCTAAACCCCTATTTATAGTGAAAATTTAATCAACATTTATCACACAAACATGACACATGAAAATAATAATCCATTCTCATCCTTTCTCCACCTATATTTTTTCTTTTTATCCCTTCTCCTCCTATATATTTTTTTTCATCTCATTCCTCTAACCTCAGAAACGCAACATAAAAGTCACAGTAACTAAGTATTAAACAGGGTAAAATACAAAGTCGACCACTGAACTTTAGGGGTTTTTGGGTATTGAGCTCTTTTTTTTTTGTCAACGCAAATTGAGCCTCTTTTTATTAAAAAATTTGGACTTTGAGCCCCAGGCGCCACATGTGCGTTGACTGCCTACGTGGCAGTTATGACGTGGATATTTTTAATTTTATTTTACACATGGCAGCTATGACGTGGACATTTTTAAAATTTTTTCATAAAACATGTAGCTACAAAGATTTGAACTTGGAACCTCAAGCTTGAAAATTTGGCCCAGTAACCAACTGAGCTACACAATCAAGTTGCAATGATTTTGCAAGAATTAATATTTATAACTAAACAATTAGATCCTCAAATTAAAATAAAACAGATCTCCCCAAATTATTACTACTACTTTTTTATTAATATATTGTTATTATTATTATTATTATTATTAGTACTATTATTATTATTAATATATTGTTATTATTATTATTATTATTATTAGTACTATTATAATTATTATTATTAATACTATTATAATTATTATTATTATTACTATTATTATTATTACTACTATTATTATTATTACTATTATTATTATTGTTATTATTATTTTTATTATTATTATTAGTACTATTATTATTATTATTATTATTATTATTATTATTATTATTATTATTATTAGTCTTTGAATTGTAGATGGATTATGCGAGGAACTTGGAAGTAGCAAAATTATACGTGAAACTACAATTATTTTTTCTTATGTTGATGTAAGACCCCGAATTTTATGAAATAAAAGTATTCAATTTTTCTATTTAGTAAATGGTTAAATTGATAAAAGTTTAAAGTTAAGGGTGATATATATAAAATTTTCAAAATACACAAGTGACTATAAAATAATTATTGATGTCGGGGAATATTCGTTTGGTCGTGGAATATTTTTTTTTTGTTCGGGGAATATTAAATGATTTACCCAGTAACCATTTGTGAGCCCCATAACTTGACTAACATCTGGGATGATGAAAAAATGACAAATTTGAGTTTTCACAAATAATCACAGTAGTTATTACAATTGCTAACTTTGTTGGAATACCCGGTGGTTAAAATACTGAATGTCGCGTGGTTGTCTGATATTACCACGGTTTTGCACAATATTTTTGAATTATTGATTCTTACATAAGAAGGCACTACTCAATAATTGTTACAGTAATTACTGTTCAATATTTTATTTTATTGATTCAATAATTGCTCATTTGATAGTTTATATTATTATTGTTTCAATAATTGTCACTGCACAGTATTTTCCATTATCAGATCAATAATTCATATTATTTGGAATAATATTATTAGATAGCATTATTGGCAATGTCTAGAAAATTACATTAAGGAGAGGTTTGGTCACCTAATTCACTTACACCAAGAAGGAGAAATCCTTATCTGAAAGCCCCTTTTCCTAAGGCTATTCAGTTGTCATAATTGTGATTATGTAATATTATTTGTGAATAATTAATTATTGATTTATATGATAAAAAAATATTTATTTGATGTAGATATAAATGATTGATTTATTTTTGTGGTTATAAATGAAGGAATTAATGTTGAGATATTTTATCAGTATTTTGTCGGATTGAAGGTATTAAAAATCAAATCGGTGTTCTTAAAGCTTTATTGCGTGAGTTATAATTTTGATCCGACCGTTGGATCATTATAATTTTTGGATATGTTATACATATATAAGTTGAGTATATATATCCACAAATTTGGAACCGTTAAAAATGAACGTATAATTTGTTATGAAATTAAGAGGTGACTGATTCAGAAATTAGGTTTATAAATGATTTTGGTGGAAAATTCTTAAATTGAGTGGGCCCCACTTGTGGTTGGTGAAGAAATGTGCTGAATTTTATTTCAAATGTGGTGGGTGGCAATAGTAGCAGGTAAAGCCATCAAAAGCAGTCAAGTCCGCTTGACGTCTTAATATTTTCCTATAAAATAGAGGCTAAGTTAGAATTGAAAATCACACGAAACATAAGCTTTCTCTTTCTCTCTCTCTATATTATCGAAGCGTATTTTGTGAGTATTTAGATACTTTGTGAGTTTCTATTTATCAAATTGCAAGTTTCCTTCACTTTTATACCGATATTCCGATCGAAAGATTTATTATTTTGAGGTGTGGATTTTAAGGGTTATTATGTTTTTCAGTTTTGTAATTTTTTTGAACCTTCAAAAATTCTGGAAAAATTTGAAATGATAATTTGATGAGTTTTATTGATTGTGTCCAAAAATGGTGATTTTTGGATGTATAGATTAAGAGTTATGAATTTTATGAGAAAAGACTATTTTAAAAGTAAACCCTTATAACTCCTTGTGGTTAACTCTAAAATTGGTGAAATTTTTATTGAGAGTACATGTATATAACAGAAGTATACTTTATAAATTTCAGAATTTTTTGGATAAAAGTACAGTTTATGATAAATGTCTAAATATTCTGCTGTTTTGGCCATATGAAAAATAGTAAATGAATTTTAAAAATTCTGAGAAAAATATATGTTTAATATGAAACTATATTCTGCTAAATCCCAGAAAAGAAAATTTGTTTGTACTGATTTGGTTTTTTTCATGAAAATGAACTAGTTATGAGTAAATGAATTAAATATGTTATGTGAAGTAAGAAAATTGGAAAATAGGATTTTATGGCTTGAGAATCCTATATGAGGTATATACAGATTTTTGATGAGGGTTTTGGTTATTGGTGATGAAATCTTATGAGTTTGGCATTTTAGGATGATTAATTGCATTATTTAGTAAAGTGTAAATAATTAAAATAAATTGTTTATAAGTTTAAGAAATGTTATTCTTTCAATATCATTATACTGAAATATTGGTATGGATTTTATTATGAAATTTCTACCTCTCCTTGACAGAACTTCTAGACATTATCAATATTACAAATAATAATATGAATAACTTTGTCGTCTCAATTATTGATTTAATAATATATCATATTATGTAGATGATATTATAACAATAATTGAATCAATAATATGAGAGATATGATGCGTGAATTCTTTGGAGCAATAATTGAGTATAAGCTGAGTGACTTCTCACGTAAAGCATCAATAATCAATACTGTGTACTATGCAACTTATGCGACCCATCGTATTTTTTACTTTACTTATCGTAGTTGATTCAGCGGTTTTAACGGTAACACCTCCTCCGTAGTTATTTTTAAAGAAAGATATTTTTGTCATTTTCTAACTACGATAATACTTCCGTTGTGGGGTCCACCAATGATTGTCTTGAGTCGTTTAATATTCCCCCGACCAATCGAATATTATATAACCACTTGCTTACTTTGCAAAATTTATAAATATTACCCACAACTATAACATTATATCAAATTCACACCATAATATTCAAAAATATATTTTCGAGAAAATTATTCTTTATTCATAAAAGTCAGGGTCTTACAACCTCCCTTCTTATGAAATTTCGTCCAAAATTAGGGTACATACCGGTATGTCGAAGAGATGAGGATACCTTGACTTCATCTCAGATTCTAACTCCCAAGTCATTTCCTCCACATCGTGGTTTCTCCATAAAACTTTGACTTAAGGTATACTATTGGAGCGTAGAACATGATCCTTCTTATCCAAGATTTTAACAGGCAACTCTTCATACGTTAAATCTTCCTCTATCTCGTCTGGTTCTAACTCAATAATGTGGTTCGAGTCTTTCACATATTTACGTAACATAGATATATTGTAAGACCCCAACTTATTATAAATAAAATTGAATTTTCCTTTATTCATTATTCTAAATTAATAAGGGTTAATTTGATATAATTCTTTGGTTATGGGTGAAATGTGCAAAGTTTACAAAATAAGCAAGTGGTTATAAAATATTCAATTATTATTGGGGAATATTCGTTTGGTCGTGGAATATTCTTTTTGTTCGAGAATCTCCGACGACTTAGCGATCATTAGTGGGCCCCATAATGTAAAAACAGTTGGATGAAGGAAAGCGAGAAAGATTGAGTTTTATAAATAACGACGTAAATTGTTACCGTAATAATCGTTGGGTTACCGGTGGTTAAAAATCAAGAATACTGGCGTGGTCGCATGCAATAGCCAGACAGTATTGCAATTATTATTGAATTATTGATCCTTACGTAGAAGGCACTACTCAATAATTATTACGATGAATTCTTTATTCAATATTATATTTTATTGATTCAATAATTCTTTCGCGTTGATATTTTGTATTCTTTGTTGTTTCAATAATTGTCATTACACAAGATTTTCCATTATCAAATCAATAATTCATATTATTTGAATAATATTATCGATAACATTATTGGCAATGTCTAGAAAGTTACTGTCTAAGGAGAGGTTTGGTCACCTAATTACGGCGCCAAGGAGAAATCCTTATTCGAAAGCCCCTCTTTCTGAGAAGCTACACGGTTGTCGATCTTGTGATTCGTAATATTATTTTTAAATAAGTAATTATTGATTATTATGATAAAGAAAATATTTATTTTATGTGGATATAGATGGAGAAAATTTTAATGTGATAATTGTTGAAAATTAATATTTTATCTTTTCTCGATAAAATAATTCACTTAAATATATTATTTTAATAATATATTAAATTGGGATATATGAGTATATGAGGAGGAAGAGTATTTTATGGCATTAAATATTTAACACATGTTTTTTGTGGTTTGGACACAATTCTCGACCAAAATTGATTATGTATCGTAAAATCGTCCGTTTATGGATTTTGGTCAACTTCATTTGGAATTTGGAAAAACTTTCTTCGCAAAGTTGTAGAGAATGGAATTTCCCATGGAAAATCATGAGTTTTGAATTTTTCCGATAATCGAGCTATTTTCATTTAATTGTTGAAGTTTCGGAAAATAAAATAATTTTTATTAAATTAATGGGTGGGACCCACTTTTTTGGTTGGTGAGTAAAACACATGGAATTCTTTGAATTCTTCCAACATGGCTGCCCAAAATATTCAAAGCATGCATGGGATTTGAAAAATAAATAATATTAATTTATTATTTTAGTCTCCTTTGGTGTTCTAACATTTTTCTATAAATAGAGGGCTAAGTTAGAATTGAAAATCACACCAGAAACAAAATTGTCTCTCTTTCTCTCTAAATTATCGAGCGTATTCTTGTGAGTATACTTTGAGTGTTGCTATACTGGTCAAGGGTTTCACAAGACTATACCGAAATTCAATCGGAAATACGGTTATTTTGAGGTAAGGGTGGTATTATTTTCTTCTTAAATGATATTTTTTCTTCAATATCATTATCTGGAAGTATTAGTGAACTTTTATTCAAATTTGGAACTTGTTGTGTTGGGGTTCTTATTTACGATACCAAGACTATTCACGTATACGACCTTTATTCACGAATCATGAGACTATTCAATAGAAAAAATAAAATTTTTTCTTTTGTCCAAAATATCTATTCGGATACTAGCTTTGATTGTATTCATGTTTTGATCATTCTTGAATTTTACACCAATATGATTATTTTCAAGTATTTTTGGACATGGGTAAAACAAAGTACTAATCCTTAATCCTTAATCCTTGTCATTTTTGTTTCCATCGGATTCGTTTCTTTAAAAATATTTTCATCATCCTCATCCTAAATGGTGATATAAATGAATATCTTTGGCCTTTAGTGCAAAGATGAACGATTAATCGATGAATATCTTTGGCTGTAGTGCGCAAATGATGAGCAGGTGTTGAGATGAACATGACCAATTGGTGATACAAATGAATATCTTTGGCCTTTAGTGCAAAGATTATTAAAGATGTATATTGATTGTTATTACAGGGATAAACTATTGATGATGGACTTTTAAACCTTAGAAGACAGTAGAATTCTTTCTCTATTGACTCTTCTAATGGATTCTTCAAGCTCTTCCGCATGCATTTGTTGATCTAAAACTTGTTATCTATTGTATTCTATTAGATTTTTCCCTGTTGAAGACTAACGATAATTTGTTGTATATTATCTTAGTCATAATATTCTTTACTGGGCTAGTTGAGCTCACCCTTTTCCTTTTTGTTCCATTTTCTTCCCGGGTGAGGTGAGAACATAGCAGGATCGAGCCGGGGTATGGAGTGATGGTTCTAGGAAGATGTTTAGTTGCCCTCACTATTCTTTGTAAAATAGTGTATGAATAATTAATGAGGACTTATTTGGGTGTGTATATTGCCTGAAGACAATATTTGTATTCAAACTCACAGTTGTATTGTCGTATTCTACACGACATCCAGTATTGTCAAAGTTGTAGTTTGCTTTCTATACCATGTATTTTAAGCGACTCGAACGAATGGGTGTTGTATACCTATTTTGGGGGCGTCACATATATGAAAAACGTTATGAACACGAGACATACTTGGCGGTAAGACGAGTCTATAAGCCACTGACGCCTTACTCGCCGAGAATTAAAAATGGGCCAATGAATCGAGGATTGAGCTTTTTCTCTTTCCAAATCTCAGTAACTCCTTTCCATTGGAGCAACACGTAATAACACATGATCTCCAATATCAATTCTATGTCATTTCGATGAAGATCAGTATAACTCTTTTATCGATCTTGTGAAGTTTTTATACGTTGTCGGATCGTTTGAATCTTTTCGTAGTCATACGTACCAACTCCGGTCCCAACGTTGCTTCACCCACCTCATCCCAAAGATCTTTGGAGAAGCGACACTTTCTCCCATACAACGCCTCAAATGGAGCCATGTCAATACTTGGCGATAGCTGTTGTTATAGGAAAACTCCACCATGAAGAAGAACTTGTCCCAACTTCCTTTGAAGTCAAGGACACATAGTCTTAATAGATCTTCAAGAGTTTGAATAGTCCTCTCTGACCGCCCATCCGTCCTCGAGGATGATACGCCGAGCTAAATCAGAATTAGTGCCCATAGCTTTTTCTGCAAACTAACCCAAAATCGTGAAGTGAATCTTGGGTCTCGATCGGAAACTATGGATCTTTACCATTCATGCGATCTTACAATCATTTATGTACATCTGAGCAAGGCGTTCAAGTGTATAAGTTTCTCGTATAGGTAAGAAGTGAAAGCGGACTTAGTCAATCTATCAACAATGACCCAAATTACATCTATGCCTTGAGAAACCTTGGGAAGACCAGTAACGAAATCCATGTTAATGTGCTCCCACTTCCATTCTGGAATTTCAAGTGGTTGCAATTGACCTTTTGGTACTTGATGCTCCGCCTTGACTCTTTAACAAGTTAAACACCTTGAGATAAACTCCGCTATCTCTCTCTTCATATTGCTCCACCAAAATGTATGTCGAAGATCATGATACATTTTGGTACTCCCAGGATGGATTACAAACGGTGTGTTGTGCGCTTCCATCATGATTTTATACTTTAAATTAGGGTCGTTAGGAACACAAAGTCTGGAGTTGACTCGAAGTATTCCTTTTTCATCGATTCTTGCTTCCGAAATAGCACCTTCTTGCACTTTCTTCCTCATACGTATCAGCTCCAGATCTGTAGCTTGAACATCTTTAGCTTTATCAATTAAAGTCGGTTCTACTCGTATATTCGCCATCATCACATGGGTCCCTGGAGTCTTTAACTCTATCTCCATCCTTTGTAAGTCATACAAAATGGGCCTTTGTGTTGACAATATTGCACTCTGCACCCGCGATATGATCTTCTACTCGATAAATACCTCTTATGTTCGCTTTACCAAGATGGTATTGAATGGTATGATCATAATCTTTCAACAGTTCAAGCCAACGTCGTTGCCGCATGTTGAGTTCTTTTTGGGTGAAGAAATATTTGAGGCTTTTATGATCCGTATAGATCTCCACCTTCTCTCCATATAGGTAATGCCTCCAAATCTTGAGTGCGAAGACAACAGCTTCCAACTCTAGATCATGAGTAGGATAATTCCTCTCATATTCTTTGAGTTGCCGAGAGGCATATGCTATGACTTTCCCATGTTGCATGAGAACACATCTTAGCCCTTTGCCCGAAGCATCACTGTAGATGACAAATCCCTCTGAGCCATATGGTATTGTCAGAACAGGTGCTGAAATGAGTCTTCCCTTGAGTTCTTGAAAACTCTTCTCACATTCCTCGCTCTAATCGAACTTTGTATCTTTTTGAGTCAGCTAAGTTAATGGAGTAGCGATTCGAGAAAATCCTTCCACGAATCTCCGATAATAACCAATGGTTAGAAAGCTACGTCTTGATCGGCGACTTTGGTTGCTCGGCTTTGAATTGCTTCAATCTTCGTTGGGTCAACAGATATTCCATGATTTGATATCACATGCCCAAGGAATGCAACTTCCTCAAGCCAGAACTCACATTTCTTTAACTTGGTATAAAGCTTGTTTTCACGAAGCTTTTGGAGTATCAGCCTCAAGTGTTGCTCATGATCTTCACGGCTTTTGGAATATATGAGAATGTTATAATAAAGACAACCAAAAAATGATCCAAATAATACTTGAATACTCGGTTCATCATATCCATGAAGGCAGCAGGAGCATTAGTCAATCCAAAAGACATGACCAAGAATTCATAATGTCCGTACCGAGTTCTAAAGGTAGTCTTTGGAATATCCTCCGTTTTAACCTTCAGTTGATGATATCCAGAACAAAGATCGATCTATGAAAAGAATTGTGCTCCTTGCAACTGGTCAAACAAGTTATCAATGCGAGGTAACGGATACCTATTCTTGATGGTGACATGGTTCAATTCTTAGTAGTCAATACAAAATCGCATACTCCCATCTTTCTTCTTCACGAATAGAACAGGAGCACCCCAAGGAGATGTACTAGGACGAATGAAACCAATGTCTAACAATTCCTGCAATTGGGTCTTTAACTCCTGAAGTTCAATAGGAGCCATTCTATATGGGGCTTTTGAAATGGGTTTTGTACCCGAGTTCAAGGTCGATACAAAATTCAATTTCACGCCTGAGGTAGGTAAGTGAAGTTCTTCGTGGAATACGTCAGAAATTTATTAACAATAAAAATATCATTCAAAAGCGACATATTTTTGTTTAAATCGTGACATGAGCTAAGAAAGCTTGACATTCATTTTTCAATAAGCGAATAGCTTTATGGCTTGAAATGACCAAGTGATTGATTTTAATGGTTTGAGTCGCTTGAATTAATAATAGGTTGATTAGGAATATGAAAACTAATAACCTTACGAAAATAATCAATTTTGCATGATGAGTAGTTAACCAATCAATCCCTAAATTACGCCAAACGTAAGTATTTTTAAAGAAATAAGATCGACGAGGGTAATGTGCGGTTCTTAGATTTTAATCAAACAAGACTTATAAACCGTGGATGTAATGAAGGTTTCTCCCAACGGAGTTTCAACCGATAAGTCATAGTCCAATTTCTCCGGAGTCAAATTTAAACGTTGAGCGCAAGTAGGAGAAATAAAAGAATGGGTAGAGTCGGTATCAAATAAGGTATATACTTCACTAGAGTTTATGATAAACTTACCCGTGATGACCTCGTTTGGGTTCTCGCTTTACGGAAGGTTACAACAAACTTCTCCTTGAACTCACGGTTTTGTCTTTGTCTGGGGATGAGACTTTGATGCCTCCATCCAGTGGACTTGACTTGATTGCACGATAAAATCGGGCTAAGTGACCTTCTCTTCCACAATTGTAACATGCTTTGGATCTGCTGCGTATAGTTTGGGTGATGTGTCCTCCCTCGCATTTGTAACATACATTTGGCGGTGCGTTCTCCTTCCTTAACAACAGTCAAAAGTCTTTGACGTCCTTATCATTACTAAATCTCATCTTCTTAAAACTCCCACTTTTATTGTCTTGGCCATGATTACCATAAAGTGGTTACCATTTACGGAATGTTGATTCCTCCACGTTTGTTGTCACCGCTTCGATGACTGTTACCACTGGTATTTTCATTCTTCCGACTGCTTTCTCTTGGTTGTATTGACCCGTTATCGCGCTCCAATAATTGAGCCCTATTTACAACATCTGAATTCAAACACAGTTTATGAGAAATAAGATATTGACGTATCTCCAGTTTCAAACCTCTTAAAAACATTCACGTCATTCGCTCCTCATTATCAACCAAATGGGATGCAAAAGGATAACTCCATGAAATTTAGCCTCATCATTATTACCACGGCCATATTGTTTTGCTCCAACTTGATAAACTCTACCTCCTTGTGTAGCCGAATACTTCGGAAAGTATTTGTCATTGAAACGACTCTTGGAACTTCTCCCAAGACATCTTGAGTGCATCAGTGGAGTACGCTTCTGATTCCCACCCGATGTCTCCCTCCCACTAACATATAAAGGTGGCAAAGAAACCTTTTGCTCTCCTGAACATCCCAAGACATCAAATATCTTGGCGACCGCTTTATCTATGCATCCGCCTTTAAGTGGTTTTTGGCTTTCAATAAACTCCGTGGTCTCGGCTCCTTGAACTGCATTTTAGCGGTGGCCGTCCGAGAGTTTCGATGTTTCCACCTACATTTTTGGGCGGGGAGTTTCTCTTGCGATGTGTTGTCTTAATTGTAGTAAAGCTCTCCTAAACATTCCGCTCGTTCGCCATTTGGTCGGTGTTGTTGTTCACCTGAGGATTATTGTCTTCCTGTTGCACATTAGCTTGAGTATTAATCTGCGGTGACTCCACGATCTCATGTGCTTCATTGCTTATCTCAACATTTTCGGATGCCATTTTTCAAACTGCCACAAAACAAGGGTTAATTAATATATCACATATTATCCCTATACTCTGACCAACTAGTTAGATACCAAATAAACTTAGGTAGGTCATACTAGTGAAGGAATTCCCCGTCACTCCCTGTGACGCCCCCAAAATAGGTATACAACACCCATTCTGAGTGCGTCAAAATACATAGATGCGAAAACAACTACAACTTTATTAATACAACATAAAAAGCGTGAGTTTAAATACAAATATTGTCATCTCAGACAATATCCACACTCAAATAAGTCCTCAAAGACAATTATTGATACATTATTTTACAAAAATGGCGAGAGGACTACTAAAACGACTTCTAGAACCATCATTCCACACCCCGACTAGTACTCATTACATTCTCGCCTCACGAGAAAAAAATGGAACAACAAGGAAAAGGTGAGCTCAACTAGCCCAATAAAGAACATTATGACTAAGATAATATAAAACAAATTATTTCGTTGGGTCAGTGTCGGATGTTCCATGGATTTGATATCCACATTGCCCGAGGAACCAATCTTCACAATCGAGCCGAACATTGCTGCTTGGTACCAAGCTCGTCTTGTTGCTTGAGAAACTTTGCTCCGGCTTAGTTGCGTTGGGCGGATATTCCGATTATATCTTCCGTTTTGGAATATATGAGAATGTTATAATAATAAAAGACGAAAAAAATGATCCAAATAATACTTGAATACCGGTTCATCATATCCATGAAGGCGGGGAGCATTAGTATCAAAAGACATGACCAAGAATTCATAATGTCGCGGAGTTAAGGTAGTCTTTGGAATATCCTCCGTGTTTAACCGATTGATGATATATCGAGAAGTCGATCTATGAAAAGAATTGTCGCGTACTGTTTAGTCGATCGAAGACGACCAAGCTGACGGGGATGCAAAACTTGATGGTGACATGGATCATAAATATAAAGTCTGCAGAGTTACAATCTGAAGAAATGGTTCGAGCTCTTAGTAGTAGCGGATACATTATATCTTCAAGAATAGAATCTTAGTAGTCGACCCAAGGAATTCACGCCGAATTCCTCTTTGCTTTTCAACTACGAAGTTCAATAGGAGCCATTTACATGGGGCAGATGGGTTCTTATTACCGGGTTCAAGGTGATACTGATCGATTTAGCGCAGCTCCGGGGAGTAGGCGAGGAAGTTCTTGAGAATACCGTCGGATTTATTAACAATAAAATATCTATTTACATGGGATGACATATTTTTGTTTAAATACATGACATGAGCTAAGAAAGCTTGACATCGATACCAAAATTCATAATAGCAGCTACGGGGGAAATGGCCAGTGATTGATTTTAATGGTTTAATTGACTTATTATGATAAAAATATCATTCCAATGACATGAGGTTTCTCAGCCGGAGTTTAGTAGAAATAACCTTACGAAAATAATCAATTTTTGCATGATGAGTAGTTAACCAATCAATCCTAAATTCATTCCCCAATACTAAATTCCACGTCCTTTCGATGAAGATCCGCGATAACTCTTTTGTCGATCTGTCACCAGTTTGTATCGTTGTCGAATCGTTTGGATCTTTCTGTAGTCATTCGTACGCAACTCTGGTCCCAACAATGTTGCTTCTCCCACCTCATCCCAAAGATATTGGAAGCGACACTTTCGTCCATACAATGCTTCAAATGGAGCCACACCTATACTTTGCTCGATAAGCTTGTTGTTGTAGGAGAATTCCACCAATGATAAATACTTATCCCAACTCCCTTTGAAGTCTAGGACACAAAGTCTTAATAGATCTTCAAGAGTTTGAATAGTCCTCTCTGATTGTCCGTCCGTTTGAGGATGGTATGCCGAACTAAATCGTAAATCCGTCCCCATAGGTTTTTGCAAGTTAACCCAAAATCTTGAAGTAAATCTTGGGTCACGATCCGAAACTATGGATACTGGCATGCCATGCAATCTCGCAATCTCATCTACGTACATACGAGCAAGACGTTCAAGGGAATAAGTCTCCCGTATTGGCAAGAAATGAGCAGACTTGGTTAATCTATCAACAATAACCCAAATAACATTTATGCCTTGAGAAACCGTGGGAAGACCCATAAACGAAATCCATGGTAATGTGTTCCCACTTCCATTTCGTAATCTCAAGTGGTTGCAATGGACCTTTTGGCACTTGATGTCTCCGCCTTTACACGTTGACAAGTTAAACACCTCGAGATAAACTTCGTAATCTCTCTTCATATTGTTCCACCAAAATGTATGTCGAAGATCACGATACATTTTGGTACTTCCGAGATGGATTGCAAATGGTGTATTATGCGCCTCCATCATGATCTTGTACTTCAAATCAAAATCGTTAGGAACATGAAAAGTCAGGTGGACTCAAGTATTCCTTCTTCATCGATTCTTGCTTACGGAATAGCACCTTCTTGCACTTTCTTCTTCATACGATCACTCGGTCCGGTGCGTTTCGAGCAACTTTAACTTTTTCGATTAAAGTCGGTTCTATGCATATATTTGACTTCCTGCATAGGATCTTTTACTCAACGCGTCAGCTACCACGTTTTCTTTTCCAGGATGGTATTGAATATTGTAGTCGTAATCTTTCAACAGGTTATTCCCAACAGAATAATAAAGAATGGAATAACAGAAGTATTCACCATAAATGCGATAGATCGCACCGAAGCGTGTTATTCCCAAATGTAATAATAAATAATGGAACCAGTCCCGTAAGCGCACGAGCACGTGATATTCGGCTGAATAATAAATAATGGAACCGGTCCGGCGTAAGAAACGCCGCGCATGTGATATTAAAACGGAATAATAAATAATAGAACTAGGTCCGGCGAAGCGCATGCATGTGATATTCCGACATAATAATAAAGAAACGAAATATTAGAAGAATTTCACAATGTATACGCAAGACTTCAGATAAACAAAGTTATTCAATGAATAATAAGAATGAAATAATGTAATAATTTCACCAAGTATAGGGTATCCAGCGTATACAAAAGTTATTCCAAATGTAATAATAAAGAATGGAATAATGTAAGTTCTCTTCATGAATAAAAAGAAAGAATACCCCTTATGAAAGTACAACAAATAATATTCCATACCTTAGAAAAATTGAATCTTGAAGCGGTGAAGTAGCGAGAATACTTTTCTTCTTTCTCTCTATAGTTTCTCTTTTTAGAATTTGGTGAATTCGTAAGAAATAATGAAGGAATGAAATTCTATTTATAGGAGAATGGATTGAATAGTAACTAATTCATGAACGGTCCATTGATTTACTTTTAAGCGGACTCATTCATATTGGTTTACTATTAAAACTTAAAGCAACGGTCCATCTTGATTTCTTATTAAAACTTTAAACCAAATGATCCATATTGATTTATTATTATACTTTCCACCACCATTGGTCCATATTGATTTACTTATTATATCTTCAACCAACGATTACGAAAAATTAAAGACATCTCCTCATGGAATAATATTGTACCCAAAAATGATTTGGACCGAACTAAAATATATCTTACGGGCGAATAGTACCACGTGAATAGTAACTCGTGAATAGTAACTCATGAATATTAACTCGTGAATAGTAACCCATAAATAGTAACTCGTGAATAGTAACTCGACACGAAAAGTGTCCCGAATACCCAATTGAACAATATAACCTCCAGACATCAATTATACTAACACAAATAAGTCCAACACAATGGAACTATAAAATTCATCTTTAATCAACACGAACTTATTCATCATTAATATTATAATTCACAATATTTAACAACCGTGTCGTTTCAAGGAAAGAAAGGGCTTTCGATAAGGATTTCTCCTTATATCAGCCTTGATTAGGTGACCAAACCTCTCCTCGATGTAACTTAGACATCATCAATATTGCGCGAATAATAATATGAATAACTTTGTCGTCTCAATTATTGATTTAATAATATATCATATTATGTAGATGATACCGTAATAATAATTGAATCAATAATACGAGAGATATGATGATAAAGAATTCGAAAGCAATAATTGAGTATAACTTAGTGACACTCGCGAAGCATCAATAATCAATACTGGTGTCTTCTTATGCACGCAACCACGCCAGACATCGTACTTTTTACTAAGGGTAGTTCAACAGGTTTTAACGGTAACACCTCTGCCGATTTATTTTATAGAAAGATATTTTTGTCGTTTTTTAACTACTTACAATACTTTCGTTAATGGGGTCCACTAATGATTGTGTCGCCATAATGAATATTCCCTTTAAAAGCTAATATTCCCTGAGCCAATCGAATATTATATAACCACTTGCTTACTTTGCAAAATTTGTAAATATTACCCACAACTATAACATTATATCAAATCCACACCATAATATTCAAAAATATATTTTGAGAAAATTATTCTTTATTCATAAAAGTTGGGATCTTACATAAAGTATTGGTATGATCGTGACTATGGGTTCTCTTTGGTCAGTAGTGCAAAGTTGAATTGTTGACCATGACCATTGAATTTACAATGGAATATTTTTAGCTTAAGTGCAAGATGAATTGATCAACATGGTTATAATTATGGTTTATATAAATTCTAAAATGATTTTGTATTTCTTTGATATATGAATATCTTTGGCTTCGTAAAGCGTGAAATGACTGTTGTTGAATATTTTTGGCCCGTAAGCAAAAGATGAGCTGTTGATGAATATCTTTGGCCCAGTAGTGCAAAGATAAATTTATTAGTATGATTATGAGCGAATCGTGATTTCTTATGACCATGATCTTTGATGTTTCGTAAAGACGGTGATGAAAATTATCTTCGTCTTGGATGAGAAGAGAATTTAGAACCACAATTATGATTACAAGTTATTCATATGATTGTGGACCGTAATGTTGATTGATGCTACTGAGGATAAAACATTATTGGTGGACTTTTAACATGGAGAAGATAATAGACTTTTATGGTCTATTTGACTCTTCTAATGGATCGCTTCGTTCACCGCAACTATGGTGAAAAGTTTTATCATCTACCATATGTTCTAAATCTCCGATTTATTATTGATGAAGGCTATTAATAATTTAATTATCTTTAGTCATGATATTTTTTATCGAGCTAGTTGTGCTCACCCTTTTGCTTCACAATTCCTTTCATGTAATAAAAAAGTGTTCTTTGGGTCGGCTGGGGTAACAGGAGAATAGAGCAGTGGTCTCTAGGCGTGGAGGTTCTCCCAAACAAAGATAGAAAAGTGTGTTGTATTCTATACATCGCTTAGTAGTTATATTTGGTAAACCAAATAGGGTGAGGTTAACTCAACGTTGGAAGGGTGTTTTTACATTATCATACAAGATGTCTAATGACAAACAACCTCGTGTTATCATAAGACATGGTTGTGTACATCCACTTCTTTGAGTATATCTACGAAAGCACTACCTATATGATCTTCGAGTATATTTGAAATATAATTTTCACTTGGAGACAACGGAGATAATAATATGTCAAGAGAAGATCTCACCATTGGAAAGAAGATGATAGTAATCTTCTTATTTTTCTTCGGGGACTTTTGGGTCAACCAATGATAATTACGTGGGCATATGATATTAATCATAACCTGCAGACGCATGGCCTCCCATATACGAAGGTTTCTGAGCACTTCCCAAAGATTTTAATTTCTAAAGCAGCTTATCGATTGTGCATTTTTTATGTAAGTGTGCCATGGTGACGTCATTATTCAAGGTTGGGACATGAGTCACAAGTTGGTATATATTTGTATCAAAACTCACAACATATGTGTTGTTGTATTTTGCACGATAATTGTAGTAATAAAGTTGTAGTTGTTATCTCGTACCTATGTTTTAGCGACTCAAAATAGGTTGGTTGGATTGGACCTATTTTGGGGGCATTACATTTGGTATCGAGCTTAGGGATATGGTCTCCAAGTGAGATCCAGGGATTAAAACTAGGAAGGGAGGCGAGTAATATCCTTCGCTAGTGTGTGTCCTACCTAAGCTAAATTTTCTTACTTAAGTTGACAAATTGTGATATGTCAATTTACCTTTGTTTTAAAGCTGTATTCTAGAATGATATCTGAAATACAGGAGATGGGTAATGGGCAAATCATAATGACAGGGAAGATGGAATCTGAAATGAAAACAAGGTATTCTCAACTCTTCGAAATACCAGGTACGTAAATTTCGGGGACGAAATTTCATAAGGAGGGGAGATTGTAAGACCCCGAATTTTATGAAATAAAAGTATTCAATTTTTCTTATAATTACTATTCAGTAAATGGTTAAATTGATAAAAGTTTAAAGTTAAGGGTTATATATGTAAATATTTTAAATAAGTAAGTGGTTATAAAATACTCATTGTTGTCGGAGAATATTCGTTTTGTCGTGGAATATTCTTCTTCCGCCGTGGGAATATTAAATGCGACAAGCGATCCTTTTTTGTGGGTCCCATAACAGAAAGCCATTGGATGAAGAAAACGATAAGTATGAGTTTTTATAAATAATGGCGTAGTTGTTACCATAATTAATCTGTTTGTTGGAATACCTAATTGGTTAAAGTAAAAATACGTGGTGTTGCATAAGAATAATATGATATACACAATTATTGATTCTTACGTAAGAAAGGCACTACTCAATAATTGTTACAGCAATTACTGTTCAATATTTTATTTTATTGATTCAATAATTGCTACGTTGATATTTTATATTATTATTGTTTTAATAATTGTCACTACACAGTATTTTCCATTATCAGATCAATGATTCATATTATTTTAATAATATTACTAGATAACATTATTGGCAATGTCTAAAAAGTTCTGTCTAAGGAGAGATTTGGTCACCTAATTGCGCGCCAGTAAGGAGAAATCCTTATTGGATTATATGATAAGGAACGGCCTGGTTGTCATTATTGTGATTCTGTAATATTATTTGTGAATAATTAATTATTGATTTATATGATAAGAAAAATATTTATTTATGTGGATATAAATGGAGGAATTATTAGAAAAGTGAAAATAGTTGAAAATTGATTTTTTATCTTTTCTGATAAATAATTTATTTAAATATATTATTATATTATAATAATATAATAATTGTGATATTTTTACAATGAATGTGGGATATATGAGTAAAGGAGGAGGAAGAGTATTTTTGTTACTAAAAATATTTAAAACATGTTTTTCATGTTTGTGGACCCCATTTCTTGACTGAAATTTGATTATAGCTTGTAAAATCGTCCGTATGTGAATTTTGGTCAATTTCTGTTTGGAATTTAGAAAAACTTTCTTCTGCAAAGTTGTAGAGAATTGAATTTCCTATAGAAAGACATAAGATTCAAATTTTTTTGATAAAAGGGCTATTTATTATAAATTATTGAAGTTCAATAATTCATTAATTAATGAAGGCAAATGAATATTAATTAATTAATATTATAATGAGAACAAGAGTGTTATAATGAGAATAGGAGTGAGTTGTTCTTAACAAAAAAAAAAAAATACCCTACGTAGATTTTTAATTTATCTTTGTTGGAGTATTTTTATTTTTTTAATGTGATTTTAATGTGTTGAGTCATCCCATAAAATGGAGAAATGCGTAAAAAAAATATACTCTAAGTAAGACAAGTTACGCTTATTTGGAGTATTTTAATATTAAAATGACAACAATTGACCATGCAATGCAATATATTAAAATAAAAAGCCTAGTAAAAGCTTGTGTCAATTTGAAGCAATTATGGCATTCAATCTAAGCCTTTCAATAAGTTGATCAATGGTCCAAAAGTGGGTTTCTATATAGAATTGTTCATGACAACGGGTTGTCATGGATGGATTCCCTATATATATATATATATATATATATATATATATATATATATATATATATATATATATATATATATCTAGATGGGTCCGTGCCTCAAAGACCTGTATGGATGATTGGGATTTATTTTAAACTTTGAGCGGCTCGGATGATTTATTGAGTGATTGGGAAATTCAAAATTATTTGTATTTTATTTATATATATATATATATATATATATATATATATATATATATATATATATATACACACACAATCCCGATCAAGAGCAATACTCTTAAGTAACAATATTTCATAAAGAGCATTATTATTTAAGACCTCCGTGTTTTTCCTTTCTCTCTCCTCATTTGGTTTCTGTTTCACGACTAAGAGCAAAATAGACTTCCCTTGAGTTTCTTCGATCTGAGACCTGGACATGCCCTTCTCCAACTCTCCAGACGAATCCCTTATCGAATCGAAGTAGCCCAGTGTTTCTTTGACAAACTTGAGCTTCAGAAAGAAAAAGCCCTATAATCGAAGCCCTACAAATCTCGTTGTGCCCTAGAATCGGAAGCAAGTAGTTCGATCCCCCTCAATCCTTCACTTCGATTACACCACATGCTCATTTCTTCTTCTTCATTGTCAGATACTCCCCCCTGGTTGTGATGCCCCCAAAATTAGGTATACATCACCCATCTTGGGTCGTCAGATACATGGTACAGAATTCAAATACAATTGTCGTGTACAATACGACAAACATAAACTTTGAGTTTGAATACAAATATTATCTACTAGAGATTATACAAACTCAAAAGGAGTCCTCATTACAATTATTATCACACTATTTCACAGAATAGTGAGGACTACTAATGCTATCCTCTGGACCATCACTCCGTTCCCCGACTCATACCAGCTATATTCTCATTTCCTGAAGAGAACAGTGAAAAAAAGGGTGAGCTCAACTAGCCCAATAAGAAATATTATGACTAAGATAATACATAATAAATTATCGTTAGCCTTTAACAGTGTTAAACTGATAAAATATAACAACATCAAGTTTAACTGCAGCGGAACAAGCAATCCATTAAAAGAGTCAAGTAGAGAATAAAATCTACTATCTTTTATGATTTAAAAGGTTTTTTATGACTTTTATCGCTGGGACTTAGCTTAATAAATAATCCACATCATCGAATCACCCCGCACTACGGCCAAGGATATTCTTTAGTATCACGACCACAAATTATCCATGCACTACAACCAAGGACATTCGTGTATTCATTAATGGTCATGATCATGCCAACAATCGTCCATCAATGCACTACGGGCCAATGAGGACTTTTACCACATCATTTGTAACATTACTACCATGATGATTACACCGAATAATCCACGATCATAATCATACCAAGTCCATCTATGCACTACAGGCCACAGATGACTTTCAACATAACATAAACATGAGGATGATGACAATGATATAAGAATTCAATTAAACAAGTTCAAGAATTAATTTGTCCAAGAACTACTAATGTCCAAATTGTCAACATGATACTGCTTTGTAGAGTAAAATTCAAAAATGATCAGAAGAATATTTCCATGAAAAGATACTAGATGAAGCGCAAATATCAAGGATATTCTACTAATTTCATGGAGTATAGAAGTCAAAACTTTAACCAATTGAGTATAATAAAGAATGGAATAACAAAAGAAATCACCACGTAAATGCGGTACTTCAGATAGACGAGTTATTCCAACGAGAATACTAAATAACGGAACCAGTCGAGAAATTACATGCCAAGCGGATGTTCCAAAGCGAATAATAACGAATGGAATAACAACGAAATCACCATGCGCATGCGATACCCGCAGACGAGTTATTCCGAGAATACTAATAAGGGCGGAATCAGTGCGGCGTAAACGCACGCGATGTGATATTCCAACGTAATAATAATAATGATGGAACCCGGTCCGGCGTAAAAAACGACAGACAGGATATTCTAACGTAATAATAAAAGCGGAATCGGTCGGCGTAAAGAAAGCTTTGATGAGGATATTCCAAGAATAGTAAAGGCGGAATAATAGAAGAATGTCACCAAGTATAGGGTATGTACGACCCCAAAATAGGTCCATTCAATCCAACCCATTACGAGTCGCCAAATACATGGTACGAAAAATAACTACAACTTTATTACAACAATTGTCGTGCAAAATACAACAACACATATATCTGCGAAGTTTGGATACAAATATATACCAAATGTGACACATGTCCCAAGTAGTGGACAACACCTCACAAATGATACCTTACATAAAGGTATAGTCAAAAAGCTGTTTTAGGAATTAGAATCTTTGGGAAGTGCTCGAGGAAACCTTCGTGCATGGGAGGCCGTGCGTATAGGTTATGATAGATATCATATGGCCACAGAATTATCCTTGGTTGATTGATAGACCCCTAAAGAAAAATGAGAAGATTACTATCATATTCTTCCCAATGGTGAGTCTTCTCTTGACATATCATTATCTCCACTTGTCTCTAATTGAGGGTTATATTTCAAATAGACTCAAGATCATATAGATAGTCTTTGGTAGATATACTCAAAGCAAGTGGATGAAAGCACAACCCTGTCTTATGATGACACGAGGTTGTATGTCATTAGACATCTTGTATGATAGTGGCAAAACACCCTTCCAAGTTAAATTCACCTCACCTCAACATCTATGACCACCGATTCTATTTCCTTGTTATTCCCCATTTCGACCCAAATTTACACTTTTATTACACGAAAGGAATTGTGAAGCAAAAGGGTGAGCACAACTAGCTTCGATAAAGAATATCATGACTAAAGATAAATAAATTATCAATAGCCTTCAACAAAGTAATAAATCGGAGATTTAGAACATATGGTAGATGATAAAACTTTTCAACCATAGTTGCGGAACGAAGCGATCCATTAGAAGAGTCGAATAGTATATAAAGTCTATTATCTTCTCCATGTTAAAAGTTCACCAACAATGTTTTATCCTGTGACACCAATCAACAATTCACGCCCACAATCACATGTATAACTCATAATCGTAATTGTAGTTCTAAATTCCTTTTCTCATCCAGACAAAGATAATTTTCATCACTGAAACATCAAAGATTATGGTTATACCAAATCACGGTTTATGTTCATAATCCTATTTAATAAATTCATCTTTGCACTACTGACCAAAGATATTCATCAACAAGTCATCTTTGCACTACGAGGCCAAAGATATTCATCAACCAGGTCATCTTTACACTACTGGACCAAAGATATTCATCAATAATTGATCTTTGACTAAAAGCCAAAGATATTCATATCTCAAAGAAATACATAATCATTTCGAATTTATATAAACCATAATTATAACCATATATGTTGATTAATTCACCTTTGCACTTAAGCTAAAGATATTCAATTATAAATTCAATGGTCATGATCATACAAGGTCAACAATTCAACTTTGCACTTTCTTCGGGCCAAAGAGAACCTATAGTCACGATCATACCAATAATCTATCCATCTTTACACTCAAGTCAAAGAGAAATATCATTATTAGGGTTATAAGAATGTTAAATATGATAATAAAAATAATATAATCAACATATAGATTTAATCTTAAGAGTAAGATTCATAAATCAATGATCTCATAACACCTTAATCAAAATGTTATAAATCACTTAATAATCTCATAATCTAATATTATTAATACTACTACAATATTTTAATCATTTCTTAAACTTATAAATAATTTATTTTAATTGTTTACACTTTACTAATAAATGCATTTAATCATCTTAAAATGCCAAACTCATAAGATCTCATCACCAATAACCAAAACCCTCATCAAAAATCTGCATATACCTCATATATGATTCTCAAGCCATAAAATCATATTTTCTAATTTTCTTACTTCACAAAACATATTTAATTCATTTACTCATAACTAGAACATTTTCATGAAAAATATCAAATCCGTTCCAAAAATATTTCTTTTTTGGGATTTAGCATAATATAGTTCCATATTGAACATATATTTTTCTCATAATTTTTAAAATTCATTTACTATTTTTCACATGGCCAAAACCACCGAATATTCATACATTTATCATAAATTGTAATTTTATCTAAAAATTTCTAAATTTACAGGGTATACTGATATTATATAGATGTACTCCCAATAAAAATTTCATCAATTTTGGAGTTAATCACAAGGAGTTATAAGGGTTTTCTTTTAAAATAGTCTTTCCTCATAAAATTCATAACTCTTAATCTATACATCCAAAAATCGCCATTTTTGGACACAATCAACAAAACTCATCAAATTATCATTTCAAATTTTTCAAGAATTTTTGAAGGTTTAGAAGAATTTCGAAATAATAACCCTTAAAATCCCTTATTATCCCTTACCTCAAAAGAGCAGTACTTCTGACTGGAATAACGTTGAACGAACTTGCACCGTATAGCAATACTCAAAGTATACTCAAAATACTCACAAGAATACGTTCGATAATATAGAGAGAGAAAACTTCAGTTTCTGATGTGATTTTCAATTATAACCTAAGCACCCTATTTATAGGAAATTGCTTAGAACACCAAAGCAGAAAATTTATTAAAATAATAATATTATATTTTTTTTCCAAGACTTCATACGTATGCTCTCAACATCAGAACTCAAATTTCAACACATGTTAAATGAGGGAAACAAAATATAAAAAACGTTTTTGTTATTTAAATTATTTTAAACTTCCAAAAATCAATTATTTCGGAGCTTCAAAACTTCAATAATTCATAATAAATAGCCCTTTTCCGAAAATTCGAATCTTGCGAGTTTTTATAGGAAATTCAATTCTATACAACTATGCAGAAGAAAGTTTTTTCCAAATTCCAAACAAAATTGACCGAAATCCACAAATGAGCGATTTTACATTTATAATCAAATTTCGATCAAGAAATGGGATCCACCAAACACATAAAACATGCTTTAAATATTTTTGGTAACAAAATACTCCTCCTCCACATATACTCATATATCCCACATTCATCGTAAAAATATCATCATTAATATATTATTAAAATAATATATTTAATTGAATTATTTTATCGAGAAAAGATAAAATATTAATTTTCAACAATTGTCACATTAAAAATTTTCTCCATTTATATCCTCATAAAATCAATATTTTTCTCATCATATAAATCAATAATTAATTATTCACAAATAATATTACAGAAACACATTATTGACAATCAGGCAGTTCAGGAAGAGAGGGGCTTTCAATAAGAATTTCTCCTTCTTGGTAGCGATTAGGTGACCAAACCTCTCTGAAGCAGAACTTTCTAGACATTGCCAATAATGCTATCTAATAATATTATTCAAATAATATAAATTATTGATCGATAATTAATGAAAATATCTTGTGTAGTGGTAACAATTATAAAATATAAAATATCGCAAAGAATTATTAAATCAAAAATAAAATATTGAGCAATAATTCATCGTAACAATTATTGAGTGGTGCCTTTTACGTAAGAATCAATAATTGGTGCAATACCGTATCCTACTGTGCAACAACGCGTATTACTTTACTTTACCCACGGGTATTCCAATGATGTTAATTAATAGTAACCACTACGCCATTATTTATAAAAACTTTAATTTGTCTTTTTCTTCATCCGACAGTTATTCTGTTATGGGGCCCACAAATGGCTGCGCCGTCATACGAATATTCCCAACAGAAAGAATATTCCACGAGCCAACGAATATTCCCCGACAACAATGAATATTTTATAACCACATGCGTATTTTTGAAAAAAAAATCATATATCACCCTTAACTTTAACTTTTTATCAATTTAACCATTCTTTGAATTGTAATTATAAGAAAATTGAATACTTTTATTTCATAAAATTGAGGGTCTTATGAGGTAATCCAGCGTATACAAGTTATTCAACAGAATAATAAGCAATGGAATAACAATGATTCTCTTTCATGAATAAGAAAGAATAACACCCCTTTACGAATACAACAAATAATATTCTCTACCTTAAGAAGAAAATCTTTGGATATATAAGTAGTGAAATAGCGAGAATACTTTCTTCTTTCTCTCTATAGTTTATCTCTACAGAGTTTCGGTGAATTCATAAGAAAATAATGAATGAATGAGCTTTATTTATAGAAAAATGGAATGCATAAGTAACTAACTCATGAGCAGTCGAGATTGATTTACTTTAATCTGACGGTCCATATTTAAAGCAAAATAAAATAAAATATATTCTATTTATAATCTAATAAAATGAATAACTTTATAAAAGATTTTACTATCTGCAAAACACTATGCGAGCACTATGCAAACACTATGCATAATAAAATATAATATATTCTAATTATTGTCTAATAAAGCGAGATAGCTTTATAAAAGTATTACATTTTTATATAAAAGATTTATACTACTAAAACCTTACACAGATGACACTTATGTGTGAGACCCCGATTTTATGAATAAAGATTTAATTTTCTCGAAATATTTTTTTTATATTATGGTGTGGATTTGAGATAATGTTATAGTTGTGGGTAATATTTATAAATTTTGCAAAATACATGCAAGTTGTTATATAATATTCGATCGGGTCTGGGGAATATTCGTTTTAACGAGAGAATATTAAAGTACAACTACAAGACAATCATTGGTGGACCCCACAAGCGAAATTATTATCGGATTGACGAAAATGACAAAATACTTTATAAAAATAACTCTATGGAAGTTTTACTGATTAAGCTGTTGAAACACCCGGTGTTAAAAGCAAATAATGCTGGCGTGCAATAAAGATGTACACGGTATTAATTATTGATGCTTACGTGATAAGTCACTTTCGAGTTTTATTGGTATTATTAATGTAATAATACAAAAATCTTTATATAAAAAGAATACTTTTATAAAGTTATTCTATAAATAGAATATATTATATTCTATTATGCATAGTATTGCATAGTGTCTGCATAGTATTTTGCATTGTAAAATCTTTTTATATAAAACAGAATACTTTTATAAAGTTATCTGTTTTATTAAACAATAATTAGAATATATTATATTTTATTATACATAGTATTTGCATAGTGCCTGCATAGTATTTGCATAGTAAAAATCTTTTTATATAAATAGAATATATTATATTTTATTTAAAAAATTTCTTTAAATATGGATAGTCCAGATTAAAGTAAATCAATACTGGACCGTTCATGGTTTAGTTCTTATGCATTCCATTTTTTCTATAAATAGAAGCTCATTCTTCATTATTTTTTACTTAATTCAATTGAACTCTAGAGAGATAAACTATAGAGAGACTATAGAGATAGAAGAAAAGTTTTCTCGCTACTTCACTACTCTTATATCAAGTATTATTTTACGGTTAGGGATATTATTCTTTTTGTATTCAAGAAGAGAACTTACATTATTCCATTTCTTTATTGTTATGTTGGAATAACTTTTGTACGCTGCAGTACCCTATACTTGGTGACATTCTTCTATTCTTCTATCTTTATTATTCGCACCGGAATATCACATGCATCTTTATACGGGACTGGTTCCATTTTATTATTACATCGGAATATTCATGCATCTTTATACAGGACTGGTTCCATCATTTATTATTCCGCATTTATTATTACATTGAACATCCCATGGGTGTGAATCTCACACGACTGGTTAAGATTATTATTATTACATTGGAATAACCAAATCTGCAATCTACCGTATGCATGGTGATATCTTTTGTTATTCTATTCGGTATTATATTCATTGATTAAAATTTTAACTTCTATACTCTAAGAAATTAGTGGAATATCCTTGATATTTGCGCTTACATCCGATATCTTTTCGTGGAAATATTCTTACGAGCATTCTTGAATTTTACTCTCAAAGCGAGTTATCATGTTGACAATTTGGACGTTATTGGTTCCTAGACAAATTAATTCTTGAACTTGTTTAATTGAATTCTTATATCATTGTCATCATCCTCGTGTTTATGTTATGTTGAAAGTCATACGGCACTGTAGTGCATAGATGGACTTGGTATGATTATGACCGAGGGATTATTCGGTATAATCATGGCCAGTAATGTTACAAATGATGTGAAAATTAAAAGTCCTCATTGGCCCGTAGTGCATTGATGGGACGTTTTTTAGTATGATTATGGCTATGGATTCTCTTGACGAGGAGCAAAGATGAATTATTTTATGGCATGATCGGGAGACAGAGTTGATGAAAACACGATTATCTTTGGCGTAGTGCATGGATAATTCGTGGTCGTGATACTAAAGAATATCCTTGGCCTTTTGTAGTGCGGGGATGATTTCATGATGTGAATTATTTATTAATTTGAGTCTCGGTGATAAAAGTGATGAAAACTTTTAAATCATAAAAGATAGTAGATTTTTTATTCTACTTGACTCTTTGAATGGATTGCTTGTTCATACCGCAGTTAAACTTGATGTCTATTGTAGATTTTATCGGTTTAACATTGTTGGAGGCTAATGATAATTTATCTACGCATTATCTTAGTCATAATATTTCTTCTTTGGGCTAGTTGAGCTCACCCATTCTTTCACTTTTTTCTTCGTGAAATGAGAATATATTTGAGGACGAGTTGGGGGAGCGGAGTGATGGTCCAGAGGATAACATTAGTAGTCCTCACTATTTTGTGAAATAGTGTGATAATAATTGTAATGAGGACTCCTTTTGAGTTGGTATAATCTCTAGTAGACAATAATTGTATTCAAACTCACGGTTTATGTTTTGTCGTATTGTACCTTGGCACGATTGTATTAGTAAGTTGTATTTGAATTCTGTACCATGTATCTGGTGACCCAAGATGGGTGATGTATACCTAATTTTGGGGGTGTCACACTATGCATAATAGAATATAATATATTTTATTTATAGAATAACTTTATAAAAGTATTCTGTTTTATATATAAAAAGATTTTTTGTATTATTACATTAATAATACCAACAAAAACCGAGTGACTTATCACTTAAGCATCAATAATTAATCTAGTGTATGCTACTTATGCAACCACGCGTACATTGTATTTTTTAACACCGGGTGTTTCAACAGTTAACGGTAAAACTTCCGCTATAAGACCCCGAATTTTATGAAATAAAAGTATTCAATTTTTCTTATAATTACTATTCAGTAAATGGTTAAATTGATAAAAATTAAAGTTAAGGGTGATATATGAATGTTTTTTTCAAAATACACAAGTGGTTATAAAATATTCATCATTGTTCGGGAATATTCGTTTGGTCGTGGAATATTCTTTTTATGTCGGGGAATATTAAATGCATTTACTCCACGTATAAACCATTTGTGGGCCCCATAATGTAATAACCGCATCGGATGAAGAAAAGCGACAAAATTAAGTTTTTATAAATAACTGGCGTAATCGTTACAATTAACATTGTTGGAATACCCTTTGGGTAAAATAAAGTAATACGCGTTGTTGTTATGAAGAAGATTACCTGATGATACAAATATTTTTAAATTATTGATTCTTACGTAAGAAGGCACTACTCAATAATTGTTACGATAATTATCGTTCAATATTTTATTTTATTGATTCAACGATTCTTTGCGTTGATATTTTATATTACTGTTGTTTCAATAATTATCACTGCACAATATTTCTCATTATTAGATCAATAATTTATATTATTTGAATAATATTATTAGATAACATTATTGGCAATGTCTAGAAAGTTCTGTCAAGGAGAGGTTTGGTCACCTAATTGCGCTTTTGAAGAAGGAGAAATTCTTATTGGAAAGCCCCTCTTTTCTCGAGGAGAAACTACCGGTAGTCATAATTGTGATTACGTAATATTATTTGTGAATAATTAATTATTGATTTATATGATAAGGAAATATTTATTTGATGTGGATATAAATGATGGATTTATTTATGTGGTTATAAATGAAGGAATTAATTTTGAGGTATTTTATCATTATTTTTGTCGGAATGAAGGTATTAAAAATTAAACCAGTGTTTTTGAGATATATTACGTGAGTTATAATTTTTAATCCGACCGTTGGATCATTTTAATTTTTGGATATGTTATACATATATAAGTTGAGTATATGTCCACAAATTTTGAACCGTTAAAAATGAACGTATGATTTTTTATGAATTTTAAGAGGTGAATGGTTCAGAAATTGTTGAAGTATCCGAATTTAGCATTTTGGTAGAAAATTCTAGAATTGAGTGGGCCCCACTTGTGGTTGGTGAGAAATGTGCTAAATTTTATTTTAAATGTGGTGGGTGGGAATAGTAAGCAGTAAAGCCATCAAAGTTCAGCAGTCAAGTCTCGCTAAATTTTCCTATAAATAGAAATTTAAGTTGTAATTAAAAATCACACCGTAAACAAGTTTTTCTCTCTTTCTCTCTAGATTATTGAGTGTATTTTGTGAGTATTTAGATACTTGGTGAGTTGATATTCATCGATTGCAAGTTTCCTTCAACATCATATCCGATATCCAAATGTAAGTCACGCTTTTTGAGGTAAGGGATAGTAAGGGATTTTAAGGGTTATTATGTTTTTCAGTTCGTACTTCTTCTGACCTTCAGAAAATTCTGGAAAAATTTGAAATGATATGTTGATGAGTTTTATTGATTGTGTCCAAAAATGGTGATTTTTGGATGTATAGATTAAGAGTTATGAATTTTATGAGAAAAGACTATTTTAAAAGTAACCGCTTATAACTCCTTATGGTTAACTCCAAAATTGATTAAATTTTTATTAGGAGTACATCTATATAATATCAGTGTACTCTGTGAATTTTGGAATTTTTGGATAAAAGTAAAATTTATGATAAATGTCTAAATATTCGGCGGTTTTGGCCATATGAAAAATAGTAAATGAATTTTAAAAATTCTAAGAAAAATATATGTTCAATATGGGACTATATTCTGCTAAATCCCAGAAAAGAAATATTTTTGGAATTAATTTGGTATTTTTTATGAAAATGGACTAGTTATGAATAAATGAGTTAAATATGTTATGTGAAGGAAGAAAATTGGAAAATATGATTTTATGGCTTGAGAATCATATATGTGGTATATGCAGATTTTTGATGAGGGTTTTGGTTATTGGTGATGAAATCTTATAAGTTTGGCATTTTATGATGATTAAATGCATTATTTAGTAAAGTGTAAACAATTAAAATAACTTGTTTATAAGTTTAAGAAATGTTATTCTTTCAATATCATTATATTAGAAATATTGGTATGGATTTTATTATGGAATTTCTACCTTTTTGTGTCAGGTTATTATTCATGAGATTCTATATCATGAGTTACTATTCACGGAAGTTACTATTCACTGGTACCATTCACTACAAAATTGGTTTCTTTTTCTAACCAAATTATAGTTGATTTATGAATATTACTCGGAGATTAAAACTATATATTGATTATATTGATTTTATTATCATATATAATATTTTTATAACCACGATGTTGAAATTTCTCTTTCTTTGGAGTGTAAAGATGAGTAGATTATTCGTATGATCGCTTATATTAGGGTTCTCTTTCGGCAAGAAGTGAAAAATTGAATTATGATTGGTATGATCATGACCATTGAATTTATAATTGAATATCTTTAGCTTAAGTGCAAAAAGTGAATTGATCAACATGGTTATAATTATTGTTTATATAAATTTGAAATGATTATATATTTTTTTGAGATATTAATATATTTGGCCTGTAATGCAAATATGAACTGTTGATGAATATATTTGGCTTGTAGTGCAAATATGAACTGTTGAGGAATATCTTTGGCCTGTAGTGCAAAGATGAATTGTCGATGAATATCTTTTGCCAGTAGTGCAAAGATGAACTGTTAATGAATATCTTTGGCCCGTAGTGCAAATATGACCTGTTGTTAAATATATTTGGCCAGTGGTGCGAAGATGAACTATGGATGAATATCTTTGGCCCGTAGTGCAAAGATGAATTTATTAGTATGATTATGAACAGGAACTGTGATTTGGTATAACCATGATCTTTGATGTTTCAGGTAAAGACATGTGATGAAAATTATATTCGTCCTGGGTACGAAGAGGAATTTAGAATCACAATTATGATCATGAGATATTCATATAATTGTGGAAAGGCTGTTGATTGATGTTACAGGATAAAACATTGTTGGTGGACTTTTAATATGGAGAAGATAATAGAATCGTATTGTCTATTTGACTCTTCTAATGGATTGCTCGTTCCGCTACAACTATGGTTGAAATTTTTATCATCTACCATATGTTCTAAATCGATTTGTTATTGATGAAGGCTATTGATAATTTAATTATCTTTAGTCATGATATTCTTTATTGAAGCTAGTTGTGCTCACCCTTTTGCTTTTACAAATCCTTTTCGTGTAATAAAAGTGTACCGGGTCGAAATGGGGTAACAAGGAAAGAATCTGTGGTCTCTATCGTGGAGTTCTCCCTAAAACAAGATAGACAAGTGTGTTGTATACATCTTTTAGTAGTTATATTTGGTGAATCATATAGGAGAAGCGAACCCAACGTTGGAAGGGTGTTTTGCCACTATCATACAAGATGTCTAACGACATACAACCTTGTGTCATCATAAGAGGCAGGGTTGTGCTCATCCACTTGCTTGAGTATATTTACGAGCACTACCTATATAATCTTGGTGTTTGTTTGAAGTATAATTCTTAATTTGAGATGTGGAGATAATGATAAGTCAAGAGAAGACTCACCATTGGAAAGAATATGATAGTAATCTTCTCGCTTTTCTTTTGGGGTCTATTAATCAACCAAGGATAATTTCGTGGCCATATGATATCTATCATAACCTTTAAGCATGGCCTCCCACGTATACGAAGGTTTCCTTGAGCACTTCCCAAAAATTCTAATTTCTAAAATGCTTTTTGACTATACCTTTATGTAAGGTGTCATTGTGATGTCTTTATCCACGATTGGGACATGAGTCACAGTTGGTATATATTTGTATCCAAACTCAAAGATATGTGTTGTTGTATTTTGTCACGACAATTGTTGTAATAAAGTTGTAGTTATTTTTCGTACCATGTATTTGGCGACTCGAGAATGGGTTGGATGGAATGGACCTATTTTGGGGTTGTCACATCCATGCCGTTATTTTCATAAAAGTATTTTTGTCGCTTTTCAATCAAATAATAATTTCGCTATGGGGTCCACCAATGATTGTGCCGTTGTACTAATATTCCTGTTAAAAGCGAATATTCCCCGATCAATCGAATATTATATAACAACTTTATGTACTTTTGCAAAATTTATAAATATTACCCACAACTATTATATCAATTTCACTCCATAATATTCAAAAATAATATTTATAGAAAATTCATCTTTATTCAAAAAGTTGGGGTTTTACAATCTCCCTTCTTATGAAATTTAGCCCTCGAAATTAAGTGGTATGACTGGTATGTCAAAGAGGTAAGGATACCTTGATTTCATTTGATTCTAACTCCCAAGTCATTTCCTCAACATCGTGGTTTCTCCACAAAACTTTGACTTGAGATATAACCTTGGTGCGTAGAATATTTTCCTTCTTATCCAAGATTTGAAGAGGAACCTCTTCATACGTCAAATCTTCGGCTATTTCGTCCGGTTCCAACTCAATAATGTGGTTCGGGTCTTCCACATATTTACGTAACATGGATATGTGAAAAGCGTTATGAACACGAGACATACTTGGTGGTAAAAGCGAAGTCTATAGGCCACGCTTCTACTCGATCAAGGATTAAAATGGGCCGATAAATCGATGATTGAGCTTTCCTCTCTTTCCAAATCTCGTAACCCTTTCCATGGAGCAACACGTAACAACACACGATCTCCTATATCGAATTCCACGTCCTTTCGATGAAGATCGAAGATAACTCTTTTGTCGATCTTGTGAGATTTTATATCGTTCTTGGGATCGTTTGAATTTTTTTCTCGTAGTCATCACGCATTCAACTCCCGGTCCCAACAACGTTGCTTCACCCACCCTCATCCCAAAGATAACGGAGAAACGACACTTTCTTCCATACAACGCTCGAATGGAGCCATGCCAATACTTGATTGATAAATGTTGTTATAGGAAAACTCCACCAATGGTAAGAACTTGTCCCAACTTCCTTGAAATCAAGGACACGAGTCTTAATAGATCTTCAAGAGTTTGAATACTCCTCTCCGATCGTCTCGTCAAAATGCGAGGATGATACGCTTAGAAATTTAAGTCAGAATTGCATCTCCATAGCTTTTCTCGCAAACTAACCCAAAATCGTGAATGAATCTTGGGTCTCGATCGGAAACTATGGATACCGCATACCATCTTGATCTTACAATCTCATTTTATATACATACGAAAGAAGACGTTAAATAGAATATAATATATTCTATTTATAGAATAACTTTATAAAAGTATTACATTTTATATAAAAAGATTTTCGTATTATTACATTAATAATACCAACAAAAACCGAGTGACTTATCACTTAAGCATCAATAATTAATCTGGTGTCTTACTTTATGTAACCATGATATTATCGCACTTTTTAACAAGGGTGTTTCAACAGTTAACAGTAAAACTTCCGCCTTTATTTTCATAAAGTATTTTTTGTCGTTTTCTCAATCCGACAATAATTTTGTTGTGGGGTCCACCAATGATTGTCTTAGTTGTACTAATATTCCCTCGTTAAAACGTAATATTCCCAGAACCAATCGAATATTATATAATTTGCGTACTTTGCAAAATTTATAAATATTACCCACAACTATTATATCAATTTCACTCCATAATATTCAAAAATAATATTTACAGAAAATTCATCTTTATTCAAAAAGTTGGAGTTTTACACTGACCATAAACTAATATTTAGTTTATTTTTATTAGTTACTTTTGCTTAATCAAATGACCAAAAAGTTTCTTCTAAGTTCTAACTTAGGCTATGTTTGGGCCACTTGATTTAATTATTGGGTTCTCTAATTAATATGATTGGGCCATCTAAATTATCATGGTCCAATACTTTAATTTTATCTTACCCTAATCATTTACTTAGAGTTTTCATACCACTAATTTTGGAATTTAGATAATTACTCATATACATTTAATTTTATAACCCAATTAGACTTGTTTTAATTAAATTATAAACAATTAATTAGTTGAGATGTATAAAATAAATTTATTTATTAATATATTTATTAAATACTAACATTCTTCAATTTACTATAAACCTTAGGTTATCTATATATATATATATATATATATATATATATATATATATATATATATATATATATATATATATTGTAAATAAGCTGGAGATAACTACAACGCCCTATAGTACTATAATGTATATTTATATCACTTAATTGTAACCATTATTTTTAATTTGACTGCCCTCTATTTTAAGTATAATAAGTGACATAATTAATTTTTAAATATGAACTTAAAGTAAATCTGACTTCTTTTTTAATTTCTATGTACTAAAAGTAGAGATGTTTTGATTTATTTTTGTCAATTTTCGAAATTATAATTGCTATATGTCAACTAATGTTAATATTCATTATTTTAAAATTTTAAAAGACGTCATATTTACTTTAAATTTTAAACTTTTGTAAATTAATTTCAAAATCTATCTCTAATTTTATTTATTTAGATAGTAAATAATATCTTATAATTCTAGGTGTGTTTACACATTACACAGTACACTATCGAACTCTCATTTTTCCTTCGTCCTCACTCAGTCACTCTCCTTTCTCTCTCTATCCAAAATGCATTCTTCTGTTCGAATTCTCCAACTAATAATTATAGAGATATATATATGCATTTTTTTTTGCAATTTTAATATATATTCTAATATTTTGATTTTTGACCTAGAATTCTAAATGAAATACGGAAAAAGACAGAATCTATGGGATTGATTCTGCCACAGCCTCGTCTTCAGATTACGTAATTTATTAGCTGCAATTAATTTTATTTACTGGTTTTTATTTTAAGTGATTGCTTAAAATAGTAATAAAAAAAAAAGAATAAATATTGTAAAGAAGAAGATCTGATAAATGAATGCGTTGTTACTTTTAGTTTGTCTCCCATAATAATAATTTGGTATGCATGCTATATTTTGATAGATTTACTTACTAAAATAAAGTGATTGATATAGACGTCTATATTTAATTTCTAAAAGGCTTAAATATTAATTAGTGCGACACCTCCAAAATAGGTATACATCACCTATTTTGAGTTGTCAATACACGGTACAGAAATAACTACAATTTTATTATTACAACAGTAAAAATATGAGTTTAAATACAGATATTGTCATCTAAACAATATTCACATACAAATAAATTCTCATCATAATTATTGATACATTATTTTACAAAAATGGTGAGGACTACTAAACAACTCTCTAAAACCATCATTCCATACCACCTATTTCGTACTCGCTACATTCTCGCCTCACGAGAAGAAAAATGGAACAACAAGGAAAAGGGTGAGCTCAACTAGCCAAGTAAAGAATATTATGACTAAGATAATATCAACAAATTATCGTTAGTCTTCAACGAGGAAAAATTTAATAGAATCTGATAGACAACAAGTTTTAAATCAATACTCGCAGCGGAAAATATTAATTTCATAGAAGAGTTACGTAGAGGATGAAATCTACTAATATCTATGAATTTAACGATCCATCATCAATATTTTTATCCATGTAACATCAATCAATATATATACGGAATCATATATTCATCCTTGCACTACTATGTGGCCGAGGACATTCACGATTAATGGTCATGTTCATCTAAACACTGTTCATCTTTTTGCACTACGGGCCAAAGATATTCATCAGAAATCTTTCATCTTTGTCTACTGAGCCAAAGATATTCATCGAAATCAATCATCTTTGCCTTTACTGGGCCAAAGATATTCGATAATATCATCATTTAAGATGAAGATGATGAAAAATATTTTTTTTAAAAAGCGAATCCGGTGAAACAAAATAACAAGGATTAAGGATTAAGGATTCGTACTTTGTTTTATCCATGTCAAAAAATACCTCAAAAATAATCATAGTGGTGTAAAATTCAAGAATGATCAAAACATGGATACAATTAAAACTAGTATCCCTGATAGATATTTTGGACGAAAAAGAAAATTTTCATTTTTCAATGAATAGTTAAGATTATTCGCGAATAATGCAGATACGTAAATAATGCAGAGTATCGTGAATAGTAACTCGACACCAAAAGTTCCAAATTTGATAAAAACTTCAGATCAATATTTCAAAGATAATGATATTGAAGAAATAATATCATTACTGAAAAAAAAATATCCCTACCTCGAAAGATTTTATACTTAAATTTGAAACATCTGGATATAGTAATGACTTGAACTTGCAAGTATAGCAATACTCAAAGTATACTCAAAATACTCACAAGAATACGCTCGATAATATAGAGAGAAAATTTGATTTACGGTGTGATTTTCAATTCTAACCTAAGCACCTATTTATAGGAAAATCATAGAACACCAAAGTAGAAAATTTAATATAATATTATTATATAATTTAAATTTTCCTACGCCATCTTTTGTAGAACTCAATTCACCCACCTTTGTTGCCCCACAATAATGACAAAAATAAAAAACATTTTTTTGTTATTAAAAACAATTAAAACTTCCAAAATCAATTATTTTGACTTGAACTTCAATAATTCACAATAAATAGCCCTTTTGTCGGAAAATTCGAATCTAGAAATTTTTTATAGGAAATTCAATTCTCTACAATTTTGCGAAGAAAGTTTTTCCAAATTCCAAATGAAATTGGCCAGGAAATCCACAAACCAGGCGATTTTACTTTATAATCAAATTTCGGTCAAGAAATGGGGTCCACCGACATGTTTAAAATTGTTTTAAACATTTATTGCAATAAAAATACTCTTCCTCCTCGTATACTCATATATCCCACATTCGTTGTAAAAATATCACCATTATTATATTATTAAAATATAATAATATATATTTAAATGAATTATTTTATCAAAAAAGATAAAATTTCAATTTTCAACAATTGTCACATTAAAATGTTCTCCATCTATATCCACATAAAATCAATATTTTCTCATCATATGAATTAATAATTAATTATTCACAAATAATATTCTGAGAATCACAATATTGTGACTGTGCGGTTCCGGAAGAGAGGGCTTTCGATAAGAATTTCTCACTCTTGGTGGCCTTGATTAGGTGACCAAACCTCTCTTTAGATAGAACTTTCTAGACATTGCCAATAATGTTATCTAATAATATTATTGAGGATAATATGAATTATTGCTTTGTTAATGAAAAATCTTGTGTAATAACAATTATTGAAATAATGACAATATAAAATATCAACACAACAATTATTGAACCAATAAAATATTGAGCGATAATTCTCGTAACCATTATTGAGAAAGTGTCTTCTTACGTAAGAATCGATAATTGGTGCAATAACGGTACAGCCATCTTCTTGTGTTTTAACCACAGAGTATTTTAACAAAGATATACTATGGTAACAACCACTGCCAAGATTATTTTTAAACAACTTATATTTGTCGTTTTCTTCATCCAATCGCTTTACGTTATGGGGTCCCACATGGTTGCTTGGTCAGCATCGAATATTCCCCGTAAAGCGATCTGAATATTCCACGACCAAACGAATATTCCCCGACAACAATGAATGTTTTATAACCAATTGCTTATTTTGAAATATTTGCGTATTTTACCCATAACTATCCACATTAATCACATCAACCCTTACTATTTCAATATAATAATTAGAGGAAATTAAATTTCATTTATTAATTATTTGGGGTCATACGTACCAACTCAGGTCCCAACAATGTTGCTTCACCCACCTCGTCCCAATATACTGGAGAACGACATTTTCGTCCATATAATGCTTGAATGGGGCCAACACCCTATACTTGCACGATAAGCTGTTATTGTAGGAGAATTCCACCAATGGTAAATACTTATCCCAATCATCCTTGAAGTCTAGGACACGAGTCTTAATAAATCTTCAAGAGTTTGAATAGTCCTTTTTCGATTGTCCGTCTGGTTTGAGGATGGTATGCCGAAGCCAATAAAGAATCCGTCTTTCATAGATTTTTGCAAGCTAACCCAAAATCGTGAAGTGAATCTTGGGTCACGATCCAAAACTATGATCTTGGCATGCCATGAAACCTCACAATCTCATTTACATACATACTAAAGAAGCGTTCAAGAGAATAAGTCTCCGTATCGGCAAGAAATGTGCAGACTTGGTTAATCTATCAACAATAACCCAAATAACATATATGCCTTGAGAAACCGTGGGAAGACCCATAACGAAATCCATGGTAATGTGTTCCCACTTCTATTTCGGAATCTCAAGTGGTTGCAATGGTCCCTTAGGCACTTGATGCTCCGCCTTTACACGTTGACAAGTTAAACATGTTGAGATAAACTTTGCAATCTCTCTCTTCATATTGTTCCACCAAAATGTATGTTGAAGATCACGATACATTTTAGTACTTCCAAGATGGATTTCAAATGGTGTATTGTGTGCCTCCATCATAATCTTGTACTTCAAATCAGAGTCGTTAGGAACACAAAGTCTAGAGTGGACTCGAAGTATTCCTCCTTCATCGATTCTCGCTTCAGGAATAGCACCTTCTTGTACTTTCTTCTTCATATGCATCATTTCCGGGTTCGATTGGCTTGAGCAACCTTAACTTTTTCTATTAAAGTTGGCTCTATACGTATACTTGACATCATCGCACTGCTCTCGCATATGATCTTCTACTCAACGCGTCACCACCACGTTCGCTTTTTCAAGATGGTATTGAATAGTGTGGTCGTAGTCTTTTCAATAGCTCGAGCCAACGTCATTGCCGCATGTTGAGTTCTTTTGAGTGAAGAAATATGTAAGGCTTTTATGGTCCGAATATATCTCCACTTTCTCCCCATAAAGATAATGCCTCCAGATCTTTAAGCAAAACGATTTGCCGCTAACTCTAGATCACGTGAGTAGGATAATTCCTCTCATATTCTTTAAGTTGTCATGAGGAATAGGCTATGACTTTCCCATGTTGCATGAGAACACATCCTAACCCTTTGCCGAAGCATCATTGCCAGAGATAACAAATCCATCCGAACCGGATGGTATTGTTAGAACAGTCTTAGAAATAAGTCTCTCTTAAGCTCTTGGAAACTCTTCTCGCATTCTTCACTCCAAACGAATTTTGTATCCTTCCGAGTCAACTGAGTTAGCTGAGTAGCGATTCGAGAAAACCCTTCCACCGAATCTCCGATAATAACCAACTAGACCCGAAGCTACGTTACTTGATCACCGTCTTTGATGCTTCTAACTTTGTATTGCTTCAATCTTCACGGTCGATAGAACTCCATGTTTTGACACCACGTGCCCAAGAACTCGCATTTCTTTAACTTGGCATATAACTTATTTTCACGAAGCCTTTGGAGTACCAAATTAAATGGTGCTCATGATCTTCACGACTTTTGGAATATATGAGGATGTCATCAATAAAGACAACAACGAACCGATCCAAATATTCCTTGAATACTCGGTTCATCATATCCATGAAAGCCATAGGAGCATTAGTCAATCCGAAAGACATGACTAAGAATTCATAATGCCGTCTTCCAGTTCGGGCGTCTTTGAATATCCTCGATTCTAATCTTCAATTTGCCGCATGATATTGAATATAACTCCGTAAAAGCTACGTCTTGAACAAGCATCTTGATTTGTTCTAACTTTGTATTGCTTCAATCTTCTTGGGTCAATGAACTCCATGTTTTGACACACGTGCCCAAGAAATGCTACTTCCTCAAGCCGAACTCGCATTTCTTTAATTTGGTATATAACTTATTTTCACGAAGCCTTTGAGTACCGAATTTCAAATGGTGCTCATGATCTTCGTGACTTTTGGAATATATGAGGATGTCATCAATAAAGACAACAACGAATTTATCCAAATATTCTTTGAATACTCGATTCATCATATCCATGAAAGCGCAGTAGGAGCATTAGTCAATCCGAAAGACATAACTAAGAATTCATAATGCCCATACCGAAGTTTCAAGGCGATCTTTGGAATATCCAGTTCTAATTTTAGGCGATGATATCCGAAGCGAAGATCGATTTTTGAAAAGAATTGTGCTTCTTACAATTTGGTCAAACAAGTCATCAATACGAGGTAGAGGATACCTATTCTTGATGGTGACATGGTTCAATTCCCGATAGTCAATACAAAGTCTCATACTCCCGTCTTTCTTCTTTACGAATAAAAGCGGGAGCACCCCGAGGAGATGTCTTAAGGCAGATGAAACCGATGTCCAACAACCTGTAGTTGGACCTTTAACTCTGAAGTTCAATAGAGCCATTCAATATGGGGTTTTAGAAATGGGCTTTGTATCAGTTTAAGGTCGATAAAGAATTCAACTTCACGTTCGGGGTAGGGCCAGGAAGTTCTTCAGAAATCGTCGGAAAGTCAATAACAACAGGAATATTATTCAAATTTGACGTGTCTTTATTCAAATCCATAACATGGGCTAAGAAAGCTTGACATCCGATTTTTTTAATAAACGAATAGCTTTATGATTAGATATGACAAATGATTGATTTTAATGGTTTAGTTGCTTGAATTCATGACAACGGGTTGTTTAGGAATATGAAAGCTAACAACTTACGAAAACAATCAATTTTGGCATAATGAGTAGTTAACCAATCAATCCCTAAAATCACATCAAAAAGCAAGTATCTTTAAAGAGATAAGGTCAACAGGTAAGGTGATGGTGCCAACTTGAATCAAACAAGATTTATAAGCGAGTGGATGTGATGAAAGTTTCTCCTAACGGAGTTTCCACAGATAGGTCAAAGTCTAATTTCTCCTGAGTCAAGTTTAAAGCGTTGAGCACAAGGAGAGAGATAAATGAATGGGTAAGACGGCAGATCTAGTAAAGTATAAACTTCACAAGAATTTATAAATAGCTTTACCCGTGATCACCTCGTTTGGGTTCCTCGATTTTGACCGATCCACAACAAACGCTCTTCCAGAACCGTTGACTTTGACTTTTACGGGACGTCTTTTGAGTCACCGTTCTCATTGAACTAGGTTTCGCTCTCAGTGTGATGTCGAGCGATATGTCCTTCCTTTCCACAATTATAGCATACACCGGCTGTTGTGTGGCGGTTTGGTGATATATCCCTCTTTTAAGTATTTATAAGATATGGTGGTGGTCGTTCTCCTCCCTGGAACCGAGCTTTCTTTGTGCTTATCGTCTTCACATGGTCGTTATTGAATCTCCTCTTTTAAAATCCCTCTTGACTAAAACTTCTTCTATTTTCATGGCTATGATTACCACCGAGTGGTTACCATTTTTGTCCGAATCTTTTCTTTCTCCACTTGGTTATTGTTGTTTTATTGATCGCTTTCTCCCAGATGATCCCGATTGTGGTACCTCGGTTGGTAAGTCGCTTTCGTTATCTCGCTTCTAACAATTGAGCCCTTTAACAACATCCGAATAGAGAGAAAATTATGAGAGATGAGAATCGACGACGCCGGGTTTCAAACCTCTTAGAAACATCCGCGTCATACGTCCTCATTCTCCACCAAATGAGGTGCAAAACTTTGGATAACTCGCAAACTTCGCCTCGTACTTAAGACACCGTCATGTTGTTCTCGCTCGGATCTAATAAACTCCACTTCCTTCATATGACGAACACTTTCGGAAAGTATTTGTCATTAAATAGTTTGAAATGTCTCCCAAGACATCTTTGAGTCGCAATGGATGGAGTACGCTTCACGAGACTCCCACGATGAGTCTGCCTCGCCACGGAACATAAAGGTGGTGAATGGAACCTTCATTCTCTGTGCATCCCAAGACATCGAATATCTTGGTAATTTGCTTGACCCATGTTTACGCCATTATCGGATCCGGCTTTTCCTTAAATTATGGTGGTCCCAACTCTTTGAGCTCGCTTGGTTGTGACAACCCGTGAATTCTTATCATTTCCTCCTATGTTTTGAACACGAAGTCTCCTCGTATGATTTTGCGTATGAATCGCAAAAGCTTCTAAAAATCCCTCGTTCATCATCTCGCTTCCGTGGTGTTGTTGTTGGGAGGAACATTACCGATCTGTTGCACGTTCTCCTCGTTGGTGAGTCACAGCGTCTCCACTGGTCTCATTTCCATTGTTAATATTCTCATTGACATTCTCAAAATCTTGTCATAAAACAAGGGTTAATTAAGGAAATCAATATATCACATAATATCCCTATATATATTGACCAACTATCAAATAAGCTTAGGTAGGACACACCAAGCGAAGGATTTACTCGCCTCCCTCCTAGTTCTATTCCGATCTCCGCCAGAGATCATATCCCTAAGCTCGATACCAATTGTGACACCCCCAAAATAGGTATACATCACCCATTCTCGAAGTTGTCAATACAGTATGTAAACAATTACAACTTTATTATTACAACAAGAAAATCGTGAGTTTAAATACGATATTGCCATCTAAACAATATCCACATACAAATAAATCCTCATCATAATTATTGATACATTATTTTACAAAATGGTGAGGACTACTAAACAACTCTCTAAAACCATCATTCCATTACCCAGAGCTGCATCGCATTACATTCTCGCCTCCTAAGAAGAAAATGGAATAAAAAGGAAAAGGATGAGCTCAACTAGCCCGAAGAAAGAATATTATGACTAAGATAATATACAACAAATATCGTTAGTCTTCAACAGGGGAAAGATTTAATAGAATACAATAGACAACAAGTTTTAAATCAATACTGCATAATGAAAATATTAATTCATAGAAGAGTTACGTAGAGGATGAAATCTACTAATATCTATGAATTTAATACCCATCATCAATATTTTTATCCCCGTAACATCAATCAATATATATCTCGAATCATATATTCATCCTTGCACTTTTCTAAGTCGAGGACATTCACCCGATTAGTCATGTTCATCTAAACACTGTTCATCTTTGCACTACAGCCAAAGATATTCATCGAGATCATTCATCTTTTGACTACTACAGCCAAAGATATTGATCGAAATCAATCATCTTTTGCACTACAGCCAAAGATATTCAATAATATCATCATTTAAGATCGAGGATGATGAAAAAATATATATATTTTTTAAAGAAACGAATCCAGTGAAACAAAATGACAAGGATTAAGGATTAAAGATTCGTACTTTGTTTTATCCACGTCCAAAAATACCTCAAAAATAATCATAGTGGTGTAAAATTCATGAATGATAAAAACATGGATACAATCAAAACTAATATCCACAATAGATATTTTGGACGAAAGAGAAAATTTTCATTTTTGATGAATAAACAGATTCGTGAATAAGACCGCCACGTGAATAATACCCAGATACGTGAATAAGAATCTCGACACCAAAAGTTCCAAATTTGATAAAACTTCAGATCAATATTTCAAAGATAATGATATTGAAGAAATAATATCATTAATAAAAAAAAATAATATCCCTTACCTCGAAAGACAAGATTTAACCGGAATAATCGGATATAAATTTATAACTTGAACTTTCACCAGATATAGCAATACTCAAAGTATACTCAAAATACTCACAAGAATACGGCGATAATATAGAGAGAGAAAACTTCAATTTCTGGTGTGATTTTCAATTCTAACCTAAGCACCCTATTTATAGGAAAATGCTTAGAACACCAAAATAGAAAATTTAATAAATTAATAATATTAATTTTCCACATCTTCCTACGCATACTAGAAATCTGAATTCAGCCATCCTAACACATGCTAAATGAGTCCCAACAATGAAAAAAATGTTTTTTGTAATTAAAATTATTTTAAACTTCCAAAAATTAATTATTTCGGAGCTTTAAAACTTCAATAATTCATAATAAATATCTTTTTTATCAGAAAATTAGAATCTCGCGAGTTTCTATAGGAAATTCAATTCTCTACAACTTTGCAAAAGAAAGTTTTTCCAAATTCCAAACAGAAATTGACCGAAATCCACAAACGGGCTATTTTACAGGCTATAATCAAATTTCAGTCAATAAATGGGGTCCACCGACATGTTTAACATGTTTTAAACATTTATTGCAACAAAAATACTCTTCATCCTCGTATACTCATATATTTCACATTCGTTGTAAAAATATCACCATTATTATATTATTAAAATATAATAATATATATATTTAAATGAATTATTTTATCAGAAAAAAGATAAAATTTCAATTTTCAACAATTGTCACATTAAAAATTTTCTCCATCTATATCCACATAAAATCAATATTTTCCTCATTATATGAATCAATAATTAATTATTCACAAATAATATTACAGAGTCACAATATTGACAACCAGCAGCTTCCAGAGAAGCAGGGCTTTCAATAAGAATTTCTCTCATCCGGCAATTGCAATTAGGTGACCAAACCTCTCCTTAGATGTAACTTTCTAGACATTGCCAATAATGTTATCTAATAATATTATTTAGATAATATGAATTATTGCTTAGATAATGAAAAACACTTGTGTAATGACAATTATCAAACAACAAAGAATATAAAATATCAACACAACAATTATTGAACTAATAAAATATCGAATAAAGAATTATCGTGAACCATTATTGAGTAAAGCCTTCTTCACGTAAAGAGTCAATAATTGGTGCAATACGTGCTATCTTCTTGTCAACAACGCAGACATCGTGTTTTAACCAACCGGTATTCCAACATGATTAAACCAGAATAATTACGCCATTATTTTTAAACAACTTATATTTGTCGCTTTTTTTACTCCAATTGCTTTTCCGTTATGGGCCCACATATGGTCGTCGCGTCGTCAATGCATTTAATATTCCCGACAACGATCTGAATATTCCACGACCAAACGAATATTCCCGACAATAATGAATATTTTATAACCACTCGCTTATTTTGAAATATTTGCGTATTTTACCCATAACTATCCACATTAATCACATCAACCTTTACTATTTCAAAATAATAATTAGAGGAAATTAAATTTCATTTATTAATTATTTGGGGTCTTACAATTGAGTAGTGCCTTCTTACGTAAGAATCAATAATTGGTGCAATACTGGTGTCTTCTCTGTGTGTTTTAACCACCGAGTATTTTAACAAGATTAATCAGAATAACCACGCTCTGTTATTTTTAAACAACTTATATTTGTCGTTTTCTTCATCCAATCGCTTTCACATGGTCATTAGGCTGTGCATTTAATATTCCCGACAAAGCATTTGAATATTCCACGACAAAACGAATATTCCCCACAACAACAATGAATATTTTATAACCACTTGCTTATTTTGAAATATTTATGTATTTTACCCATAACTATCCACATTAATCACATCAACCCTTACTATTTCAAAATAATAATTAGAGGAAATTAAATTTCATTTATTAATTATTTGGGGTCTTACAACTAGTACCTTAAATTATAGGCTATATTCCACTTCGGTGATCCACCTTTCAATTTTGTCAATTAGATAATTGAACTATTAATTTTTTCCAATTGCAACAAATTGAACCTGTTGTGTAGGGCATAGAAAGCTGGTGTGGCAAAAAAAAATAATTTTTTAATTTTAGATTAAACAAATTTGATTTAATGGAGGGTAAAATGGTCTAACAATAATTAACATAAAACAAAAACTTAAAATTCCTAATTGATATGGCTGAAGTACGCCGATCCCTAATCCCTAATTTCATATTCGATTCAGTCTCTCCCTTAGAGCTCTACATATCCATATATACATCTTCATCATTTTAAAGCTTTGTACAAAACCCCAGCTCCTAATTTCATATTCGATTCAGTCTCTCCCTTAGATCTCCATATATCCATATATACAAAATTCCAGCTCCCATCCAAATCACCGCCGAGCAAATCCTTCGGAAAGCACGAGAAGCGTCGAAAGCCGAAATTTCGCCAAAAACAGTAAAATTACTGATTCGACTGAACTCACCGACTACCGCCTACACATGTCGCAAAAGAATTCGAAGACCTAATCCGCCGTGTTCGATGGAACAAGAGCGTTTGGGTGAAGTATGCTCGGAATTCCATCTTTTGATGTAATTAGAAAGGAGTGGAATAACTAAGATAGATATATAGATAGAGAAGCAGGAGAGAGAGACATTTGAGAGAAAGAAGAAGAGGTGTCATCCTGCTGTTTTCATTTTTATATATACCCCCCCTCTTAAATCTTACTTCTTTCCAATTTTCCACATCCAGGGTAACCCCCTCAATGGTGAGTTTTAAGTGGATTCTTATTTTCTTTTCTCTCCATATATTTCTCCTATTTTCTTTGATCTTTACTGAGTCTCTTTGGTTGTTTGATCTACTTGAATTTTGGATTGCTAGGAACACGAGATTGAGTTGTGATTGATACCTAAAGAATCCGATGTTCCTTGATTTAATTCGACAATTCCCAACTTATTATTTGATCAATTTCATCTTTGGGTTCGCCTAATTTTCCGGATAATGTATAATTTTCTTGTTTCAATGGTTTAACGTCCACATTTAGATATGTAGGATTGGTTTTCGATGTGGGTTTAATGTATTTTTGGTTATATTTGCTAAACGACTATAAATTCTCCTTTGTGGAACCTGAATTTCGTTCTTGATGCGTGCTATCCGTTGATAATCTTGAGGAATATAGGATTTTGATTTTGATTGTTAGGGTTCTGTTTTTTGTTGAAATTGTTGGATAGATCTGAGTTTGGTTTTTATTTTTGTTTAAATTTAGTTTAAATTAATATAAAATATTATATTACTCTTTTACCCTTTCAAGTCCATAAAATAATCTAAAAATTAGTCTTCTTTTAACACATAAGCATTGTATTGCCACGTGGTGATGTCCTGTCATTAATTTATGACATGGCAGGTTCAATTAAACTGAAATGAAAAAAAATTGATAGTTTAATGATCTGATTGAAAAAATTAAAAGGTAAATCACCAAAGTGAAATATGACCTAACTACTATAGTTTAGGATACTAATTCATATTTAAGCCTTTTTAAAATAAGACTTATTGTGATTGATGGTGGACGTACGTAGTTTCACTTTGATTTTTAGTTTAAACATTTTTGGAGGCAGCAGGATTTTAATATTAATTAAAATTGATACGAATTCTTTTATTTTAATTTTAAAATATAATTTATAAATTATTTAAAGAATGTTATTAATTGGTTACAAATTTTGAAAAAACTTGAATAAGTCAAATAGCAATATATATGTTATTTATAATTAAATGAATTATTTATACAATAAAGTATGTAATTATTATTATTTAGTTTGTTAATCAAGTTTGATGTGTAATGCAACTCAAATTACTTGACTTTTCTCCTTAAATACCTATTTGGTAGTATATGGTACAATACTGAAAATAGTATTTCTCTAATTTATGATGAAATGAATTCAGAATTGTATGGTGGAATATGGTTGAAAACTATGAGAATTAATTTTCTTTTGGCTTCATAGAACTAAACAACCAATTAATTTATAGTTCCATGCAGATGTATATATAGGTAGGTAGGTACATAATTTAAAGTTGCATTATTAACCACAACCAATTTTATAATATATAATGATTGATTATGAAACACTACTACTGTTATAGAATTTAGTATAAAATAGATTATTGAGGGTGCAACTAATTGTATTTCGTATGTAGCTTCATGATAAAGATGGGTGAAATAAAAAATATAGTAGAATTTAGGTACCCGAAAATGTTCGGTATATATTATCTGTTTATTAATATAAATCGTTTTAGAGTTATGAAAAAGTATTATTATAAAATATTAGATATAATATTAATTGTCTATATTGTTCTTGTATTAAAAAAAATATGTTATTTATTGGATAGAGAATAGTGAGAGAATCAAAGTTATATTAATTCATTATAACTTTGGTTACCAAAGAATAGTAGAATTTAGGTACCCGAAAATTATGTTTATCTCAATTTATTTTTAATCTTTTTTTGAGTCTTTTTTCTCAGCTTAGTGCAAGTTTAAAAAAAAAAAAAAAGAAGTTAAGAAGGAAAGTAATTTTTTTCTAAGTATAAGAAAATAAAAAATAATCCTCACTTTTTTTTTTCACTTCTAATTAGGAATATCTAGGTGGAAAGTATTTTTTTTAATGAAAAAAATAAAAATTTTCTAAGGAGATAAGAAAATTGAACATGAGTGTATTTAAATTTTATGTATTTAAAATTTTATTTATTATTAAAATCAAAATATAAATAAAGAAAATTCAAATACAATTTTGATGTGTAGCAAAAGTTTTTGAAACATTAATACCGGTTATCACAAGCACATCACGCAATAATTCAACGTTTGCCTCTTCTTCGACGCAATTTTTTTCTATAATTAAATGTTACCCGCTTTACTTTCACGCAATTTATATATATATATATATATATATATATAGAGAGTCCGGATCCAGTTCGGGATTCTGGATTTTATTAAAATTCGGACCTTTTTTTTTTTTTGCTTTTTTTTTTTTGAAATAACTAAAAAAATAAAATTATGGAATTGAAATTTTACATGTCTGATGTTTTGGGCGTGATTTGGATGCCTATACAAACATTTCATGTCTGACCAGGCAGACTGTACATACATTGGTTGGTGTAGGTATTAAAAACACACCCAAAACATTGTATTATAGAAAAATTTCAGTTCCATAATTTTTTTTTTTTTTTTTTTAGTTGTTCTACAAAAAAAAAAAAATAAAATAAAAATTTTGGGGTCCGGATTTTGGACCAGTCCGGGATCCCGGGCTGGATCCGTTGTCATATATATATATATATATATATATATATATATAAACTAATAATTTCACATATTCACAAACGCAAGACCTCACCTACTGATAATCGCACCCACAGCACCACAGAAACTCTGAACTCTGACACAAACATTTATGTGATTATTCCTCTCGCCACGCTCTACGGATAAACCCTTCAATGCCACCTCAGCGTTCCCAAACTAATTTCTCAGCGTTTGTCCACAGATTTCACTCCCTAAACACCAACAGTTTCCTTTGCATGTAACCTCAATAATTCTGTCTGTCATCAATGTCAGTCAAATTGCATCATCGGAGCTTAGGTTCATCCAGGTTATCTCAATTCTGGCTGACTAATATTATCCAAGTTGTATGATTATATCTTCCATGGAAGCTAGGGCATTTGTTGTGGATACAGTTGTTGGAAATTTGTTTCTTTTTATTGTTTTTCTTAAATTTCTTTGATAATTTTACTTCTATATGTTGTTCTGAACTGCTTATTGCATTCACAGTTTTGGTATTTTTGGTAGTTCTTAAATTTATTTGATAATTTTACTTCTATAAGTTCTGAACTGCTGATTGCATTCATAGTTTTTGGTCTTTTTTGGTAGTTTTTTTATAATTGATTATGGAGCTGCGTGAATTTGGATTGAATATGGGCTTGATTAAGGCTATAAAATGAGCAAATTTTAAAGTTGGATAAATTACTTGATCCTCCTATAATTTTTTAATTTTGGATCATATTTGTTGAAAAGATCATATTCGGATTCGATTAAAAGTTCGACTCACTAGTTAAACGAGTCTCAATCAAACCTTATTTTATACTCGATAAATTTTGTGAATCAAATTTGAGCAACTCAATACTCGGCTCGACTCAATTCATTTATACTCTTAAGCCCTATAGGTTGAACACCACTCTTTCACACACATATATTATGTTGATCTTTTCAATTTCAACCAATTGTTTTAGGCAATGTTTTCAGACTCGGACAATTAATCGAACTGAAAAAGTTATCAGGTGGATGGATTACTGGTCCAACAAGTAGTTGGACCGTTATTGACCCAGTGACATCATTAATATGTAATAAATAATTAAATATATTAATTATTATTATATATTATATATAATATTTAGTAAATATGTAAAGTTAATCAATTTATCTACCCAAAAAAATTAAAGTTATTTGTACAATATTTACTTTATACAATTCAAATAAATATTAAATTTATTTAAAAGAAAGATATTAAATTATGATTATAACTCAAGAGTGATAAAATCAAACATAAATAATAAACATCTCTAGGATACATTCAATCAAATTCGGTAAAAAAAAAACTAAATCTAAAAATAATTACTTTATACAATTCAAATAAATACTAAATCTATATGAAAAGAAAGATATTAAATCATGATCATAACTCAAAACTCAATCAATCAATGATACATTCATTCAATCAAATTCAAAGGCTTAGCAAAAAAAAAAAGGTGAGGTAGGAAACCGGTAAAATCGGTTACCGGGTCACTGGGTTGACCGGTCCAACAGTCGGGTGACCGGGTTTGACCAAAAATCATTTTTTTTGTTTGAACCGAACCGGAGAGCCGACTGGTTCCGGTTTTTACCAGTCGAACCGGCGGTCCGGTCTGGGTTTGATTACCATTGTTTTAGGAACATGTTATAATGCGTTTGGATAGTTTGTTAATATCTTGCTTTACGGCTGAATGCCACTAGTCTCAAGTATCTGGGCAGTCTCTCAGTATTTGGGAGTCTGGGATATTGGAGAGTGATTTCATTATATGCAACATAAATGGGAGGAAATTTATTTGAATTACATTGTAGATACATTCTAATTTTGCGAGCCAATTAGATTAAGCTTTCCCCGTGAGCTTTAATTCCCTTGCTCGCAAGTGTTCTAATGTATGGAAAATAGAAAAATGAAAATCTTTCCATCACTGGAAATGCATCATTGTCCTGTTGCGTCTAGGAGAGGAGTGGGTGTGTCCTGCTACAGTGGAAGATATGTTATTAATTTGTTTTAGAAGATTTGGAAGTAAGAGCGATGCTAAAATTTTATGGAAGTGTGCTTTCTTTTTTATCTTGTGGGAAATTTGGAATGAGCGTAATGCTAGGTTGTTTAGAGAAAGTTACTTAGTCTTAAAGTTATTGAATGATATGGTTATTTTTCTTGTGTCTCTTTGGGCTTCTGTTATGACGGCTTTTTATATAGAGATTGGAGGGCTGCATTTTTTTAAATGCTTTCTTGTTTTTGATCTTTTAGTTTACTGAGGGTGGACTTCTTATCTCCCATTTATTGTATTATTTCTTCTCTATTAATAAAATTTCTTTTTTTATCAAAAAATTGTGAACCAAGCCTTTGTGAATACTTTTGAGTTGAAGTACAAGTATGCTATTAGAAGTTATAAGTACTGTGTGGAGAAAAAACAAGAATTTTTTGTCAATCGCGAGAATTGATTAATTGTAGGACTGAACAAATATATGTGCGGATATCTTCTCTTAATGAATTTAAATCATTTGTTTGTGTTTATGGAACAATTGTTAAAAGTTACAACATCATAAGTTCATAACTAGCAAAATAATGTTTGTTGAAACCGCTGGTTTAGATCTCCTGCAACCCTGATACTTTCCTAATCTAATCAATCATTTGAATTTTTACTTATGGTTAATTCAATCATTTCATTATTTTGTATTCGCAGCTCTTCAAATCAATGGTTATCACAAAAACCTACTAGAACCTGTTATTTCAACAAAAGGGTAGTTGACTTGGATCACCTATTATTCAGATGTTATTCAAAGAAGAGGTGTCGTATAAAGCTAGCTTTAATAGAGGATGGTAATCTCAGCCTCAATTTCAGATCGGTGAATCTTAGGAAACATTATTTAACGTTTTGTAAATCAACGAGGATGGAACACTTGATGCCTTTTGCTTCCGCGGATGATGGTGTAACCATCAATGGGAGTCCCCAACCAAGTAGTAGTGGCGTTGATGAAATGACAGTCAAGGTTGGTCAGTCATTGCAAGGCGAAGATTATTATATTGGACTTGTCCAAACATTACATGATGCAGCAAGGATATTTGAGTTGGCAATCAAAGAACAGAGTTCCCTATCAAAATTATCCTGGTTTTCACCTGCTTGGCTTGGTGTGGATAAAAATTCGTGGGTGAAGGCACTATCTTATCAGGTTCATTACTAGTCATGCCTTTCATTTATTTTACACACTGTCAAAGTTTATACCTTATCCTTAGTTTTTTGTATAAGAGACGCATGTAGAATGAATTTGCCATTAATGAAGTACTCCCCGTCAATCTCTACGAAGACTTGACAAAGAAATTCCTCCAAAAGCTCCCATTGCATGAGCCTAAGGAGAAGGAAAGAAACACACTATCCCAAAGCAGATCGCTATTCATTGTTCGATCAAAAAACATACTAGCATTCATCTCAACCCAAATTCCCCACAAATGGCAAAACAGGCACATCTCCAAAGTAAAAGATCTTACACTGAAGAGGGATATATCCAACTTTCAATCATCACACTAATCAAACAACACCACAACCGCGATTTTACTAATTGCAATTTTACTTATGGAGAATCAAGGAAACAAGAAATCAAGAAACAAAATGAATAATACAACAACAAAATGATCAAATGTTACATTCTTATTTTTTATTTTTTTTAATCAAAAGATTATTTTTCTTGGTTAAATAATTCATTATCAGCATGTATTTACATTGGCAGATTGAATGACTGTTATTACGGGTGTAAGAAATTTAACTTGTTTAGATTTATTCCAAGGATCTGGGATCTTTTGCAAACACATTTAAGTGCCATCATTTTCTTATATTTAGTTGTTTGGTAATGCAGTACACTTTTGTAGTTACTGAAACTTCTTATTCTGGATTCAGATGCCTAACCTATTTAAAGTTTGTGATGAATTCTAAATTATGATTATGAAAAAAGCTTAGCATTTGACCTTCTTGCTGATTGCGTATGCTAGACTTTTGGGATTTTTGGCTAATATATTTTCAAGAGTTCTTTTATTTCCCGTATCTGTGTCTATTTTTGTGAAAGTTGTCTAATAGCAATTTTTTAGGCATCTGTGTATTCCTTGCTGCAAGCAGGAAGTGAGATTTCGTCCCGTGGAGATGGAAGAGATAGAGATATAAATGTTCTTGTCCAGAGGAGGTATGATATCTTTATTTGATGACAATAGAATAATTTGATTTAGATCATTATACAATTTTATGGAGCTAGAGTAACAAGAGTAGTTTCTGTAATATGTTGAAGTCTATGGATGATCATCATCTACATTTTTATTGAATTAAGATCTATGTTTAGTGTAGTACTTCTATTACAATGTTTAATATTTAATGTGATTTGCTCCCTAAGAAGGATGGCATCTTGGGGAATCTAGAATAGGAAAATCTTTCTATTGTAAGTAAGTAGTTGTGGCAGTTCTAGAGTTACGAAGTAAGTGATTCGAAGAAGTACCTCTGCTGTATTCCATACCATATAAAGTGTTGTGTTTTGTTCCTTTTTTGTTTTGTGTATGATATCGAACTGCCTTCCATGTAGCATTGGGCGGTTCCTTTTGGAGCCAAATTCTTTAAAATTAAGAACAAATATGATCTTCCCCAAAATGATGGGTTGTGAATTCTACCCATAATGCTGTCAGTGTGTTACATAAGCCTCCGGGGTTGGGGATGGATTTGGATTACATTCTATTTTGGGAGGATAGATGGCTTGGTGATGCTCCTCTAGTGACAAGATATCCAATATTGTTTTATCTTTCTTCCTTGCATCTCGTTTCGCTCATTAGGTAGGGGAAACTATTTCTTGGTATTTTTATTTTTTTAATAATTTGAATGATCGCGAGGGAATTGATTGAATTGCTCTCTTGGACCTTTTTAGCCAAGTTTCTCTTTCTTTTTCTATTTCTGGTAGGGGACTATGGTCTTTGAATTATTTAGGCTATTTTTCTTGCAAGTTTTTTTTTAATTTTCTTATTCGTATTCATTTTCTTACTGATTTCCCCCTAACTTCTTATATTTGGAAGGCCAAAGTTCCCTTGAAAATACTTTTGTTTGAGCGGCAGTTCTCAATTGTTACTGAATTTTGTTTCCAAGGAGAAGTCCATACAAACGCTTTTTCCCAGATGTGTCTTGTGCAGACAAAACTAGTTTCATGCGGCAATATATATATATATATATATATATATATATATATTCTTTTTCTTTTTTCTTTTGCATTGTGCTACTACATGGCCATGATGTAATGTTCTTGGAGAGTTTGCTACAGGTGAGATTTTGGGGTTGTGGGAGGCACATGGATGACACATTTTTTGTGTTGTCATACTATTTTATGGGGCATATGGACTGAAAGAAATGCTAGAATGTTCAATGATACCTATCTACCTGTTGCCCAACTATCATTTTACTAGTCTTTCAATTAAATAAATTAGAAATATTTGTTCCCTATCCTCAATTAATTACTATTACAAAAAAGGCAACTTTTAAGCTCATTTCATTTAGGCCAACACTGTTCTATTTCTGGTTTAATGAATCTGTATGGGGAGAGAAACAAAGAGTGTTGCTTGTAGACATCTAACTTTATTTATTTATGTTTTCTTGTGCAATGGGCCTTACGTGTCAATGAGGAAAGTTTTATTTTATTGGACTGCTATTAACCCCTGCCATACCGTGGTTTAGGAGTTTGGGCAATGCAGATACATTGTGTATCATAAAATATATGGGATTATAAAATTGTAATGTGAACAAGATGATGAATGAATAATGAGTGAAAAATTGAAAGAATTCAAATTGTGCTTCTGAGATATTAGAGATATCATCAAGTAGCAACTACTTGGGATAAATTACTGAAATTGGTGAAGATGGTTTTGCCATGCATAATGATGATTTCTCTCAAGTTGTTAAGACATTCCTAAAAATCTAGTAGTTATGGGTTTTCCGTTATTGTGAATTTTCAGATGTTATATTGCATTTGTATGTTCTAACTATTGCATCAATTCAGTTTATTACGACGATCTGTTCCTTTGGAGAACGAAATCAGAGAGAAATTGTTAGCCAAGCAACCTGAAGCTTATGAGTGGTTTTGGTCTTTACAAGTCCCAGCAGTGGTGACCAGTTTTGTAAATTATTTTGAAAAAGACCAGAGTTATGCTACTGCTACTACAGTGTAAGTAATTATTAAGCATGAATTATAATGATCCTAACAGAAAACTAATAAGTGCTGTATTTTTTTCCCCTTCCAGGTGGGGTAAAGGAATCTCCTTGGATTCAGGCAATGCAAGTGACAAATCTCTCCTCATGCTTGCGCTAAGTTGCATTGCAGCAATCACAAAACTTGGCCCAGCAAAAGTTTCTTGTGCACAGTTCTTCTCCACTATTCCTGATGTAACTGGTAGATTAATGGACATGCTGGTTGAATTCATTCCTATACGCGAAGCCTATCATTCTATAAAGGATATTGGTCTAAGCAGAGAATTTTTGGTCCATTTTGGTCCTCGAGCTGCGGCATGTAGAGTGAAAAATGATGGGAGAAATGAAGAGGTTGCATTTTGGGTGGGTCTTGTACAGAATCAGCTGCAGCGAGCTATTGATAGGGAGAGAATATGGTCAAGACTTACAACAAGTGAAAGTATTGAGGTTAGTATTGAAGCACTTTTTGTTATCAACATTGTGGGTGGTTGTAGGCATTTACTTTCGATGATATATTCCCATGATTGAAGAGTTTCATGACACTATGGTTTTTGATCGAGCCCTTTTAGGTTGCAAGTAGTACTTATCAACTTCATTAGCAACTTTTTGGAAGATTGTAGATCAATATTTACTTAATTATGAAAGAGGGTACCTAATTCTGCTTACACGTTAAAAGGAGGGATTTTGCTTCTAAAATGAGTCAGTTTGCCATTCATCCTCATTATATTATTTGGCAAAGAAGTCTGCTTTATTGTTTTGTGTTTATTCTAAAAGTATTCGAAAGAATTGGCATAGGTGCCTTCAAACGCCTCGAATTGGTCTAGGCGGCTGCCTAGGCGAAATATAGTTCTGAAATCTAACAAATATTTTCTTTTACACATTTACAGTAAGAATCCTTGCATGTAATAAATGCTTTATATAGTTTTCATAGGAAGTGATAGTATGTTTGGTTACAAATGAACTATCCTTGAATTTTCATTACACGCAATTCAACAAACATCCTTTTTGAGATGTTGATGTTCTCTTTGCAATCCGTGTCACCTATTGTTGACATTATAGGTAGCCTGTTAATTCTTTTGAAAAAAATGATTCAGTTATACACAAATATATACTAAAAAACACCTAGACTACCTCCTTGGAAAATGCCTAGGCTCGCATTGCATTTTTTTAGAACATTGATAAATTTCAATCTATATCAATTGTATATATATAAGCACGTGCTTAAAAGATGAAGCTCCATTTTCTGAAGTATGTACTATTTCCAGATGCAGCCCGGAACACTGATATCTTTGTTTCATTTATATTAATAATAATAAAAACAATAAACAACTATTTGCAATTTTTTCAGAAGGGTAGATTTTCTTATGCAACCCAATCCTCGCGTAAATTTGGTCTCATACTTATGTGATGATAGAGATAAAACAAACCAATATGCAATAGTTTGGCTGATTCTTTTTTGTTTAGGTTCCATAGTTCGTATTTCATTGAGTGATTGCTGAATCATCATGCCTCTTCGACCAATATAGTACCAAGTTGAGGGGGGTCACTGTAAAGATTCTTTATATATAATTTTCCCAGTAGTTCCTGTGACGCCCCCAAAAATAGGTATACATCACCCATTCTGAGTCGCCAGATATCACATTATAAAAATTAAATACAAACTTTATTTATACAACTGTTGAATTGTCGTATAAAATACGACCACAGTTAACTGTGAGTTTTAATACAATATTGTCTCGTAGACAGTATCCAAACTCAAATTGTTACAATGCCATATAAAATACAGCATCAAAAATTTTAAGACCCCGAAGAAGAACGAGAAGATTACTATCATATTCATTCTAATGAGGTGCACTTTTGACGCTTTCAAAGTCGGGTTCTCATCACCCTATTGTTGTTCGCCAAAATCAATTATTATGTGACGTATAAAATACGACACACACATCTTAGGTCTTCAATGCAATTATTTGTTGCATGTCATGCCGTTTTATAATGTATTGAGAAACTTGACGATCTCGAACCATCACACTATTTCCACGTTATCCCACTCGACCCAATTTACACTCTTATTACCTGAAAGAAATTGTGAAGTAAAAGGGTGAGCACAACTAGCCCAGTAAAGAATATCATGGCTAAGATAATTAATTTATCAACAGCCTTTATCAGAATAAATCAGAGATTTAGAATATATGGTAGATAATAAAACTTTTTAACCATAATTGCAGTAGAATCAACAATCCATTAGAAGAGTCAAGTAGAACATTATGTCTACTTTCTCCTCCAAATTAAAAGTCCATCGTTAATATTTCATTCTGTAATACTCATCAACAGCAGTTCTTACGTTGTACCCAAGACAAAGAGAACTTTCATCTTTGTCTTCACACGAACCACTAAAGATTTTAATTAAGTTCACAATTTATATTTATAATCGTGTAAATCAGCAGTTTCTCCTTGCCACAAAGGATTAATAGAATGTTTACTCAATATCCTTACCCCAAAGGTGAAGATATTCAAATGTAATAACAATGATTATACTAATGGGTTATCTATCTTTGCACTACGGGCCAAAGATATTCAACTATAAAACCAATGGTCATGATCATACCAATCAATTTATGCCGTCTGCACTACGGCTAAAGACATTCATTTGTTAACTAATGGTCATGATCACGCCAATCACATCATTGAATTATCCATGCACTACGGCCAAGGATATTCGTTATTATCACTAGTGGTCATGATCATGTCATACACCTGTCCATCTTCACACTACGGGTCAAAGCTATCAAACAACAGATCATCTTTGCACTACATGCCAAAGATATTCAACAACATATCATCTTTGCACTACAGGCCAAAGACATACAACTGTAAAACCCATAACCAACAGTATAATAAAGAATGGAATAATAAAAAAATTTCACCATGTATGCAGTACTTCGCATTCCAACATAATAATAAAGAATGGAATAACTGAAGAATTTCACCATGCGTGCGTAATCCGTACAGACATGTTATTCCAACAGAATAATAAATGCGGAATAATAAATAATAGAACCCGGTCGTCCGTACAGAAACGCATGCATGTGATATTCCGGCGAGAATAGTAAAGAATGAAATAATAAATAATGGAATAACAACAGACTTCACCAGGTATACGGTAATCCGCGTATACAGGTTATTCCAACAGAATAATAAAGAATGGAATAACAACAGACTTCACCAGGTATACGGTAATCAGCGTATCAAAGTTATTCAACGAATAATAAATAATGGAACCAGTCGTGAAATTCATAATCAAGCAGGATATTAAACGAGAATAATAAAGAACGGAATAATAAAAGAATTTCACCAAGTATGCGGTACTTCGCATAAACAGGTTATTCCAACATAATAATAAAGAATGGAATAACAGAAGAAGATCACCAAGTATTGGGTAAACCGCATATACAGGTCATTCCACCAAGTATAGGGTAAACCATGCGCATCTTGGTTATTCCAATGAGAATAATAAAGAATGGAATAATGAAGAAGATCACCAAGTATTGGGTAAACCGCGCATACTGAGTCATTCCACCAAGTATAGGGTAAGCCAGCAGATATCTGAGTTATTCCAGCAGAATAATAAAGAATGGAATAATGAAGTTCTCTTCATGAATACTGAAAGAATAACACCCCTTATGGGTACAACAAATAATATCCTTTACCTTTCAAATAAGAGTATTAGATTAGTAGGCGATGATATACTCAAGAAAACTTGCACTACTCTCAAAGTTTTCTTAAACTCTAAAGAAATACGCTCAAGACTATAGAAGAAGAATTCTCTCTATAGATTCTCTCTCTAGAGTTTCAAATTGAATTCGTAAGAAATAATGAAAGAATGAGCTTCTATTTATAGAAGAATGGAATGAATAAGTAACCAACCCATGAGCGGTCCAGATTGATTTACTTTAATCTGGACGGTCCATATTAAAGCAAAATCTTTTAAATAAAATATAATATATTCTATTTTATATAAAAAGATTTTTACTATGCAAACACTATCACGAGCACTATGCAAACACTATGCATAATAAAATATAATATATTCTATTTATAGAATAACTTTAATAAAGTATTCATTTTATATAAAAAGATTTTACTATGCACAACACTATGCACAATAGAATATAATAAATTCTATTTACGAATAACTATAAAAAGTATTACATTTTATATAAAAAGATTTTACTATACAAAACACTATGCATAATAGAATATAATATATTCTATTTATAGATAACTTTATAAAAGTATTCTGTTTTATATAAAAAGTTTTTTTGTTATAATTTCAACCAACGGTCTGAAAAATTAGTACATCTCTTCATGGAATAATATTGTACCCGAAAATAATTTGGACAGAAAAGAAATATATTTTGTTCAGGTGAATAGTATCCCGTGAATAGTAACTCATGAATAGTAACTCGTGAATAGTACTTCGACACAAAAAGTGTCCCAAATACCTGAGTGAATAATACTAGAGTGAATAATACTAGAGTGAATAGTAACCGGGTATTTTATGACAACTTGTCTACTTAAAAAAAAAATTCACATATCACCCTTAACTTTAACCTTTTATCAATTTAACCATTTACTAAAATAGAAAAATTGAATACTTTTATTTCATAAAATTCGGGGTCTCACACTGCATAGGTTAAACAAATAGAAACTAGAAAGAAGGCCCGTGTCACCCTTGCAAGGGATCTACTAATTCGAGGTTTTTTTTTCACTTTTACAAGATTGGGCAGTGATCATTATATATAAGAATTGAGAACTCTAATTGTCAATGACAAGTAATCATAGTTAGCAGATAATTACAGTATCCTAAACCAATTTAAACTATAAAGTTAATTAGAAAAAATATTTAGTCTACGTACCTAATATAGAAATATTACACCAAATAAATCTAGTTTAATATTTTAATTAGAAGACTAATTATACTTGTCTACAAATATGATCCAAATTAAAATTCCAAGTTTTTAAAATTCTTGACAATGGATCCTTCATCAATGTCACATTATGAGTTGACTTGTTAAGGAATTTGGTTGGTGAATATCATAAAGTTGAAGTGGCATAGGCAAGTGCAACTTGGTGATTGGTTGAACCGCTGTGTACTGCATTAATGACAAGGCGGCAGATAGTCCTGAGATGAAATTGCTGGAAAATGGAATTAGTCAAGGCTAAGGGTATATGGTTACTGCATGCATGTTAACCTCTTCTTGTGCATGCTCCTCCTGTCTGTAGATTATGGTGTAGCTGTTTCTGAAAATCCTTGCTGGTACACTGTAGGTGTTGGATAGGGATTTGGCTGTATTTGGGTTCTTCATTGCCTTGGGAAGAAGCACACAGTCCTTCCTCTATGCAAGTGGCTTTGAGGTTGTAGATGAACCTATTGAAGGATTCATAAGGTATAACTTCTAATTTACAACTCTTTCACTTGATTAGTATTTGCTTACTTTGTATTGATATTGATATTATTATTATTATTATTTGTTAGTATTTGTATTGGTCACTCTAATCTTGTACTCATTTAATTTTTTCTCCCTGCTCCAGGCACCTTATAGGTGGCAGTGTGTTATATTATCCTCAGCTTTCATCAATAAGTTCTTATCAACTGTATGTGGAGGTTAGCATATATGCAAAGCACATATCATCTATTAATTAAGTTTTATGGCATTATTTTCTGAAAATTTTAATATCATAGGTTGTTTGCGAAGAGCTAGATTGGATTCCATTTTTTCCGGGTAACAATGATACTTCCAAAAGCTCCCATGGCCATAGAAGTAAACGAGAAGGTCCTCCAAATGCTGAAGCTATTCCCCTTGTATTAGATGTTTGTTCTCATTGGATTCAGAGCTTTATTAAATACAGTACTTGGCTGGAGAACCCTTCTAACGTTAAGGCGGCAAGATTTCTTTCCAGAGGGTATTTAAACTAATTATTTGTGCACGTCTATAAAAAGCTGTGTCTCAGAAAAGTAGTCTGACCATTTGATCGCATGTTCATTGTTTTAGGCACAAAAAGTTACTGTGCTGCATGGAAGAACTGGGGATACAAAAGTGAGTCGAAGGCCAATACTTGGTCTATCTCAGTTGTCTCTAACTCTCAAATATGCACACATGCATACACGTCACAACAATCATCTATTTTCTGCTCTAAGGATAAAATAACAAGATACATATTGCACTTGCTATGAATGATTTTTAGTCCAGTTGACTTACTAAAGAATAAAAAATCTATTGATAGAGAGACCTATTAAAAACTGCAACATGACAATTTGTCAATAATCCATCATTTAGATTTGCAAGAATATGTTTGAGAGTTAGGTTAAAAGCTCAAGAAAGCTGTACTCCCACCCGGATGCAAAAACTAATGATCATATTACAAATGTATGAATGGCTAAAACTTTGAAACTTATGGTGATTCCAAAAATTTAATGTTAGGCTTAAAGTTTGTACCTGTTTGTTTCTTGAAAAATGATGCATGACAAGTATAGAATGGATTAGGGAAGGGAAAGGAGAGAGAAAGAAGGGAGATGAGGAAGAAGAACCATGACCGAAGGCCACAAATGGCATGAAGCCTTTCTCAAATCTATATTCCACTCTAAATTCGATAATGGGAAATTACATCACTTCATACAGAAAATATAAAGTCCTAATTCTAGTAAGCTAGGAAACTTAATTCAACAAGGAAATAAACTCCCAACTCCTACCTACTATATTTACAAGTTGTAAAAAATCTGTTATTATTACTTAACAAAAATACCTAGATAACCAAAGGACTTGATCCTGCTTATCTCTCATCCTGTTTACTAAGAGCTGAGGTTCAGGCGTCACTACATGCGGTCTCCTTCTACCATGATGGATAAAGGTGCTGAGGTGGGGTGGATGTTTTTATTTTTATTTTTGATATAGTTTCTTAACCTAATTAAAATCAATTCATACACCATGATGGATAAAGGAGCTGAGGTGGGGTGGGTGTTTTTATTTTTGATATAGTTTCTTAACTTAATTACAATCAATTCATACATAACTGAAAGTACAAAATAATTTAGAAAAGGGTCATAACTCTCTCTCCTCTTCTATCTCCATCTCTCTCTTCTTAAATTTAGAAAAAGTCATAACTCTCTTGAGTATGTATGGTTCTTGGAACTTCAGTACTTAAGTTTTTGCAAGGATGGCTAGTCCCCAAAACCTGTGAACTACAGTTAGCAAAATCTTATTGGAACAGAGAATCATGGTTTCTTGTTTATCTGATTACCATTTAAAAGTCTTGCTTGTTGGTTGGTCATCAGACTTACTTTATTTTACCTCAATTTAGTTCGTCCTTAAGTCATATTGTGCCTCATCTAATTGAATTGATGACATTGACTAATTGAAAATGAAGTAGACTGTCGTGTTACTTTTAATTTAAAGTATACTCCCTTACAAAGTTCGAGAGTAGAATCCCCATTTGTATAGCATCAAAAATTTTGTGGCAGCGAAAGCAAATTATCTTCTTAGAATCCCTATAAGTCTAATCCAGTGTTTTGGATCCCTCTTTTGATAAATTAACATTGTGTACTAATTTATATACTAATTTCACCTGTATAAGGTTCACACTGGCTATTATTTTTACCTTGCAGCCACCTTGCATGATTTTAATTTGGCATTAATTACCTAGTCCTAGTTATTTTGAATATATATATAATCAGAAAGTCCTAAAACTTTCTGTGAACCGGGCGACTTAGTAGGCACTTGAGTAGAGTAATGTGTTCCACATGTACTGTAAAGGTGTTCTCACTACAATTACTAAAGGAAATAGTAAATTTGAAATTTAATTGGACAAATGATTCCAAGGAGCAGTAATTTACTTCTATAAGGAATTTTGGTGCAGGAATCAAGTGATTGGTAACATTGCTGAAAAATCTGTTATGAGGATTGAATCCAGGAAAGAGCCAGATTCTTTTGATAAGGTAGTCTATCTGTTTTAGTCATTTTCTTTTTGAAATATGCATCCTTTTTAAGTTTTTGTGAATTTGCGAGTAGTCATTTCTTTTTTGAAATGTGTATGAATTTGTAGGTTCCATTTAGCTAGTTTTACTTTTTCGTTCTCTGATTTACTTTTGATTTTCAGTTTTGTATTTTCTTTTTGAGTGGAGAGTGAAACATTGGAGATCATACTTTACTTTCTCTCTTACTGGCCAATTAGAAACAAGTCATGTTGCTATGAAAATAAGCAAGTCAAGGGACAAGTGTAGTATGTTGATTCACTGACATCTTAAAGAAAGAAACGATTTGGAAATTAGTTTCCAGTCATCTAGATTACTGGTCATTAGTGTTGTGGCAGCAGGGACAGGCCTAGCTATTCTAATTGATACCATATCTAAAGAGAACCTGATGCTATATTGAAGGTATTTGAGAACTCGATAATATTAAAGAGGGAACTTTAAAGACCCCTGTCATGGGGAACAGTGTTGGCTGATTATTGAGGATTCTGATCTGATCAGCACAGATGAACAATTCCTCCCTCCCCCTCCCCCTTCCCCTCCCCCTCCCCCCTGATAAGTAATTGTATATTCAAAGAGTCACCAAGGGTGTGCCACCCATGTACAATCAGAGTGATAAAAAGACGGTCGGAATACCTGCACAGATGAATATCTTTGAAGATATGATCATTAACAGACTGAGCAAAGAGTCTTGATTTCTAGTATTGAATTGTTTCCCCCATTGTACATGTGCAAGATTGAAGAACCATATCTTGGTGCAATGGTAATTGTTGGATCAAGCTTTTAATTAAAGGTTTGACTCTTAACAGATAGTCACATCTTGCAATTAAATGGCAAAGATAACTATGTACATAGCGGTTCAGGAGACTAATACTGGATAGCGGCAGATTTTTCTAGGTTTCATCTTCTGAACCAATAGTTTTGAGAACAGTATTTGTAGTTTCGCACAAAAAGTCACTATGGAAACCATATTTTGTTGTAGACTGATAGGATTGAAACAGAAATTGCATTCATTCAATATATATATATATATATATATATATATATTTAAATCTTTTTACACCTAAACTACTAATTTGTCTTGCTCATTATGAAATAAGATTTATGAAAAATATTTAAATTATCTTAAGCATGCCCATAAGTCGTTTAATTATTGCCATAGCATGCACCCAGTCCAGCTTCTAATGAGTATGACATATATTAAGGTCTTCAAATATTGAACGAAGCTATACCATTCAACTTCTTGTTTTTGATTCTTAGATTTTTGGTACTCCACATTTTGAAAGTTACTAGTGTTACTTAATTATGTTTTACTCATAGTTGCACCATTCAGTATGCTATATTCTTTTTCTTAAGATTTTTGAACCCTTATGATGGTGAAGTATCATTCACGTTCAATTTTAGGCATTAGAGAGTGTTGAAGAAGCCATGATAAGGTTAGAAGAGTTGCTCCAGGAGCTGCATGTTTCAAGCAGCAGTTCGGGGAAGGAGCACTTAAAAGCTACTTGTTCTGACCTAGAGAGGATAAGAAAACTTAAAAAAGAGGCCGAGTTTCTTGAAGTTTCTTTCAGAGCGAAGGCAGCTTCTCTTCATCAGGTATGATTCTGCATGATTAGACCCTCATGATCAGTGACTTTTCTAGTATACCAATACCTGTTCCACAATGAACACACTGAATTGCAATAATCTTTGCTGCTTGATCACAATTCTCTAGAAAGCCCTCGCACCATTTACAAACACATGGGTGCAAGAACCCCTTTCGTAATGAAATTTGTAGGTAATTTACAAGTGACATCGTTTTAGATACTTGTTAAAGAAATATAGTGACATTATTTGAGAAAAAAAAGTAGATTTTATTAGAGAAGATAGAGTGGAACTACAAGGCAATCAGCTGACCTGTGTCCTGAAAGAGGGACGACCTTTTACACTTATTGTTCTTCAGTTTTCCAAGTCTACTTTCTGTTCCCTCTGAGAGCTGAAGGTTGGTTCCCGGGCTTGCAACTATCATCCTAGTAAGATGAGATCTAAAATGGCTTGCAACCACTGTTCAAGCATATACCACTTACTGCCATCTCTAATTCTCTATATGTTGCACTAGATTTTCTCTTGACCAGAATTGTCTATGTTGAATTGTGGTCTTAGTCTAGGATTGGCTTTTACCAGAGTTGGATGCCTTAAAGGTCTCAAAACTGCCGTTTGGTTGCATTAAGCAGTAAAGACCTTCTTTGATGCCCTAAACAACATCTTCCATGGCCATTGTTGTTATTGTTGAAGCAAAAACTTTTTTTCTTTTCCTTGTGTTGTCAATAGAGTTCTCTCATGTATTCGGGGTTTTGAAAGTACAGTTTTACTCATCATGCTGGTAAAAAAGGTTTAGTTGAAATAATATGGTGGTGTATTCATATCAAGGAGCTGAAATCATTATTTCTTACACATTGCACCAAGTAGGATGATTACACTGCTCCCTTAAGTTACTTGTTTTCTTAATTTAGAGATAACTGAATTCAGATTTTTCTGTTGTCTCATCGAGTCCCTAGGTCTACATTGTTGCACTTAGCTTATAGCAAGAGTTTTCTTCAAAGGTCTAATTCGTAAAATGACCTCTATCTGATTTTGACTTTTGTATGAGATCTAGGTAGATGTTGATAATCCTTTGCGGTCTTCTCTTAGCAAGCAACGACAGTATTCTATAGGCAAGGGCAGTAAGAGTGCTAACATAAAGATGGGCATAAGAAGCAGGTATTATACTTCTCTAGATAATTTTGGGCTCATACACTTCGATGCTGAACCTGCTATTTTCTGCATTTGGCTTTTTAATGTTTATGTAGTGTTTTTCTCCAGAGTTGTCAGTAGTATTGGTAGATTATGGAGCTTCATCATACGCTGGCCAAGCAGGAAATCTGACCCTGATTCATCAATTGCCGATGGAAGTGTATGCCTTACAATGACCCTATCTCATCATTTGTTTTGAGTTTAAATTTTGGGGCACTGGTTTCTGCTCTCCTTTAGATTCATCAAGAGATTCAGATCTAGTAGTAATGTTCAAAATTGAATATTAATGAAAAGGATTATATGCACATTGTAGAACCATAAATTCTTAGCATAGGTAATGCAAAGTCATCTGACATTAGATCAAGAAGGGTGACTGCCGATGGCCCTTGCTTTAGAAGTCCTTCAACTATTTACACATCTGACACACTGTATTATGTTTAAAGACAAAATATATATATACACACATGGTTAAAGGTTTCTAAGATAGACCTTAGATAAATTATCTAAGTTCACTTCAAACCCACAATAATTTTATTCCCTTAAACGTTTGATTTTCTTTGTGCCTTCACTTCTCCTACTACCTGTTTACTCCTAAAAGTTATAGAGACTATACCAGTCACATTGTAATTTTGAAGAAAACCTAATAATTTTTATTAAAGAAACATAAAACATGACTAAGCTTGTTGCAAAACATAATAACATAAGATCTCATGTGCACAACCTTTATGTAGAACCATTTGACCATAAACTTATTCTTTGAATATTTTCTCTGTTGGGCCTCTTATGGACTGCTTCAGTCTACAGCTGGTTAGAGAAAACTCAACCTCGAGGTTTGAAGTACTGAAATATTAGAATTCCATAGCTTTAATCTTTTGCCTTTTTTTTTTTCATACTATGGAAATGTTTCAAGTTAGCTCGCTTTTCCTTATTTTATTAAGATAGCAAGAAATATGATAAATGTAGCTTTCTAAATTGTACAATGAGTTATTGGATAAGTAAGTCTACATTTGGAGCATTTTGATGTTGTAGACATTCTACTGAGCTTGTACTGCAACAGTGGCTGTATCAACATTTGCTCCAAGAATTTTTTCAAGCAATTCTTCTTGTGAGCTTGGTTCCAGTCCACATACTTGGGGCCAAATTACCCAAAACAAATAAGTTTATAGTTGTGCTCACAAGCAAGGATTCCATACTCTGGTCTCTTTTTTCTTGACAATGTTTACCATCTTCTTGTTTAAGAGCGACTTTCTTCCTGTTGTTGTTTTTATCTATTTTTTTAAAAAAAATAATAAAAAAATTTGTAGGAAGTCTGAATATGCGAAAAGTATTAAAGTTACTATGCTCCTACTTGTAAAAATAGTTACTATGCTCCTCCTGAGTCAACAACTATGGAAAATTTTATCTTGTATGCAGGAGGATGAGCTTTTTGAATCGGATACTGTCAATACGGGTGTAGCAGACTCAAAATCAAATGAAATTCTACGTTTTGAACTTCTAAGGAATGAGCTTATAGAACTTGAAAAACGAGTTCAAAAAAGTGCCAATCAATCTGAAAATGAAGAGGTACCTCTTAGCCTTATCAGCAGGACAGCATACATATCCTCGAGTTTTGTTTAATTTTTAATTTTAAATTAATTTGGTTAAAAAGTGATCCTGTTTATAGTAAAAGATAAAAGTAAGTATATATAATTCATGCATCACAATCAAGGTCCTCATAGTGGTATTCACCAGGCTCAAGTACAGCCACTTGATCCCAAAAAAGGAAAAAGAAAAAAGGAGATCAAGAACAAAGATTTTATTAATAGAAGAGAAAGATACAAACTGAGGCAATTAAATCAGCAACTAATATCTAAATGCTTCACCAGCTTTTTGTGAATTGAATACGCTATGTTCCCATAATCACTTGAGAAGTTTTGTATCCCCCAAATTGACCTCACTTGGATTGAATTGCATTGCTGAATCATTGACACTTACAATTCTCTCTGGCAAGCTATTTTTAGGGTTTTGTCTCACTCCATTGACACTCAGCCAGGTTTCACTTGAAAAGGTCTGTATCCCCCAAGCAGACCTCAGGGTTTTCTCCGCCTTTAACGCAAAGCTGCAACTTCATTTATTATTTATCAAAATAAGTTTCCATTTTGTTTGAGGAACTTCAGTACCCCAAAAATAGTGATCAAAGGCTATAGATAGTAAATTATTATGTAGGAAAGCTATCTGGAAGTGTGAATTTTTGCAGAAAATAACTGGAAAAGAGAAAAAAAGGTACTGTGTGAATTTTAGAAAATAATTGGAAAAAACAGAAAAAATAATTAAAGTTTGGCTCAATTGTGTGTACCTAACTACCCCCAGGTCTCAAAATTTCTCAACCATAGTTAATAGAAATAATGTGTTTGTATATGTAAAGACCAAATGGTAAATTTCTTAACCAAAATAGGATTGGAAGTCTAAATAAAATAAAATTCTGAAATAAATAAACCACCAACTACCAGGACTATAAACAGAATTAAAGTCTTGAATAATAAATAAGAAATAAATAAATAAATATAAACACAGATAAATCAACATTATTCACGTCGACATCTCATGAATCGATTCCTGTTGAGAGAATATTTGGTGTGATGTCCACCCCATGGATGTTGCCCGATTCTACTTGGTGACCTTGGTTGTCTGACCCTAATGTGCCCCTTATGGGAGGATGAACACTTATTTGTTCATGCATAAGGGTGGAAGGTAACTTTAGTTCCTTCCAGACACTGAAGATGCCTAATGGTCAACTGTAGGAGAGCGACACACCTATTTAGCAGCCAAATCCCTCCATATCCTTGTTTAGAGAGAAGAGAAGGTTGTGTATGTCTTAGTGGCAACTGGCAAGAGATGGAGGGATGTTTCTGAGAGTACTAGTAATGTTCCTATTGATGTTAATGCAAGTTCTCCTCAAGTTTACAGATGCAATGCCTAGTGACTTGCCCGATATTACCTTTTTGGTGTCACATTATATGATGAACCCCACGGACCAATTGGAGATGAGACGACATGTAGGTGAGCTGTAGAGAAAGGGATTTGTTAGAGGTCTCTTGGCCCTTATCTTGTACCAGCTTTATTGGCCTAAAACTGATGATAGTTTCAGGATGTGTGGGAACAGTCGAGCCATGGCCCATCAATAAGATCACCGTTACGTATAAATTTTCCATACCTAGGCTTGATGACATCCTTGATATGATGACGGAATCTCACATAATCACCAAGAAAGACCTGCAGAGTAGACAAAATAAAATCCGGATCCGAGAGAAGATGAGTGGAAGACTGTTTTTAAGACCATGGATGGTCTCTAAGTGGTTATATCATGTTTTTAGACATTTTTTATTTCCTGTTTTTTCAATTATTTTCTGAAAATTCAAGCTTTCAGATTTGTTGTCCCACGTCAAATCAGGTATTAGGCTATGTGATAGTTTCCTCTCTGTTTTCATTTTTCAATTTGTTGTATCCAAACTCTTAGACAAGCGTAGCTGATGGTCTACTGGTTGGTGATGCTTGATTCGTGATTCCTACTTTATAAAGCAGTCACCAAAAGTACATGCTGTCTTCATCTTTCATTGCATAGTTGCTAATCAATCATCAAACATAGATATCCTGATCTCCATATAATTATCAGTTTATTATGGACAAATGTTGACAACTTCAAGCGAAAACATGAGTTGTGACTTTCTTATTAAGAAGCCCGAGGACCAAAAATAATTGGTGTAGTTGAATTGATTTTTTTAAGTGCTGGTCTTGTTGGAAATTCAGGCATTTGCAAGTGGGCAGTGGACACATTCACTTGGAGGAGTTTGCTGCACCGCCATGGAGATCATATGCTCCTTTCTGATGTTCACTAAAAAAAAGTTTTGGTTTTATAACTCGATTTCCATTTACTGTTTGGTAGTTTATACAATCTCTAAAATTTCTATCCATAAACTTATTTTACATTTAAATCTCGTGAAACAATGTGGAATCCATTTATATGAAACATTAAGGGTTTGATTTATTTATTATGTTCTTATGGAAACGTTAAAGGGTTTGACTTAATATCATTCAGATCTAGGAGCATAGTTGATCACCCTCTAAATAGACTTCGAGCCTTGTCATTAGTTAGATAAACTTGCATAACTTAATAGCATGTGTATGACATATTTGTGGAATTACCTACGTGCTTATCATTGAGGATGCTACTTAGTTATGCTATGCAGTTAGACTGATTCCATGCATCTTTCTACAGGAGGAAAATAAGATGACAGGTGACAGTGGTTATGCTAAGGAAACTGAAGGTACTGGATTGATCAAGGCCCATAAAGAAAATTTTATTGAAAAATCACTGGATAAATTTAAAGAAACAACAAGGGTATGTATGAACATAATATACCTCTTCGAGTATTCATTAGTCGAAAAAAGATTTATGGTCCAATGATATACTATTTTATACTGGCTTGGCATGTGTTCAGAAATCAGATTAATGACCTGAGGCCAACCTCCATATACATTCTGCTTCAACTGGATGTAGTAGTGAGTGGATGTGTGAAACGCATCGGGTGGCAACGTCACCACCTGAATAGAGTTCTGATCTATTATGTCTAGATAGTAACTTACAGAAGCTAAACTTGTATTCTGTGGTTTAGCGTTTAAATTGTATTTATAAACTCGTATTCCTCTCTATACTTTGCAGCATGTCAGTTAACACCTTGTTAAATGTTATGAATAAGCAGGATATATTGCAAGGCACTCAGCTTCTAGCTATTGATGTTGCTGCAGCTTTGGGATTGCTTAGAAGGGTCCTCATAGGGGATGAATTGACGGAGAAAGAAAAGCAAGCACTTCGAAGAACTTTGACCGACTTAGCATCAGTAGTTCCAATTGGTTTTCTGATGCTCCTTCCTGTAAGTTTTAATAATCTTACCACTCTGAATCTTGTTCAGTATTGTGACCAACTTTGTGTTTCCTTTTCCTTTTGTCTCATTAGTTTACCATCAATGCTTACATATCAACTGCAAAGGTAAACAAATTACATTGTATTTTAATTTTTTCCAGATTGCTTTAATGAGTAGTGTGTGCATTATGAAAGCATTGCTCAAAACCTTCAGGATGGATAAAAACATTGATATTTTATTTTAATCTGTTTAATACGTTATCCTCTTTCTCTTAGAGGTTAGAAACTCAATCATTAGTCTTCTTTACCCATCAATTGATAACATTAGCAACCATTAATATCTCAATTCTTTCATTTATACTTCCTTTGATTGATCTTAACAAGAGGTTTTCAAGGGTAACACATCATTCCCTCTATGTGCTGTTTCTCGTAGGGCTTGACTTATTTATAGCATCTGAGACAATATATATACTGTAGGTTACTGCAGTTGGGCATGCAGCAATGTTGGCTGCAATTCAAAGATATGTACCAGCACTGGTGCGTATTTCTGATGCTGGGTTTCTTTCCTGAATTTTCAAATAAAATGGAGCCCTTCACATGCTTATCAAGTTGTCTGTTTTGGCAGATTCCGTCCACATATGGACCAGAAAGGTTAGATCTCCTGAGGCAGCTTAAGAAGGTGAAGGACATGGAAACCACTGAGGTGAACCCCACTGAGAATGCAAATGAATAGTCTTCGAGCAGCATACAATTTCTAGTGCTCATAAAACCAGTTAAGTCTTTGTTACAAAGGTAACCTACATTGACTTTACCCTGGTTCTGAAGCCATATGACAAAAGATGAGCATAGAGAATTTCATTCCAATGGCTGCAGTCTTGTGGTGCATCGGAGTGTCTGGCTCACGATGGCTTGAAGGGTGGCCGCTTTTCATCTTTCCTAAACTCTGTCAAATGTGTGATGTTTGAGAAGTATGCGTTTCTGTTTGCACTTTCTATCTGTTTGACTAGTTGGGAAATAAACAGATTATTCAATGGTTCAGGTTCCAGTTTTGTGTAGTTTGTTTTGGTGACGTATTAGTGTCACAATGACGGCCATCATTCCATTTTCCTTCCCTGCATTGTGTGACAAATAACTATTACTATTCCGGATCCGACTCAATCATCAAAAGACTCCAAAGCTTGTGACACTGCTTTGAGCATTGCGAGATTAACAGGGCAAACATACTACTCCCTGTTCCACCTTGTAATTATACAGACCTTTTCATGCAGTGGTAAAGGTTTCAAAGCGTTTCTGTTGCACGTGAAGGAAAATCCAAGGTATATGGTATCCATTTTCAGTTGGAGGTGATCACCACAATCAATGATTGGTGGAATTTTTCACTTTGAAAAGAAGAAAGTCAGTGGCAAAATAGCTTCGGAAGAAGATTCGACTTGTTTCAGGATCCAAATTTTACATCACCCATGACTTCCACCATGGACCTCTGAAAATCCATGCACTAAATAGTGAATTTGATTAGCAACAATTTTTTTTAAAGTCATTTTTAGGTATTTTTTAAAATTTTAATTAATGTGATTCATTTAATTTTTGAAAGTAATTGTTTGTAAACTTTTCTCTAAAATTTAATGAATTACTGTTACTTTTAAACGTGAAAATATCTCAGAATTCTTTTTAAAAAAAAGAGAAGATTAAAATAATTAACTCTTTTTTATAGAATGAGGAAAAATATTTTAAACATATTTTTATAATTTTAATTATAAAGAATAAAAAGTTATAACATATATGTTTGTATATATATCTAATCCTACTATCCCTAAATTAGAGATTGTTTTTTTAATCCATTCTAAATTTTAAAGGTATATTATAGACGGCATAGTAATTCTCTCTCTCTCTCTCTCTCTCTCTCTCTCTCTCTCTCTCTCTCTCTCATTATATATATATATATATATATATAAGTATATTATATCATCATTAATATATTTTTTATTAAATTTTAAGAATACATTTGAAAAAATATTTTTTAATTTTTTTATTACATCTTTAATTTTGAAAACAAAGGAAGTATGCGTTTTAAATTAAAAAAAAAATGACAACTAAAAAGTATTCTAATGTCTTATCAGATGGGAAATAAAATAAAATAGCCACATGGTGCGAGCCAAGGAGATATTGAATTCCTTTTTATGTGAAAGAGGGGAGTTCACAGTGGCCGCTTCGTCACTGCAAAACGCGTCTGATTTGCTTCTTTCTGGTGATTAAAAATTAGCGAGTATTTCTTAAAATTGGTCTTCATCCTTACATATTTATTATGTACATATTCACTGTATATATGTATGTATGCATGTGCTACTTTATTGAAAAATATGCATGTATGTGGTTCAATTCAAATGCGCTGCACCCATTTGATAAATTTCCCCATGGATAGGATATAACATAATGCTCTCGTATATACTTGGGTTTTCCCTAAGACTGTAAGACATATACATAATTTACATATTATAGAAACTTGGGTTTTGGAGCACTGTCCCTAAGCTTTGATCGTTTTTAATTCCTAAATTTGTTAATCTCTGTATGCGTGTGTTTCTTAAAACATATTTTCAATTTAAATGAAAATTATGCCCATAGGAGTATCGTTTAAGACACCAGTAGTAATCTCTAAAGAATTCAAACACTGTTGCTAGTTGTGTGAAATGCTAAAGGAAACATGCTTTTTCTATATGCCCTTATCTTTTGATTTCATTCAGATTACTTGAAGGATCAGAATGAAGTTGAAGGTAGTCTGGAGAAAAGTGTCCAATTATGTTTGATATGATTTGAAAGAAATTGCATTTCCTTCCTTTTTATCTGACCCACCTCATCTAAGAAAGCGCCGGATATTAACTTGGAAAGAGAGGTACCTTGTGAGCCTTTTTTTGTCCTTAACTTATTAACCATTTGCCTGTGGTTAAGTAATATTTTTATGTCCTGGAATTAATGCGGTAATTGCTCATGAAGCCCTTGAGTTATGTCACTTGTCTTTTTGTATTGCATTCGATAGTGAAAAGTTTTACCCTCGTCTTTTACTACAGTTAAACTGCTATTTTACTGTAAAAACATCTTAAGAAGTATGTGAATTCTGTATATCATGTTAAATGAGCCTTTTAGCAGCCTGTTTTAAGATAGTTTCCTAGGAAATAATTTAGCATCTTAGGAAGAATGTGGAATTAGTTAAATGTGCCTTTCAGCGGCCTGTATTAAGACAGTTTCTATTGAATTTAGCGACCTAATTCTTGTCACTCATTAGTAGGGAAATACTTGTAAACAATAATTCAGTTCTATAAGTCAAGGTGCATCTACTAATTGATTGGATGTCTAATGTGATTTATTCTCATATAATTGACGCAAGTGTTTGTCTATAATATTGTGGCTTGTGAACTGAATGAGTATGACATGTACTTGCATATAAGAATCAGTATTTCTATAATTGTCCATCAGGTGTTGAAAGAAACATCTAGGCTTTATTTTACAAGCTGGGTAAGGGATTTTGGTCCTGATCTTCACCCAAATGATTATAAGAAGAATGCGTGGAGTGATGATAAGTCCAACGAATTAGATGGTGCAACCAAACAAAAAGAACCCTCAAAATGTTGGAGGACCTGGGTAAGACCTATTGCATGCCCTCTAGTCAATAGTATAAATTATGAAGTAGCTTATCACCCTTAAAAAAAGAAGTATAAAACTATAAATTGTTCCATATGATGAAATTAACAGTTATATAATTTTGAAATTTATTCAAAGTTTTACTGCTATAAGAGTGATAGTTATACTACTGTAATGAATTCCATGAGAATGCCACTACTTTCTTATGTTAGAAAACATTAAAATTACAAACAAGATGTAGAAAACTGTTTCTCTGGAAAACCTCTTCCAAATTGGGAATTCGACATGTGAACCAATAAAGTTTGAATATTATACAATAACATCAACGAAATAAGCTTGTACCTGGCGTATTACTCTTTCCTGTCCCCTCTCATTCTCCTTCTTTGTTTCAGACTTTGGTAAGCTTCTGCACTGGAAGAGTTAAAGAACAAGAACAAGATTATAGAAATTGTGAAAGAGATGCTAAGTTTATGAGTTGTACAGAAATTAGAAAATTGTTAGCAACTGATATTCCTAGAGTAGTTATGGATCTGTGAATTTAGTTTACAAATCTTACAAAGTGATGAACATAGATGTAATAATGGAAAAAGATTAAAATTTTAAGTTGGTCGACTATGTCAGACACAATTGTAGAATTGCCTTCTGCCTTTTGTAATCTCGACTAATGTAATGCTTTTCTGCTATGCTTCGAGGGGTCATAGTGTTTGCAGTTATAGGGGTCAAAGTGAACACAAAATTCAGTCCTCACCTAGCAGGTAGTAATACCATATATGCCTTGTATTTTTCTTAGATATTGTTCTACATAGATCTTTTAACATTTAAACAGCATTACGACAAAATTATCTTCAGATTCCTATTCCAGAACAATTAGCAGGACTATTTTTAGTTGATTTTGTTGTCAAAAAGGAACGTGTGTTTGCAAATGAAATTCATTGTTACTGCTGTTAAGATTATGATTTAGATGCTTTTGTTATAGCTGCCTGATTAAATTAACTACCTTTCTCTAATTTCTTCTGAAAAATATTCTCTGATTTGTTTCTTGAATTTGCTAAAAAAAATTATGTTGAATTCTGATATGTTTCATTATATTCTACTGCAAATTCAGGTGTAAATGAGTCGAATTGACTCGAAAAGTTAAATTCATACTTGAATTCGACTCGGATTCAAATTGTATTTGAAAAACTCTACTATGATGAAATACAATCATGGAAACATTGATGAAGTTTTCATTTTACTTTATTTTTGAATGGAGAAGCTCCTGAATTATGCACTTGGTGTGTAATAAAGACTATCGTGTGAAAGAATACATCAAATGGTCATCTATGCTGATAACATGATACTTGTGTTGATTGTTTGTAGTCTGAGAAGTAACCAAATTTTGGTAGTTTAGTGTGATTCTCGAAACTCATCTTTCGAGAGTGTCGCTGGTGCTCCATTTGCTTTGAGGTGTCATGTTAGGCCATTTGACTTTTTTAGAAGAACTTGTTCATATTTGTGATTATAACTTTAAATTTCAGGACTGGTTTTCTTGCTTTAGGTAGGTAATATAGGTGCTTAATGAATAATGAGCCATTTTCAAAGAGAGGGAGAGGGAGAGGGAGAGGGAGAGGGGGGGGGGGGATAGAGACAGAGAGAGTAGTTAAAATTGATAATGAAGTAGGGAGTTTTCAATATTAACCTTTTATTTTCAAAATAAAAATACGGAGTTTTCAATATGTGTGTGATCGATGGTACAGGGTGGGAAATTGTATATGTGAGAGGGTGGTAGGATTAATGGGAAAAAGGAATGGAGCTTGTCAATCAAAATACACACACACACACACATTCTTAGATTGAGTTAGAAGATTGTGTTAGATGTTTGAATGAGTTGGAATATGATGTGGAGTTTGAGTGCCTTTAAATTAGGTCAGAGAGAATTTCTGGGGAGTGAAGGTGGGTTTGGGAGAGGCTTGAGAATGACTTGCATTATGTGAAATATTAGGGAGCTATTTAACAGCTAGATGAGAAGCTGGCCCTGATGTTCATAAAGGTTTGCTGGGCCAAGTTGCCGATTTGCACTTTCCAGGTAAGGTGATATGAAAGATAACTAATAAGATACTGTCAAACTGTACCAATCCCTTTCCTAGTTTAGGTACCTTTTCGGTTGTTTGACTTGATATGTGGACGTCTCTATTTGGTAGTTCTTGGTGGGGCATGGACTGCTTGATTCAGGTCTTTCAAGTGCAGAGGTCTTGCTTTTTTAAGCACATGATTGATGATAATGAGATTCCTTTTCCATGCTTGATAACCTGTAACTTTGCCATTGGCGCTCAATCCTTGGTAACAAAGCAGCAGGATTGTATTTTATTTTATTTTTCCTCGTTATATCTGGAATGTTGTGCTACTAATATCTTATTATAAGCTCAGGTGTTTCGGTGGTTCTTTAAGACGAGTATTTGTGTGTTAATATTTGTCCAAAATTCAAAAGCTTGACATCTTTGGTGTTGCAATTAGTGTGTGTGTGTGTTTTGGAGAAACCTGTAGCCATTAATTACTCTCTTTGTTGTGCACAGGGAACCCCTGGTCCAAAGTGCCTCTATGGAGTCTTGAACTCAAGTCTTAAAATTTTCTTTTGTGTGCTGTGGTATTTGGATATTTTCATGATCAGTTTGCAATATTAACATCTCTTTTTCTCTGATTAGTTAGTTACTGTAACCTTTTCTTCTTTATTAGGTACAAGAGGAGGTGGACCTTGACCTAAATGCTGCTCACCAGGAGGAAAGCAGCATGATAAGAGAAGAGGGAAAAAACCCACATGATCTTCTTTGCTAATACTGTACTTGGGCAAGATTGATTTGAGTTTTCTACATACCCTAGCTATTTATCACAGGACTCCCTTTAATCTTGCATGGTCACTATCCATTATATGAGGACCCCCCATTTTACAGAGCCACTAAGGGCATTGGACGCCACCAGCGGTGGAGACCATTCGGATGCTCTCTTGTCTTAATCTGAATGGGTTAATTTGACTGTACACAAAGGTAATCCATCCCTTTCGGCTGCATCCTTTGTTGCTTTATTTAACTGCTCCTCGTGTCACAATCTCCAAATTAACTTGCAACTTGTACAAACATATATATGACTGAAATTGGAAAAGCCTGTAGCCACCACTACTACATGGAGGGTATTGATCTGGGACATGGCTTACTTTCACATGCATGATTTGGTGCAGCTTTTTTTATTTATTTATTTATGTACCTTCTCTTTTTAAGATTTGCGTATTTGGAATTTGTAATCAAGGATGGATTAATTTGGATTGTCATGAAAATTTTAAATTGTTTAAGCTGAGATTTGGATTGATACGTTTGTTTTTAAGGGTCATTACTTGTTTGAATTTATAGGAATTGGCTTACTACCTTTTTGTGTGTGTGTGTATTCCCGAAAAGATAAAAAAGAAAGTAACCTTTTTGTGTGGTCATGGTCATGGTCATGGTCATGGTCAGCATTAATCCGACTATACATACAGGCCTCGAGTGTTGCTCGTATGCTTATTTGTTGGAGCTGGAACAACGAGGAATTTTAATATACTATATATATATTCTTAAAAGATTATATATTTAAATATTTTTTTTTTAAAAGCGTGGATTAAGAAAATAATATTTATCATTAAAGTAAATTATTTGTTTAAAATTTCATCACAATCTTTGAAATTCATATGAAAAATTAAAAATTATTCGACTCCTGAGGAGAAAATTTTTCCATTTAGACGATGACTAGAAGGTAGGAGTAATATAAAGAAAGTTAAATAATTTATTCGGTCACGAAATTCAGAACTCTTGTACAAACTTTTTTAGAATAAATTTTTTTACAAAAAACGATAATTTTTAATTAATTTGGAGATTTTATATATATATAAAAGGTGATGTTAGGAATTCAAATTAATATCATTAAACTATCATATTAATATCCGTCTTTAATTGCAACCTTTGAAATTCATAATTTTTAGTATTCGAGTCCCGAACAGCAAACTTTATGCGTTGATAAAATAAAGGAAAATGATAAATCAACATAAAGGATGAACACGAGAACCTTTTCTTTTGCCTTGTATTTTTTAATAGAATAAAATAAAATAAGACGAACAAGAGTGGGCTAGTACCACTGGACTGTGAAATCAATCTTCTCATCAACAAAAGTCTATACATACCCTCCAAGGCCATACCCACCCACTTACCCACCAGTACCATATCCTATTTACTTATTGATATGTGATATATATGTGATGATGATGAGTCGATCTCTCTCTCTCTCTCTCTCTGCAAGATCTACAGCCAGAATCTCAACAGTTGCATTCTCTATATGTTGTTGAAATCCTGGATGCAATTAAGACCATTATTCTCCTATATATATATATGGGCATTGGTTACTTCAGCCCTACCTTTGGTGGGCCCAATCCTGCTAAAATTTATTCATCCTTCCATCCTCCCCTGAAGTCTCTTTCACTCCCCCATACCATACCATCCATCATCATCTGGTTTCTCCTCCCCTAACCAAAACCCCCAGGCCCAGGGCTTGGAGAATTAGTATCTAGCTGCTATTATATTATATATAATAATTAGCCCTCCATTTTTAATGAGAGAAAATTGTAGACTCCTCCTGCTCTGGGAAAGAGAAAGTGACTCTGCTGAGAATGAATGATCTGGGATTCTCCCATTTTCTTGACTTTTCTTTTCCTAATTAAAAAAAAAGGGTTAATTTTTTTTATCTGACATTCTAATTAAGTGGCTCAAATAGTCAAATCTTGGATGTCACATCCTGAGATCTTATCCTTGGTGAAACCTCATCTGGTTGACATCTCTTGAGAAATTGATATCCTGTTGCAACCATACAGTGTGAATATAATTATTAGTACCTCCTTTAACGAGAGAGAGAGAGAGAGAGAGAGAGAGAGAGAGGGAGGGGCAAGCATTGACATATTATATATTTGTGTGTGTATATATATATATATATATATATATATATACAGTGTTGCGCACATAAACCTCATTTTTCATCCCCATTCATTCCTATGGTGGACCATGTTATTAATCGGTGACAGGGATGGCTCAGTTATTATTGCTACTGAGGGAGGGGGGTTTCATTTCATGTACTGTACTGTACTGTACTGTACGATACACAAGCATAACAAACATGAGAAGAAAAAAAAAGAAGAGTATTATTATTATATGTCCTGAACACGAACGAACACGTACAAATAACGTTTTAAATTTTTTTATTTATTTCTAATTATTTGATATTTATTTAAATCTAGGAGAATTAATGACAATTTTTTCAAAATTACCTCTCATTACCCTGCTTATTTTTTTGATACTTTAAACTTTCTCCCTCTTTATCCCAACAAAACTCTCTTTATCCCAACAAAAGATTTAAGAGTATTATAGACAATTGAGTAGTATATTTAATATTTTTTAATCATTATTTTAATTCTTGTGTCCACCTCTAAAACGTCAAATAATTAAAAACGGAGGGAGTACCTAATTTCCTATATGTTGGGAGTTTGATTTCCAATTTTTGTTACTTGCACTCTACTGAAAATAAGCAAAGTTTGTCCTACAGTACTGTAGTGTACGTATTTATCATTTAATTACCTAAATAAATAAATAAATGTTTACGTAGCCAGCGATCATATAAGATTTCCAATATGTCATGGGGGTGTGTGTGTGTGTGTGTGTTGATTTTCTTATTAGTTGATGAGGAGGAGAGAAGATTCAATAAGGAAGATTTCTTTTCCAATTAAAACATTGAAAACAAAATTAATAATAATGTAATTCAACTATGAATTTTGGTTTGGTAGGTCTCTTTAGTTGATTCTATATTTTTATGTATGTAATCTGGTTAGTTAAAAGGTGGTAGGTAGGTTGGCAAAAAGTCTTGGCGTGAAGATGTTCATTTATTGACGACTGACCCCATGGAAAAACTTGATATCTTGTGGATGTGGTTCTCTTCGACATGGACATCTAATGTGCAAGGACCACTAAACCCATAATTTCAATACATACATGATATAGCTAAAAGCTAAGCTAAGTTAGGTCCATTCCAAAATGCTACGTTCACCTGATTGGTTCATATATATATATATACCCTTTCTTGTATGTATACACACACACCATTAATTAATTAATAACCCCAAGGGTCATCAAAGGTTTGCTCATTTTCTTGTTTGAACTTTGAGGTTAACACTCAGGAAAATACTCCAGCAGGAGACAGATTTAACGTAGTAGTATAAACTGACCCAAGGATACCCTACTTGTTCAAAAAAAGTATACACCCTCTTAATTATATATATATATTGTTACTCGATCTCTCCCTCTTGTCAGGGACGGATCCAGACGGATTGTTCAGTGGGATCAAATTCGGAAAAAAAATTTCTTACAAATAACTTATAAAACTAAACAATCCTCAAATATTATTTATAATGACATTTTTCGAGGTTTCATTGCTTAAAATTGTTGCATGATATAGCCTTATTTTTAATAGTTACAAAAATATCACGCTCAATGTATGTTACTAAACAGTCATTCATCCATTCATCTCTTATTTGGTTACGGAGTTCATTCTTCACGATATTTATAAATTTGAAAATGTCATTTCAACGATTAAGCGATAGAAGAACGGCAAAAAGTAAGCCAATTTCAACAACAAATAGACTTGAGGATACACATCATCTTTTCTTCTCTGAACCAACATTTGAGCCAATTCCCCAATTCCTTCTATACTCGAAAAATTGGAATCGTTTCTCTATATCCACAATATAGAAGAATAGAAAAGTTGGCTTAATGACTTAGTGGGATTTGAGAATTAGGGATTGTTGTCTAGTGTCTGCTCACTTAGTATATATATAACATAATACAGTGGGGTCATGTTTCTTAGTATACATGTTTACTTTAGACCCTCTTAATTTTTTTTCCTAATATGACCCTCTTAATTTTTTTTTCTCCTAATATGACCTCTGACCCTAAAAATTCAGTGGGGTCAGGTGCCCCTGCCCTTCTAAGGCAGGTCCGCCCCTGCCTCTTGTGGGACTACCTCTTCCATGTACTACTAAATAAATACTTAAAACAGCTAGCCTAGCACAGGTACAGATTTTAACCTTAAAATGGAGTTAATAAATATATATATTTGTATACCATATATTTATGTATGTGTAAATAGTTAATAAATAGAAATTCACTAGTTCAGCAAGTTAATCCAAATATAGCGAGACATTGGAGTCCTCTACACTGACCAATTAATTAGGGCAAATATGGCCGGGACCACCTACAATTCAACCATTTATAATATAATATAATTAATTATATTTCTAATATATTTGTATATACAATACACACATATATTATTTATATATATATAATACACTATCATGTACTCCCTCTGTTCAAACCGTAAGATTATTGTTTATGTTTTAAAAGTCATTTGGAAAAAAAATATTCAAATTCTAAATTAATATGAATTCATTAATTTGCTTTTTGTCAATATCATTATGAATATTATAAATTATCTAAAGAATACTATTAATTAATATATTTAATATTTTTATTATTTAAATGAATCATTTTAATTTTAAAATTAAAAAATGACTCAAATTGATTTATAAAAAATGAATATTAATATTAATTATATAGTGTATACTACTATTCTATGTTATATATTTGTCTCATTAGAAGAGGCAGCTAACTCATAGTGGAAAATTGGACTCACTAGCTATGCCATAATAGCTTTGATTAGCACATGCTAGTCTAAAGCTAATAAAATGGAGTAATAGGCATTGGCTTACCATGTGAGTATTATGGTTTGAAAGATGAGCTGTATTTGAGTAATTATGGTGGTAGTGGGCTTGACCCTGGCTCGAACCACCTGCAGGTATGGGGAGTACTGGTTCATCTGATTGGCACTCCAGATTCACCCCAAACAGCCTCACTGTCTTGGAATTCCCACTCGGTGTTGTTTGATTCTGCATACCTGCTGCTGCTGCTGCTGCTGAAGATGATCCTCCTGTATTTGTAGTAACAACAATACCAATACGTGCATCTATTTCCTTTTAGTTTCTCACTCCTTCATTTGTATATATAGTAAGTAATACACGATGCATTATTTTTTAAACTCAATTTTATAATTTTAAAATTAATAGATATACATATGAAAAATGATTTATCTGCATTCCAAATTTCTTCTTTAACAAAATATATATAATTTTATTACATATTTATTCACTCATGAGGGTATGGACAAATAGATATTTGCATACAAGTTTGTAGTAAAAAATGGAGCAAGAAGAAACGGTTTTTGGTAGATACCTGCTGCTGCATGAAGACAGTCAGGTTGGTATGAAAGAGGAGGCCCATTTGGCGGAGGAGGATAAGGATGCCCAGAATAGAACACCCGGGTCCACCCACCTCCGCCAGCTGGCACCACAGCTGGCGGCTGAGCCACCACCGAATCCGGTAATTGCGCCACCGCATTCCTCCGCCTCCATCCAATAAAGAACCGCTCACCGTCGTTCCTGTACCGCTCAAACATGACTACATCACCGGCATCGAGCCGCTTCTCCTTGACAAAACGGCTCCACCCTTTCGTTAAGACGTAGCTTTGGCTACTATTCCAATAGGAGTACCGGAACCGCCATGACTTGCCTGACTCGTCCTCGAAACTCAGTAACAACCCCTTTTCCACCGAGTCACCGCCGATTGGGAAGTATTTTTCGGCGTGTTGTTTAGGTATGACGAGGCGGTTGAGCTTGCCCACGTCACTGGGAGTCAGTGGCTTCTCAAACATGGCTTCTTTTTGTATAATTAATTCCTCCCCTGATTCCATATTTTTCTGCTCATAGCCTTCATTTTCTCTCTTATCTGGTTGTTGGTCATCAAATTGCTCTTCGTCATCTTCATGATTTAGGTTAAAATCGAAAGGGGTTTTTCTGCCACGCATCGAGGCGGCGGAAGTTGATGGGTGCTGGTGGTAGAGTTGAGAGATGAGGGAGTTCTGTGGAGGTGGTTCCATAATGGGGGTTTGTTGTTGTGTCCACCAGAGTGCATCTGGAAGTTCTGAAGAGAAATGGTTTATGGACATGTTAGTGAGAGAAAGTAGAGAGATCTAGAGAGGGGGGAGTAAAGAGTGAAAACTATGGGAAAAAGGAGGGGGTGATGATTACCGTTTTGATGTGGAAACTGTAGGAGGGAGCTATTTGATGTTTACTACTAGTACCAAGCAAGAAATGACAATTTATGAATGAGGGAGTAGAGAGAGGAGAGAGAATACTTTTTAAGGTTTTGCGTGATGAGAAAAACTCAATCATTATATTCAGTGTAAGTATTGTACAAAAGATAGTTTTTTCGTTTTTTATTTTTTAGTTAAGAATAATTATTATTCTTATCTAGACTACTCTTGCACGAGAGTATTTAGCATGAAATTAGTTTAATTTATGATTAATACAGTGCTCACACACAGATAAAAATATTAATTTTTGACATGTGTATCAACATTGTATTGAGTATGAAGTGAACTTACTATGAAGTTCACTTCATGCTAACCGGATCCCTCTTGCACCATACTCCCTCCTATTCAGAGACAATTGTGGAAAGAGAAATAATTAATTAGGGACACAAAAGATATTTTGTGTTATTTCATAATAAGTGTGCTTAATTTTAAAATAACATTTAATCTGAATAGGAGGGAGTATAATACTCTCTCTCCTTTTTAAAATTAAAGATATAATTAATTTTTAAAATTAAAAGTACTCAAATATATTAAATTTTGAATTGATAAAATTTTATTTAATTTTAATTAATACATTAATTATTATAATTATGTAATATATAATAAAAATTATTTATTATAAATTTATTTTATTTTAAAATTTTATAAATTATATTAAATTTAATATATCGAAAATCAAATCTATATAGTATAATTTTGGAAGGTAGTCGGGACGGGACGGGAGGGGAGGGGAGGACAACAATGTTATTGTCACATAAAAAAAGATTATATAATATTCATATACACATACATGTATACTGTGAATTCTCGCCTAACATATAGAGTTTATAAATATGAATATGTGTATGTGAGTATTATATGACTATTTTTTTATGTAATAATAGTTTTATTTGAGAGGAGGTGGTTGATGACGATGATGAGTAAAAAAGAGATGGAAAAGTTGTACTAGCTAGTGAAATTGGCATAACATGTATGTTGTTGGGAGTTGAGTCTTAAGAAAACTGCTACTACTAAGAAAGAAAGAAAGATTCTAAATCATCCTCCGGTCCGGTCCGGTCCGGTCCGGTCCGGTCCAGTCCTGGTGCTGCTACATGTACAAATTAATTCAGTGCTTTTAACTAAGCCAGCCTCTCCTGTCCTCCCCTTACTAGTAGTTATTATTAACACGCCATGTTACTATGTTGGCTCTTAAAAACAAATCAAATGGTGGGACCAACCTGACACACTTACCATCCAACGGCTGTCCTCCTTTCGTATTCGATCTCCCCAATTTCAGTGACACTTTAATTTATTACTAGTACTAGGCACTAGGCACTAGGCACTAGGTAGTAGTGTAGCTACTAGTAGTATCATATATACACGTACGTACAGTAGTATCTGACTTATGAAGCAGGTTGGATGAACATGCGTTCCATGTTGGATATAGATATGGTAAAAGTCTTCAGATAATTTTAGTCTCTGTCAGATCGATCACCCCCCAGCTGATCAGCGGAGTGGGAATATTTACTGTTTCTACTAATTGTTTCCAACTAACTTAATATATTTCCTATCTATAAATGGCTTTTTACTCGATAAACACATTTTCTTTTTTCTGGGTCAAAAATGTGTTTTCAAACTCCTACTTTTGTGATAAGATTTCTCTCTCTATATATATTTAATTAAATAACTTATTTTGTGCTAATCGATTCCATATAAAACAATTTCAATAAAGACTTTCATTATTTAATTAACTACTTGTATTGTATATAATGTATTTATTTGACGTGGCATATATATTCCTATGTTTCACAAAACGAGTGCTAAACTATTACTATTAATTATATGATTTTTTTTTAAAAAAATTGCATAATTTTATTAATTAGCATGGCATTGCAACTAAATAAATAACTTACTATTTTTAAATATATACGTGCAAAAATTAATTAAATACATACTTTAATTAAAAAATATTATTCACTCCATTATTTTTTAATTGACATTTTACAAGAAAACACAAATATTTAGAAATATAATTAATTAATGATTTGTCTGATTGATCAATATTATTATTGTAAAATTCAATGAAAAGGTGAAAGAAAAATGAATTAGTACGTATATTTTTTGATAATATAATAAATAAGTCATTAGTGTTTCCTTAAAATATACAAATAATAATAATAAAAAAAGAACAAATTTCACTGTTTAAAAATATAAATAAGAAGGAATGGAAAGAGTATATATAATATTTGCACAAGTTTATGAATGTGACTGTTTTTTTCCCGATAGGAAAATATATATATATATATATATATATATATATATATATATATATATATATGCATGCTAAAAAATAGGTTAATGACATAGTTGACTTAGTTTGACCGTGAGTAGTATGGTTTAACTGGAAGCAAAGCAAATTAAACAAGTTCTTTGTCAAGTTTACTTCTTTTCCTTTTTTGAACTCCCCTAGGCCCTAGGCCCTAGGCCCTAGGCCCTAGCTAGCTACTTTAAAGGGATATTAATATAAATATAAATACAACAACTAAATAACATAATCAATTTTAATAAATTTTCAAGCATAACATATGTAAAAATTTTATATTTTTTGAGTAATAATACAAAACGTCATATATAATAAAAAAATCCAAACAAAAGGAAATATATAATTTAAAAAAAGAAGAAGAAGAAAGAGTTTCACAACAAAAGAAACTTAAAAATTCTAATAACAAAAATATAGAACCTAACTAACACTAGATGGTTTCATAATTTCAATATTAACTAACAATCCTTCCAAAAAAACATTATTGACTATATATAATATAGTAATAGGAATAATAATAGTAATAGTAAATAGTAGGGATAATACATTTTTTTTTTGTTATTGTACTAGGGTCCGATTTTTATTGTGGTTACCAAAATTTTTTTGTTACAATCGAATAACTGTACTCTCAAAAATTATAAAATGGTCATTACTTAAGATTTCCGTCCGAAAAAATGAACAGAATGCTGACCGTGCAAGTTGACCAAACTTTTTTGCTTAATAGAAATAATAATAGTAATATTAATAGTAAATAGTAGGGATAAAATACTATTAATAATAATAATTTTAATAATATGTAGAACTTCGGAGTAAAACTAATAGTATTGTATAACAATAATTTTAAAATAATAATAATTTTTTTTAATAATAATAGTATTAATAATAATTTCAAAATAATAATAATAATAATAATAATAAAATTATAAAAATTTTAATTTTATAAAATTAATTGTATTTGGGGTTTGTTCCTACAAATTTGTATGAAATTTGTTTTTTTATTTTAATGGAGAATAAAAAATAATTTATCAAATTTACCCCCTGCTCAAATATTTTAAACTAATAAAATAATAAAATATTATTTTTAAATACACATCAACTTCATATAAAAATATTTTTATAATTTATATAATCTTTTTTAAAATTTTAAAAATTAATATTAATATTATTGTTATTGCTATTATTATTATTTGAAATTATTATTATTATTATTTAAAGATAATAAATTTTACTACTCTACTTTGTTTAAAAATAACAAAGAAAAGAAGTCTGGTCTAGGTAAGCAAAAAAGTCTGGTCAATTTGGTCAACTTGCTCCACGTAAACAAAAAAGTTTGGTCAATTTGCTTCACGTAAGCAAAAAAGTCTGGTTACTTGCACAGTCAGCATTTCGTCTGTTTTTTTGGACGAAAATATTAAGTAATGACAATTTTATAATTTCTGAATAAAAATCGGATCCAGTAGAGTAACCAAAAAATATATTATCCCGTAAATAGTATTATAGTGATAGTAATATGATTCACGTGCATGACAGCAATATGATTGATGTTTGGCCATTCCTAATTCAATTATAATCTGAGCAAGGAAACGATTGGGATTGGGATTGGGTCAATCAAGTCTCAACTCAGAGAGTAGTAAATAATAGGAGTAATTAATAAAATAAATATTAAGACTAAAATAAACATGAAGTCAGTTCCTTACTGCCCAGGGAAGCTAGAGAGAAGCTTTGTCCAATGGGACAACCCGACCCGTTTACTTTCATGCACCCATGTTTAAATCCTCTCCCCACGGTCTCTTCTTATTTCTCTCAGTACACAAAGTTTTAAAAAGGATGGAAATAATGATATTTTAATTATATTTTTTTTATTTGTGAATTTAGATTGAAAAAATGAATGAAAAAATATTTTTACTTTTAAATTATATTATTATTATATTACTCTTATATATTAATATAATAAATAATATAATTTATTTTAAAAGATTATTTTAGATAATATAAAATATCTAATTTTATCGTCCTTTCTCATCCCTAGTCCAAATCCTCCCACTTTTTTAAAGTAAATTTTGAGCCAAAATTAAAATTAACTTTATCTCCAAATCTTTTCATTTCTCCTTGAAAAAAGTCATAAATATGAAATTTGTAGGGATTTTAATTGTTTTCACTTGACTGATCTTACCTTAAAAAAAAAATTACAAACAGTATAAAAAAAACACAAATATAAGATTTGAAAGCATTTTAATTATTCTCCTCCCCTCCCCTCCCCTCCCCTCCCCTCAACTTACCGTATACATTTTTTTTTGTTCTAACCTCCGGAATCCGATACTATTAGGTCCCGACTAATCCATGTTATAAGTTGGAGACAAAAGCCACCTGGCCCACCTCAATTTCTATGTAGATTCACAGACTATTTATTTTTCATCCCTAAAAAAGCTTGGACTTGTTATATATGCCCAATGATGAGTAAGTTTTATACTCATAATTGAGTGCGTTTAAACTTAATCTTTTGAATGTTTTTAAGTGTTTATGTCTATTCATGCATGTTTTATGTTGTTTTGTAGGAATTGAGACAAAAGTTACTTGGATCGACGTTTGGGGTGGCTAGATGCGCGTTTTCGGCTTGTCATTTACACAGCAGTCACTTCAGAGCCAATTTGAGTGTTTCTCTGGACCTTATTTCGAAACACTTAAAGAATCAAAGTTGTAGATCTACGTCTCCTCTTTCCGGAACATCTTGAATCATCGAAATCAGAGTTCAAATGAAGAAGTTATGACCATTTTCCCAAATGACGCTTGAGAGCAAAATTTTTTAATTGTTCCGGTAGCGTAGGCGCCAACTCAAGCTTATTTGCAGCGCCGGGGCGATAGGGGGTAGAATCCCAGCGCCGTGCCCAGCGCCAGGGGCGAACCTGAATATTAGGAAAAAAAAATTAAGAGGGTCATATTAGGAAAAAAATTTAAGAGGGTCTAATGTGAATATGTATACTAAGAAACATGACCCCATTGTATTATGTTATATATATACTCTCTCCGTCCTAAATTAATTGCTTAGTTTTAACTTTTTAAAGTCAAATTGACTATTTTTAGAATTAATAATTAAGCATATATAAATATATTTTTAAAATTATAAAAATTGGAGTTAGTAATAAATTGTATATACTTTCTTTTTGTTATAATTTCTTCACCTATATTTTAAAAAAATAGTAAAAAGATTAGTTTTAAAAAGGTCAATTTGACTTTAAAAAGTCAAAACTGAGCAATTAATTTGGGACGGATGGAGGCTAAGTCAGCAAACACTAGACAGCAATCCCTAATTCCCAAATCCCACTAAGTCATTAACCCAACTTTTCTATTCTTCTATTCGACTTTTCTCCTCTTCGGCAACTGGCAACAGAATATCCCCAAGTCTATTTGTTACTGAAATAGGCTCTACTTTTGCCCTTTGTTACTGCAACTGTTGAAATGACATTTTCAACCATGAATATCGTGAAGAATGAACTCCGTAACCAAATGGGAGATGAATATGAATGACTGTTTAGTAACATACATTGAACGTGATATTTTAGTAACTATTAAAAATGAGGCTATCATGCAACAATTTCAAGCAATGAAATCTCGAAAAATGTTATTATAAATAATATTTGAGGATTCTTTAGTTTTGTAAATTATTTTATGAAATTTTTATTCGTAAGAATTTTTTTTTCCCGAGTTTGACCTCATGAACTATTTGCTCGGATCCGCCCGCCAAATACATTTGGGAAGAGGTTGGGCAAGCTTGGACGCGTTTTGAGGCGAATTTTGACACCTTTTTGACTCCAAATTGGATTGGGTTTGTTCCTAAGCTAAAAATTGGACTTGTAACCTATAAATACATGATGTAAGGCATAAAATAAAGAGAAAAAATGTGGTCAAATTTGTTGTTCCTTTCATTTTTTTCCCAACTAATTAAAGAACTCACACACACACACACACACACACACATATATATATATATATATATATATATATATACAAAAAAAATTAGAATGAATAAATTTGTATTTTTAACGGATAATTTTAAAACTGATCACAATCACAGTACTGTAAGTGTAAGAACCGATCCAAATTAAAATTCTGTTAGGTTAGCAACTTAATCAGAGTGGGGGACCTCATCTTTTTGTGAATGGGTATCATATGTCTAGGTCTAGATTGGTTGGCATGGACCATTGATTCCAAGCAAGCTAGCTAGCTAGCTTTCACACACAGACACAGTTTCGTATATGAAGCCGTTATGTTGGACTCTTTTAGTTATAGGTGGGGGTAAACCTACAGAAACTTAATATTCCCTCCCTCCCAAATTAATTATTTAATTTTGACTTTTTAAAGTTAAATTGATTATTTTTAGAATTAATAATTAGCGATATATAAATATATTTCTAAAATTATAAAATTGAGATTAGTAATAAATTGTATATACTTTTTTTTTGGTTATAATCTATTTACCTATATTTTAGAAAAAATAATAAAAAGATTAGTTTTAAAAATGATCAATTTAACTTTAAAAAGTCAAAACTAAACAATTAATTTGAGACAAAAGGGAGTAATAAATCTAATTACAACGTAACTACTTTGACCCTATCCATATAGTATTTATTTTCAGGAGATCGATAGATCTAGCTGTAATATTATTAAATACTACTTTTAATTCACATATACTCCTATATATTATATACTACATTGCTACTATATATATAATATAAGATTCTACCTCACCTGAATATTATTGATAGATACTTTACAACTCCATCCATGATTTAGAAGCTGAAATAATCAGAGTATTGCATGCGGATTAATTATCTAAAAGATACTGTAACGTTAATTATAAAGTTTAAATGGATTCACAATATTAATTTTCAAATTAATTAAAGTTTAATTAATTTGTGAGTTACCTACCTCCTATATATATATATAAAGTTACAATATATAGAATATTTATTTTGGAAATGAGGTTGGATTTACTAGCTTTGAAACACCAAATAAGACTTAAAATTTATTCTGATCCGCATGCAAAATATTTGGTAAAAATACATCGAAAAGAGAACATTCCTTCATTCATTGGATGAAAAAGTCATTTGAATTGGAATTATAAGTTCAGGTGCAGCCACTCCACATGCATACCTCCCACTCCACATGTATACCTCTTAGTCCACATGAGAGTACTACTATTGCAAGAACTTTGAAATCACATAAACATACATGCATGCCATATATATATATATATATGGGAGCCCTTCCATAACAATCGGTTGCTGTGAGAACTGTGCAACAACTCCTTTTTGGACCGTTGATAAATTGATCGCATGACTGAGATGAGTCTTAATATTTGATAAGCCGGCACAGCTTGTATCGACTTTTATTTTAATATAAACACCTACGTGGTCAACATCTTGTCAAGATTACATTTAAAAAAAGCAATTTTTATTATTAAAAAAACACCGGTAAGACACGACTTTATCTTTTGTGTCTTTTTTAACTATATAAAAAATAACTCCTATATATATATTCGTCTTTTACAATTTGTTAAAAAAAAAAAAAAATCAACCGGGATAAGTTTCTTTACTATACGTTAAAAAAAAAATAAAAATTTCCAAACCCAAGACAACCTCTTCAAAGCTTTTGTACAAAAAAAAAATATCCAAATCAAACCCAAGCACAACCTCTTACGGCTTGCATAAAAGTTCTTTATTTGCTATTCCAAATAAAATATTTGTTATTTTTTATAACTCTTTCATTTAATAACAAATAAAGAATTATAATTCAAATAAAAATAATATCCTATTTTATAAAAATATATTTTTATAATTTTTATTTGCTATTTTTATAAAAATATTTTATATTCTTTATTTGTTATAAAATATTTTTATAACAAATAAATAAATATTTTATATTCTTTATTTGTTATAAAATATTTGTATTCTTTATTTTTATAAAATATTTTTATAACAAATAGCAAATAAAATAGCAAATATTTTATATTCTTTATTTGTTATAAAATATTTTATATTCTTTATTTGTTATAAAATATTTTTATAACAAATAGCAAATAAAAATAGCAAATATTTTATATTCTTTATTTGTTATAAAATATTTTGTATTCTTTATTTTTTATAAAATATTTTTATAAAAATAGCAAATAAAAATTATAAAAATATATTTTTATAAAATAGGATATTATTTTTTATTTGAATTATAATTCTTTATTTGTTATTAAATGAAAGAGTTATAAAAATAACAAATATTTTATTTGGAATAGCAAATAAAGAACTTTTTATGCAAGTTAGTAAGAGGTCTTAGGTTTGATTTTTTTTTTTTTTTTTTTAACACAAGTAGAAAAACACATTAATATATATATATAGGAGTTAATGTTATGCGTTAAAAAAAAAACAAACGGTACATAAGTCGTTTCTTACCGGGGTGTTTTTTAATAATAAAATTCGTTTCTTTTAAATGTCTTGACAAGATGTTGACCATGTAGGTGTTTATATTAAAATAAAGTTTTGCATTTCATACTTTTACTTTTTATCAAATATTAAGACTCATCTCGGTCATGCGATCAATTTATCAACGGCCTAAAAAGGGTTGTTAGCACGATTCTCACAAAGAACCTATTCTACATGGAAGGGCTCCCTATATATATATATATATACGATAAGGATTAAGAGCATTCTCCTTAAATAGCATTCTTTTATTAAAACTGCGTCGTTTTGGAGGGACGCGGTGGCATTTTTATAAATACGGCGGTGGCATTGTATTAACAAAAAATGTCACCGCGTCCCCAAAAAACAACGTAGTTTTAATAAAAAAGAATGCTATTTAAGGAGGAATGCTATTTAAGGAGAATGCTCTTGATCCTGACCATATATATATATATATATATATATATATATATATATAGAGAGAGAGAGAGAGAGAGAGAGAGAGAGGAAATCTCAAGGGCAGAACTCTAAATAGCAGAACACTTTTTAAATAGCAGAACTATTTAATAAACCAACTCCCGTGTTTTTTAAAGCTAACTCCCGTGTTTTTCTTTAAGCTCCTCAGTCCTCTCTCCTCGATAGAAATTGAGAGAACCAAGCCCTAGATAGAAACAGCTAGCAGAAGAACGAAGGAGCAGCAGAAGAAGAACGAACTTCCGTCTTTTTTTGGCAGCTTCTCTCTTCGCGATAGAAACCAGAAGAAAGTTAGCCCCAAATCAGAAGAACCAAGCCCCAAATCGGCTCTAATTGGAACTTTATTCCCCAAATCGTGACTTCTCAATTGGTACACTTTCTTTATATTTTGAATTTCGTACTTTTTGTTGGGTTTTGTTGGATGTTATTTAGTTATTCCCTAGAAATAAGCAAACCCCAAATCGATTCTTCTCTGTACTTTTTGTTGGGTTTTGTTGGGTTTCGTATGAATATGCTAACCCCAAATTAGATTAGATTGTTGGGTTTTGTTGGGTTTCGTATGAATCCTACAAATACAATTACCTATAACTATAACAGGTGGAAAAACATGACCAAATAAATAAATAAATAAATAAAATTAAGAACAAACAACACAGATATGTCTAACACATATTTCTGGCTTGGTGAAAGTAGTTGTTGGTTTCTGTAAGAAGTTGTTGTTGTTGTTGATGATGATGGTGTAAATATAATGGATAAATATAATGGACATGTTTCATTTCTATTTTATTAGTCTAGTAACTTTTACTTGTGTTCCATATTTATGTTTAATTCAGTTAATTAACTAAATTTATGTTGGCACCCTAACTTATTCCCCCCTCCAAGTCATGAGCACAAATTCAACATGGAGCTCATCCCGTAGTTGCAAATGTGGAGTTCCTTCTCCTGTGAAGGTTTCATGGACCAAAACAAATTCCGGGAGGCGATTTGTTGGTTGCACAAATTATAAAACAATACCATGTGACTCATTTGAATGGATTGATCCACCAATGTCACCGGGCTCAAGAATTGGTCAGTATTATCGCGAAAACAATGAATTGAAGTCTGAAATATAAGTTTTGAAAAAAAGGATTGACGACCTTACTATTGTTATTGTCAATGCCAAAAATGACAAAGCTATTGTAGAAAAGAAACATCAAGAGTTGGTGGCAAAAATTGAGGAGATGAAATTGAACAACGAAAGACTGAAGAAAAAAGTGGTGTACTCGATTTTTTTTTTCTTTCATGTTGTTGTTTATAATGAAGTTGTAGTTGCTTTGTAATAAAATTATTTAATGTAATGAAGTTGTAGTTCCGTTATTTATCATCTTATTCTACCATTAATTATGTGCGAGATTAAGGATCTTAAGGCTACCAATATTTTCTAGTGACTGATCATGAAATTCCTTAAACTTTATAGCACCTGAAATTTTCTAGTATGCACGAAATCTATTTTGTTATAGTCTTTAAGGCCTTTTGTTATAATCTTTAAGGCCTTTCAGTTTCGTAGGATGACTACTAAGGTTGAGTAATACCAATAAAACTATTTTGTTATAAACACACCAAACTATTATAAGTTTAAAATGAATAAGAGTTAGTTTTAAGGCCTTTCAGTTTTGTTATAATCAAATTGAAATTGTTACCCAGATAGAATTGGGATTTTGTAGTTCCACGGAATCATGGTGATTAAATTTCAAGAAGATTACTGTCTTATTTGAGAAGATTATTGTCTGTAATTTCAATAGTTAAAGTTGCTAGTGGAAAAGAGCTAAAACTTGAAGTTAAGGTAGCCAATCGCCATCACGACATGAGACTACAATCCAATTCAGGAGACTGCAATCCAATTTGTTGTTTGGTGAATTATCACAGAAAAATAATTTAACTCCGCCAATTCGTGAGGCGCAATCCAATTTGTTGTCAAGGCAAATCCATGATTAACACTAAGCAGTGGACATAATTTGTACAGGCAAAAGCAGCAAATTGAGGAGATACTACTAAACTATTACATTCTTTTGGAGTTCCACCACTAAAATTCCATTACTGAACTATTACATTCTTTTGTAGAGGCAAAAACAAAAAAATGTGCAAGTCCCCTTAACTTCCATCCAACAAAAAAAAAAGCATAACTAACTAATAAAGACCAAGATCATCCATTGAATAGTGAGAAAATCATTTAAGGCGGTTTCACTTTATCGTTAATGAGACTTCCATGGCATGAAGAATTTTGATTGCGAACTTGATCCTTGTGATTTCCTGATTCAAGGAAATGCGAAGAAATAAAAACACGACATCTCTTTGTTAGGGACAACAGAAAAAATATAAAAACAACTAAATTCACAAGTACCATCTCTTAGAACAAAATTCTTCCAGTTCACATACCTCATGATCATTAGTTCTATTTGTCAATTGTATCCTGAGTAGCATCATCATTTGATGCTCCAATTCTACATTTAAACAAATAGCAAAGTCAATTTTAAACAAATAGCACAGTCAAAATACGTAAACTTGTTTACTGATTATAAGAACTGGGCAGTTTCTTTTATCATGTGCCGTACCAACTTTGCCACCCTTCAGCCTTTTGCCACACCCTTTTGCTCGCACTTGGTTTTGCTCAATATAATTATGATCATAAATAGAAGACATGTTAACCGACTTGGATACAGTCATCCCACCAATCTCCATTTCATTGTTTCTTTCGGAACCATTCTTTCTAATAATTTGATTGATCTTTTCATCCACACTACCAAAACAATCTTTTAAAACATTTGTGGCTTCTTCATTTGTGAGAGCCCTATCAATGAAAGCTAAAGATTGTTGAATCAATTGACTCCGCAAGAGTAAGTATGGCTTGTCACCTTTTATCGCCACACCATTATCATCAATTACACCACTTGATTTTGCTGTCTTTGTCCACCTCTTCAAAATATATTTAGAAGGCAATTTGTCAAGATCGTGATACTTGACATCCTCCTTCATAAGATCAAACCTATAATTCAAACTTTCACACAACTCTTCTTCAAATTTATAATACATAGAGTGTGTATAAATGTCAACCATTTGAACTACGAAGTCATGACGATATTTCATTCTCGGCCTCTCAACCAAATCTTTGTTATCCGAAACCAACTCTACATGTCATTGATGTTGAAGGCCCTGAACAAATTGAATCATAAAATTCACTAAAGAATTCTTTTTAGAAATAATTTTTTTAAAAAATGAATGAGAACTCTCTGCTCGTTGGCTACTTGACATGCCAGCTGAGAAAACATGATTCACATGTGCGGGTACCCATCTACAACGGATGTCATACATTGATTGTAGCCATTTATTAGCATTCAACCCACTTTTCTCCATCAGCTCCACCCAAGTGGAGTCAAACTTTTCCACAGTTTTTGAATCCCAAATGCAATCTGAATACTCTTTATAATAATCTTTGAATTTTACTGAGTCAATCTTCTCTGAAAATTTGGTCAAGATGTGCCAACTACAATACCTATGAAATGTATTAGGAAGGATCTGTGAAATTGCATTTGTCATACCCTAGAATCGAGATCGGTGATAATCATCACAGTGCATCACCGGGCATTAATTGCTTCAAAAAACACTTGAAAAGCCAAACAAAAGTATCTATGGTCTCATCACTTAAGAAAGCACAACCAAATACGAGAGTTTGACCATGGTTATTAACCCCGAAGAGTGGTGCAAATATCATTCCATAATGATTAGTATTCAGACGTGGTATCAAAAATGACTACATCACCGTAAAAACTATAAGCCCGTCTAGAACTCAGCATCGGCCCGTAAACAATGAGTAATCCTTTTTTCATCGTCGTATGTCGATTGTGAAAGTGAATGCAGGATTCTTTTGTTGTTCCAACTTTAAGTACTCATTCAACATATCACCATCATGTCCCTTCAACTCATCATATTGTCTCTTCTTTCAAAATTATACAAATCTCGTTGCGGCAAACCAATATTTTCAAACCCTCCACTTTGAATCGACAGAAAATTATATTGTTGGCATTGTGGTATATTCACCATGCCAAGTTGTTGGCTCAAAGATTTTTGGACAGTTGACACATTACGATGTGATCGTAAAAGATGTTTCTTATGTGGGGTTGACAATGGGTGACAATGACCCTCTTCAATTTTAGTAATTACGTATAGGTAATTTCTTTTTAGCACTACAATTCTTGCACTACAACCTTCTTTTGTCGATCCACGTTTTCTTTTTACAACCACATCTGCTAGTTCCTTTCCCTTTCCTTGCTTAGAACACACATACTCCTTCTTACAAATCTCATTGCTTCCCGCCTTTTTTCTCTCATAAAACTTTCGTACACTAAAACCAGCATGCATTGCATATGTATTGTAAAAAGTGTGAATATCATCTAATGTTTGAAATTCTTGACCTAGCTTAGGCGTAAACTCATCGGCTACTTGAGGATAGTATACTAAAGTTATAGTATTTTCCACATTCAACCCCTCTGCAGTCAATTCATCTCCATTCATTTCTATTTTCAAATTCATTTCTACATTTTCCCCATAACTCCCTATTTCATGCTTCATGTCATCCATTATATTTATACCTGGACAATACAGACAATAAAGAATAAAGAAAGTTGCAGAGAAGAAATCTCATGTAGTGTGTGATTAAAACCCATATATTATTTCACTCTCCTCATTCTCTGCCTGCTTTTGTACTCGTGATATATACATGCATATTCTTCCTATGTAGGAGTACTACTTTTTCAGAAAGTAGTTTTCTTTCATGTGAAAATTCCTGGTAGCTGGCTTATTTAAGTATGAGAATGTGATGTCAATTACGAAAACTAGCAGCTGACTTCCATCAACTCCTTCCCATGATTAATTAGTACGAAATTCAAAAGATAAAAGAAGAAAAATAGCCAAAATCCGAAGTAATTGAGGCAGAGACGACCTAAATAACATCTAACAAAACCCAACAAAAAGTACAAAATTCAAAATATAAAGAAAGTGTATCAATTGAGAAGTCACGATTTGGGGAATAAAGTTCCAATTAGAGCCGATTTGGGGCTTGGTTCTTCTGATTTGGGGGTGATTTGGGGTTAACTTTCTTCCGGTTTCTATCGCGAAGAGAGAAGCTGCCAAAAAAAAGACGGGAGTTCGTTCTTCTTCTGCTGCTCCTTCGTTCTTCTGCTAGCTGTTTCTATTTAGGGCTTGGTTCTCTCAATTTCTATCGAGGAGAGAGGACTGAGGAGCTTAAAGAAAAACACGGGAGTTAGCTTTAAAAAACACGGGAGTTGGCTTATTAAATAGTTCTGTTATTTAAAAAGTGTTCAGCTATTTAAAGTTCTGCTCTTGAAATTTTCTCTCTATATATATATATATATAAAAGAGAAACATACATGCATGACGCCTCCCAAGTAGTATATAAGTTTCTCAAAACACTAGACATTTCCTGACAATATTAATTACTTGGAAATAATCAATATTATAATTTTGACATCCTAATATTTATTTATTTAATGCTTCCTTCCATGCAATAAATTAGAAAAGGCTAAGCAGATCGATATGATGATGGTCTTTCGTTTGTTTGGAAAAGAAAAGAGAAATAAGGAATGTCCTCCCGGCCGGCCCTCTTATAACCCACAAAACTTTTTACCCAAATTAAAGAAGAAGTGAAGAGGAGCTTAAATTAAGTTGTAAGTTAATTTATTTAATTTTTTCTTCTAAATTTCAATTTTAAGGAATATCGTTACAAATTCAATTATGAATTCAAAACAAAAACTATGTGTGAAAAATTAATCATGAATTAAACATATAATTAATTATCAAGTTAAAGCCGCCTCATTTACGTGCGTGCATGTGAGCCTTTTTTATAAAACAAATAGTTATCTTTGGATATCATATTAATACGTATTTTGTCGTAATTAATTTCCTGATGCTTACCAATGAAAGTAAGTAAATAAATTAAGTAAGTAAGATGAACCGTACGTAGTCTCACTAATCGAATTGGTATATATGTTCTAATACAATTGACCATGCATGCATATATTGCGCCTAGTATATATATCCTAATGGGTTTTTTTTTTTCAAAAAAAGAACGTATATATTTCCGAAATAAATTATATATATTAGGAGTAGGACCTAATTTATGTACTTGTGGCCTGTGGGTTACTAAATATAGAATTCAAATAAAGTGTGGTAGAAACCTGACATGTAAACATGTAATTCATTGAATATAATACTACTATAATATAATAATAGGCCGAAAAGTAGAGAGAAGAAGAAGCCACGTCTCCTCTTTTTATCTATCTGCTGCCAGCCAGCCAGCCTCGCCTCTAAATGGTCCTTCCTAGCCTAGCCTTTCCATTTAAAATCAATTAATTTCATGTTCACCGGTCCAGGCGTGCGTGGACTATCCATTTCAGTCTGGCGGTGGGCCCAATTTACATCACCAATTCACTATTCTAACACACTGGCCCAGTTCTATGAGTTTCAGGCCCACACTGACAAACACCGCCATTTCTCTCCTCTCCCAAAACGCCCAAACATTTGCCTCCCACGGTTAATCATATATTATTTATATTCATATTTATATATATATATATATATACGCTCTTGTCCCCTACCTTTCCATTTGATTTTTTTTTGGTATCCAATAGGTTAAATTGTCGCAGATCAATAAATAAATTAGTTGAAATTTTGATCCAATAATTAATGCTAAAGCATAAAAATATTTGTACTTCCATTCCATTCCATTTCATTCCATCCCATCCTATCCTATCATTATCATTATATATATATATATATATATATATATATATATGCTCCTTCAATTCATCACCTAGCTCTTGCCCGACCGCCCACCCTCCTAAGTCCTCCTCAGCTGTGGGCTGTGGGCTACTCCCTCCCTTATATTTGTTTGTTTGTTTTGAGCGAGTGTGCAACTAAGAGGGAGGGAGGGAGGGAGGGAGGGAGGGAGGGAGGTACCAAATAAAGCATGCATGCATGCGTCTGATGATGAAAGTATGGGAATTGGCTTTCTGACACGTGGCGAGTGATGTTGTTGGACTTTTTGGGAATGATAATGGTGTTAGGTATGGGACCACTTATCTTAGGAGCCCCGAGCACCGAGCCCCTACACAAAATGTCTAATTTGCGGTGGTCCTTGGAAGGCCCATGACCATAAATGATTGTGGGTTTGAAAAAGACCCAATTCCAAATAGAAACTATGCTTAGCTGTCTTTGTTGAAAACTCATGTCCAGATGAAACTATCTAATTCAAATTCAAATGATTCCTGTCATGTTACACACATCATTCTCACCCAAACTCTCATATTTATTTTACCTTCTTTTTAGATATTTACACAAATATTTAGAATTGATTGCAAGAATAATTACTGGTGAAAAGGCCATGGGTTGAAAGTAGATAAATATCGTAACTGGGTATAGGCCCGTAATTGTTCTCCACCTCAGAAGCCATATTACGCGTATGACGAGCCCATAGATCTACGAGCCCACTCCAATCCAATTAAAAGTAGGCATTACAGAAAGAACCAGCATCAGACTACAAAGGAAATTCAGCCTAATCCATGCTGCCCAGAAAGTGCAGAATGTATAAGGAAAATGATTTATGTATTGATTTTTTATATTGCGAGTTACGTGAATTTATCTAATTGATAATACTTTTATGATGTATTTAATGCACTGCCCAAATTTTATAATTTCATGTATTGATGATATACATCGCAATCGTAATTTGGCTGAAATTTTTTGCAATATATTGCAAGACTCATATATAAATCTTTCACTAAAAATATTTCAAAGAAAATTTATTTCATTTACTTTTATAATTTTGTTTGCAACTTTTTAGTAAAATATTGTGATGTATCAAAACAAGTATATAACAAGTCAAGAGAATATTAAATATTTTTTTTAATTCATGTACATAAAGTTAAAAAAGACGCGAGAGCCCTCAAATTAGCAAAAAAAAAATATTTGATTAATGGAGGCTATTGAGGAGAGTTGCTCCTATGCAGCACGTGAAAAACAATTTTTTTTTTTAAAAAAAGTCATTTTGGAATGTATTTATGAAAAAACATTTAATATCCATGTTTAAACTTTTCACAACACATGAGGCATGAGACGACTATGAGAAGACGATGGCAATGGGATCCATCCGGGCCCCGGCCCGGGCCCAAAAGAAACCCATCACCATATGGTCCACCATCGCTTGTTTAAAGGGATTGGGTTTCTATCATTAGCTACGACGTCTTTCCCCTCTAAATGTCCTACCGACCACATTTCTTCTTGCTGCCCTCTATTTTTATGGGTAAATTACATATAATAGTACATTTTTAGAAATAATTATAAAAATCATACATCTATAAAATAATTACAAAAATATTATACTTTTTTATTTTTATTTTCAATCTTAACATAATTAAAGGTCTTTAAATTAAGGGATTAATATGTAATGGCTGACATGACAATATTAGTATAATTAGGATTCCTTAATTTAGGGGATTAGTTTTGGTAGGTGTCATTTTCTCTTTCATCTCCTCTTATTCTGCTATTTTATTCTTTTCTGCCATTTTCTCTCTCATCTCCCTCTACTTTCATTTTCTGTACGCCACTACACTTCTATTCTTCCATTTTCATATTTAAAGACAAAAGCTGAAGAGTGAAAGAGAAGATGAAAACGCTATGAAGAGAGAAGATGAAGATTTATTTTGCCATTTTCTCTCTCATTTTCTTTTATTCGCCATTTTTCTTCAAAAGATGAAGACGCATTTATTTTTGCCATTTTGTATAAAAGATGAAGGCGCCATTTCGCCATTTTTTCTATCTCTTTCATTCTTCCAATTGTTCTTCATATTTCTTTTGTACTCTTGTTTTTTGTAAGTACTTTCTATTTTACCTCTCTCTCTCTCGAGCACTAATTTTAAGGTTTCTCTTTAATTTCATTCATTTGGGGTTTATGATCTTAATTTAATGCAAAATGTGCGTTTGATTATGAATTTATGATCACTTTTTTTGTTAATTGGTGTTGATTGGTGTTTACCTTAGTATAAAAGTTTGGTTACTTGAAGATAAAAGTTTGGTAACCAAACTTTTTATATATTAGTAACCAAACTTTTATATTAAGTAATCAAACTTTTATACCAAGGAAACCAATCCACCTCCACACCATCAGTTTTTTCATAGTGCAGTTGGTAACCAAACCTTCACACCAAGGTAACCAAACCTTCATGCCAAGGTAACCTTGGTATAAATGTTTGGTTCTCAGTATAAAAGTTTGTTTACCTTAGTATAAAAGTTTGGTCACCTTAGTATAAAAGTTTTGGTTACCTTGGTATAAAAGTTTGGTTACCTTAATATAAAAGTTTGGTTACCTTGGTAATTACCAAAGTTTGGTTACCTTGGTATAACAGTTTGGTTACCTTAGTATAAAAGTTTGATTACCTTGTTATAAAAGTTTGGTTACCATGACATTACTAATGATCTTCTCCTCTGCAGTATCTTGAGAATTTCTTTTTACTACCAGAAAATGGTTGCTCCCGCTACTACCGCCTCAGCCTCCACCTCCACCGTCTCTATAACCACCACTTGAGCCACCACCGCCATCTCCGCCGCCACCGCCACCGCCACCACCGCCATTGTTACCTCCTCCATAGCCATCACCGCCGCCTCTGAAGCCACCATTACCACCTCCTCCGAAGCTGTCACCTCCTCCAAAGCTTCCATCTCCTCTGAAAATTGCCTCCGCCACCTCCTGCAAAGTACAAAATTTGTGCAGTCTTTCCTATGAAATTTGAATTTAAATATTTGAATTTGAATTTATTTTTGTGATTAGATCCCAGATATTTGAATTTGAATGATTAGTTATGGCAGATATTTCTCCTTAATTTTAGGTTTCCTTATTAATATGAATTGCGTTATTTTTGTAATTATGTTGTGTGTGTTTTATTTTTGTAATTACTTTTTAATTGTTGTATATTAGTGTTAAGGACCCTTTTTTATTCTGCCAGATAACATATAATATAGGTTTAAATATAAATTATTATTCTAAATTATTGATCTTTTTTTATTTCGGTGATTGAGCTTTCAATTTTTTCAATCATGTCATTAAACTATCAATTTTTTCTATTTTAATTCAATTGAACATGCCACATCATAAATTAATGACGTGACTTGAATGTAAAAACTTATGTATACTCAAATTATAATTAATTTAAGACTAAAATATAAATTACTACTTCAAACTATTCATCTGTTTCTAATTCAATGATTCTGCCGGATAACATATAATATATATACTCCTTCCTTTTTGCCTATCAAAATGGCCTTAGTTTGATTTTTTTAAGTCATATTGACCATTTTTATAATTAAAAATTACTTTATTTTCTTACAAATATAGTTGGATAAATTATAATCATACAAAACTGTCAAAATTTACTATCACCTTCGATTTTTATAGATTTAAAAATATAATTAAATATACTTGATTCGTAATTTTAAAATTAACCAATTTGACAAAAAAAATTTAAGTCAATTTTTTAAAAACGGAGGGAGTACTTATAATAAAATGGCAATTTGACCAGGGTTTGACTTTATTCATTCGATATTGCTTTTAATACTCCAAAATTATCATGGTATTGTTCTTTTCTCCCGTTAATATGTTGTAGTCTAAGAGTGAATATGGTGCGGTTTAAAACCCAAACTGCACACAAAATCGTTTAGGTGCGATTTGACAAATTCAAAACCGTACGTGAAACCGCTTATAATTGGTGCGGTGCGGTTTTCATTTGGTGCAATTTAAGTTCTAAAACCAATTGAAACAACAAAAATTTATGCAACTTTATTCAAATTCGGTTCAACCCTTTCAAATGGTGATTGTTCATCTTATGTAAAATGGTGTGCAATATCTATTATTATTATTTATGTATACATGATACACAAACAGTTATATAGCATTCTTGAATTAATTATAATACGTCTCCATTTAAAGAGTTTCAATCCTCATTATTTCCTGTCTAATGAATTTGTTGTTGTTGCTAATTTACTTCAAATTTGTTGAGCAAGTGGGAATGGGACCTTCTTGAGCTCATCACAATATACTTGTAGTTTTGAGTGGCATCATTAGTCATACCCAAGTAGAGTATAGAGGACAGGAGGAGTATGTTTTTATCATGGAATGTTGCGTTAGGAGGAAATGTATAAATTTTAAATTAATTATTGTGCTATAGGAATATATTTGATCCAATGTAGTATTGTTTATTATACTTGTAAGATTTCCTTTAGTAAAAGGGTACGGTGTGATTTTCACTTTATCCAATGATGCCATTACACGAACTGTTTTATTTTTGTATCTTTTTTTTCTGATGTCTTAGTTTTTTATAAATTTATAGGCATACATTTATCTTTAATTTATAGACATATACATACACAAGGTTAAATGAAACATCTCTTCTATAATAAGATTGTATAATTAATTAATTTTCACAATGCGGTTTGATTTCAGTTTTATACGTACAATTTTGACTAGTAACTAAATAAAAAAAAGTAAATTGAACCATTCAACCAATTTAAATTGGTATATAGTCGAATCCGTGATGCTATTTTAATTAATATAATTTTTGCGATTCTAATTTATTTTCTTGCTCGGTCGTAATCCATAAGGGCACTGCTAATTGAAGAAAAACATGGAACGACCAACACAAACCAAACGGAACCGTATTATAAATAAATCATTTTTTTCCCTTGTGGCCTCTCTCCATAAAACAGACGATGGCATAAAACATAAAACAAAGCGGTGGAACTGAATATTGATACTTTTAGCATAATAATCTTCGATTACAACACAAGATTTTGTACAGATCACTAGTAGTACTCTCTACTCACACAACTTTCTACAAAAATCCTATGAAATCAAGCCTGCCCACAAACTACTGATAGTCCTTAAAATTCAACAAATACTACAACTCAAGTAGCTCATAGTGATGCTTGCATTACATAAATCAACAAGATGTTAGCTTCTCACTTCTTTAATCCTAACGTTCTTGGCTCAACCTAAGTAGCCATCGGTTCTGCTTTGAAAATACTACTTGACACGCAATATCCAGATGGCATGTTTTGCAACATAATGGATCTCAAGCAAAAGCATTATTTAACAACAAAAGAACTCACCTTTTTGATCTTCTCGCATTATGCCCTTCAACTCTCGCTTCCCCCAGCCTCGACCTTGAACCACTCCCCTGCTGCACATGAGATCTCTCCTGAACTAGATGGCCAGAATCTCTCGAAGATCGTGGTTGCCCCCATTGCCGGGTTGGACTAGGAAAGTCTCCGGCTGACCCTATCCTAGAACTCGACAATATCTGGTCCCTAAGACCCTTCACGGACTTGTATCTCTGCAATTCATCCCCGTAACCTTTTCTTTGCACTTGCTTGTCAAGCTCATGAAATCTCTCCTGATCCAACCCATCACCAGAATTCCGTATATTATCAGTATGGGTACCCCATTCAACTCCATCTGACATACTCCTCTGAATAGAAGTGCTTTTCCTTGGAATTTTCCCAGAGAGAGAATTCCTCCCTCTTATTTCATCAACTGAAACTCCTCTAGAATCACGAGCAGCCGCAGATGCATGAGTCCACTTGAAGCTCTTGTTATTGTTGTCCATGTTCAATTCTATGGAATGAAGATCACTTTCTGCCGAGTCCTCGTCATTATCTACTTCGTTATCCACCTCTCCATCATCTTCTTTTTCTTCATTAGACCCAAAGTGATTTTTACTTAGGTAGATTGTCATATCATCATCGTTCACAAGAGTCGGAGAATTACAATCCTTTTTCTTGGTTTTCTTGGGTCTGAGGAAAGCTTCTAGTTGATTCCTCAGCTTGTCCACAACAGCGTTTTTCTCCTCAAACTGGTGTTTAGCCTCTGACAGTTTCATTTGAACCCTCTCCTCTCGCAACTTGTCAGCTAACTGAAGCATCTCCCTTTCCCTTTCAACCTCTTCATGAACTTTTGCAGACTCTCTCTTCAGCACTTCCACTTCAGCCCTATCCTCACCAATATCTGAAGCTAAATCATCACATACTTGCTCCATTATCTCTCTTGCTCTCTTCTCGCTTTCTAGTTCTTTCACTGCTTTCATGAATGATGATTTTGTCCCGGCTAGTTCCGTTCCAAGTTTCTTGTTCAAGCTTTCAAATCGACGCCTTAGCTTCCTCTCCACTGCAAGTTCACCTGCAATGGACTCAATAGCAGCCTCTATTGCTTGTTGCTGTCTATTTTTCCATGATGCCTTCTCCTCAGCAAAACATTTCACAAGATAATTGATCTCATTTTGGTCCGAGCGCTGTTCTTTAATAAGCTGATTCACCTGCAGACGAGCCCTCTCAAGCTCAGCATGCAAGGCCGATACAAGAGATGTGCTTGATGTAGGTGGGTCGTTGTGAGCCCAAATACGGATAATAATTTTCAGTAACTCTCTAGATGTGATCAAAGCATTACTGACATCCTTTAAACGGGTCCTGTCACCAACTATGGACCCACTAGGAGTCTGGGCTAGAGATCTAGTTTCAATCTGCAGTATAATGCTAGTTAATAAACTTCAAACTTAAGCTATTCATCCTCATATTCAAGCGAATAAAAGTGACAAAGGGATAGAGTTAAAGTGCAAAGATGAGTTTATTGTATATTCATAATGAGAGGAAATTTGATATGACCTCCATCAAACTGGCACTGCTAAGAGAATCCACGGCACCAACAGTTTTTTCCGCAAGTCTATGCCTCTGAGAAATTGAGGGTGTCCTCTGGATATTACCTGCTACGGACCTATCCATTCTCTACAATTTCAATGGGAATAATAACAATGTAGAAAACAATTAGAAGCTAAAAAGAGCATGTGATGCAGATATACGCGTGGCGCAGTGCAAATTCACACATGCCACAAAATCTACTACAAAGCACTACATATTCTAAACAAACAACCAAACAAATGACCAAAACCATAACATGGTGCTCCATTTGATATCGTGTTACAAGAATTATTTCCAGAATTTAGAGGTTTCAATGTTGCAGAAACTAAATTGCTGACAACTAAAAAACCCAACACCGCTCTCAGTTTGATTGAAATTATTGTCAGATTCTAGAAACCAATCTCAGAAACTACTACATTTTTTCCTTAGAAAATAGGAGATAGACTCCAGTTGTTCATCTGGATCTGGATCTGGATCTGGATCATTGTCAAGTCAATTCTTTAACTTGACAATGATAGCTTACCGTACCATGAAAAAAGTGATTATTTTGTTTTCATAATTGCTTTGATAAATATTTAGTTCTTGATCATTCAAACAATCTTAATTCTTCGATAATCATGATCAGACAGAATAATTTATATAAACACAAATAAATCCCAGTCAAAACAACAAAGAATAATAATAATAATAATAATAATAATAATAATAGTTTAAAAAAATACCTCAAGGGGAAGTTGATACTAATCTGACAAAAAATGTTCCCAGTTTTTCTCACATTTTTTTACCAACCAAAACAACATAAATTAAACAAGGGCAGACTATATGTCACTTTCTCCACCAAATTCCTAATAACTAAACACAACACAAACAAATCTAATCCACAATTCATCCACATAATTAAAATCCACAAATGTATAAAAAAGGGAAACGGAAAAAAACAGAATAAACTCACCTCAGAAACAGGACTATGCGAGGGATCAGACAAATGAGGAGGAAGTGAACCACAAAACACCGACCTCATTTTATCTCTCCCCTTTAACAACTTCTTCTCCTCCATCACTTTTGGCGACGGAATTTCATTCATCTCCCACAGCGTCGCCGCCAGCTTCCTCGCCGACACTGGCCTCGACTTACTGCTCTCGTACTTGGGCGATTCAACGGCACCACCTCGCGACACGGACGACGTCGTTTTCCACGTCGGAACGGGCGTACTGGATCTGGACCCAACTCCTCTCCGGGTCTTACCCACCAAAATAGCCCGTTTAAATCTGTAATTGTGAACTTTTGATGAAGTCGAAGAAGATGATGAGCAACCCCTTTTGCGGATCTTGCAAGATTCGTGGATCAAACCCTCCATCACCCGATTATGCCTTGGCATTCTCAGTTTTTTCCTAGGATTCTTGTTATAAAGCTCAGACCTTTGTTATAAAGTTCAGACCTTTATACAGTACAGTGATGTGTATGAATAGACTAACAAATGATTCTGGCTTGGTTCATGGCTTGATTGGTTCTGAAAGTAAATAGTTTATCAAACTCAGATCTGAAATTCTTGGAAGTGGATTGAAGGATGAATAAGAAATAAATGAGCAGGAATCCAGAGCGCAAGAAATGGCAAAGATATGATCTTTTTTCGAAAGAAGATACAGATAAAAGAAAGATCGGTTTGCATTTGATAGCTGAATTTGGTACAGTTGTTGGCTACTTTTCTGGGGAGTATAATTAAGAATAGTACTGTAATGTAGTGAGAAGCAGTTGCTGTAATCAGTGAGCGGTACAAGATACGCATGAGTGGGGAAGCAAAAAGGATACACAGTAAAAAAAGAAAAGGAGAATTATAACTCCAAGGTCTGAGTTGTCACTCCAATGTCTTTTCCTTATTCTTCTTCACCAGCAAATTATTTTTTTAAGCAAAAGAAATATTGTCATTTTTTATTTTATTTTATTTTGTTGAAAGGTGTCGTATTTCTTTATTAGTTTGGACTACATCAATTTTAAAAATAAATTTTGAAGGCTGAATGTCCTTTTTAAGGTAGAGCAAAGTGTCATCAAGTATATATTTTATTTGTTATAAAATTATAAATTATTTTTTTAAGCCCCCATTTTAAGAAGTATAATAAATTAGTATGAGTAAATATACGTCAATAGACTCACACTAAAGATAATAAATTATAATAATCAATCAAGTCTCATATTAAAAATAAAAGAAAAAATAATTCTCACAAAGGTGAGGCCTAAAAAGCTGAAATATCAATATTAATCATTAAACTAAAATCTGATCGAATAAATATCGGGAGAAGGTTCAAAATTGCCCCTGACATTTATTATGATGTCTATCGAGTATTCTATATTTTTTTTTGTCCAAAAATACCCTTAATATGACGCCCCCAAAATTAGGTATACATCACCCATCTTGGGTCGTCAGATACATGGTAAAAAATTCAAATACAACTATGGGTAGCATAATACGACAAAACATAATCTTATGAGTTTGAATACAATTATTGTTTCTTTGTAGATTATACAAACTCAAAAGGAGTCCTCATTACAATTATTAACACACTATTTCTATTTCACAGAATAGTGAAGACTACTAATGCTATCATCTGGACCGTCACTCTGTTCCCCAACTAGTCTCTGCTATGTTCTCATTTTCTGAAGAGAACAGTGAAAGAAAGGGTGAGCTCAACTAGCCCAGTAAGAAATATTATGACTAAGATAATACAGAATAAATTATCGTTAACCTTCAACAGTGTTAAACTGATAAAATATAACAACATCAAGTTTAACTGCAGCGGAACAAACAATCCATTAAAAGAGTCAAGTAGAGAATAAAATATACTATCTTTTATGATTTAAAAGGTTTTTCATGACTTTTATCGATGGGACTTAGGTTAATAAATAATTCACACCATCGAATCACCTCTGCACTACGGCCAAGGATATTCTTTAGTATCACGACCACAAATTATCCATGCACTAAAGCCAAGGACATTCGTGTATTCATTAATGGTCATGATCATGCCAACAATCGGTCCATCAATGCACTACGCCAATAATAACTTTTACCACATCATTTCAGTAACATTACGGCCATGATTACAATCAATAATTCTCGGTCAAAATCATACCAAGTCCATCTACGCACTTCACTGTGCCACGATGACTTTCAACATAATATAAACACGAGGATGATGACAATGATATAAGAATTCAATAAAACAAGTTCAAGAATTAATTTATCCAGAACTAATAATGTCCAAATTGTCAATACGACATCGCTTTGTAGAGTAAAATTCAAGAATAATCGTAAGAATATTTCCATGAAAAGACATTGGATGAAGCCTTAAATATCAAGGATATTCTACTAATTTCATGTAGATAGAAGTCAAAACTTTAACCAATTGAATATAATAAAGAATGGAATAACAAAAGAAATCACCACGCACGCAGATTGGCGTAGTATGAGTTATTCCAATGAGAATAATAATAACGGAACCAAAGTCAAGTAAAATTTGCAAAGCCAGGATGTTCCAAACAGAATAATAAAGACGGAACCAGTGGGTGTAAAACACATGACAAGATGTTCCAACAGAATAATAATAAGGGGCGAAACCATGTCCCGGTGTAAAAAACACACACACAGGATGTTCCAACGAGAATAATAGAAGAATGTCACCAAGTATAGGTAAATCAGCGTGATCAAAGTTATTCTAACAGTAATAATAAGCAATGGAATAACAACAGTTCTCTTCATGAATAAGAAAGAATAACACCCTTACATTAGTAGTAGATTGAATACCGCAGTAGTGTAAGAACAGTATCACTCTTCTTCTTTCTCTCTTATTCTCTATACTTTCTCTCTCTATAGCTTGAATGAATTCGTGAAAAATAATGAAGCACTAGGCCTCTATTTATTGAAGATTTCTAGCAAGACTTGAAATGTGAAAAGGTAAGTGGCTTGACATTTGGTAAAGTGTATTATTATCGACGAAGGTAATTACTATTGAGGAATGTAATTACTATTGACGAAGAGACTCTTAGATGATGACATATGGGCCCCCCCATAAAATAACCAAACTTACCACAAACGTCTCATAATAGACTCTTTATATACACCGAGGATTGAATAAATATTACCACAAATCATTTTATTTTTAATCAACACATATTTAATCTTTCAACAATTATTAATCATTTATAACTTGTCATCTCAATTATTGATTTAATAATATAACATATTATATAGATGATCTTTGTGACAATAATTGAATCAATAATATAAGAGATATGATCAAAGAATTATTGTAGTAATAATTGAGTATAGATGAGTGACTTCTCACGTAAGCATCAATAATTAATACCGTAATGCTACTACGCAACCACAGCAGACATCGTACTTTTCTTTACTAAAGGGTAGTTCAACAGCTTTTAACGAGTAACTCCTCCGTAGTTATTTTCATAAAATATTTTTGTCATTTTCTCAATCAGGAAATAATAATTACATTGTGGGGTCCACTAATGATTGTGCCATCGTACGAATATTCCCTGACAAAAAGAATATTCCCCGACCAAACTAATATTTTATAACAATTTGCTTACTTTGCAAAATTTATAAATATTATCCACAACTATAACATTATATCAAATTTACTCCATAATATTCAAAAATAATATTTATAGAAAATTCATCTTTATTTATAAAAGTTGAGGGCTTACAACCTCCCCTTCTTATGAAATTTAGCCCTCGAAATTAGTGGTACGCACTGGTATGTCGAAGAGGTAAGGATACCTTGATTTCATTTTGATTCTAACTCCCAAGTCATTTCTCAACATCGTGGTTTCTCCACAAAACTTTGACTTGAGGTATAACCTTGGAGCGTAAAATATGTTCCTTCTTATCCAAGATTTGAACAAAAACCTCTTCATCGTCAAATCTTCCTCTATTTCGTCCGGTTCTAACTCAATAATGTGGTTCGGGTCTTTCACATATTTACGTAACATGGATATGTGAAAATGTTATGAACACGAGAGACATACTTAGCGAGAAAGCGAGTCTATAGCCGCGAGTTCCTACTCGATCGAGGATTAAAATGGGCCGATGAATCGAGGATTGAGTTTTCCTCTCTTCCAAATCTCGTAACTCCTTTCCATGGAGCGAACACGCAAACAACTCGCGATCTCCTATATCGAATTTCACGTCCTTTCGATGAAGATCAACATAACTCTTTCATCGATCTTTGTGAGGTTTTATACGTTGTCGGATCGTTTGAATCTTTTCCGTAGTCATACGTACCAACTCGGCCCCAACAACGTTGCTTCACCCACCTCATCCCAAAGATTTGGAGAATGACACTTTCTTCCATACAACGCTTGAATGGAGCCATACCAATACTGCTTGATAACTTTTGTTGTAGGAAAACTCCACCAATGGTAAGAACTTGTCCCAACTTCCCTTGAAATCAAGGACACAGAGTCTTAATAGATCTTCAAGAGTTTGAATAGTCCTCCCATCCGTCCGTCCGTCTCGAGGATGATATGCCAAGCTAAATCGTAAGTCTGCGTGCCCATAGCTTTTTGTAAACTAACCCAAAATCGTGAAGTGAATCTTGGGTCTCGATCGAAACTATGGATACCCAAGATACCATGCGATCTTACAATCTCGTTTATATACATACTGAAAGCAAAATGTTCAAGTGTATAAGTTTCTCGTATCGGTAAGAAATGAGCAGACTTGATCAATCTATCAACAATGACCCAAATCGCATCTATGCCTTGAGAAACCTTAGGAAGAAGGCCAGAACTTAAATCCATGGTAATGTGCTTCCACTTCCATTCTGTAATTTTAAGTGGTTGCAATAGACCTTTTGGTACTTGATGCTCCGCTTTAACTCGTTGACAAGTTAGACACCTTGAGATAAACAACGCTATCTCTCTTTTCATATTGCTCCACCAAAATGTATGACGAATATCATGATACATTTTGGTATTCCCAGGATGGATTGCAAATGGTGTGTTGTGCGCCTCCATCATGATTTTATACTTTAAATCAGGGTCGTTAGGAACACAAAGTCTGGAGTTGACTCAAAGTATTCCTTCTTCATCAATTCTTGTTTCCTGCATAGCACCTTCTTACACTTTCTTCCTCATACGCATCAGCTCCAGGTCTGTAACTTGTGTAGCTTTAACTTTATTGATTAAAGTCGGTTCTACTCGTATATTCGCCATCATCACATGGGTCCCTGGAGTCTTTAACTCTATCTCCATCCTTTGCAAGTCACACAAAATGGGCCTCGTTGACAATATCGCGTTTTCGTACTTGCGATATGATCTTCTACTCAATGCGTCAGCTACCACGTTCGCTTTTCCAGGATGGTATTGGATGGTATGATCATAATCTTTCAATAATTCAAGCCAACGTCGTTGTCGCATGTTGAGTTCCTTTTGAGTAAAGAAATATTTGAGGCTTTTATTATCCGTAAAGATCTCCACCTTCTCCCCATACAAGTAATGCCTCCAAATCTTTAGTGCGAAGACAACAGCTGCCAATTCTAGATCATGAGTAGGATAATTCCTCTCATATTCTTTGAGTTGTCTTGAGGCATAGGCTATGACTTTTCTATGTTGCATGAGAACACATCCCAACCCTTTGCCCGAAGCATCACTGTAGATGAAAAATTCCTCCGAGCCAGATAGTATTGTCAGAACAGGTGCCGAAATGAGTCTCCTCTTGAGTTCTTGAAAACTCTTCTCACATTCTTCGCTCCAACCGAACTTTGTATCTTTCCGAGTTAGCTGAGTCAATGGAGTAGTGATTCGAGAAAATTCTTCCACGAATCTTTGATAATAACCAGCTAAACCGAGAAAGCTACATACTTCGGTCACTGATTTATGTTTCTCCCAGCTTTGAATTGCTTCAATCTTTCTTTGGGTCAACAGATATTCCATGACTTGATACTACGTGCCCAAGGAATGCTACTTCCTCGCCGTAATTCTCATTTCTTCAACTTGGCATAAAGCTTGTATTCACGAAGCTTTTGGAGTGTCGACCTCAAGTGTTGCTTTCATGATCTTCACGGCTTTTGGAATAAATAAGGATGTCATCAATAAAAGCGACCACAAAGTGATCCAAATATTCCTTGAATACTCGGTTCATCATATCCGTGAAGGCGGCGGGAGCATTAGTCAATCCAAAGGACATGACTAGAATTCATAATGCTCGTCTTCGAGGAGTTAAAGCCGTCTTTGGAATGTCGCCGGTTCTAATCTTCAATTGGTGATATCAGGAATGAAGATCAATCTTTGAAAAGAATTTGGCTCCTTGCGATTGGTCAAACGAGGTCATCAATACGTGGCAATGGATACCTATTTTTGATGGTGACATGATTCAACTCCGATAATCAATACAAAGTCGATACTCCCATCTTTCTTCTTCACGAATAGAATAGAGAGCACCCCAAGGAGAAGTACTAGGGACGAATAAAGCCAATGTCTAACAATTCCTCCGGTTGGGTCTTTAACTCTTGAAGTTCAATAGGAGCCATTCGATATGGGGCTTTGGAAATATGTTTTGTCTGGGTTCAAGGTCGATACAAAATTCAATTTCACGCCAGGGGTAGGCGGAAAGTTCTTCGGGAATACGTCAAGAAATTTATTAACAATAGAAATATCATTCAAAAGCGGCGTATTTTTGTTTAAATCATGACATGAGCTAAGAAAGCTTGACATCCGTTTTTCAATAAACGAATAGCTTTATGGCTTGAGATGACCGTGATTGATTTTAATGGTTTGGTCACTTGAATTCGCATAATAGGTTGATTAGGAATATGAAAGCTAACAACCTTACGGAAACAATCAATTTTTTGCATGTTGAGTAGTTAACCAATCAATCCCTAGAATCACGTCAAATGTAAGTATTTTCAATGAAATAAGATCTACAGGTAATGTGGGGGTACCGATTTGAATCAAACAAGACCTATAAACAGTGGATGTAATGAAGGTTTCTCCCAACGGAGTTTTCACAGATAAGTCAAAGTCTAATTTCTCCGGAGTCAAATTTAATCGACGAGCATAAAGTAGGAGAAATAAAGAATGGGTAGAACCCAGATCAAATAAAGTATAGATTTCGTTAGAGTTTATGATAAGATTACCCGTGATGACCTCATTCGGGTTCCTCGCTTCTACGGGAGGTCACAACAAATGCTCTCCTCAGACTACCGATTTTGACTTTTCAGACGGCCTTTGGTGCCTCCATCCTAGCTGAATTTGTCTTGAAGAAACGACAAAATCGGGCTAAGTGACCTTCTTCCACAATTATAACATGCTTTGAATGACATCGCTAGATTTGGTGATGTGCCCCTCCCCTCCGCATTTGAAACATATGATAGGTGGTCGTTCTCCTTCCTTAACGACAGGTGCTAGTGCTGACGTCTTTCCATCATTGTTGAATCTCCTCTTCTTAAAATGTCCATTCTTATTGTTTTGGCCTCGATTATCAAAGTGGTTACCATTTTCGGCCCGTTGATTCCTCCACGCTTGTTGTATGATCGCTCTCATTTGGTATTATCATTTTGCTGACTACTCTCTCTTTTAGTTGCGTTGACTCGTTATCGCTACTCACTTAATCGAGCCCTATTTACAACATCTCGAATATAAACACGGTTTATGAGAAATAAGATGTCGACGTATCTCCGACTTCAAACCTCTTAAAAACATCTGTGTCGTTCTCTCTTCATTATCCACCAAGTGGGACGCAAACCGAGATAACTCCACAAATTTAGCCTCGTATGGCGACACGGTCATATTGTTTTGTTCCAACTTGATAAACTCCACTTCCTTCATGTGACGAATACTTTCGGGAAAGTATTTGTCGTTGAACAGCTCTTGGAACTTCTCCCAAGACATCTTGAAGACGGAGTTGAGTATGTTTCACTGATTCCCACCAAGAATCTTCTCTCCAAAGCAACATAAAAGGCGTGAAGGGAACCTTTTGCTCCTCGGAGCATCCCAAGACATCAAATATCTTGGTGATCTGCTTTATCCATGCTTCCGCCATAAGTGGTTTTGGATCTCCTTAAACTCCGATGGTCCCACTCCTTGAATCGCTTTTAGCGGTGGACCGCCAGAGAGTTTTCAAGTGTTTCACCTGCATTTTGGATGAGGAGCCGCCTCGCTTTCATTTGTTGCATGAATTGCATAAAGCCCCTGAACATTTGATCATTCATCATTTGGTCGGTGTTGTTGTTTGCATGAGGATTGTCGTCTTCACGATGCACATTATCCCGATTATTGATATGTAGGGAATCAGCGGTCGCTTTGTGCTCCATTCTTTATTCTCAACATTCTCGAATGTCATTTTGACATCGCCACAAAACAAAGGTTAATTGACATGTAACATATTATCCCTAAATTACGACCAACCAATTAAATACCACATAAACTTAGGTAGGTCATACTAGGCGAAGGAATTCCCGTCTTTTCCCTCCTAGTCTATTCTCACATCTTAGCCAGGATCATATCCCCAAGCTTTGATATTAAATCGTGACGCCCCAAAATTAGGTATACATCACCCATCTTGGGTCGCCGGATACATGGTACAAAATTCAAATACAACTTACTAATCTGGTATGCCGTGTACAATACGACAAAACATAATCTGTGAGTTTGAATACAATTATTGTCTACTAGAGATTATACAAACTCAAAAGGAGTCCTCATTACAATTATTAACGCACTATTTCACGAATAATAGTGAGGACTACTAATCTTATCCTTCGGGACCGTCACTCGTTCCCCGATTAGTCCTCGCTATGTTCTCATTTCACAAGAGAGCGGTGAAAGAAAGGGTGAGCTCAACTAGCCCAAGAAGAAATATTATGACTAAGATAATGCGAGAATAAATTATCTTTAGCCTTCAATGATGTTAAACCGATAAAATATAACAACATCAAGTTTAAGCTGCGGAATGGAACAAACAATCCATTAAAAGAGTCAAGTAGAGAATAAAATCTACTATCTTTTATGATTTAAAAAGGTTTTCATGACTTTTATCATTTGGGACTCATTTTAATAAATAATCCACATCATCGAATCACACCGTGACTACGGCCAAGGATATTCTTTAAGTATCACGACCACAAATTATCCATGCACTACAACCAAGGACATTCGTGTATTCATTAATGGTCATGATCATGCCAACAACTGTCCATCAATGTACTACGGGCCAATTGTAACACCCCCTTCCCGAAAAGGAAAGGGAGGTCACGTGTAAAGCACAACAAACCTCAAAAATAAGAAAACAGAGCACTAATAACCTCAAAATATTAATAGTGGTGATCCATTAATAGAGTACTAAATACAATTCTCCAAATAGAGTCAAAATAATCAAAACTTAAAATTCGAAACAACCTAGATGGTCAAAGGCAACTCTCTCATTACACTAGCCCTGAATCACCCCTGCAAACCTGTCGGAAGAAAAATACAGCATGAGCCAATTGCCCAGTACGGATACAGATATATAAAAGATATACAACTGATATACGAAAACAACTGAGACAAAATACTGAACAAAGCCTCAAGTGTAAATACTGACAAAAATATAATCTTCAAAGATCTGAATGGAATATATCTGAATCAACAGAAGAGTAAAGAAATAACGAATCAAGTAACTAACTCAATGAATTAAAGCGAAGCGAAATAAATAAAACTAATACAATAAAATAATAGGCTGAATCAAATGGTTGTGTGTTATTTCATACCGAGTGAGCTCAGAAACATACGTTGCCTCACAGGCAAGTCAAAACAATGCCACACAGGCAAATCACACATTGGACCGCGAATCCAAATGTATGCAAATCGGATAGGTGTGTTTGGCACAACATCACCAATCCATGAGCGAAAACTAGGGTTAACCCATACGCCTCCCACAACAAAACACCAAATGGCCCACTTCCTCCGGAGCCCAAAACGGAGACGCCATGGACTAATCACTCCGCCACGGAAAGTGTCATGCCTCTCGTGCCAAGACGACATGTCTGTGGTACCCCCACAGGTGGTTATTGTAAGACCCCAAATTTTTATAAATAAAAATCGAATTTCCTCTAATTATTATTCTTGATTAATAAGGTGGTAATTTGATATAATGCTTTGGTTATGGGTGAAATGTGCAATTTTTGCAAAATAAACAAGTGGTTATAAAATATTCATTGTTGTCGGGGAATATTCGTTTGGTCGTAGAATATTCTTTTTGTCGGGAATCTCGACGATGCGATAGCATGATCATTGGTGGGCCCCATAACGGAAAAAGCGGTTGGATGAAAGAAAAGCGACAAAGATTGAGTTTTATAAATAACGACGTAAATTGTTACAGATTAACAATGTTGGGTTACCGGTGGTTAAAATACAATAATATGCGTGGTTGGTTACGGTAGCACATGGTATTGCATGCATGATTGTTGAATTATTGATCCTTACGTGAAAGCACTACTCAATAATTATTACGGTGAGTTCTTATTCAATATTATATTGATTCAATAATTGTTGCGTTGATATTTGGTATCATCGTTGTTTCAATAATTGTCATTACACGGTATTTTCCATTATCAAATCAATAATTCATATTATTTGAATAATATTATCGAGATAACATTATTGGCAATGTCTAGAAAGTTACGTCTAAGGAGAGGTTTGGTCACCTAATTGCATGCCAAGTAGTAAGGAGAAATCCTTATTGGAAAGCCCCTCTTTCTGCAGGAACCGCACTGGTTGTTAGTAATGTGATTCTATAATATTATTTGTGAATAATTAATTATTGATTTATATGATATTGATTTTATGTGGATATAGATGGAGAAAATTTTAATGTGACAATTGTTGAAAATTAATATTTTATCTTTTTCGATAAAATAATTCATTTAAATATATTATTTTAATAATATATTATAAAGTGATATTTTTACAATGAATGTGGGATATATGAGTATATGAGGAGGAAGAGTATTTTGTGGCATTAAATGTTTAACATATGTTTTGTGTGTCGGTGGGACACAATTCTCGAATCAAAATTGATTATAGAATCGTAAAATCGCTTCATTCATGGATTTTGGATAATTTCATTTGGAATTTGGAAAATCTTCCTTTCGTAAAGTTGTAGAGAATTGAATTTCCTATAGAAAGTCTCGAGTTTCAATTTACGATAACCGAGCTATTTTCACGAATTATTGAAGTTAGGAGTTCAAATAATTGATTTTTGGAAGTTTTAATTATTTTATATAAGAAAAACGTTTTTTGTGGTTGTTGGCACATGGGTGGTGATGTTTTGACCAAAGAAGGCATGCTAGAGTTTTCAAAACATGTGGGTAGGAATTTTGAATAAATAATAATATATTTTATTAATTTAGTCTCCTTCACAGGCGTTCTAACATTTTCCTATAAATAGAGGCTAAGTTAGAATTGAAAATCACACGAAACTAAGTTTTCTCTCTTCTCTCTATATTATCGGCGTATTCTTGTGAGTATACTTTGAGTGTTCTATATCGGTACGAGTTTACAAAGACTATATCTCAAATTCGATCGTAATACGGTTATTTTGAGGTAAAGGATGTTATTTCTTTTCATGAAATGATATTATTTTCTTCAATATCATTATGCCAAAATATTGTTTGAACTTTTTATCAAATTTGGAACTTTTTCATGTATGGGATTACTATTCATGAGTTCTTATTCACGAAGTTCTTATTCATGAGTTACTTATTCACGAGTTATTATTCACGAAAGTACTATTCATTCAAAGCGTGAAGATGTTTTTTGTGAAATTTCTATCTTTTTTGTGTCGGGGTTCTTATTCACGATATCGACCTTTATTCACGATATCTGACGCTGACTATTCATGAATACGGCCTTTATTCATAAAAATGAAAATTTTTCTTTTTGTCCAAGATGTCTATTTTGGCTACTATCTTTGATTGTATCCATGTTTTGATCGTTATTTTTGAGTTACGATTCAAAATCGTTTATTATGAAGTATTATTGATCTTGGATAAACTTGTTATGCGAATCCCTAATATTTGTCCTTCTATCTCCTTTGGATTCGTTTTTTAAAATGTTTTCATCATCCTCGATCCTTAATTGTGATATCTTGATGAATATCTTTGGCCCTGTAGTGCAAAGATGAATGATTAAACCGATGAATCTCTTTGGCCCGTAGTGCAAAGATGAGCAGTGTTGAGATGAACATGACTAACCTGGTGATACAAATGAATATCTTTGGCCAGTAGTGCAAAGATGAATATTGATTGTTGTTATAGGGATAAAATATTGATGATGGATTTTTAATCCTTGAAGACGGTAGAATTCTTTTCTACGTGACTCTTACAATGGATTCTTCATTCCATTGCATTTGTTGATCTAAAACTTGTTGTCTATTGTATTCTATTAGATTTTTCCTGTTGAAGACTAACGATAATTTGTTGTATATTATCTTAGTCATAATATTCTTTTTGGGCTAGTTGAGCTCACCCTTTTCCTTGTTGTTCCATTTTCTTCTCGGGAGGTGAGAACATAGCGAGGATCGAGTCGAGGTATGGAATGAAGGTTTAGAGAGTTGTTTAGTAGTCCTCACCATTTTTATAAAATAATGTATCAATAATTATGATGGGGATTTATTTGCGTGTGGATATTATCTCAGGCGGCAATATCTCGTATTTAAACTCACATTATGTATTATCGTATTTCACACGACATTTGTATTATTGAAGTTGTAGTTATTTCGTACCATGTATTTGGCGACTCGAGAATGGGTTGGGTGGAATGGACCTATTTTGGGGGCGTCACGGTTGGTATCGAGCTTAGGATATGATCTGGCGGAGATCGGGGAATAGAACTAGGAGGGAGAGACGAGTAAATCCTTCGCCTAGTGTGTCCTACCTAAGCTTATTTGTTGGTCAGTCATAATATAGGGATATTATGTGACATGTTAATTTGTTTAATTAACCCCTTGTTTTATGTGATGATTTGAGAATGTCGATCGAGAATATTAATGAATGGAGTAAATGAGTCCGTGGAGACGGCAGACTCACCAACGAGGAGAACGCAACAGTCGACATGTTCCTCCCGTGAACAACGCCATCGAAAGAGATGATGAACGACGGGATGTTTAGAAGCTTTTTGCAGTTCATGCAAAATCGCACGAGGAGACTCATGTACAAAATACTGGTGGAAATGATAAGAACGTAGCGGTTTGTCACTACCAAACAATTCAAAGAGTTGGGACCACCAGATTTCCATAGAAATCCCGGATCCGATCAAGGCGTAAACGTGGGTCAAGCAAATTACCAAGATATTTGATGTCTTGGGATGCGGAGGAACAAAAGGTTCCATTCGCCACCTTTATATGTTTCGTGGTGAAGCATTCTGGTGGGAATCGTAAGCGCACTGACCAGATGCACTCAACATGTCTTGGGAAAGATTTCAGACTGTTCAATGACAAGTACTTTCCGGAAAGTATTTCGCTATATGAAGGAGTTAGAGTTTATTAGACTCGAGCGAGTAACAACATGACGGTGTCTCGAAGACGAGGCAAAGTTCGCAGAGTTATCGTGTTCAGCACCTCATTTGGTGGAGAATGAGGAACGAATGACGCGTATGTTTCTGAGAGGTCTAAAACCCGAGATTCGTCAATACCTTATCTCTCATAAGTTTTCTCTGTATTCAGATGTTGTCAACAGGGCTCAGTTATTAGAGCGAGATAGTGAGTATACTCAATCGAGGGACCACAACCAGGGTAGTCATCAGAACGATGATAACCAGCGAGGAAGAAAGAATACGAACAAAGGCGGTAACCACTTCGGTGGTAATCATGGCCAAGATAATAGAAGAAATAATTCAAGTGGAAATTTCAAGAAGAGAAGATTAAACGATGGCGGGAAGACGTCTAAAGTGAGATCAACACCAAAGAACAAATTCTAGGGAGGAGAACGACCGCCCGTTAGATGTTACAAATGTGGAGAGGAGGGACATATAAGTCCAAACTGTTCACAGGCCTTCCAAGGTATGTTTTAGTTGTGGAAAAGAAGATCACATAGCTCAATTTTGTCCTCAGAAATAAATCAAGTCCAATTTGGAGCGGTGGCACCAAAGGCGGATACGGAAAAGACAAAGTCAGCGGTTCTCGGAAGAAGCGTTTGTCGTGGACTCATTAAATGCGAGGAACCCGAACGAAGTTTAGTACGGGTTAGTTAATTATAATTCTTCGAAGTTTATACCTTACTAGATAATGGGTTCTACCCATTCTTTTATCTCTCTCTTTGCGCCAACGTTTGAACTTGACTACGGAGAAATTAGACTTTGACTATTTATGGAGACTCAGTTAGAAAAACTTTCATTACATCCGTTGTTTAGAAATCTTATTCGATCCAAGTTGGCACCATCACATTACTGTTGACCTTATTTCTTTAAAGATACTTGCTTTTGATGTGATTTTAGGGATTGATTGGTTAACTACTCATCATGCCAAATTGATTGATTTTGTAAGGTTGTTAGTTTTCATATTCCTAAGCAACCTGTTATTCGAATTTAAGCAACCAAACCATTGAATTCAAACACTGTCATATCAAACCACAAAGCTATTTGTTTATTGAAAAACGAATGTCAAGCTTTCTTAGCCATGTTATGGACTTGAACAATAATAAGTCAGATTTGAATGATATTTTTGTTGTTAGTGAATTTCCTGACGTATTTCCTGAGGAATTTCTTAGCCTACTCCCAGAGCGTGATATTGAATTTGTATCGACTTTAAATCCGGTACAAAACCCATTTCTAAAATCTCATATCGAATGGCTCTTATTGAACTTCAGGAGTTAAAAACCCAAGTACAAGAGTTAGTACCCGAGCCTTTATTTGGTGACTTCCTTTGTGGAATGCACCGAAGCCAAACTCTCCGTAGGGGACGCCATATTCGTGCGATAGTAAACTGATAGGTGCTATTGTAACATGCTATCCAAGGTTGGGATATGAGTCACAGTTGAGAACAACCTAATTGAAGAATCGAAATCACGTAGCTTTCAGAAGCTTAGTTGGTTATTATCGGAGATTCGTGGAAAGATTTTCTCAAATCGCTAGTCCATTAACTCAGCTGACTCGTAGAGATACAAAATTCGAATGGAGCACGGAATGTGGGAAGAGCTTTGAAGAACTTAAGAAGAGACTCATTTCGGCACATGTTCTGACCATGCCATCCTGGAAAAGCGAACGTGGTAGCTGACGTGTTGAGTAAAAGATCGTATACGAGTACGAGTACGATATTGTCAAAGACTCATTTTGTATAACTTACAAATATTAGAGATGGAGATGAAAACTCTAGGTATCCACGTGATGATATACGAGTATAATCGACTTTTATCGATGAAGTTAAAATCGCTCAGGCTACACACCGGAGCTGATAAATTTGAAGAAGGAGGTGCAAGAAATTGTTATTCCAAAAAGCGAGAATCGGTGAGGTGAGGAAAGCTCAAACCTTCGATTTATTAATCCATTTGAAATTCTCGATCGAATAGGAACTGTGGCCTATAGACTCGTTTTACCACCAAGTATGACGCGTGTTCATAACGTTTTTCACGTATCGATGTTACGTAAATATGTGGACGACCCGAACCACATTATTGAGTTAAAACCAGATGAGATAGCCGAAGACTTAACATACGAGGAGGTACTTGTCAAGATTTTGGATAGGAAGAAACATGTGCTACGTACGAAGGTCATACCACAAGTTAAAGTTTTGTGGAGAAACCATGCTATTGAGGAAATGACCTGGGAGTTGGAAACGGAAATGTAAGCGAGGTATCTTCATCTTTTCGATACACCAGGTACGTACGTCAATTTCGAGGACGAAATTTCATAAGGAGGGAAGGTTGTAAGACCCCAAATTTTTATAAATAAAAATCGAATTTCCTCTAATTATTATTCTTGATTAATAAGGTGGTAATTTGATATAATGCTTTGGTTATGGGTGAAATGTTCAATTTTTACAAAATAAACAAATGGTTATAAAATATTCATTGTTGTAAGGGGAATATTCGTTTGGTGGTCGGAATATTCTTTTTGTTCGGGAATCTCCGCATCTGATTTTTGAGGGCTATCATTGGGTTACACAGTGGTTAAAATACGATAATATGCGTGGTTGCAAGAAGGCACCGGTATTACTGCAAGATTGTTGAATTATTGATCCTTACATAAGAAGGCACTACTCAATAATTGTTACGGTGAGTTATCGCTCAATATTATATTGATTCAATAATTGTTGCGTTGATATTTGGTATCACCGTTGTTTCAATAATTGTCATTACACAAGATTTTCCATTATCAAATCAATAATTCATATTATTTGAATAATATTATCGATAACATTATTGGCAATGTCTAGAAAGTTACATACAGGAGAGGTTTGGTCACCTAATCATGCGGCCAGTAGTAAGGAGAAATCCTTATTGAAAAGCCCCCTCTTTCCTGGGAACTGCCTGGTTGTTAGTAATGTGATTCTATAATATTATTTGTGAATAATTAATTATTAATTTATATGATATTGATTTTATGTGGATATAGATGGAGAAAATTTTTAATGTGACAATTGTTGAAAATTAATATTTTATCTTTTCTCGATAAAATAATTTATTTAAATATATTATTTTAATAATATATTAATCGGTGATATTTTTACAATGAATGTGGGATATATGAGTATATGAGGAGGAAGAGTATTTTGTGGCATTAAATGTTTAACATATGTTTTTTTGTGTGTCATTGGACACAATTTCTTGAATGAAAATTGATTATAGTATCGTAAAATCGCTTCATTCATGGATTTTGGATAATTTCATTTGGAATTTGGAAAATCTTCCTACAGCAAAGTTGTAGAGAATTGAATTTCCTATAGAAAGTCTCGAGTTTCAATTTTACGATAACCGAGCTATTTTCTACTTAATTATTGAAGTTAGGAGTTCAAATAATTGATTTTTGGAAGTTTTAATTATTTTATATAAAGAAAAACGTTTTTTGTGGTTGTTGGCACATGGGTGGTGATGTTTTTGACCAAAGAAGGCATGCTAGAGTTTTCAAAACATGTGGGTAGGAATTTTGAATAAATAATAATATATTTTATTAATTTAGTCTCCTTTGGGCATGCTCTAACATTTTCCTATAAATAGAGGCTAAGTTAGAATTGAAAATCACACCGTAAACTAAGTTTTTCTCTTTCTCTCTATATTATCGAGCGTATTCTTGTGAGTATACTTTGAGTGTTGCTATACGCCATGAAGTTTCACAAGACTATACGAAATTCAATCAAATACGGTTATTTTGAGGTAAGGATGTTATTTCTTTCGCAGAAATGATATTATTTTCTTCAATATCATTATGCCAAAATATTGTTTGAACTTTTATCAAATTTGGAACTTTTTCATTTCGGGATTACTATTCATGAGTTACTTATTCACGAGTTCTTATTCATGAGTTATTATTCACGAGTTATTATTCACGAGTACTATTCACTAAGCGTGAAGATGTTTTTTTGTGAAATTTCTATCTTTTGTGTTTGGGGTTACTATTCACGATACGGAACTATTCACGATATACTATTAATTATTCACGAATACTAAGACTATTCAATCGAAAAATAAAAATTTTTCTTTTTGTCCAAGATGTCTATTTTGGCTACTATCTTTGATCAGTATCCATGTTTTGATCGTTATTTTTGAGTTCGATTCAAAATCGTTTATTATGAAGTATTATTGATCTTGGATAAACCGTTGTACTAATCCCTAATATTTGTCCTTCTATCTCATTGGATTCGTTTTTTAAAAATGTTTTTCATCATCCTCGACCCTTAATTGTGATACTTGATGAATATCTTTGGCCTGTAGTGCAAAGATGAATGATTAAATCGATGAATCTCTTTGGCCCGTAGCAAAAAGATGAGCAGTGTTGAGATGAACATGACCAATTGGGTGATATAAATGAATATCTTTGGCAGTAGTGCAAAGATGAATATTGATTGTTGTTATAGGGATAAAATATTGATGATGGACTTTTTAATCCTGAAGACCGGTAGAATTCTTTTCTACGTGACTCTTCTAATGGATTCTTTATTTCATTGCATTTGTTGATCTAAAACTTGTTGTCTATTGTATTCTATTAGATTTTTCCTGTTGAAGACTAACGATAATTTGTTGTATATTATCTTAGTCATAATATTCTTCTTGGGCTAGTTGAGCTCACCCTTTTCCTTGTTGTTCCATTTTCTTCTCGGGAGGTGAGAACATAGCGAGGATCGAGTCGAGGTATGGAATGAAGGTTCTAGAGAGAGTTGTTTAGTAGTCCTCACCATTTTTATAAAATAATGTATCAATAATTATGATGGGGATTTATTTGCGTGTGGATATTATCAGGCGGCAATATCTCGTATTTAAACTCATGGTATGTATTATCGTATTTCACACGACATTTGTATTATTGAAGTTGTAGTTATTTACGTACCATGTATTTGGCGACTCGAATGGGTTGGGTGGAATGGACCTATTTTGGGGGCGCCACGGTTGGTATCGAGCTTAGGGATATGATCTCCGGCGGAGATCGGGAATAGAACTAGGAGGGAGAGACGAGTAAATCCTTCGCTAGTGTGTCCTACCTAAGCTTATTTGTTGGTCAAGGTCATAATATAGGGATATTATGTGACATGTTAATTTGTTTAATTAACCCTTGTTTTATGCAAGATTTGAGAATGTCGACTGAGAATATTAACAGTGGAGTAAATGAGTCCGTGGAGACGCCGGTACTCACCAACGAGGAGAACGTGCAACAGGCTGACATGTTCCTCCTGTGAACAACGCCACTGAGCAGATGATGAACGACGGATGTTTAGAAGCTTTTTGCAGTTCATGCAAAATCGCACGAGGAGACTCATGTACAAAATACTGGTGGAAATGATAAGAACGCGCGGTTTGTCACTACCAAACAATTCAAAGAGTTGGGACCACCAGATTTCCATAGAAATCCGGATCCGATCATCAAGGCGTAAACGGGTCAAGCAAATTACCAAGATATTTGATGTCTTGGGATGCACGGAGGAACAAAAGGTTCCATTCGCCACCTTTATGTTTCGTGGTGAAGCAGACATGGTGGGAATCGTAGGCGCACCTGACCGGATGCACTCAACATGTCTTGGGAAAGATTTGAATCGTTCAATGACAAGTACTTTCCGTAAAGTATTCGCTATATGAAGGAGTTAGAGTTTATTAGACTCGAGCGTAACAACATGACCGGTGTCTCAAGACGAGGCAAAGTTCGCAGAGTTATCCCAGTTTGCACCTCATTTGGTGGAGAATGAGGAACGAATGACGCCAGCGTATGTTTCGAGAGGTCTAAAACCCGAGATCGTCAATACCTTATCTCTCATAAGTTTTCTCAGTATTCAGATGTTGTCGGCGTGGCTCGATTATTAGAAGCGAGATAGTGAGTATACTCAATCGAGGGACCACAACTGTGGTAGTCATCGAACGATGATAACCAAATGAGGAAGAAAGAATACGAACAAAGCAGAAACCACTCGGTGGTAATCATGGCCAAGATAATAGAAGAAATAATTCAAGTGGAAATTTCAAGAAGAGAAGATTAAACGATGGCGGAAGACGCGTCAGCAGAAAGATCAACACCAAAGAACAAATTCTAGGGAGGAGAAGCGACCGCCGGTTAGATGTTACAAATGCGAGAGGAGGACATATAAGTCCAAGCTGCTCACGACCTTCCAAGGTATGTTTTAGTTGTGGAAAGAAGATCACATAGCTCGATTTTGTCTCGTCAGAATAAATCAAGTCCAAATTTGAACAAGTGGCACCAAAGGCGATATCTGGAAAAGACAAAGTCAATCTGCCTCGGAAGGCGTTTGTCGTGACCGGTCAAAAATGCGAGGAACCCGAACGAGTTTAGTGCGGGTTAGTTAATTATAATTCTTCTTGAAGTTTATACCTTACTAGATACTGGGTTCTACCCATTCTTTTATCTCTCTTTGCTTTGCGCCAACGTTTGAACTTGACTCACGGAGAAATTAGACTTTGACCTATTTATGGAGACTCAGTTAGGAAAAACTTTCATTACATCCGTTGTTTAGAAATCTTATTCGATCCAAGTTGGCACCATCACATTACACCGTTGACCTTATTTCTTTAAAGATACTTGCTTTTGATGTGATTTTAGGGATTGATTGGTTAACTACTCATCATGCCAAATTGATTGATTTTGTAAGGTTGTTAGTTTTCATATTCCTAAGCAACCTGTTATTCGAATTTAAGCAACCAAACCATTGAATTCAAACCTTTGCCATATCAAACCACAAAGCTATTTGTTTATTGAAAAACGAATGTCAAGCTTTCTTAGCCATGTTATGGACTTGAACAATAATAAGTCAGATTTGAATGATATTTTTGTTGTTAGTGAATTTCCTGACGTATTTCCTGAGGAATTTCTTAGCCTACTCCCAGAGCGTGATATTGAATTTGTATCGACTTTAAATCCGGTACAAAACCCATTTCTAAAATCTCATATCGAATGGCTCTTATTGAACTTCAGGAGTTAAAAACCCAAGTACAAGAGTTAGTACCCGAGCCTTTATTTGGTGACTTCCTTTGTGGAATGCACCAAGCCAAACTCTCCGTAGGGAGGACGTCATATTCGTGGATAGTAAACTGATAGGTGCTATTGTAACATGCTATCCAAGGTTGGGATATGAGTCACAGTTGAGAACAACCTAATTCAGTAATCGAAATACGTAGCTTTCTAGGCTTAGTTGGTTATTATCGGAGATTCGTGGAAAGATTTTCTCAAATCGCTAGTCCATTAACTCAGCTGACTCGTAGAGATACAAAATTCGAATGGAGCACGGAATGTGGGAAGAGCTTTGAAGAACTTAAGAAGAGACTCATTTCGGCACATGTTCTGACCATGCCATCTTGGAAAAGCGAACGTGGTAGCTGACGTGTTGAGTAAAAGATCGTATAACAGCACGAGTACGATATTGTCAAAGACTCATTTTGTATAACTTACAAATATTAGAGATGGAGATGAAAACTCTAGGTATCCACGTGATGATATACGAGTATAATCGACTTTTATCGATGAAGTTAAAATCGCTTTCAAAGCTACACACACGGAATGATAAATTTGAAGAAGGAGGTGCAAGAAATTGTTATTCCAAAAGCGAGAATCGGTGAGGTGAGGAAAGCTCAAACCTTCGATTTATTAATCCATTTGAAATTCTCGATCGAATAGGAATCGTGGCCTATAGACTCGCTTTTACCACCAAGTATGACGCGTGTTCATAACGCGTTTTTCACGATCGATGTTACGTAAATATGTGGACTAATTCAACCACATTATTGAGTTAAAACCGCACGCGAGATAGCCAAGACTTAACATACGAGGAGAGTATTTGTCAAGATTTTGGATAGGAAGAAACATGTACTACGACGAAGGTCATACCACAAGTTAAAGTTTTGTGGAGAAACCATGCTATTGAGGAAATGACCGGGAGTTGGAAACGGAAATGTAAGCGAGGTATCTTCATCTTTCGATACACAGTGTACGTCGACGCCAATTTCGAGGACGAAATTTCATAAGGAGGAAGGTTGTAAGACCCCAATTTTTATAAATAAAAATCAATTTCTCTAATTATTATTCTTGATTAATAAGGTGGTAATTTGATATAATGCTTTAGTTATGGGTGAAATGTTCAATTTTTACAAAATAAACAAATGGTTATAAAATATTCATTGTTGTTGGGAATATTCGTTTTGGTCGTGGAATATTCTTTTTGTTCGGGAATCTCATAGACGATTTTGAAGAGCGTCATTGGGTTTACGGTGGTTAAAATACGAGAATATGCGTGGTTGCACAAAGTTGCTTTACCAGTATTGCGCATATTGTTGAATTATTGATCCTTACATAAGAAAGCGCACTACTCAATAATTGTTACAATGATTACCGCTCAATATTATATTGATTCAATAATTCTTTGCGTTGATATTTGGTATCCTTTGTTGTTTCAATAATTGTCATTACACAAGATTTTCCATTATCAAATCAATAATTCATATTATTTGAATAATATTATCGATAACATTATTGGCAATGTCTAGAAAGTTACGCTTCAAGGAGAGGTTTGGTCACCTAATTGCTACCAAGTAAGGAGAAATCCTTATTGAAAAGCCCCCTCTTTCCTGGGAACTGCCTGGTTGTTAGTAATGTGATTCTATAATATTATTTGTGAATAATTAATTATTAATTTATATGATATTGATTTTATGTGGATATAGATGGAGAAAATTTTTAATGTGACAATTGTTGAAAATTAATATTTTATCTTTTTCTGATAAAATAATTTATTTAAATATATTATTTTAATAATATATTAACGGTGATATTTTTACAATGAATGTGGGATATATGAGTATATGAGGAGGAAGAGTATTTTTGTGGCATTAAATGTTTAACATATGTTTTGTGTGTCGGTGGACACAATTCTTGACCGAAAATTGATTATAGACTGTAAAATCGCTCATTCATGGATTTCGGATAATTTCTGTTTGGAATTTGGAAAATCTTCCTTCTGTAAAGTTGTAGAGAATTGAATTTCCTATAGAAAGTCTCGAGTTTCGAATTTTCTGATAACCGAGCTATTTTCTACGAATTATTGAAGTTCCGGAGTTCCGAAATAATTGATTTTTGGAAGTTTTAATTATTTTATATAAGAAAAACGTTTTTGTGGTTGTTGGCACATGGGTGGCTGATGTTTTTGACCAAAGAAGGCATGCTAGAGTTTTCAAAACATGTGGGTAGGAATTTTGAATAAATAATAATATATTTTATTAATTTAGTCTCCTTTCATGCGTTCTAACATTTTCCTATAAATAGAGGGCTAAGTTAGAATTGAAAATCACACCGTAAACTAAGTTTTCTCTCTTCTCTCTCTATATTATCGAGCGTATTCTTGTGAGTATACTTTGAGTGTTCTTTATACTGATATGAAGTTTCACAAGACTATCTAGAAATTCAAATGTAAGTACTTGTTATTTTGAGGTAAGTGGATGTTATTTCTTTCGCAAATGATATTATTTTCTTCAATATCATTATGCCAAAATATTGTTTGAACTTTTTATCAAATTTGGAACTTTTTCATGTCGGGATTACTATTCATGAGTTACTATTCACGAGTTACTATTCATGAGTTACTATTCACGAGTTATTATTCATTTAGTACTATTCACTTAAGCGTGAAGATGTTTTTTTGTGAAATTTCTATCTTTTTGTGTTGGGGTTACTTATTCACGATACTGGAACTATTCACGATAACGACACTATTCACTGAATACTAAGACTATTCACCGAAAAATAAAAATTTTTCTTTTTGTCCAAGATGTCTATTTTGGCTACTATCTTTGATTGTATCCATGTTTTGATCGTTATTTTTGAGTTTCGATTCAAAATCGTTTATTATGAAGTATTATTGATCTTGGATAAACTGCTGTATTTAATCCCTAATATTTGTCCTTCTATCTCATCGGATTCGCTTTTTAAAAATGTTTTTCATCATCCTCACCCTTAATTGTGATACTTGATGAATATCTTTGGCTCAGTAGTGCAAAGATGAATGATTAAATCGATGAATCTCTTTGGCCCAGAAGTAAAGATGAGCAGTGTTGAGATGAACATGACCAACCTGGTGATATAAATGAATATCTTTGGGTCAGAAAAAAAGATGAATATTGATTGTTGTTATAAAGTGATAAAATATTGATGATGGACTTTTAATCCTTGAAGACAAAGTAGAATTCTTTTCTACGTGACTCTTCTAATGGATTGTCAAGCTTTCATTGCATTTGTTGATCTAAAACTTGTTGTCTATTGTATTCTATTAGATTTTTCCTCGTCAAGACTAACGATAATTTGTTGTATATTATCTTAGTCATAATATTCTTTACTGGGCTAGTTGAGCTCACCCTTTTCCTTGTTGTTCCATTTTCTTCTCAGGAGGTGAGAACATAGCAGGATCGAGTCGGGGTATGGAATGAAGGTTCTAGAGAAAGTTGTTTAGTAGTCCTCACTATTTTTGTAAAATAATGTATCAATAATTATGATGGGGATTTATTTGAGTGTGGATATTGTCTAGATGGCAATATCTGTATTTAAACTCACAGTATGTATTGTCGTATTTCACACGACATTTGTATTATTGAAGTTGTAGTTATTTTTGTACCATGTATTTGGCGACTCAGAATGGGTTGGGTGGAATGGACCTATTTTGGGGGCGTCACAGTTATAGCTCAAGTATACCCTACGGTATATTCTAACAAAAAGACTATATCACAACACATGCAACATAATACCAACAAAAGAGTTCTATATGTACATGTTGAACCAAATCAAATTATAATCACAAGGTCTCGATCAAAAAGAATGTAGCAACATGTACCGCTCTACAATTTTCAAAAATAAATAGTACTAAACATGATAACCTAATTCAAAAAGTACAAATACGAGTCATATGTTTCAACCTCAAAATGAAACTAATATATTTATTTCATATGAAACAATTATGTGAAATCATAACATAATTCGAAATAAAGAAACAAACGAACAAATCAAATTTAACAAGAGTATCGCTAAAAGAGTACGGAATCCGTACCTGATACTTCCAAACCATTTATAGCACACTCCACAAAATCTTACCCTCAAATGCCAACGATATCAAATACGAAACGTTATTCACCATCTAAACATATTCACCTCAAATTAAAAATAATCAAAACTAATAATTCCAAAATAATTCATAGTCTATTTAATATGCTTTTAATCATCGCTTTCTATCAATTATTAATACTCCAAAATTTATATTTCAAATTTAACTCGTTAAGTTTCTTCCGTCCGAGTTAATTACACAAATTAACATAAATAAATTAATAACAGTATATTAAATTCATAATTAATAATTTCCCCTTTTCCATGATTTGTTATTACTATTATTATTATTAATATTAATATTACTATTATAAAATAATATGAGCTTCATGTTCGTTATATACAAAGTACACCAAGATTCATACTAACTTATGTTCCAAAAATAATATATATAATATAATATAGACTCATTCTTTATGTATACTATACATCCCCACTGCTTCATAACAGTGACCTTAAGCCATGCCATGAATTTATTTTTTTATACTCTTTATGTCAGCTTCATTTAAAACCATTCTTATATATACACACATATAATAATAATATTAATAATTCTCCATATTGTATATTTATTCCAGATATATAATAGAATTAATTCTCACCATTCTATATGTTGACTCATAACTATCAAAATAAGAATACAACTTTTACGTTTTCATTATCACAAGAAATCCCTTTTATTATTATTGACCTCAACTATTTTTATTTACAATCCATTCACAACAACCATGAATTGAAGGAGCAACTTACCTCAAAATAATCAATAACTAAAATATAAGTTGTTCTCCTTTGCGGCTCCCTTTCCGTTCTCTCCCCTCAATTAGTTTGTATAGTGAAATAAAATTAGTTTGAACTCAATTAGAGTTCAATTAAATATTAAGGCCCAAATATATTACCAAATTAAATTATCTATCACTTATTAATTTATTAGCCCACATAAATTAAATGATTAGTTTGACCCAATAAATAACAAAGTCCAAACAATATGTTTTAAGAATATAAATTTAATATTATTATTTTTTTGGGATATTACACCAATGATAACTTTTACCACATCATTTGTAACATTACGATCATGATTACACCGAATAATCCCTAGTCATAATCATACCAAGTCCATCTATGCACTACAAGCCACAGATGACTTTCAACATAATATAAACACGAGGATGATGACAATGATATAAGAATTCAATAAAACAAGTTCAAGAATTAATTTATCCAGGAACTAATAATGTCCAAATTGTCAACATGATATCATTGCTTTGTAGAGTAAAATTCAAGAATGATCGGAAGAATATTTTCATGAAAAGATCTTTGGATGAAGTTTAAATATCAAGGATATTCTACTAATTTCATGGAGTATAGAAGTCAAAACTTTATCCAACCGAGTATAATAAAGAATGGAATAACAAAAGAAATCATCATACATGCAGATTGTGATGTAGGTAAAGTTATTCCAATGTAATAATAATAACGGAACCGAGTCGTGCAAAATTTGCAAGCGACACAGGATGTTACAACAGAATAATAAAGATTTTAATCAGTCGATTGTAAAACACATGCATGAGGATGTTTCAACAGAATAATAATAAAGATGGAACCAGTCCTGTAAAACACACACGCATGTGATGTTCCAAGCAGAATAATAGAAGAATGTCACCAAGTATAGGTAAATCATGATACAAAAGTTATTCCAATGTAATAATAAGCAATGGAATAACAATAGTTTCTCTTCATGAATAAGAAAGAATAACACCCCTTACATTAGTAGTAGATTGAATCTCGCAGTAGGTAAGTATGTAATACTCTTCTTCTTTCTCTTATTCTCTCTATACTTTCTCTCTCTATAGCTTGAATGAATTCGTGAAAAATAATGAAGTACTAGGCCTCTATTTATTGAAGATTTCTAGCTTAGCACTTGAAATGTGAAAAGGCAAGTGGCTTAACGACTGGTAAAGGTAGTTACTATTGACGAAGGTAATTACTATTGAGGAAGGTAATTACTATTGACGAAGGTAATTACTATTGACGAAGAGACTCTTAGATGATGACATATAGGCCCCCTATAAAATAACCAAACTTACCACAAATGTCTCATAATAGACTTTTTATATACATCAAGGATTGAATAAATATTATCACAAATCATTTTATTTTTAATCAACACATATTTAATCTTTCAACAATTATTAATCATTTATAACTTGTCGCCTCAATTATTGATTTAATAATATAACATATTATCTGAGATGATCTTTGTGACAATAATTGAATCAATAATATAAGAGATATGACGCAAAGAATTATCGTAGAAGTAATAATTGAGAATAATTGAGTGATTTCTCACGTAAGATCAATAATCAATACCTGGTGCTACTACGCAACCACGCCAGACATCAGATTTCTTTACTAAGGGTTGTTCAACAGCTTTTAACAAAGATAATTCTCCAAGTTATTTCATAAAGTATTTTTGTCGTTTTTCAATCGACAATAATTGGGTTATGCCAGGGTCCACTAATGATTGTCTCGTCGCATTTAATATTCCCCGACAAAAAGAATATTCCCGACCAAACTAATATTTTATAACAACTTGCTTACTTTGCAAAATTTATAAATATTATCCACAACTATAACATTATATCAAATTTACTCCATAATATTCAAAAATAATATTTATAGAAAATTCATCTTTATTTATAAAAGTTGGGGTCTTACACTTAACGTTACACTTTTTGGGTCATCCGTGTTCTCACTAAAAAAAAAAGACAAACGGGGTTAAAATTTCACGACGTAAGCGTAAACATGGAGGCTTAAAGGAGAATGTTCAAAAATGCCCCTCGACACATGTAAATATGTCATTTAATCAAAAAACAAAATAAAAAAATTCAAAAATAAAAAACATAACATATTTACATCATTTAATCAAAATACTAAAATTCAAATTATTTTGTTAACTAATTAAAACAACTAATTAAATAAATTTTTTTAAAAAAACATTAATTTTGATATTAAAAAACGTTAATATTTTTTAATATTAATAAACGTTAATATTTTATTAATATTTTTGATATTAAAACGTTAATATTTTTTAATATTAATTGATATGTTAAAAAACGTTAATATTTTTTGATGATGTAATTAGTTGAATTTTAAAAATATTATTTAGTTGAATTTTAAAAATATTCAAAATATAACTAATTCAAAATAATTAACGTTATTTAGTAAAATAATATATAACGTTATTCAAAATAATTAATATTATTCAAAATAATTAACGTTATTTAGTAAAATATTATTATTTTGAATAATATTAATTATTTTGAATAACGTTATTTAGTAAAATAATATTATTTAGTGAAAATATAACTAATTCAAAATAATTAATATTATTCAAAATAATTAATTATTTTATTATTAGTAAAATAATATTACTTTCACCGCCTTTCACGTTAATTGCCAAGTAAAAATATTACTATTTTCTGCATTCTAAAATGCAAAATTAAAAAAAAATACCCGAAAATTATTTTAATTTCAAATTATTATGAATATACTTAATTAATTCTTAGTAATACAACAATACATATTATAAATTATATAAAAGTATTAGTATTATTTACTAGGACATTTATTGTTCAAAAAATAATGATGTTTGCTTTCTAATTTAAAATGTCTGAAAATAATTTTTTTTAAAAGTCTTTATTAATGCTTATATTTTGAAACGGAAATAATACATACATACCACACACACACACACACACACACACACACACACATATATATATATATATATATATATTATACAGAAACTTTCTTAAATTAAGTATCCGTCTTTCTCTTTTTTATTTTTGTCTACTAAATGAAATCAATGTCTTTAAAAAATATTAACGTTTTTTAATATCAAAAAATTGACGTTTTTTTAAAAAAAATTAATTTAATTAGTTGTTTTAATTAGTTAACAAAATAATTTAAATTTTAGTATATTAATTAAATGATGTAAATATGTTATGCTTTTTTTATTTTGAATTTTTTTATTTTTTGTTTTGATTAAATGACATATTTACATGTGTCAGGGACATTTTTGAACCTTATCCCTTTAAGCCTCCATGTTTCTGCCACGTCAGCGAAATTTTAACCACGTTTGTCTTTTTTTAACGGCAGGGGCACGGATGACCCAAAAAGTGTAACGTTAAAGGTATTTTTGGACAAAAAAAAAATATAAAGTGCTCAATAGACATCACGATAAACGTCAAGAGCAATTTTGAACCTTCTCCCAATAAATGTCATTAGGTTGAACCAAAGTTAATTCAAAACAGGGGTATAATAAATCAAGTCCATAGTTTTGTCAAAATTATGAACTTAAAAGACTAGAATTTTCAAGTCGGGCTTGCGTAGCAGGAGTATGATGGCCCACCACAACATTATGGACAAGCACGCCTTGATATTTGATAAGATTTGAAACTTGGAAGATTATCAGAATAACTTTTGATTGCATATTCAATCATATAATCAATAACTTTTAACAGAACAGAACAAAACAGTTTAATATTATTACTAACAAAACAGTTTAATATATTTTGTATAGAATTCCCCTTGACATTATCCCAGCACCCCATACAAATGAAAGAGAAGAAACCCAACAATTTTCATCCTCCTCGAACAAACTTCCATAAACACCTGATGAGATATAGTCCATAAATGGAGGAGCAATTCAAAGAAACTCTTCAGCCCATGACAACTAACAATCCGATAAAAAGAAAAGGTTATGTACCGACTTGAGATTGTTCTCCCCTTGATGACTCTTTCGGACGCTAACATATGCCACCTAAAAATTAAATAAATGAAAACCTAACCGCTTCTAGGCTTCCAGCTATAAATAATCAAATTTAAAAATAACCAAACAGAGCAAATAATCTGCAGGACACATGTTAACAATAGGTAAAGTTTCCCGGAAAAAAGGGGCAATATTATGCTTGCAGGTTAAAACGAGAATGCCAAATGCCACATGTCCAAGTTCATCCATGCGTCATCCATCAATCAATTGCAGGAGAAACTTAATGGAAAAACCCCCGAAAAATTAGCTGACAGGAAACTTCCATGCTTGCCCAGCTAAACAGAGATAGTCCCAAAAGCAAGGTGCTGAAAATTACCAAATCATAAACCAATTTACTGTCAGCAAGCAACAATCAACCGTTTTTAGAAATCTTTCACTTGTGAGTGTGGTATATTCTGTTTTGTTTTTATTTTTGAGATAAGCACTATTATACTATATTATACCACACAGAGACTGAACGAAGGAATAGTTAGCAGGCCAGGGCGCCAGGCTAAGTGGAAACAGTGAGTAAAGAAAACTATTCACAGAAGGTTCTAATCCCTTATTTGATCAACCCCCTCCCCAACGGCCAACCCCCACAAAACACGCCCGCACACGCATACAGACATTCTTCCTACTAGGTTTGGGGCAAGAGGGGGAGTAGTAGTATGCCAAAGGGTTCTGGTATTAACAAAAAATATAAATATGCAATTTATATATATAAGGTTAATCAATTCAAGAAAAAAAAAACTATACATCTTAGTTGTCATGCTTGTTAACCTCCAAAGTTCAACGCAACTTCTGTAAATAAGATTAGGAATGCATAGATGCGTGCACAAGTTAAATTTGAAATATATAGAATTTGATCTTACGATAATGATTTATTTATCAAACACGCACATAAGTTTTTTTTTTAAAGTACTTGCAATATCCTAGTAATTAGGAACCAATGGACTTTCTGTATACCTATACTATCATAGCCAAAAGCCTGGTAATTAAAGTGTAAAAAGTGTTCATATTGACAGGAAGCAGGATACCACAAGACGATAAAGAAGGAAAATATTGCTTTTATTTCTTCCAGAGGAATCAAGATTGGTCAAAATTGCTAGGATCTATTTAGATTAGGAAGTCATAATAACTACAAATATATAAGTTTATAAAAAGAATTAAGGTAAAAAAACAAACTCACGGGTATATTTAGTTAGGGCAAATGAATTTGATGAAGATGGATCTCTTGGAGAAGGAGAGATCTGGCTCGATTAATTGCAGCAAAGCAGAGACACAGGTGTTCCTCAAGATCCGAGAGCTGGCGGAGGAAATTGAGCCGGTTCTTTTCAAGCCGCTTTGCTACCTCCTGGATAGGATGCCTGTCACTGCCCCTCTCCAATCCAAGACGAATCAAAAGCCTGTCCCCCTCAATCTCAGTGTGCAAACGAGCCACCAGGCGGTCAATGGTATCTAGATCATTGTGCAGGACATACGTGCCCCTAGCAGCAGCATCAAGTTGTGCCATATGAGCCAACTCTTTCTTACTGATCTTCAAGGGTAGGAATGCAGAGAGAACGGGGCTAGCAATAAGAGCAACCAGTGCATGGGTGGCAATGGCTGCAGCAGATATAGCAACACCAACAACAGTTCCAATTAAACAAATGGTGCAGCCAGTAGTGCCACGGCGAACGAGTCGGATCCTAGAGCGGGACTTACGAAGGCGGGAATCGAGCTGTTGTTTGAGCTGGGAGAAGCAGTTGCGCATATCATTAAAGCTGTGAGAGTCAGGGTGGAGGAAGGGATTCTCAAGGCGATCAAATTGAAGGAAGATGTTAAAGGCTTGGTCACACTGTGACTGGTTAAGGGGCTCAGATTCAGAGTCAAGGGGGAGGACAGAAATGAGGTCGTGTAGAGGGGCATAGCGAGAGCGGCCACGCTGGACACCCTGGTGGAGGAGGAGGCACAAACGGGAGGTGTGCTCACTTTGCTCAAAGTAGGCAGACACAAGGCGGGTGAGGGTGCTGGGCTTTGCATACCGAAGTGCGTCTTGGATGCACTCTCTATTTGGGTGAAGGACCTGTGCTAACAGCTGCTCTTCTTCTTCAGGACCGTCCAAGTGCACTGATTCTACATTTCGGGAAGAAGAGTTGTCAGGGTGAAACTTGGACCATATCTCTCCGTAGGAACTGGTTTGCACTGCAAATGTGTATTCATTAGTGAGGTTGACTGTAGGAGAAGGTAGAGAACTTGTACTTGGTGTACCCTCATTTGAAGTTCCTGCAATAAAATTGACTAGTACACAAATGTGTCCGAAGTTATTATAATTTAAGAGTGTCAGAAAATTAAAGGAATTATTATGGAAGTGTACCTTGCAAAGGTGGTGAGGAAGGATGAAGATTTGGGGTTGCTGTGAAAGGTGTTGGCCTCAGACAATGTAGCATTTGGTAATCATAGCCCCAAATCAGGACCAATGAGAATTCAAGTTAGCATGCAAATTTCAGTAAATAAGCACAACACAACTGTAAAATCTGAAAAGCACAAGATCAAGTGACAGCACACTTAGTAAGAAGAATGATTATGGTAAAGAACAATAATCATTGAAAATTGAAACCTAAAAGAACAATTCAATAAGCGACAGCACACTTAGTAAGGAGAATGACTATGGTAAAGTGGAGATGATGAGGTTACATGGAAGCAACAAAGTTTTAATGTCAAAAGGGTTATAACTGTAATCGAGGAAGATGAAAGATTCATAACAAACAAATTCCCAGGCAACAGAACTTTCCAATTTTTTTGCATCAATTTTATATCTTACCTTAAGAAAGCATCCTAAATTCATGGCAACATAAGATTAAGACCATGCTAACTCCCAGAAATTGATCTTAGAAAAGATAACATATGAATTACTCATCATCCTAAATCCATTCTAAGAAACTACATAGGAAAGTATTTATCAACACCCAGCTTCAGATGGTAAGCAGGGAATGAATATTCCACAAAAATGGAAGGTCAATTATGTATTGAAATCAACAAATCCCATCATTCAAGAGAATCCTGAGTGTTCCAAAATATCAAGAAATCCTAAAACCTACCAAAGAAATCCAGACTTTTAATACTCCTTTTGTTCCACAAAAAGAGTCCCAACCGATATTTTTTCTAGTCAATTTACCAAATCCTAAATTCAAAATTGATATTTTGCTTAATACTATAGTAAATATTTTAAGCTACTTAAAAATTATTACTAAATACAAAGTTGTTATTTTGAAATTAAAATAAATTCATATCAAAATCTGAATTTTAGGATTTCGCAAATTAACTATAAACAAAGGCAAATGGGACATTTTTGTGAAATGGACGGAGTATAACTCAAGAACCTATTTTCAAAGCACATCATTTTCGCAACTATACATGTACAAAAAAAATAATCTAAAAATCACCTTTTCCAATAAAATACAAATTCCCCATCGTTTAGAATCTTCAATGGGCCGTGGAAGGTAAACCTCTAAATTATCCTAATTCTATAAACAATATGTAAAACAACTGCTAAAATATACAACCAAAAATACATCCACAGAAACCCTAAAAACTTTTACTTCGAAAGACATAAAATGAGGTGGATGAGAGCGTACCTAAAGAACGAGTTGAATCTATCAGCTTGGATGAGGTCAATTGATATATAGATACAGATAAAGAGAGATGAAGTGTTGGATTTAATCTTGGAGGAGCTTTCGGAGACGATCTTTAACGAAGTCGTTACGAGCTTTGGTACGAGCTTGTTGAGGGGCTATGTTGGCAAAGGATAGGTGAACTCCGGCGAAGAATAGGGTTGCGCCAGATACGAATAAGCCCACTGTCACTGCCAATTGCTTTGCCGTTGTTGGATACGACCATAACACCGTATCTTTCTTTCTGTCTTTTTGGTCTTCTGAAACATTTTGTTGTTTGACTTTTATATAATAGTACTTTAAAACTTTGGTTGTATTCAATAAAGACAGTTTATAAAAGTTTAGTGGTATTCAATTATAATTTTTTTAATGTCTTTAAAAGTTAGGTGGTATTGAATTAAGATTTTTACAAAATCTATAAAAGTATTTTGGTATTCAAAAAGTTAAAGATTTTAAAGATTTCTATCAAATGATAGATTTTGACAGACTTTAGAAAAAGAATTATAACTATCAACTCATATCTAAAGTCTTATCTCATCTCTAAAGATTTCTAAAGACTTAATTTCAAATAAACACAAAGGTGGATAAAACTAGTTATTAATTGGACTTTGTCTTTTATTGGGTCAAATTAGTTATTTATTTTATTTGGGCTAATAAATATTAATATGTGATGGATAAATAATTTGGTAAAATTTGGGCCATAAAAATAATTGGATTTATTATAATTTTATTATAAGAGAATTAAAATATATATTAATAAGTAAACAAATAACTAGACCTAATCTGAATTGGTGAGGAAAAAAAGCGATTGTTAGAAGTTTTACAATAGAAAGAGGAAAGAGATTTGTTCAACAAAGGTGAGATAAGATCATAAAACTCTCATATCAATTGTAAAGATCATGTATTATAATATATGAAAATAGAAAATATAAGATGTGTATGTGTATGTTTTTTTTTTAGTTTTCTGACATTTTAAACGAAGAAAATCACTGTTATTTTTTGAGACATCCTCCATATTCGTCTTCAAATGTCTTTGGTGTATCATAGTGAAATAATGTAACATGTGGTTGTATTCCTGCATGACAAATTGACAGAATCGTTATCTTTCCCTTATAAAAAAGGGAAAAACGCACTGCTTTGATATACATTAGGCACATAAAAAAGGTCTACACTGTAAGACCCCAACTTTTTATAAATGAAGATTTAATTTTTTCTATTTATTATTTTGAAATAGTAAGGGTTGATTTGATTAATGTGGTTAGTTATGGGTAAAATGCGTAAATATTTTAAATAAGCAAGTGGTTATAAAATATTCATTGTTATTAAGGGAATATTCGTTTGGTCGTGGAATATTCTTCATTGTCGGGAATATTCGTATTTACAGAGCATGATCTTTTTAATGGGCCCATAACGAAAAAGCGATTGGATGAAGAAACGACAAGTATAAGTTGTTTATAAATAACGGTGCGGTTATTGCAGATTATCTCGTTGGAATACACGGTGGTTAAAACACAATAATATCTGGCGTTGTTGACGAGAAGACACCGGTATTGCACCAATTATTGATTCTTACGTGAAGAAGACACTTTACTCAATAATTATTACTGTAATTCTTATTCGAGATTTGATTTTATTGATTCAATAATTCTTTGCGTTGATATTTTATATTACCGTTGTTTCAATAATTATCACTACACAAGTATTTTTCATTATCAGACAATAATTCATATTATCCGAATAATATTATTAGATAATATTATTGGCAATGTCTAGAAAGTTACATCTAAGGAGAGGTTTGGTCACCTAATCAATGGCCAATAATGAGAAATTCTTATTGGAAAGTCCCCTTTCCCAGGAAGGCTGCTGGTCATCAATAATGTGATTCGTAATATTATTTATGAATAATTAATTATTGATTTATATGATGAGGAAAATATTGATTTTATGAGGATATAGATGGAGAAAAATTTTAATGTGACAATTGTTGAAAATTAATATTTTATCTTTTTTACGATAAAATAATTCATTTAAATATATTATTTTAATAATATATTAACGGTGATATTTTTACAATGAATGTGGGATATATGAGTATATGAGAAGGAAGAGTATTTTTGTGGCATTAAATGTTTAACACATATTTTATGTGTTGGTGGACCACAATTATTGAACCAAATTTGATTCTGACTGTAAAATCTTCCGTTTGTGAATTTGGTCAATTTTGCATTTGGAATTTAGAAAAACTTTTTCTCGCAAAGTTGTAGAGAATTGAATTTCCTATAAAAACTCATGAGATTGAATTTTTACGATAAAAGGGCTATTTATTGTGAATTATTGAAGTTAGGAGTTCAAATAATTAATTTTTGGAAGTTTTAATTATTTTTTTTAAAGAAAAACGTTTTTTGCAACTAAGTTGGCCTCATATGTGATTCAAAAAAATTTGAGATCGGTTGTCTCAAAGGTGGGCTAAGGAAAATGTAAAAATATATTAATATTATATTCAATTTTCTACTTTGGTGTTCTAAGCATTTTCCTATAAATAGGGTGCTTAGGTTAGAATTGAAAATCACACCAGGGACTGAAAACTTCTTTCTCTTTCTCTCTCGATATATTGAGCGTATTCTTGTGAGTATACTTTGAGTGTTACTATACGGTGCAAGTTCAAGTCATAGCCTATATACGGTGTTTCAACTAGAAGTACTGTCTTTCGAGGTAAGAGATGTTATTTTATTCGAAAATGATATTATTTCTTCAATATCATTATGCCAAAATATTGGTTGGAACTTTTTATCAAATTTAGAACTTTTTCATGTCGGGGTTACTATTCATAAATTACTATTCATGAGTTACTATTCACGAGTTACTATTCATGAGTTAATATTCACGAGTTACTATTCATGAGTACTATTCACGAAGCGTGAAGATATTTTTTGTGAAATTTCTATCTTTTGGTGTCTGAGTTACTTATTCACGATACTAAGACTATTCACGATATCTTAAGACTATTCACGAATACGACCATTATTCAATTAGAAAAATAAAATTTCTTCTTTTTGTCCAAAATATTTATTATGGATACTAGCTTTGATTGTATCCATGTTTTGATCATTCTTGAATTTTACTCCAATCTGGTTATTTATGAAGTATTTTTGAACTTGGATTATTTAAAGTACGAATCCTTAATACTTGTTCTTTTGTTTCACTGGATTCGTTTTCTTTAAAATATTTTTCATCATCCTCAGTCCTAAATGATGATATCACTGAATATCTTTGGCCTGTAGTGCAAAGATGAATGATTTCTTGATGAATATCTTTGGCTCGTAGTGCAAAGATGAACAGGTGTTGAGATGAACATGACCGATTGATTAATATCTTTGGCCCGTAGTGCAAAGATGAACAGGTGTTTAGATGAACATGACCAACTGATGAATATCTTTGGCCTGTAGTGCAAAGATGAATATTTGATTCCAGATATATATTGATTGATGTTACAGGGATAAAATATCGACGATGAACTTTTAAATTCATATATAGAAGATAGTAGTTTGCATTCTCTACGTAACTCTTCTATGAATTATTATTTCGCTGCGAATATTGATCTGAAACTTGTTGTCTATTGTATTCTATCAGATTTTTCCTGTTGAAGACTAACGATAATTTATTGTACATTATCTTAGTCATAACATTCTTTATTGGGCTAGTTGAGCTCACCATTTCCTTTTGTTCCATTTTTCTTCTCAGGAAGCGAGATTATAGTAAGAACTAGTCGGGGTGTGGAGTGATGGTTCTAGATAGCTGTTTTAGTAGTCCTCACTATTCTGTAAAATAGTGTATCAATAATGAGGATTTATTTGCATGTGGATATTGTCTAGAAGACAATATTTGTATTTAAACTCATAGTATATAGGTTGTCGTATTTTGCACGACAAATGTATTAATAAAGTTGTAGTTATTTCTGTACCATGTATTTGGCAACTCAGAATGGGTTGGATGGAATGTACCTATTTTGGGGGCGTCACATACACAATCAAACAAAATTAGCAGCAGTTAAGATGAAAAATTGGGTTGATAGAATCACACAATCAACATATATATATATATATATATATATATAAGTAAAGCAATCAATAATTAAAAGCAATCAATTATTAGTAAAAGCGTACGCATATGCATAAAGTATATATAGCTAAATGAAAAGTGAGCTTAATTTTTTTATTGCGTTTGTAGTTTCTAAAATTTTATTAGTATCCAAGTATCCAAATGTATCATGAAATGAGTAGAATAATGTGAACTCTTTCAACATATATAAAATCTCATGCCACAATAATATAATGAGATTTACTCTAGTTTATGAAAAAAGAGTGAGAGATTATACACATGGGCTAATTAACAATTAATATAAGTTGCAAGATATATTAGAAGTATATAAAAGTCTATCACAGTCTTCATAAAAAGTTTATAAAAATCTGTTACTTATTTCATGGAGTCTATAAAAGTTATTTTAAAAAAGTCTTTAAAGTATGTGAAAATCATTAAAATCCCACAAATTCTACAAAAGTCTGTCGCTTAAAAAAAGTCTTTAAAAATCTTAATTGAATACACCCCCTTTAATTAAATTGTCAATTTGACCCTCCTATTTTTTTGCTAAACTATTTTCTAAACAGTATTTTTAGCATATAATTACCAAAATTATAAACCTTACTATATTTTTATTTTATCTAAATAGAACTAATAATTGTATAATTTATTTTAAAATTGAATATATCTCAAATTTATTTAAACAAATCAAATTTGATCCAATATTTAAATATATATACATATATATATATATATTTGTAAATATTTTTAAAATTTTCATCATCGACTATTATTAAAAGTTAAACTTAGTATTTTTAAAGACAAACAAAGAAAATTTTAAAAATATCGAGTTCAACTTTTAATAATAGTCGTATGATGAAAAATTTGAAAATATTTTCAAATGTATGCTTTTTTATTCAAAATATAGGATCAAGTTTAATTTGTTTAAATCAATTTGATATATATATATATATATATATATATATATATATATATTCTAAAATGTGTAATTTGTGAACTAGTTTCGGGCTTGAAGAATCACAACTAAAAAATTTATTTGCAAAGTTCTTTTTCTCAAATGTGACCTCTTTGCATATATATTTTTGTATGCTGCATTTAAAATGAAGTTCACACAAACAAACAATAAACATGTTGCTCATAATCACCAGCAACATGTTTATTGGATTTTCTCCTTCCCCTGCCCTCAAATAAATATGATTTGTCCATCAATCGTCTGAATTACATTTTCATTCAATTTCATATTAGTGATTCCCATTAGAGAAATCAGATTGTATTTCTGATACAAACACCAAGACCATACCTCCTCCTGCCCAGCAAAATGAAGAAATCATAGAAACTAACAATGAGTTAGAACATGAGGAACTAAAAGAAAAGGAAATAGATGGCGGTGGAGCGAAGAAGAAGTTGAGCTAGATGACTTGTACACACTCGATAGGATGAGGAAGTCGAGAAGGCAAACTAAGGAACCTATGTGGTTGCAAGGCTACATCAGAGCAAGAAAGGAAGCAACAAGTTCGGAGGATAGTTTTGGTATTATTAATAGTACTTAGTAGTATTTACGTAATTAATCGGTTTTCCCATCTAAGAGGCGATATTGTCTAGCTAATATCAAGAAGATGTGTGGTGGTGATGAACCATACAGAATCTTGTACTAGTATTTCTATAAGGCATCTTATCTTGAAAATAAAGTTATTATAAATGAAGTAATATATCTTTCATACTCTAAATTCTTTCTTTTTTCTGCTAAATTCTCAAAAGTCCAGCTGAATACTATAATTGCAGCATCATTAGTGCTTTCATCATGACTGAACCAAATCGAATGGAACAATTGTTTGAACAATTTAATCAACAATTTACCCAATTCGCTCAGACCTTCAATCAACAGTTTCAACAAACTTTAACTGCGGTTATACAAGAACAGATGCAACAATGGAGACCTGCCGGCAGGGAAGAACATCCACCAGAACAACCTCCAGGTGATAGACGCCCAGCTGATTTCCAGAGGAGAGCCAAGATAGATTTTCCCCGGTTCGAGAGTGGCGACCCTACCGAATGGCTATACAAAGTTAATAAACTTTGACTACCATAACATTTCGGCAGATAACAAACTCTCTTTGGTAGCTCTACACCTTGATGGAGCTGCTTCAGGCTGGTTTCAGTGGATGGAAACAAATCATCTGGTAAGATCTTGGGCTGACTTCATTTTTCAAATACATATTCGGTTCGGACCATCACCTTATGATGACCCTAACACACAACTGTCCCGAAACAACATAGCACTATAGCAGAGTATGAGCTTAAGTTTTAACAAATTTCAAACAAAATACCTGGTCTGCCCGAATCCTTTCTCCAAGGGTGTTATATAGCTGGTCTTAGGTGGGATATTCAGTGTGAGGTTATTGGGGCACAACCTTATAATCTATAACATGCAATAGGGCTATCAAAGCTTTATGAGAGCAAAATTTTGGCTGGCAAACCTCACTCATTTCAACCAAAAAGTTATAGTACCACCTATCTCTTAGAACCCAGACCTCAACACTCACTGGCTCTTAGAAATGCTATTGTCTCTTATGTACCACCTGATAGAGTTAAAAAATTTGCTAACCCAACCTCCTAAATATCTCCATATCACAAACTACCTGTAAAGAAGCTTACTCTCGCAGAGCGGCAAGCCAAAATAGACAACGGGCAGTGCTACAATTGTGAAGAAATTTGGCATAGAGGTCACAAATGTAAGGGGCAAATGTCCGTTTTGTTATTGGATGGTGTGATGCCAGAAGGCTATGAGGGTATTGAACAACTAGACATTTCTGGTGGCGAGGAACCTGCAGACTAACTAGATCATATCCACGAAATGGGCAATTTGTATGCTCTTATTGGACCACCTAATACCAGATGTTTGAGACTACAAGGCTATATTGAGGGCAAACCCTTACAGATGTTAATCGATGGGAGCAGTAGCCATAACTTTATCCAAACAAGAGTAGCTAACTACCTGGGATTGATTATCACACCTTCACCCACTTCTCAAGTAATTGTGGGTAATGGTGAAAATTTAAAGTGTGAAGCCGATGCAACCTTTGGGGTAGCTTTTGATATTCAAGGAAATAAGTTTGTTTCTAATTTCTTTGTAATTGATCTACATGGAGCAGATGTTGTCCTTGGGGTATCATGGCAAGAGAGCTTTGGAGAATTGAAATTAAATTTTCAACAATTATATATCAAATTTACCCATGAAGGCAAGAAAATTTGTCTACAGGGTAATCAACTTGATCCCCACACCATTTCAGCAACTCATGTTCATCAGCTGCACAAACGAAAAGAGATAGCTCATTGTTATCTTCTCCAACTCATCCATTCACCAGAGAATACCCATCCTACACCAGATTCCACCACCTCCAACCTATATTCCCTACAAGCTGCTACAGATCATTCCATACCCTCTATTGCACAAGTCCTTACTCAATACAAGGATGTATTCCAAGAACCAACTCACCTGCCTCCACCCAGAGATATTGATCACCGCATTCCTTTAGAACCAAATTCAAAACCCATCAATGTCAGACCCTATCGATTTCCACACTTTCAAAAAACTGAAATTGAACAGCAGGTACAGAGCATGCTTCAAACTGGGATTATTAAGCCCAGTACCAGCCCCTATAGCTCTCCAGTTCTCCTTGTTAAAAAGAAAGATGGCACATGGAGACTCTGTGTGGATTATAGAGCCCTAAATGTTATTACCTTAAAGGATAGATTTCTAATACCTACAGTGGATGAGCTATTTGACGAGCTACACGGTGCCAAGTATTACTCCAAGATTGACTTAAAATCTGGATATCATCAAATTCGAATGGCTGCAGAAGATGTACACAAAACTGCATTCAGAACTCACAGTGGGCACTTTGAATTTTTGGTAATGCCTTTTGGCCTCTCTAATGCCCCTTCTACCTTCCAAGCAACTATGAATGCTACATTTCACAAGTACTTAAGACAGTTTGTCATAATATTCTTTGATGACATTCTTGTTTACAGTTATGATTTGGATTCTCATGTACAACATTTATCACTGGTGCTAAATTGTTTAAGAGAAAATTCACTCTATGCAAAACTCTCAAAGTGTCAATTTGCTGCTACTACAATTGAATATCTGGGTCATATTATTTCTATTCAAGGTGTAAAACCTGATCTGCATAAAATCGAGGCTATACTATCTTGGCCCAGACCTGGACATGTGAAACAATTAAGGGGGTTTTTGGGCCTCACAGGGTACTATAGGAAGTTTGTTAAAGGGTATGCTTCCATTGCAGCCCCTTTAACTGACCTACTCAAGCATAATTCCTTTGTTCGGAATGAAAGAGCAGACATGGCATTTCTGCAACTCAAAACCACACTCACACATGCACCAGTGCTTGATCTCCCAGATTTCACCAAACCTTTTTCTCTGGAAACTGATGCTTCAACCTATGCTATTGGGGCTATCCTTACACAAGACACTCATCCCATTGCTTATTTTAGTAAGAAGTTATGTCCAAGAATGCAAAGATCTTCCACCTGCCTCAGAGAATTATTTGTTATCACTTTTGCTATAGCCAAATGGAGACATTATCTGTTAGGTGCTCACTTCTACATCTACACAGACCAACAAAGTTTAAGGAATCTCATGAAGCAGGTCATTCAAACCCCAGAACAACAATACTACCTCACTAAATTGTTGGGTTACAACTACGAGATAATCTATAAGCCTGGCAAAAATAATGCAGCAGCTGATGCTATGTCTCGACATCCTAATCACCTACCTTCAAATTCCCACCCAGATACATTCTTGGCACTCACTGTGCCCATTCCTCTTATCCTTGCAGACATCAAAAAGGCACAACTATCAGCTCCTGAGCTCCAATCAATACCCATTCAACACCTATGGTCTATTAAAGAGGGACTTTTTCTTTATCAGGGTAAAATATACATCCCTAATACGTCCCCATTGAAGGAATCTCTTATGAGAGAGTTCCATAACTCTGCTGAGGGAGGACATGGGGGAACACAAAAGACCTTCATGAGGCTCACTGCCAATTTTTATTGGCCTCACATGAGAAGTACTATCAAGAAATACATTCAATAATGCACCATTTGTCAACAAGTTAAAGCAATAAATGTCAATCCTTATGGACTGTTACAACCCTTGGAAATTCCCAAGCACATTTGGGAAGAAATAAGCATGGATTTCATCACTCATCTTCCTCCGTCTCAAGGGTACACTTGTATCCCCAGTGGTAGTTAATGATTCAAAAAAATGACTCATTTTGGTGCCCTCTCCTTTGCTACTACCATGACTTCAAAGGTAGCTTCTCTTTTCTGGGACATAGTCACAAAACACCATGGTATTCCAAAATCTATTGTAAGTGACAGAGATGCGATCTTTCTCTCAAAATTCTGGAAAGAGTTATTTAAATTGCAAGGAACCACACTGAAAATGTCATCAGCCTACCACCCTCAAACTGATGGCCAATCGGAGGTGGTAAATAGATGTCTAGAACAATATTTAAGGTGTTTTGTCTCTGAGGAACCACACCAATGGCATAAGTTCTTAGGGTTAGCTGAATGGTTCTACAACACATCTTACCACTCATCCATTCAGCAAACTCCTTTTGAGGTAGTCTTTGGAAAAAAACCACCAATTCTTGCTCAATATATACCAGGCACAACTTAAGTCAAAGCGGTTGACATCACTCTGCAGGCCAGAGATGCTAAGCTGAAGATTTTGTAAAACACCTTGCAATCAGCCCAACTGAAGATGAAAACTCAAGCAGACAAACACAGAACAAATTTTTCTTTCAACATAGGGGATTTGGTGCTAGTCAAATTACAACCCTATAGACAACATAGTGTGACTAACAGATTTTCCTATAAGCTAAGCAAACGATACTATGGTCCTTACCCAGTTATTGAGCGAATAAGACATGTTGCTTACAAACTTCAATTGCCAGACTACTCCAAGATTCATCATGTATTTCATATATCCCTCCTTAAGAAATTTCATGGGCCCAATACACCAACACCTGCCTCCCTACTAATCCAGACTTATAACAACCAACCACTGCTCCAGCCACTTGTCATTCTGGCCACTAGAAAGAAATTGGTAAACCAACACTGGGAAACTCAATACCTCGTTCATTGGGATGGGTTACCACTTGAAGAAGCTACATGGATATCTACTTTCTATTTCCAGAATACCTATCCTACTTTTCACCTTGAGGACAAGGTGTCTCTTGAAGGGGTGAGTATTGATACAAACACCAAGACCATACATCCTCCTGCCCAGCAAAATGAAGAAATCATAGAAACTAACAATGAGTTAGAACATGAGGAACTAAAAGAAAAAGAAATAGATGAGCAGGTGGAGCAAGAAGAAGCTGAGCTAGATGACTTGTACACACTCAATAGGATGAGGAAGTCAAGAAGGCAAACTAAGGAACCTATGTGGTTGCAAGGCTACATCAGGAGCAAGAAAGGAAGCAACAAGTTCAAAGGATAGTTTTGATATTATTAATAGTACTAGTAGTATTTCTGTAATTAATCAGTTTCCCATCTAAGGGCTGATATTGTCTAGCTAATATACAAGATGTGTGGTGGTGATGAACCATCTAGAATCTTGTACTAGTATTTCTATAAAGCATCTTATCTTGGAAATAAAGTTATCATGAATGAAGTAATATATCCTTCCTACTCTAAATTCTTTCTTTCTCTGCTAAATTCTCAAAAGTCCAGCTGAATACTATAATTGCAGCATCAATTTCTATTCATGCTAAATTCACAGTTCAAATCCTCAACTAGATGGCACAGCACACGAGTAAACTTATCACAAGATTATTCTGCAGCAATCTTCCCCCATATCTTTGGAGCATCATCTTAAACCTCTTTTTGGCCAAATGGAAACGTTGCAAGTCAAACTTGAGTATCAACAGTATGACACTGTCTATCCAAATAAGAAATGGCAACAGCAGCATGAAGAGCTGCTCCTATTGGAAGAGCTTCCTCATCAATAATAAAGTAAGGCGAGTGCAATGGAATATCTGATCCCAGTGTCTCATTCATTGTTCCAAGTACAAACATGGCTGCTGGCATCCTCTGTGAATAGAAGCTAAAATCCTCGGCTCCCATAGTTACTGGAAACAGCTGCATATTCGGTTTCCCAAGTAAGATCTCCCCAACTTCCTTTGCATGCTCATATAATGATTCGTCGTTTTCCGTCACCGGGTGAGGCAGCGGCGTCTCCTCCTTAAAGTCCACCACTGCTTTACATTGAAGCACCGCTGCTTGCATCTCTATGATCTGTCAGTAAAACATTGTTCTTGTGTTCTTCATTTGAAAGACTAGGAATCTAGGATTCATGATGCATGTAAAAGTAATGCTAAATGAGGAATTAATAATCCTTAAAGTAATGCTAAAGACTAGGAATCTAGGATTCATGATGCATGTAAAAGTACACATTTTATCATTATACTGGTTGTTCAACATTATGGTGGGTCCTAAGTAATCATTATATACCAAACACAATTATGACTTGTACTTGAGACATATTTTAGACAACTAGCATTATTCAAAAACAAAAATTTTGAAAAACATAATAATCTGAATGACAATAAATATCAGTAATTGACAAGTTTACCACAATCCATGAAGACCATACTACAGAAATTCAAAATAATTGGGTGCAAATTTTACCTCTTTGATGCGTTCCTTGAGGTAAACTAGACCTTGAGAACTCAAACTTCTATAAGTTCCTCCAAATTTAACGGTCTCTGGAATTACATTAGCAGCTTGGCCTCCCTTTATGAACCCAACTGTCACCACCTACAGGATTTTGAATTGAATTAATTTTGAATCTAGAGCATTAAGAAGATTAATTCTCTTGTTAGACACATGCACAGATGAAAATTGGAGTACATCTAATCACTGTGGATATTGGCTGTAATCAGACTCCTATTATCTAAAATGTAGAAGTTTATCTGAAGATCAAGAACCACGTATTTGGTAACGGATTCTTGTCAATTTAATAGGATTTTATTAGTTTACACAAACATGCATACATACATGTGTGAATACAACTACATACAAAGATGTAGGTATATGAATTAGTAATACAATTTCAGGAATTTGATAAAAGCATCCAATCAAAGTTAATTTGACAATGGCCTGAGAACCCCACATCGGCCATGTAGCACTGTTGTGGGATAGTCTCCCACACCAAATACATAAATAATTTATTGAAGTTTATCCACTCTCTTAAGTCTTAATGGGTGGAGATCAGGGCACAATTTCTATCTTTCTAGTGTAGGCCTTACGCCCTAAATCTGGGACAGCTCTCACACAAATCTGACAACAAACTTTTAACCCAGAATGGAATTTGGGTCTAACACGTGTAACTCAGATGCTAACAGTTTGCTACAGGTGTGACCCATTTGCAATCCTAATTACAGTCTTCAGAATTAAACAAACTTTGAGGCTGCTTAATCATCATGTAATTTAGGCCAAATAAGTATTTATAGAAACCCTTCATAAATGCTTATGCGAAAGAAATCAAGGAGATTACTCTGGCCTCAAGAGGATCAGCTTCTCGAGATACGATCTGTTGAAGAGCAACAACTGCCAATGATGCTGCAAGAATTGGGTCTCTGGCATTGTGTGGGCTTGCCGCATGCCCACCTTTGCCTTGAATTGTGGCTGTAAACATCCCAGCACCAGCGAGCATTGGACCGGGCCTCGAAGCAATAGCACCAGTGGGTATAGATGGCATAACATGTAGAGCAAAGATGGCATCAATCTTGTCAAGAGCACCGTGTTGTAACATATGATAAGCACCAGAATAACCCTCCTCACCAGGCTGGAAAACAAGCTTCACAGTTCCCTTTTAAAGAATGAGCAGCTCATTTAGACTTGGTAATAAATTAATAAGAATTTGGACGCATCGTCTTATTAATTCATGGTGGATGTGACTGATACCTTCAATTTGTCTTTCCTAGATTGAAGCAACTTGGCTGCTCCTAGCAGCATAGCTACATGGGAATCGTGGCCACAGGCATGCATCTTGCCATCAATTTTGCTCCGATACTCCAAATCAGCGAGTTCCTTCCACATGGTAATTAAGATTGATTTCAAAAGAAGAGCCGAGTGATATTTACCTGAAGCTCAACAGTTTCATGAAGAAAAACATTAAGAAAAAACTTCACTATATATGAAATATATTTGATGAGTTAATGGCATGAAGCTAGCTGTGGAGGATAGAAAGGATCTTGTGTCCGCAATGTGTTTTACTGCATGATCTACCCCAATGTGCATGCATGTATGCTTAAGAGGTTTAATTTGAGGCTGTGAGCTATGAGAGAGACAAAATCCTTTGGGGTGGTGGGGCTTAGAGACTACAGTAAGTACACCCTTGAATTTAAGTGGAACAGCTACAACCAGCTTCAGCTGGAGCTGGTAATGGGATCCGATACTTGGTAAGACGTAAAGAGTAGGGGAAGAATATCTTAAAGTTTGGCCCTGTAACTGCATAATTCATCTAAAATTATTCTCTTACAAAAATCCATTCATCATAAACTGATCAAAATAAGGCTTTAACTGATTTCGTTAATTATGGACAACTGTGAGTGTTAACTTTCATATACTCAAACTGATCAAAATAAAGTTGTAGCTTTAATCTTTTACACTTAATTCATGCATGCCACGTAATACAGAAATCATATACGCTGTTTTAGATATTGTTTTTCCATCATTTTTTTGAAGTTAACAAATATTTAAATTCAAAAATATAATATCAGAGCTGACTCCGGGGGATCAGACTCGGTTATTACATACGATGTAGAGACAATTTTTATGAAATGAGATTAATTGGAATGACAAAATAGAAAAAAGAAGGGAAGAACAAGAGAATAGAAAGGAAACAAAAGAAGAAAAACAGAGCTAGGAAATAAATATGGTGAAAAAGAGAGAAATGAGAAGAGAAAACAATAAAAGAAATCATTTCATTTTCTGGATATCCTCTTGTACAAAACTGCACTATTCTTATACCCCTACTACTACGTGCAACCAAACATCACATCTAACCATATATTTAACTACAATTAACCAAATATTCCTATAGTATTTACTAATACTTTTACTACATGACTCTCGAAAGTTCGGATCGGGTCATCCGATTAGGGCAAGGACGCTAATTCTGGTGGTATTATCGTGTGTGATCGATTATGATGGAACGTCAGAAATTTATTTAAGTGGGGTGGGGGAGTTTGTACCACCTCATTCCTTTGTATCTATATAAAAAATTAAGTTACTAACAAGTAACTTTACTAATGACCTTTTGGTAGTCATGTAGTGGGTGGTGCTAAGACTTTAGATACTATGGTGACTGTAAATGAATTTGATTCGACTTTGACTCAAAATTTGTTTCGGACTAAATTTGATACAAGTCGTTTCAATAAACCTGGAGAGGGAGAGCATCCATGTCAGCACGGAGGGCGAAGAAGGGTTGAGCCCCAGAACCGATGGAAGCTACTACCCCGGTGTTGGCAACTGGCCAGGAGTATTGAATGCCAAGCGAGTCGAGTTCAGACCTGATGAGTTGACTCGTCCTGTGCTCCTCAAACCCCAGCTCCGGGTATTGGTGGATCTCCCGTCTCATACTTGTCACCCATTGCAAGAATTGGGGCTGTCTGGCCGATTCCAGTAGCTCTCGACCCAGAGTCCCAACCATCTCGGAGTCCAACGAAGCAATAGCCCATGACGATTGGTACACTAGTATAAATGTCACCAAAAAGGAGAAGAAAGACGACATGACGAAGAAGAGGAAATTAACTTGAAAACATGAACTGAATTCCAATTTTAGTAAGAAGAGATTAACTTGAAAATATGAACTGAATTCCAATTTTAGTAAGACGAGAAATACAATCATCACGTACGTGAGACTTGTTGTCTTCTTCTTATAATAATGGAGTATAATGTTATTGGCTCCATAATAAAATAATAGTACTATTATAAATATGGCATTAATTTTTTAAAAGAAAATTAGATAGCACGAGCTGTTTTTAATAGAAAATTTGAAATTAATAATATTATTATTTCCACTACCCCCAACAACCTCAAGAAATTTAAAGCAATTTCCCTATAAACAATGGCAACGTCGGTCTCATTGTCTCTCAAGTCTTACCGTTCGTTTGGTTGGAAATTTGGATCACTTCTGTTTGTTACGCTTGTCTTGTAGACTAGTAGTAGTAGTATCTTTTTATTCTTGAAGTTTATAAACTAAGAAACCATGTCGTTGTCATGAAATAAAATACTACCAAAATCCTAAATGTAATTTATTTTTTTATATACGTTTCTTAATATTCCACTGTTGTTAATATTATATATATATATATATATATATATATATATATATATATATATTCGTTTTGTTTGTCTATAAAGTGACATAAAGTTTGTGTCATTAATTTTGTATTTGATTGGGAGAGGACGGCTTGGGGACTACTAAAGTCGCCTGTAAAACTATAAAGAAACATTCCGAAGATAGAAGATTAAGCTCTATAATGCAATTTTAACCATTTGATAGTTAATTTGGAATCTAAATGCCGTATGAATACGACATATGTTGTGATGCATTTGAAAGTTGGACTTGTTACTCAACAGGACATATATGTAAGTTTAAACCAAAATTCCAAAACCAAGCCGCCTCCTTCGACACCAAAACAGCCTTTATCTTGTGTGAAATTTGTTTTTAAAACCCGATTTTGGCTGCCTATTTTATTTTGTGCGAGTGAGACCTAAAATATGTTACACGAAGTGCCTAGAGAGACTTGATAACATGGCCATCCAAGTAAGAGATGGCAACCGTGGCATGAAGAGCTGCTCCGATAGGAAGAACCTCCTCATCGATAACAAAATTGGGTGAATGAAGCGGCTTATTTGAGTTAAGTGTCTCGTTCCTTATACCAATGAAGAAAAATGCAACTGCCATCTTCTGTGAATAAAAGCTGAAATCCTCGGCTGCCATAGTCATGGGAACCTTCTTCACTTTACTTTCACCTAGTAAGATTTCTCCCATCCTCTTTGCATGTCCATATAATGCTTAAATCGTTAATTGTAGGAGGGTAAGGGCTCACTCTCCCCATCGAAAAGTCTACCACAGCAGTACATCTATGCACAGCTGCCTGTGTCTTGATTACCTGTTAATGAAAGAAAGTTATTGTGCTTGTACAATCACAGATAAAAATATAGTTGTACTACTATATATTCCAGTAAAAGAGCAATCAAGGCTTTAAGCATACGAAACAAAGGGGAAGGGATTGCTCAAAGTAAATTAGATGCATATCATCTAATTTTGAACACTATCAGAGAACCTTGTGATATTGCAACCGTCCAAGATTTTTTGAAAACAGTTCATTTGTTTTTTATAAGAACATAAAGATACCTCTTTGATCCTTTGTTGGAGGAAAGATAGACCTTCTAATGTCATGCTTCGGAAACTGCCACCAAGTTTCATAGTCTCTGGGATTACATTCCCGGCATGACCACCATCAATGAAACTGACGGTGACCACCTATACAGGGTCACAAATCAATAATTGCTATCAGATCCTGCTATTATTCAAAGTGCAAACGCACAGCATAAAAGATTAGTGCCGTCATAGCCATCCATAAATTACAATTTGTGTGCAACTGTGCCAGGCTCATCCCTGGTTTAAGTGAAAGAGATACAAATGAATCATGAAATTCTTTCAATCTAATAAATGTTAATCAAATTACCCTGGCCTCAAGAGGATCTGTCTCCCGTGAGACAATTTGTTGGAGTGCAAGAATTGACAAGGCTGCAGCCAGTATTGGATCTTTAGTTGCATGTGGTTCAGCTGCATGTCCACCTATCCCTTGAATTACTGCTGAAAACCTGGCTGAGCCAGCAAGCAGTGGACCAGGTCTTGAACCAATTGTACGGTGGGCAAATCTGGCCAAACATGTAAACCAAATATGGCCTGTACTTTATCTAGATATCCCTCTTGTAACATATGATAAGCACCAGCATGGCCCTCTTCACCCGGTTGGAAGGCGAGGTTAATAGTGCCCTTTGATATGATAGTAAACACTTTCATTAGTTAACAAAAAGATGTAGACCATCTAAAAAACATAAGTTTTTAGTTTTTGACTTTGGAGTCCTCATCACTTCTCCTCGATGAAATTGTGATTCTAATCTTACCTTTAACTCGTCCTTTTTGCCATGAAGTAATTTAGCAGCTCCAAGCAGCATTGTAACATGTGCATCATGGCCACAAGCATGCATTATACCGTCGATCCTGCTCTTATGTTCCCATTCTACCAGTTCCTTCCAAATGCAAATTTGGTTTCAAGAGATTAGACTACACTACATGAATAGATACATTTTTATTTCCCAAGGAGACTCTGAAAGGCACCAGAAAATGGACAAAAACAAAGAAGATAAAGAGTGTCAAGAGCAACCCAGCAGAGTGTAGCTTCATAAGCTTACTCAGGAATAATGATGGAGATTGGAGCGTAGCTATGTGGATTCCATGTAAAATTGGAGAGGCCACTAGCTCCAGTGCTAATCTACAAAAGCTTGTACACCCTCAAACAGAGAGAACTTCATGGTGCAATTGTGGAGGCTAAATCTTTCATTTCAGTGCAATATCAAAGAAAGAGACCTTGGGTCCATCCTCAAGTTTTCTTGCAAAGAACTTACAGCACTCTAATCCACTCTTTGAGAGAGGGCAATTCATGCGCTGAAAAGCTCATTAGAATGGGGCCCAAACAACCATGTTATGTACCAAAACAGCTTTTGCTGATTGTATTGGCATCAGAAATTTTCATTTCCATATGTTTCACAGTACGGTTGTAAAGATTATGAGACATAACAAAAATAGAATGGACCAGAATTGAACAAATTCTGCCTGGCCATAAAGTTTCCAGTTTAGCATTTAATATCAAATATTCACTTCTAAAACTTACCAAATTTTATTCTTTTTCTTTTTATTACAATTCATAACAATTTGCAACTAAAACTGGATGTAATAATCATCATCCTACAGCTTTCCAAATACATCCATTTGTTGCAGGAATTTGTTATTCTACCTATGTATTTCCTTTCCAAATATATTTAAACATAATACATGCAGATAAACGAATGCGTTCCGTGTGTTTGTGTTTTTGTCTGTGCCATACATACGTACATAGTTTACACTTTACACACATACATACATACATAGATAGAGAGAGAGACCTGAATAGGAAGGGCATCCATATCAGCTCGAAGAGAAAAGAAAGGGGGTTCCCCAGAGCCAATGGAAGCGATCACCCCAGTCTTGGCCACTGGCCAGGTGTACTGGATTCCAAGCGAATCAAGTTCCGATCTGATGAGTTGACTCGTGTTGTGCTCTTCAAATGAAAGTTCTGGGTACTCATGTAACCTCCTTCGTACCCTTTTCAACCACCCAAAGAAGTCTACATCCCTTGCCGATTTCAGTATATGCCTACTCAGTAACTCAGTCTCCGATTCCAACCCATTCGTATCTACAGCCCATAAAATGGAATTTCGTGTACACAATAACAGCACCAAATAACAGAAAAGCCGAAGCCTTTCCATTCGATCAACTGCTAGCTACGTTTTGGGGATTAATTTTGTTTTCAAAACACCGCTGATCCACTATGTTTGGATAGCTGGAGGAAAGAATAAGACAAAAGTAGAAAACAGAACATTTCTCAATTTTTTATAGTAAAGGGTGTATTTCTTACACCCCAATCCACAGTTTATTAGTCATTTTCCTTATAAATAACCAACTTCCAACTAGCTACATAATACATTTTCGATTCCATTTGCAGCCATCAATTAAGCAATATTATCAATGTCATTCGCTATCAACATATGCAATGTCCATTACGTTCTTTTGAAAACATTATACATACCAATTTCACAACCTTATAGACTGATTCATAATACCAAAAAGTAATTTGAGAGGGTTTCTCATCAAAGCCAGTATCTCTAGGACATCATCAAAGTAATATCTTGTTCATCCAAACAAAAAATTATTCTGCTTTGTTCCTTGTGAATTCCAAACAAGGTACACAATATTATTGTGTAAGAAATATTCTCCTATTTCTTGCAATTGATAAGCATAACTTTGAATAAAACGTGTTGATTTTTGGTAAACTAATCAGCTTTTCTTTTTTTACATTAGTTGCATACAAGTTGATATTGTTTAAGTAAGCTTTTCAGTGTGTCTCAACATGTCCATCAAAGTATGAGATTGCAACTGCAGCATGGAGAGCTGCTCCGATTGGAAGAACCTCCTCATCAATTATCAAGTGAGGCGTGTAAGCGCATTACCAGATCTCAAGGTTTCATTCTGTATCCCGATAAAAAAGAAGGCAGCTGCCATCTTCTGGGAATAGAAGCTGAAATCTTCTGCTCCCATACTCTCTGTGAGAAGCTGCACATTGGTTTCACCAAGCAAATTTTCTCCAACCATTTTTGCATGTTCATACATTTGTTGATCATTAACTGTTACTGGATAAGGCCTCAGTTTTTCCTCCAAGAAGTCTACAACTGCAGTACACTGGTGCACAGTTGCTTGCATCTCTATGACCTGTTAGTACCACATTTACATAAGTATCTCTCTCCTATAAATAATTCACAAACATTATAGAGGCCAATAGGAAGTCTAGAATCAGGATGTTTCTCTATTCTAGTCTTGCAAATGTAATAATTAAATAGCTGTGAGATACAAAATAGCCTCTCGCTGAGTGTTTGACTAGATGGTACGACACTCCCTTTTAATCAAGCCCCTTATGGCTCAATGGTAAAAAAACTACTCATAAGACTTGGGTGCATGAGTTTTTGGAATCCATTCTTGCCAAAGACAAGAATGTTAAATTTCAGTCTAATATAGCAAAAAAAAATAAAAAATAGCCCCCTATTTACTGGAGTTGGCAGCAATTACACGGATTCAAGTTGAGGGACATTTCAGACCTCTTTCTTTAATATTTTGTGCAGGCCCCTTTCTTGTGATTTTAAATTGTTGCATGGAAATTTTATAAAACTGAACTTAGTCAAGAAATATACATATACAAAGTAATGATTTTTAGTAGCCCCTTTTGTCATTTAAACTGAAGCATGAAACTGCTTAAAACTGGATCATACTGAAAAATCCTGTGTCGGTTTATTGGTTCTTTTTATTTGTGCAAGACACACCCACAATTACCTCTTTGATCCTTTGCTGAACATGGGAGAAACCATCAGTAGTCATGGTCCGATAAGTGCCTCCAAATTTCACAGTCTCGGGTATCACATTTCCTGCTTGACCACCCTCGATGAATCCAACTGAGACCACCTGTATTCAAGTGGAAACAATCAAACAACATTATTCCACTTAACAAATTAAGAAAAAAGGTTATTTATTAAGCTTTAATTGTTTGACAAAATATTGTGTAATAATGCTGTTGAAAGGGAAATCACCCTGGCCTCTAAAGGATCAGTCTGGCATGAAACTATCTGTTGGAGTGCAAGGATTGCCATAGATGCAGCAAGAATGGGGTCTCTAGTTTTATGTGGGCTTGCTGCATGTCCACCTTTCCCTTGAATACTAGCTACAAATCTGCCAGAGCTGGCCAACAATGGACCAGGTTTAGAACCTATCATACCAGTAGGAATGCTTGGATCAACATGTAATCCAAAAATGGCTTGACACCCATCTAGAGCGCCTTCTTTTAGCATATGGTAAGCTCCAGCATGACCCTCTTCTCCAGGTTGGAAGACAAGTTTAACGGTGCCCTTAAAATAGGTTTCAAACAATGATTACCAGAAATATATTCATGGTACCAGAACTCATTATTCATGGTTTCAAATGATTATGTGATTGTAAGCTTACCTTTAATTCAGCCCTTTTGCTTTGAAGCAACTTAGCTGCTCCAAGCAACATTGTTGTGTGAGCATCATGACCACAAGCATGCATTTTGCCATCAATCTTGCTCTTATGCTCCCAGTCGACCAATTCCTGCAAAATGAATATGTTGGTCTTTGTTCACAGCAATTAACAAGAATGATTAAGAGTGGGAAAGAAATAACAACACTAATGACACTCCATATACCACATCAGTCAGACTATTCCCTCCATCATGAAATTTAGAAGTTTTATGTATTAGAGACTAGACACTAGACTTCTAGAGGCAACTTATTGTTAGTGTGCCTATATCATCATCCGACAGAAAGAGGGAGAACTACCAAGAGAAAAAAGAAAAGAAAATCAAACTAACGAGGAGATCGAGTAATGTTTTTAATTAGTAGAACACTTTCATTAATGGTTAATGGCTGCCTTGATAGCAGCAATTGCGTCGATACCCGTGAAGAAAAGTAATGTTTTAGCACATGTTAGCAAATTTGGCATCAATTATCAAGTATTCACTTCAATATCATACCAAAGTTTACTTGTTTAATTATTTTACAATCTATAACAATTTACAAGTAAAAGTGGATGCAAGAACAATCTTCTTTCAGTTCTACATATTCATTCCGTTGTTGCAAAAAATGTGTTTTATCATACCTACGTGGCTACGTATTTATTTCAACATACATCTTGACATAACAAATGCAAATTAACGAATGCGTTGCATTTGTTTGTGTGTGCAATATATACATTCACACACACACACACACACACACATATATATATATATATATATATATAGAGAGAGAGAGAGAGACCTGAATAGGAAGGGCATCCATGTCAGCTCGAAGAGAGAAGAATGGTGGATCACCAGAGCCAATGGAAGCGACCACCCCAGTCTTAGCCACTGGCCAGTTGTACTGGATTCCAAGCGAGTCAAGTTCCAGCCTGATGAGCTGACTCGTTTTGTGCTCTTCAAATGCAAGTTCTGGGTACTCATGCAACCTCCTTCGAACCCTTTTCAACCAGCCAAAGAAGTCCACCTCTCTCGCCGATTCCAGCAGCTGCCTACTCAGTAACCCAATCTCCGATTCCAACCCATTTGTCTCCACAACCGACGAATTCGAATTTTGGGGACAAAATAACAACACCAGAAAACAGAAAAGCCAGAATTTCTCCATGTATAAATGTTGGTGATAACTCATTTGATTAACTGCTTACCACATTTGGGGAAACACTACCACCATAGGTAAAGAAAACAAGGAAAGAGGAAATTAGGACGTTTTCTCAATTTTTTTAGTAAAGCAAGAATTGATTATTACAGAGGAACATGAATAATGTTAAAGAGGGGGCAGAAAGGGTTAAAGAAAAAACAAATGAACAGAATATTTATATGTCTATTGTATACTAGAAAATTGCAAAAAACTACGTCAAATTATTCAGACAATTAAAGGCGCTTAAGAAACTACGTCAAATTATTCAGCAAAAGGCAGCAGAAGGTAAATTTGATTTATAGGTGTTCGGCCATGATCATTTTTCTTATTGGGCCAGATTTAATGGGCTCCTCCCTGGAGTTATGATTATTCTTGCCTTATTGGTGGGATGCGTGAAATTTGAATTCTTAGATGAGTATGGTTCCACTTGGGCTTTTTTTGGTGTAGATTGGGGATAAAACTTTGTTGTCATCTGCATTGCATTTAATGAGGATTGGATGGGACTTTCAATTTGAAAGTTTGTGGGCTCGAAAAAGTCAACAGACATCTGAGGACAAACCGGACTTTGGAGATATAAAAATGAGGATGACACACGGTGAAAGGTAACTCATGAATTATTGCTCTCAAGTCACTAGATATTTATTCCTCCATTGTTAACCTTGTGATACTTTGTCTTGACTCACTGCAGGAGCTATCCCCGACGGTCCAAGTAGTCCAAGCTTTTGGTGTTTTAATGCAGGATCATGGCGTCTCACGTGATTGGGACGTTGGAGAAAGATTACGGCGTTAACATTGTTGTAGAAGGAGGCGTGTGTTCTAGTGTTCTTGAAGTTTTCAATCACAAATTGTAGGCTGCTTCACGCCGGAATCCATGGTGAAGAAGAGTAGTAACGATTACCTCTAAAGAATACCTGATGGCTATGACTTCGTCTACACAATGAGTATCTATCAATGATTGATTGGGTCCTTCAAAGAATGCTCATGCTGGTACTGCTTCCAAGCAGGTTTCTGAGGGTTCTCGTTCGAGAGCCCAGGATGATGCTTTGGAAGAAGATTGATTTTTCTTTGTCGAGAAGACGACCATGGTGGAAAAGGGTAGAAGACATAACCGCTTAGAATCTTATCTTGAAGTGGTCGAATCGATGAACCGATCAAGTTAGAAAAGAAGTCTACACTTTAAAGACATGTCTCGGTAGTCCACCGGGATCGAAGCAGACCCAACAACCATTTTACGATTGATTGGTGAGGAAGCGGTATTCCGCCTATTGGTCTTGGGATTATGGTCGAGCGAGTAGATGAAGACCAAATGACCATTTTCGATTGATTGGTGAGGAAGGGTATTCCGCCCTATTGGTCCCTCGGGATTATGGTGAAGCGAGTAGATGAAGACCAATGACCATTTTTTGATTGACCAGAGGAGGTACTTCATACTATTGGTCTTTGGGATTATGGTCGCAGCAGACGAAGGCTCGATCGGTGACGTAAAGTTTTCAAAGTAGATCCGAAATCACACTCCGAGAGTCCATTAAGGTACACCATACTGTGGGCACTTGTCTTCGGAAAATCCATCTAAAGTTGCGACTCCGGATGGAAAGCGGTGAGAGTCCGATAAAGCCGTTCGAAGATTTCAAAGATAAGCAGAGCTCGTGGACATTGCATGCAGATGAATATTCTATTTCGGACATCAGTAAAGCAGGCTATTAAGGAGTCGATCACAATAAAAATTCCACTAGGTGCATTATCGGGTGACCACTACGAGATGCTTATAAACTTTGATGACGGATGGCGTCATTTTTTTGGATCAGATGCTGGCAAAGAAGACCAAGTACAAGAGTGTCCATTTTGTTCTCATTGATGAGAATCTTTATCGAAGTACCTTTTTCGTCATCATTATTTAAACATTTGGTTCCATCCAAGAAGCGAAGGTGTGTTCTTGGGAAGTTCATAAAGATATTCGTGACAATTATTTGGCCCAAAGTTGTTGACTTACAAAAGCACTTGTGATATTCTTGAAAGGCTGGGGATTCAAAAGATGAAAGACTTGGGTATTCTACTTTGGACCCATCTCCCACTATTGAGGAATTTTATGTGCGTCAAGAAGTCGCAAATGTTGTTAGGAGGGTTCGTATGGATATTTGTCGACCAAATGGTTCGATCTCACATCGACCACCAAAAGGCTATATTTCGATTCTATCTCCTATACCTCTCTTGATGTCTCAGAGGCGTCGTCTGGGATTACATTGCTGAGGATCGAGTTAACGAGATCGTCTTGGGTCCATTGCCAGGATCGAGTTAGACGTTAATTTCATGGGATCGAAATTTAAAACATTCATGAGAACTTCCGTAGCTCATCCATATTCTAACAGCACGCAAGAAATGCCACCTCGGAGTTAGGAGGTTCGGGAGGACTCATTGACCATTCGATGGTAGCCTCTTGATGAACCACGACAAATGCCACCTCGGAGTTAGGAGGGTTGGGAGGACTCGTGACCATTCGATGGTAGCCTCTTTGGCAGTGGTCACTTTGGCATTGTCGGGCCCGCCTTGGGTAGGCAATTGTCGTCACTTTGGCATTGTCGAGGCCCTTGGGGTAGGCAATTGTCATCACTTTAGCATTGTCGAGGCCCTTCGGGGTAGGCAATTGTCGTCACTTAGACTTCGTGCCAGGCCGCCCGTGGTAAAGCGAATGTCATCTTTTGGTTTTGATAGGAGGTTCGGGAGGACTCGTGACCATTCGATGGTAGCCTCTTGGCGGTGATCATTTTTTGACTTCGGGCCCTTCGTGGTAAAGCGAATGTCATCTTTGACTTTGTCGGGCCCTTCGTGGTAGTATAAGTGTCATTCTTAGACTTTATCGGAGACCCAGTGGTAGACAACCTGTCGTTCCTTAGACTTCGTCAGGCCCTTCGTGGTAGGCGAATGTCATCTTTTGACTTTGTCAGGCCCTTCGTGGTAGGCAAATGTCATTCTTAGACTTTGTCAGACCCCGAGTGGTAGACAAAGGTCCTTATATCTTGATCCTTATATCTTGATCCTTATATCTTGGTCCTTATATACTTGTTCTACCCCGAGTGGTGAACAAGATTTTGATGGTCTGAGGAGGATCGGTAGAATTCACTTCACATATGGAGTAGATCTCACACCCGGTAGCGATAAGTATGCATTACTTTATTTTGTTCAAGTGTTGAGTTCGGATTATATTATCATTGTTCTTAACTGTTATATAGTTTGCTTAATTATTGACTAACGGTTTAAAATAAGCGGCATTTGCACAGTTTTCAAGTTGATTGATGATCCATTATTGACAAGAAATGTTCACACAGAAGTAACAAGGCATGAAGTTGATATTTCATTAAATTACAAAATCAGAAACTTTTTACACAAGTCCTATAAATTAAAGGAAATAAAATCATCTTCAGCTAGCAGCTTCATCTTCGGAGTCTAGCAAAGATGGATCCAGTTGGGCAGCCAACATTTTTTCTTTGCCCCGACTCCGGCACTCTTTGTACCCTTCATAATATACCTTCAAAATCTCTGCACCGAGCTCGTCAGATGTGCGGTAATCCGCCTGTATCTGCTTGACCAAGTCTTCGGTAAGAGGAGGGTCCCGTTCTTGAAGTGTCTTTATCTTGCCACGAAGCTTGCGATGCTTGGCCTTATGAACTTTCCTATCTGATCGAGCCTTCGTCTGAACGTCTTCAGAGCTTCGGTCTCTGCAACAATGCGGATGTTCATGGCGGCTAATTTTTGTTCGCTGGCTTTTGTCGTCTTCAGTTATTCTCTGATTGAGCTCAGCACATCATAAGTTTCCTTCATGTCCTCCTTGGTTTAGGCCAATTCCCTCTGAAGACTTTCGTTGGCATGAAGAACAGATTCGCGTTTCTCTCTCTCTCGGGCCAATATAGCCTTCAGCATGTTGTTCTCCCTCCTCAAAATCTCCTCATCAGACTCGGCATTTATATGCCTGGGACGTAAACGCCCAAAGACTGCATTTGTCTGCGTATATTCAACAATATCCAGTCAATTTCAAATATTTTGGCAAATGGAAAAATGTTTAACTGAGAAAACCCTCACGTACCTTGGCCAGATAACTCATGCCTTCATCAAGAAAATTTCCGTTCGTATGATTATCAAATCGGTGATCATCATTTTCCCGAACGAAGGCATCGAAGAGCTGGAAGGGGAAGTTGACGTTGTACCGAGGCCACATGGTCGGATCCCCAGTGGCTTCATCATGGAAATTTGTGTTGAGGGCCTTGGGGGGGAAGGCATCGGTTGGTCGTGAATGGGAGAAGGATCCATGTAGATGTTTTCAGGGGAAGAGGATCGAGCTGGAGCAAGATCTCGGGCTGGTAGAGTTGCAGGCGTTGGACTTGGGTGGCTATCAGTTGGTCGTTTTCTATTCCGAGATGGTGCTGCAGCCGACTCGGTTCTTTCTTCTTCATTTACAGTTGAAGTCTCCACAGGGTTTGTTGGAGGGTGGACTTTTGTAGAAGCTACTCTAAGCTCATCGGGGGTTAAGGGGATGGCTTTGGTTCTCAACTTTTTGATCTGAAGAAGTTGTCTTCGATCATTCGCAGGAAGATCTAATAAACTTGTTCGAACCAATTTTGGGACGGCGGTTGGCAGTATTGGATCAACATTCAGTGGTATTGTGTCAGTAGTCGGCGGTATTGGGTCGATGGTTGGAGGTATCAGATTAACAGTTGGTTCGGATTCGGAAAGGTCTTCGGAGTCTGATGGGATGGAGATCGGCCGGGGCTTTCGGATGGCTCTTTTCTTTCGACGAAGTTGAAGAACTTTTTTCGGAAGAAGAGGTTCGTCATCTTCGGGTGCGTGGGTCTGAGGTTCCTCGGTTGGTACTTCAGTAGGTGGGTTGAATTTGGAGGAAGCTTCCGGTTGTAAAGGTTCGGCATTAGTTGGGCGAACCCAGCACCCAGAAACCCTAATAGAGTCACCATGAAGGCGTGAAGAGGGAACCGGATCCCTTTCTGCAGAATGGTCGTCGAAATGACCATCCATCCTTGTGGTGTTCGTGACATCCGATTCTCAGGACACAGGAACTCTCATCTGGTGGGTATCCAGAATGTGGCAACGAGTTCGAAGCCTTTCCAAGTCAGCCTCGGTAACTTTCGAGGGGATGTTGGCATGGACATACTGCTATTTGTTCCTATAGAATTCGGAAGGACTGGGAGAGAATGTCGTTGTTGGTTTCTTCTTAGCAGTTGCAGCAGCCTGATCAAAACTTAAAGCATTTTTGGTAGAGTTTGGGTTTGGAGGAATGGAGCAAATTGGTGTTGTCCTTGACGAGGATGACCTTGCTTCGAGAATCTTGAGACGCCATTATCAACAATTTTGAGAATCTGAAAGAAGGCTCGAGAGATAGAAAGAAAGCACGAAGGTTCAAAATTCAAATTGGCGGTAAAAGCTATCAAAATTGGTAAAGTTTACCTTTTATATCGGTTACTACAGTAATCGAGATGCATGATTAATTCACAGTAATGATGGTGAATTGGAAGAGGTGTTATCCGGTTTTAGGTCTAAATATCATAATCAGAGTGGGTTTATGTCTATTGAGCTTCCCATTTCTATCTCTAGTATCAATTTGGACCGACTTAATTGGACTTTGATCAGTCCCACTTTGGATTTCTCATAACTTATCATAATTCGTTGCATCATGGGCCTATATTATTTATAGTCTTCCATTAAACCTCCTGTTTAATAAAAGACTGAGAAGCGATGTTGGCCACGATCCTTTTCCTTATCGGGCATGGACTTAATGGGGCTCCTCCACAGGGGTTATGATTATTCTTGCCTATTGGTAGGATCGATTAAAGTAGAATTCTTAGATGAGTATGGTTCACTTGGGCTTTGACGCTTGTGTAGATTGGGGATAGAACTTGATTGTCATCTGCATTTGCATTTAATGAGGATTGGACGAGGGCTTAGTCAACTGAAAGTTGTGGGCCCGAAAAGTCAGTTGCATACAGGACAAACCGAACTTTGGAGATATAAAGCAAGGATGACACACGGTGAAAGGTAACTCATGAATTATTGCTCTCAAGTCACTAGATATTTATTCCTCCATTTATAAGCTTGTAATCACCTGTGTCGAATTTCTCACCGAGCTATCCTCCGACGGTCCAAGCCGTCAAGCTTTTGGTGTTGACTGTATTTACTGTGCAGAATCATGGCGTCTTACGTGATTGGAACGTTGGAGAAAGATTCTGGCGTTAACAATAGGCATATTCAAATTCTGCTACAAGAACACAATTTTATAAGCAGATAGAAATTATACTACTACATATTTTACTCGGTCTGCTTTCTTTCCGGTATGATGACAAACGATAGGGTATACAAAATATCAACACTCAAGGGACGAATATCGTTATGATACCAATTTGGACCTCCCCTCTTGGATAGCTAGGGAAATAGAGGCCGATTTGGTTTGAGCTTATATATCAGGGCTACATATATTCTAGATCGGAATCCATATGATACCAATGTCACATTGTAATTGGGTATCTGTGGAGAACTACTGGAAGTAGGAGTAGCAGCTGCAGGGTCTCATTAGCAATATAAGAGAAAACAGGGGATGTTACCTTAGAGTTTGCAGAACGTCCCTTTCCCATCCGAGTAAACCCAGCTAAAACCTCAAAGAAATGTTACGATAAATGAATGGCCCAGGGATGCTCTGATTAGGGGCGTAAACGGATATATACGAATTCGGATACAGCAGTATTCGTATCTGTTTATTTATGAATATTTTTAAACCGAATACGAATAATATCTGTTTTTTTTCGAATACGAATAATATTCGCTTTTTTTCGAATCTGATCTGACGAATCTAATTTTTTGCTACCATTTACAACATTAACTATAACTAGAATAAAAATAATGAGTTTTAAAATATAGTTTATTAATGAATGAATGTTAATTTATTTATTTTAATAAATATTTAAATACAATAATCAATGTTCTAAATTACAATTTAAATAAGTTTTAATCATTTTTAAAATCCTAAATTTCAAAATGAATGTTTTACTTATTAATGTTTAGATGTCCATTTTATGTGTGTGGAGTAATACTGTAGTATGTATGAATATTTATAATTTATAATTAGATTCAAAAGTTTACATTGAATATTTATTATTTTTTCTCAAATACTTGATTAAAACTTTAATAATATGTTTATGAGAACTTTTATTTATAATTTATCCTCAATACATAGATTACAATTTATATAGTTATAAAAAGTTATTTTATTTCATTATATTTATGGAGAGTGCGAGTTATAATGTATATGTGACAATTGACAACTACTTAATCCAACTTGATCCAAAATTTACTTTGGACTTATTTTAAATATTTGAACTTCTAATGTTTAAATAATTGGGCAAATGAAAGTGAAAAATACTCCCTCCACCCAAAAATTCATAAACATGAATTAATTATTCAACCCCCTTCTAGATTAATTCTAAATTAATTCGAACTTAACACATTTTAACAATAAAATTATATTGTTCATTGTTCCCACCTCCCAACATTGCAAGTAAGTTTTGAAAGTAAAAAACTTATACCAAGCTAATAACTATAGTTTTGTTATTCTAGTATATAATTTTCTTGGTAAATGATACATTTTAGATATTTTAACTTTATAATAGTAAAAATCTATTAACTATACTTAAATCAATTTATTTCAGTTTATTAATATTAGAATAAAAGTGTTATTTCCTACTTTTTAGAAGTAAAATGATATATTTTTAAAATAATTTTCGTATGATAATGAAAACTAATTATTATATAAGGAATGTCACTTAAAAAAAATTATTTTGCTTATTATATATAATATATATATATATATATATATATATATATATATATATATGTGTGTATATTATATAAGTTATTTAGATACAAAGGATACGGATTGAATAGGATATCCATTATATCGGATATATTAACTGGTCGGATATTAAGCGAATCGAATACGGCATATCCGTTATTCGTATTGTTTATTCGGATACCTTTAAACCAAATCTGGATATATCCACTTTTTTTGAATACAAATAATATCGGAATATGGATGCGAACAAATACGAAATACGATTTCTTCATATAAAAATATAATGCGGCAGAAAAGCAAATTAGTTATAAGATTTATAACGACAATTTCATGTTAGAATATCACCAAGGCACATAAAAATATCAGTTTCCTTTTAAAATAAGTCATGTGGGATCTGGGGATAACACTACCTTGTCGACCGTGAGGACATGAAAACGCTAGTCTTCCATGATCGAGTTGATAAAAAACAGCAACACGGAAATTGGTCACACAGCTAGCAAGAACAGGGAAGATGAAAAAAACTTACCAACATAATGTAATTATTTGATCATCTCCTCTCGAATATACTTTTTTTTTTATATCTAATTTCTCTAAATAAATTTTTAAATAATGATAAATATATTAAATTTTAGCGATAATAAATACTATGCGTCTGTAGTTAAGAACAAAATTAAATTATTTGAATAAAACTTGAAAAAATATGGATGAGAAAAGATAAAAATAATAATAATGAGGATAGGAGTGAGAAGAAAAAATGATGACAAGTAAGGTGAGTTTGGAATGATTCAACAGTTGTGAAGGTATAATTTTTAACTAAAATATAATACTTTAAACTTGGGCTAATGATAAAAGTGTTCCTCTAAATTGGCCGAAAATTAATTTATCTTTCAAAATTTGAGAATCGTCAATCAATATACTTCAAAGTATTTTAAAATAATAATTATGTTCCTTTTGGCCAGTCTAGTCAATTTCTTGCTAAAAATGCGATTTGATTGCCTATAATGCATTATATTGACTGTATTTTAATTGCATAAAATTCCAAAAAAATACTTCCATTTTTTTCTAAAACTTTTATTATGAGGGCAATAAAGTAATAACACATACAAAAAAATATAACATAAAATAAAAAATACAATACAATCTGATTATTATATGTCTTCACAATCAAACTAATTAAAGCGAATCGGAGGGTCAGATCGAAATCAGCCATCATGATGGGACGTGTCAGCTCGAAATCGGGATAAAACAATTTTTGGTACATGTACTGGGACACGACTTATAATTTGGTACCCGAAATAAAAAAAGTTACAAACTGATGATTGTACTCAAAAATATTTGTAATCTGGTGCTTGTACTTTCCAATTTTTAAATAATCGTTAAAATTGATCCAACGGGAGAGACAAACGTACAGAGGGAGAAGCGAAGTCGACGCGAAGAAGATCATCGATGTTTTGTTCCATCTTTTTTTGTCTCCCACATTCGCACCATTGCTCCACAGTGTGGCACCGACTTGAGAACTCTGGTGTAATCTATTCATTTTTGTTGCATGAACTACAATCTTCTTCCACGATTTCATTTACGATTCCACTCCAAGACGAGCTCATCTTTTCAATTAAACACTGAAAATTATTTAATAAATATATGGGAACCAGTAATCAATGGAGAATCGAGACAAGAAGAATGAGAGAAGAAGAAGGACAGAAAAAGAGAACCCTAATTTTCAAACAGAATAAAAATAAAACCCTACTGTTTAACGGAGTGTAACATTTTTTCCAGTACAATCACCAGTTTGTAATTTTTTTCACTTCGGGTACCAAATTGTAAGTCATGTCACTAATGTTTAACGGAGTGTAATATTTTTTGAGTACAATCACCAATTTATAACTTTTTTCACTTCGGGTACCAAATTATAAGTCGTGTCCCAGTACAGGTACCAAAAGTTGATTTATCCCGCTGGAAATCAAAGAGTTGAAGAACGGCGAGGAGTGGGGGCAGGAGGAGAGAGAAGCGGGAAGATAGGTAATGTGGACTGCGGGGAGTAAGAGAGAGGAATTTGGTTGGATTCGGGAATTTGGGGAGTTTTGCGGAGGAGAGAGAGTATTTGAAGAGTTTTGGGATCATTTAAAGCATCTTCAAGAGTAATAACAAAAAAACTCTTCAAATTGAAGTTTATTGACATACGTGATCATTTGAAGAGTATTATTTGTTACTTTAATATTTTGTATCTCATCAGTCTCTTCAATTCAATAAGTTTTACATCAAATCCATCAAGCATAATAAATATTTTTAACTTTTAATTGTAGATTTGAAGAGTGAGAAGATGGTTGCAGATTTGATTACTACAGTTGAAGAGGGTGTTGGAGATGATTTTTCTGATATGGCTCACTTATTTGAGTATCTCAAAGTGATTGAAAAGGCTGTTGGAGATGCTCGGAAGGGATGGAGAGGTGATTAGAACCATTCCCACAACCACTCACCATCAAACTCGCCAGGAATGGTGATACAAAAGAGTTAGAATGGTCGACGTCGACTACAACATCATCGTTGGAGTGATTGTGTTGTTGCGGGTGTATATCACCATTGGTTTCGATTAGACTGAAATAACCAACAAGCGGCTCAATTACATGATTTAAGTACTCGTCTGGAAGCTCTCTTTATACGACGTAAACGCAGGGAAAGAATGAAGGGACAATCTCTTTTGGTTCGAATGTCGGTTCATCCGAGTTGGTTATCGAGTCTAGAGAACTATACAAATTTGAATCAAACAATTCCTCACAGTTCAGACGCCAATAAATATTCAAAACAAAAAACTATACAAAAATACTTATAAGATTTCACCAAACCTTAAAACTAAGAAGATTTTTGTATTTGTATTTAAAATTTGTTTATGAAATTTTTTTGTCCCCTCAAAATTAACTTTTTCATTAATCTGCCCCCTTTAATTTATTAATTTACATATTTGCTCTACTTTTATACCTATAAAAAAAATTTATAACAATAGCAACTGCCTATGCTACCCCTTATATGTATTCGCCCCTGACCATCACCTTTGTTTAAGGTAAAAATGACTATCACTCGAGAAAAATTACCTTTCATTAACTTATTCTTGAAGCATTTTTCATAAATTAAATAAGATGGTAGTCTATGGGACAGAGGAAAGGTAGCGATTAGTTGACTTTTATAGAAGCAAGGTAATGCAATTAAGATCAGAGTCAAGCCTGGATATCGGAGAGTGAAGAGAAGTTCTGAAAAAAAAGAAAACAGAAAAGAATTTCAAAAATTAAAATTCAGTTATACTAAGTCTTTCATTACCAAAAATTTCTTTATTCAAACCCCAAAATTCTATATTGTGGGGGACCTTAACCCAAATATTCTTTCAGTGGCTCTTGCTACGGTTAAACGATCCTCTTCGGATAATTCGTCCAACCCAAGGATAGCTCAGTGCAAAGAATTCAATTCTTACAAGTAAATACTCAATACCCAAATAGGCTTACAAAATTGATCGTGATATGATCAAGTACTTTCTGGTTCGTCTCATACTAACTAGTGAATCAAGTAGGATATACGAAATAATAAACAATTTATCAATTTTTATAAAATTTAATGTAAATATAAAGTACTCCTTCCGTTTCAATTATAAGATCATTATTAATTTTTAAAAGTTAATTTCAAATATTTTCAAACTCAAAATTGAGATGAATCCGTTTAATTTATATTAATACAATTATAAATATCATAAATTACCTAAAACAAACTACTAATTAAAAAAATATATTATTTTGAAAACTTAAATAAATCACATTAATTTAAAATTTAAAAATATTTAAAATTGCAATTAACGCGCCAATCAGATTTAGATGAGGAATTTGTTGTAAAAACGTGCATATGAATACAAAAGTGAACATAAGTAGCTACTACATGCCACCATGCATCTTCTAGTCAGTAATCCTATTATACGCACTGGCACTATATATGGTTGGTCATGGATCCGGTATTCATCATCAATATAGGTTTCAGAAAAGCCACAAGACTAATCGGAATAATTAAAAGGAAGGAGACGTGAAAGAGGGTTTCTTTTTTATTATTATAATTAAATAAATTGAGCCTTTTTATTTGTTGATAAAAAAATAAAAATTTTAAAATTGACATATGTCATACACTCATAATTAATATCTTTATTAAGATATCAGATAAAATACTGTGAGACATACAATATATTATTTGATGATGAGAGAGATGATAATAAAAAATAAATAAAAATAAAATAAAGGCTATTCATTTAATCGGTTCAGTTTTAGATTTCATTCAAGCATTGCAGGCTTGCAGCCAATCAAGATGATGCAAGATCGAAAAGTAAAGACAGACAAGTCTCGTCAAGTGTTGGGTATACATACATAAGTCATTAGTTGGTTGGAGCCCACCCAGGCACCTATTGTCAAGAGTAATAAAAGTACAAAGTGGCATTAATTTTGATATTCACCATTTTATAATTTTAAAATTACATCGTTTTGGGTTGTCCTTAGTACTATTAAACATGATTTAGCTAGGAAGGAGTCATACCCATATGTATAACGATAAATATTTGGGGAAGAGGGAAAATATAAAATACTACTCCACATCACATGTTCTTTAATATAAATTATTTAAAAAAATATTTTTATTTTTTAATATAAGTTATTTGAGAATTTTAAGTAAGTATTAATTATTTAATTTTTAATATTACTCTAAGTATTAAATGTAATTTTGATTCTTTCATTATTTTATGTCCAATAAATAGCAATCTCTAATTTTAATACAAGAACAATATAGACAATTGATATTATAGTTATTGTTATACAATCATTATCTTAATAGGTCTGTATAATTTTAAAACGACGTATTTTAAGGAACGGAGAGAGTATAATTAAAAGATCTTGGATCAATTGTTATCTTAGTACTAAAAAGGTGGAAGTTCAAATCTTTGACAGACTACGGTGGTCGTCTGTGTCTTAAACTAGCAGGAAAAAAAAAATAAGAAGAAAAAACACGATCCTGGTCCAGAACTTTATGAACAAGGTCAGCTTAATATATTACGATCAAAAACTCTATCCGGATATAAAAATTAGATATAAATTTATTTAAATTTTATTTAATTATATTTTAACTCTTATAATGGATAAAAATATAAATGTATAAAATTCAAATACACTCATACTATGCTATGTTAAAAGCTAGCGATTATACACTTGTTTTTGGTCAACTAAACTGTTATTCAGTAGAGAACCATTACTGCATGAACTCTGGCCAAATTAAAACACATGATGGCAAGTTGCCTTCTTTAATTATTTACTACATTCATTTTAAATTATAAAATTTATTAATTATTGAAAGTTACAATTTCAAATTTAAAATTGAAAGAATTTATTAAAATTATGAAATAATAAATATTATATCAAGTAATATTTTTTAGATAATATATAATATTCAATATTGTATTGGTCAAAACTTAAAAAATTCATGTCAATTTTGAATTTGAAAATGACAACTTCAAATAGTCAACAATAATCTTATGTATTTATACCAATACCAATCTATAACAAAGTAAGTACCGAGTCATTTTGGTTAGTTCTGAGTCAACTCAGTAATCCAACTTTGGTGACTCGGTACCTTAAAAGGCTTTTTTTTAAAAAAAATACTCCCTCCGTCTTAAATTAATTGCTCAGTTTTGACTTTTTAAAGTCAAATTGACCATTTTTAAAACTAATATTTTTATTATTTTTGCTAAAATATAGGTGAAGAGATTATAACCAAAAGAAAGTATATACAATTTATTACTAATTCTAATTTTTATAATTTTAGAAATATATTTATATATGCTTAATTATTAATTCTAAAATAGTCAATTTGACTTTAAAAAAATCAAACCGGCGATTAATTTGGGGCAGATATATTTTTTGTGATTTTCATGTCTTCTTCTTGGTTATAAATTTTGATATTCTCAAAAGTTAATTTAAAAGCTCAAGATGGGAGTATTAATTAAAACACATGATCCGATGACAAGGCTCCCTTGTTATTCTTTCCTTGTGTTATCTCAAATTATATACTCATAATATTAGTATTACTCGATCCATAGTTTTGAGGGATTGTGCCCCATCACTTACGAGTAACTCTTTTCTCTCCGTATCATGTTATAGAATTATAAATTCTTGTCAGTAGTTGAAGCAATTTAGTTGAGCTTTAATTTCTTGCCGACTTTCTTTCCATTATTAATTGTTGTCAGTTTCCTCATAAAACAACCCTCATCCTCGATGGCAAAAAACAACGACTAAACAAAAAAATAGCGTGCGTATGGTAGAAAACATGCATGGACATTTGAGAGCTGCCACTCATTTGCAACACAATAAAATGAATGGCGACTCTTCACTATCTCCATTTGCAAGAAGGTAGCTAGGGTTAATTAATTACCTCTCCTGTCCATCTCAACTAATCCTAGTAGCTAGCTACATTTTACATTCCTTTAAATAATTATACATCCATATATCTACATATATTTGCTAGAAGGTAGGGTTAATTACCTGCATGATGGTTGCAGGTTGGAAGGCAAAGTGGCCATAGTCACCGGCGGTGCAAGCGGCTTCGGAGAAAGCACGGTGAGGCTATTCGTTCGATATGGCGCCAAAGTTATCATCGCCGACGTCCAAGATGAGCTAGGACATTCCATTTGTCAAGACCTAATTAGTCATCACCCTGAAAATGCTAACTTTATGTACGTCCATTGCGATGTTACTAGTGATTCCGACGTTAAAAATGTTGTGGACACCGCTATCTCCAATTACGGCAAGCTTGACATCATGTTCAACAATGCCGGTATCCCCGGAAACATGGATCACACAATCCTAGGCACGGATAACGAAAACTTCAAGAGGGTTTTCGACGTGAACGTGTACGGGGAATTCCTTGGAGCCAAACATGCAGCTAGGGTTATGATCCCGTCAAATAAAGGAGTCATTCTTTTTACATCAAGTGTTTCTTCAGTTAATGCGGGTGAGGCACCGCATGCTTATACGATGTCGAAGCACGCTGTGGTGGGGTTGATGAAGAGCTTGTGTGTGGAGTTGGGGCAGTATGGGATTAGGGTTAACTCTATTTCTCCTGGCGCTGTGGCTACGCCATTGCTAAGGAATGCAATGGGGTTGGAGAAGAGTGCGGTGGAGGGAATACTTTGCGCGTCGGCGAATCTGAAAGGGGTTGTGCCGACAGCGGAGGACGTGGCGTTGGCGGCGGCGTATTTGGATAGTGATGAGTCCAAATATGTGAGCGGACTTAATCTGGTGGTGGATGGGGGTTATAGCACCACCAATCTGGCTTTCACTATGGTGGTTAAAAGTTTGATGTGTTGAGTTAAAATTTAATTTCTTGTTTGCACTGGATTAATAGAACCCATCATGTATTGTTGCTATGCAACATGGTTGAATAAATTAAATAAAAAGCTTTTTCTCAATCATACCTTTTGATATCAAAATTAAAAATATTGCATGTCGCGCGTATACAACTCTTAATACTTGCAAGAACAGTCGACCTAAAAACAAAATTTTGGGCATATGTACTTGCTTGCAATATCGAGGTGTGTGCATTATTAAGGCATCTCAACATTTAAGTAGTGAAAAAGCTCCAAGAATATAGTTTTTCCCCCTTGTGATTAGATAGATAGATACATATGATTAAGAATCAAGCATGATATTACAATATATAAAAATAACATGTACAAGTTAGATTTATTTAAAATTGATAGAAGAATTGAAACATATATATATAGGGAGGCCTTTCATAGCAACCGGTTGCTGTGAGAACTGTGCAACAACCCCTTTTTGGACCGTTGATAAATTGATCGCATGACTGAGATGAGTCTTAATATTTGATAAAAAAAAGTAGACTACTTGCACCGACTTTTTATTTTAATATAAACACCCTACATGGTCAACATCTTGTCAAGACATTTAAAAAAAAGCGAATTTTATTATTAAAAAAACACCGGTTTGCATGTACTTATCTTGGTACTGTGTTTTTTTTAACGCATAACAAGACTCTATATATATATTACCGTGCTTTTTACTAAGTTAAAAAAAAAAAAAAATTCAACCGACTGAAAAGACTTACTACTGTTAAAAAAAAAAAAAAATATCCAATCCAATAAGACAACCTCTTACTATTGCACAAAAGTTCTTTATTTTTATTCCAAATAAAATATTTGTTATTTTTATAACTCTTTCATTTAATAACAAATAAAGAATTATAATTCAAATAAAAAATAATATCCTATTTTATAAAAATATATTTTTATAATTTTTTATTTGCTATTTTTATAAAAATATTTTATATTCTTTATTTGTTATAAAATATTTTTATAACAAATAACAAATAAAAATAGCAAATATTTTATATTCTTTATTTGTTATAAAATATTTTATATTCTTTATTTGTTATAAAATATTTTTATAACAAATAAAGCAAATAAAATAAGCAAATATTTTATATTCTTTATTTTTTTATAAAAATAGCAAATAAAAAATTATAAATATACAAGCTCTTAAATTTGTAAAAAAAAAATACCAATGGGACAAGTTTCTTACTATTTGTTAAAAAAAAAAAACCAACCGCAAGGACAAGCTCTTACAATTTAACAAAAAAAAATGTACCAGTAATTTTAACAATTTTAAAAAAAAATTATTTTATTCAAGCAACTTCATTGCTAAAATCAGACTCGAACTCGCATGACCTCAAACTCCAAAACACCGTCTATATGACCACCTTGTTACACCACGGGCCTATTCATTAATTTTAGCAAGGATATGTCTTTATATTAAAACTTCACCATCCCCAAAATCTATATTCTTGCATTATTATTATATTACTGAAACAAATATTATTAATAAGTCTATATAATATATATATGGGGTTTGATATTTAGAAATAAGTTAATATCTATATTTATTAAGAATGATTATTAGTAATGATTTTATATATTAAGCAATGATTTTATTATTAAGAAATGATTTTATACATTTGATACATTTTTTATATATTTTATACATTTGATACATTTTTAATATATTTTTGATACATTTGTGATAATTGATACATTTTTGATATATTTGATACATTTTTGATACATTTGATACATTTTGATACATTTGATATATTTTGATATATTTGATACATTTAATACATTTTTGATATATTTTTGATACATTTGATACTAATATGTATCTTAATACTAATATTTTTTTGAAAGATGTTACTTTCAACTTGATTTTGTCATGCATCTTAATACTAATATGGAATTGATGTATTTTTTTAGGTAAAAGATGGATAGTTGAGAATGTGGGCCAATTGATCCAGTGTTCTGCATGATCAACAAGATCATGTATCGATGACATATATCATGGGAGAGATAGGGAAAACTAAGCTCCAATCAATATCTTGATCGAAATATAATCAATGGGCTTTGACAAAAGAACAAAAAATCCTTTTAGATAAATGTGGATTTGGAGTATTTAGTTATCAAGGTGTTGTACACTAAACCTGATCTTCGTGATCGATATCCGCCTTACCGAGAGATGGCGTCAGGAGACCAATACTTTTCATTTAAACTGTGGAGAAATAACAATCACGTTAGAGGATGTTCACTTTATTTTTGGAGTTCACAAGGTGGTGGGAAAGCTCTTAATGGGTCCCCTTCTTTGTCACCAATTTGAATTATTTTAGGGATTGTTTTGGAGATAAATTAGTGATGAATATTTTAGTTCAAAAAATGGGTGCAATTTCATTAGTGTGGTTGCATCGAACATTTTAATAATTGTCCGAGAATGCAAGTAAAGATGTTGTAGGCGACACGCAAAGGCATACATGTGTGGTTGTGTGGGGCAATATTATTCCCTAATAGGAATGAAATAGGTGCACCCACGATATATGTCTTTTATTGCCAACGTGAAGATTGTGTAACTTACTCTTGGGCGCTGCAGAATGTTAAAGATATTTATACGAGATCTTTATATCTTGCTACTAGGAAAGGAGTTAAATACATTAATGGTTGTGTTACATTGTTACAAATTTGGGCTTATGGCGTGTAAGTATTGAAAAACCAAACCCTTGGCCACAATCATCCCTTATGGTTACCTAGGGCTTTAGCATGGTCCTATTTTGGAGCCCAGTTACCACACTCGGTAGACATGAGAATCCCCATCATTATTTGTCATTTTCTGAGGGAGTTAGATATTAAGTCTACATGTGGGATGTGGGTTTGGCGGCCTTACATAATGTGGGATGATGATATCGAGTGGATTTAATTTTGAAAGCTGATTGTTGGGATCCGGTGGGGTCCCTTGATCCACTTTGATATTGTGGAATTTCGGATCTTGAGGATCGTGTGATGAGGCAGTTCGGGTTAAATGCGAGCGCATACCATCACTGACCAAAAACCACGGTGACCTTAGGAAGGAGAAAAAGTTTAAATTTATTGATGTCGAGGATTGCATGGCCTTGAGAGGGAATATATTTCGATGTGGGAGGCATACATGGATCATCTCGAAGGACAACAAAGCCGAAATTCTTGATTATGTCCCAATAGATGATTACATAGTGCGGTATAGGAAAATTACACGTTGGAAAATTCACCGAAACCTCGGCGCAATGACGACCCACGATAGTTGTTATGAGCCTCGGGCCATTTACAACCAACAACACCTTATTCAAATGGTATAAAATTATATTCTTCTTTAATAAATCATGTATTGGAGTAAATACTTAATATTACATTTATTCATATTTATTGTTAATAATATTTGTTTGTGTTTATCTTACATGTGAGGTTGAGAGTGCAAAGTCGTTACTTGATAAATTTTCAATGCTTACTCAAATTTGCCTCCAAGAGTTGGTTACGCAAAAAATAATTGGGATTTCAATCACGCCTATCGACTTGAAGCAAAGAGGTAAACAAATACCTCGACAGGGGTCCCATAAATTTTAGAACACGGTCCCAATACACACAACTCAATGAAGGGCTTGGGAAACAAGCTGATTATATTTACAAGAGAGCTACATACCCACCCCACAAGTAATCGAGAAGAGCTCCATTCCCACCACCCAAGCCTACGAGAGTGTTACATTCCAACCTTCCAAACCTATGAGGAGTGTTACATTCCAACCAAGTCTTCATTTCGGGACTTCCGACGGCCTTGAGGATCTAGTTCACAAAAGGTATATATAGTTATGTTAATAGTGATGGTTTTAATTATTATTGCTATATAATAATAATGTACATTTGGGTCTCAATTAGGTACAAGATCACGGAGACTACATCTCTTATGGACCAAAAGGGTCCTTATCCAAAAGACTTAAAGATTGGAAGGAGACATTTGTAAATAAACATATGTTTGGAAGCGTGGTGGCACCCGGAGGGATTTATATCCCTTATCACATCCGCCGCCGAGTTATATGAATTAGAACACAATGCGGTCGCGATCCTTGGGGCACGGAGTTGGATATTCGAGCATGTCATCGACGCTTATATGTTGTTGCTTACTGAGACGAGAGAGGAATACTACGGTCGCGGGGAATACAAAGGTGGTCCCAATTTGGTTTCATGAATTCATTCTTCATGCATCTTAGGCGAGGGCTATATGTAAATACCTACGCGTGAATCTTGCATGGAGTTTTTCGCGATCCAGTATGTTAACCAAGATGTTGGTCCACCTTTACACGAATGCAAATACATATTCATGCGGTGTGTAGTAGACCAATCAACGCCATTTTGTCTTGTTCTATTCTCGATTAAAGATTGGATGGTTACCATAATTGACGCACTTCTGATGACACTAAGTATATTAAGTTACATGAAATGTACTCGAATTCATTAAAGTTCTTAAGTATGTTTAGTTTTAAAATATTTTAATTTTATAATGTCCTTTAATATTAAAAAAATTATTAACCAACTAATTGTACATGCAGGGTACATTTGATACCATTTTGTTTGCGAAATGGTAATCCAAATCAAGATGAAGTGGCCGGTAGTAATCTCCATGTGCAGGACTTAAAGATTAAATCAAAACAACACAACCACCCATGCAGATTGTGGCATTTTTTGTCTGCAAGTATGTTGACTTTATTTCGTTAGGGCCAATGGTAATATTTACGAAGAGAAGTGGTCTTGGAAGATGTCATAGATCTTTCGTTCTGCGTCACGTGGAACTCTACAAGAAATTGCATAAGATTACTTCCTACCGAGATATAGGCGTCGGTTGTATTAATCATTCTATGTTTTTTTTATTTTATGAAAATGAACATGTAATATGTCTTATTCCTCTTAATGTTATGCGATCTTTTAGTATTGGTATATTACGTACTTCTAATATTGATAATCACATTATTATTATTATAATAATACTTCATTACTTTTATAAATTGATAAGTAAATTAATTTCACGAAATGACTTAAAAATTATCATCATTACTTATTAGACTAATTGAACTAGTTTTATTAATAATAAAATCATTTCTTAATAATAAAATCATTGCTTAATATATAAAATCATTACTAATAATCATTGCTTAATAAATATAGATATTAACTTATTTCTAAATATCAAACCCCATATGTATTATATAGACTTATTAATAATAATAAATCGTTAAATATAATAATAATGCAAGAATATAGATTTTGGGGGATGGTGAAGTTTTAATATAAAGACATATCCTTGGTTGAAATTAATATTAGGCGAAGTGGTGCTCAAAGGGTGGTCATATGACGAGTGTTTGGAGTTTGAGGTTCGCGAGTTCAAATCTTTTTAAGAATGAATTGCTTGAATAAAATCATTTTTCAATTTTTAATACCGGTAGTGACAATTTTCTTAAGTTTTTTTTCAATTTTTAATACCGGTAGTGACAAATTTGTCTTACAGTAGATTTTTTTCAATTTTTTAATACCGGTAGTATCATTTTGTCTAAGTGGATATTTTATTATTTTAATGTCGGTAGTATGAGCCTATCTTAGGTCGGGGAAAATAAAATAAAAATAAAAAAAAAAATGTACCAGATAAATGTCGACTGTCTAAGTAGGATATTTTATTATTTTAATGCGGTAGTATGAGTATGAGCTCAGACGTAACGGAAAAATAAAAATAAAATTAAAAAAAATGTACCAGTATTAGCATCTACGTGGGATTACTTTATTATTTTAATGCAGTAGTATGAGCTGTCCTAGGGAAAAATAAAATAAATTTAAAAAAAAAATGTACCAACCATATCGACTGTCTACTTGGGATTACTTTATTATTTTAATGCCGGTAGTATAAGCACTGTCTTCGTGGGAGAAATAAAAAATTAAAAAAAAAAGTAGTATCGATCATGTCTGGCACCGATTATTTTAATAATAAATATTCACTTTTTATAACTATACTGACAAGTTAATATTCACTTATTAAAATAGAAGTCCGGGTACATGTGAATAATTAGGCACAACAACCTGTGCCGGCTTATCAAATACAAAAGCTAATCTCAGCCATCAATTCATTTTTTTTATCAGCAGTGCAAAAGGGGTGTTCTTGTGATCAGACAAGACTCACAAAGAATTCTTTATGGAAGAACTCCCATATATATATGTGTGTGTGTGTGTGTGTGTGTCACTGTCACAGGGGTATGTTATATGTATGTATTTCATGGACAAGATCTATCCAGTCATAAATTCCGAGCACTTAATGGTAATGGCCTCCTTGCATCTGCATCATGAGATGGCCGGGGCTATGGGTTGGGGTCATATATATATACTCCTATCTCTTAATTAAAGAGTTAGACCATGTATATATAGCTAGTATTATATGTATTTAATTGGCCCGCCAATGTTTTTGCAGATTTGCATCCTTCCCTAACATGTAATTTTACTAGTGTTTGATTGGAGTTGTTAAAAGTATTGGGTTGTTAAACTAAGAATTACATTTACAATTCATTATGGTAAGATTTGATCCATTTTCTTCCGAGCCTCTTAACCTAACGGCTCCTAACTGACCCAAGGAAAGAAAATACTCCAAAGAGTCCCATTTACAAAAATTAATGTATTTATTGTGTGTATCATTTTAAACTATATATCATTCGTTAAAAGAAGACAAAATTGAGAAATAATTTATTTTAAATCGATCGAATATTAATATGATCAAGGTGGTGATATGATGTATGTAGAGAATGAAAGTGAGATTAGTAAATAAGGCATTAGTGTTCCTCTCGGTAAAAGGTGTTAAAAAAGAATGAAGTAGAAGACATATATGAACAAGAAGAAAATGGAAAAATTAAGAGTTTTCAACTACATGCATGGCATGTGCATGCTGACAAACTATATATATATATATATATATATATATATATATATATATATATATATATATATATATATTAATTGAGGATCCACAATCTGGATGAGGTTTAGCAGGCAGCTATAGCCAACCAACACTCACTTTCCTGATGTTTGAACCAACCAAATTAATTAGCTCTCAGAGAAAGAATTACAGAGTCTCACAGAAACACCCGGCCATCATTCATTTAAAATAGATAGATATGGTTGTTCAAAATAGAATTACAGCATCAACCATTATACTGTAGAGTAACAAACAAAACTAGAAAACCATACGGAGGCAGTCAGTTATGTATCCAAAGTTACATGCACGCACATGCCATTGCATTCAGGTAAAACTTTCATTTCTAAGCTAATCGGGTCAAGGCTTGAGTTGGGTTTTACCGGAATTCTATACCCAAACTCCATAAAATTTTAAATTAATTAAGGTAAAGTTGGTCCAAGTACTTGCCAGATCAGGAAAAATAAGCCAAACCTTATTTTCTCATTTGATAATTATCACCCTCACCAAAGACACTTGAACTTAACGTTCTGTTTCTGAATTTTGGACGAAAAAAATAAATATTAAACTTAAATTAAAACACAACAGAAAAAAAATAAAATAGAAAACTTGAAATTTTTCTTTATGTTGTTTCTGAGTTTTTAATAGAAAAGATTAAAAAATTTAAAAATTTTCTTTTCTTGCGTTTCAGAGTTCCAATGAAAAGAAGGAAAAAAATATCACTTTTACAAATTTACCCTTCTATTAATTATAATCATTGAATCATGAATAAAAATATGTAAAATAAATTTAATTAAAAAAATATTCATAATCAAATACAAACGGAAGCAATGTGAGGCTGATGAGTATACATACACAATTCTGATTAAAATGACCGGAAGATTGGGACAACCTGAGAAAGCACTGACAATACTCTTTCAAGAAATGCTATCAAAGGGCTATTCTTCAAATTTATTTGCTTATAATACTATGATCCAAGTACTTGCTAAGAATAAAATGGTTGACAAGACAATCTTCCTGTTCTCTAAAATGATGAAATGTCAAAAAAGTACATGAATAAGTCACAATATGCATATCTTGTGAGGATGTTGAGTAAGTTGGGTCATGCGAGTGAGGCTCACCAACTGTTCTGCAATATGTGGAACTTGCATGATTACGGATAGAGATGCATATTTATCCATGTTGGACAGTTTATGCAATTCAAAAAAGATTACAGAGGCTTTAGAATTTCTAAGTAAGATACCTGAAAAAGGGATCAAGTACTGATACTTTTATGTATAATACAGTGTTCTCTGCTCTTGGTAAATTAAAACAGGTATCCATCTTCATGATCTTTATGAAAAAATGAAACAGGATGGCCCTTCTCCAAACTTATTTACTTGCAACATCTTGATATCCAGCTTTGGTAGAGCAGGAAAAGTTGATGAGGCAATTAAATTTTTTGAAGAACTCGAGAACAGTAACTGTTAGCCTGATGTCATCTCTTACAACTCTTTAATCAATTGCCTAGGGAAGAATGGTGATCTTGATGAAGCTCACATGAGGACGTATATCACGCTTTGAGATTGCTTGTATATCACACTTTGAGATTGCTTGTAGATTGTTTGACGATATGCTTGCTAAAGGCTTTTGTCCTAAATACAAATTAAAAATATGGGTTGTTATTTAAAATTTATTATATTAAAAGTTGAAAATAATATAAAAATTATAAAAAATATTACTTATTCTAAAAAAAAAATCGTCCAAATATGACCACTTTTGGACGAAAAACTTTAACAGAAAAAATAGACAAATTTTCTATTTATTTCTTTTTTTTTCGGTTTATTAAAAAACTCAAAAACATAAGAATTGAAAAAAAAAAAAACCTTAAATTTTGTCTATCTTTTTTCTTTTTTGTCAATTTTAAAACTCAGAAACATAGTGTAAATGACATGAGAATGTTGCATATTAATACTGTTCAATCCAGTAAATTCTTATAAAGGGACAATCACCACATAATCCTGCACAAACTAAGGCTGGCCCCGAACAAGATCATTCCTTTGTTGAACCCATGACAAATGTATTAAAAGCCATCGATAGAACTAATCCATGGCTCTAGTATTATTTCACTAGCTCTATTGGCAGAGAGCAAGAACTCACCTAGCTGATCAAATGATTCAAATGCCATCAATGCAAGAAATCGCGTTTCAGCAGATGGAGTAAATTTAGTCCGCCCCTTTTTCCGGCAAGCCAAACCGACTAAATCTGCGAACCAAATTTGATGGACTATAATTTATAGTATATTTAAATAGAAGGCTCAACGGATAGGAGAAGAAGGGAGGTTAAAGAATGGAGGTTGAAGATGAAAGAGACAAAGAGTATGCTAATTGTTTTTTAAAATATAGCCGTTATAATATGGTCGTTGGAATATGACCGTTTGAATATGATAGTTGAATTATGTCCGTTGGAATTTTTTTGAATTCATTGATTATTTTAATATTTTTATATTATAGTCCACGGGATAGTCACATGATAGTCCATCTGCTGGAAGGAGTGAAGACTAAAGGATATTTGTTGATGTCAGATGAACTAAATATAATCCAGTAGATAGTCCATCTGCTGGAGATGCTCTAATATATCCCACACATACATAAGCTGCCCTGATCATCAATTTTTTTTTCTACATCAGACACTCGGAGACACACCCTCCTTAGCTACCACCAAGGATCAAACATACCGCTAGGTCAAATATCATGCTGTATCAAATTGAACTTCATTCATGTCAAAAACAAATGGCAATCCAAATTGCAATTATAGAAACAAGTACTCTCATTTTCAAGTAGTATCAGTATCAAAATCCCTTCCTACAGACCTAACTAAGACCCCCAAAGCTTCCATAATCCTTATTCCAGAACACCTCAGCAACTAAAACCACGAGGTACAACAACTTTTACTACCACTCATAAGAGACTTGGCATTTGGCTGAATGCAGAAGCAGAAACTAGTATAAATTAATTCTACCATTAAACTCAACTCACCACTAAAAAAACAACAGTAGGACGATATTGACCCTTGTAGCTTTCAATGTAACTAAAACATGCAATATGTATTATTAGTTAAACTTCACTAAATAACAGAGGACACAATAAACATTGACCAATCACATCTTATTATCCCATGTATTCTAGACCTAAAAAATAAAAACTGTAATATGAGAGAAACAATCAAGAAAGGAAGAGTTTAACATGGACTAAAAAGAAGATTTAAAAAAAGAAGGCCAAACAAGACCATGGTAGCTCAACAAGGACAATCAAGTACTAGGGTCTATAAAGCCCCAAACACCTACTTCTACATGCATAACAAGGCAACAACCTACCTAATAATCACTGAAACATGTCAGGATGCAATTTAAAAACATTTTTTCCTTTGTATCGGTAGAACTCTAAAAGGATACAAGAGAGATGTCAAAACATCTCCTTTTAAATCAAGATTTAAAAACATCCACATGCAAGATGCAGATCAAGGATGATTCATAAGTGAACTCTAGCATAACACCTTAGAAATCATCGATTCCCTATCACATGCACCAAAACATCAATCAAAATGCACAAAAAGAGGTGGAGGTACTTCGAACCGATAATCTATCCTTGACTGGAAAGAAAAAGACCAATCAATCTTGAAATAAAAATAGCTCATATGGTGAGCAAATTGGCTACAGGATTATCACACCAACCAGAGGCTGGGTTTCACATTTCGGGGTAAGGGATATGTTGATTGTTGGGACTTGGTAACCCTGTATACGAGCAGAGCAGTAGTAAATGAAATACCAAATACAAAAGAATGTAATATCTTGTGAAATTGGCCATTCTGATTTGTTTGAAAAGCATTCACAAGCTTGGACACTTATTTTCAATTTCTGAAAAACTCGGAAAGTGGGTTTGTATAGCATTTCTTTCTATTTTCAGGTATGTATTTTTAAGGAACCCCAATTTCTAAGAGAAAAGAAGCTTTCTACTTTAAAATTTGGAAAAGAAATAATCAACTAAATTGAGCACAAAAAACATTGCACTGGAGACTATTTAACTCCATCATTTACAAAAGCAGGAAAGACCAATAACAACCATCAACATAAAAATCAAAAGATAGCACACTAGTTAAAATTACACATAACTATCCATTATTGAACCAAATTCAGAACAGTTGACCAAATAATAATAATAGTAATAATGTCAAAGTACTCAAAACTTCAACTTCAAATAAAAGAACTAAAACCTATATAGAGAATCTCAAAGCTTTGGTAAATTAACACAGGGATTCAAAAAATTACATCAACACAGTATCAGCAATACTCTACATTTTCACATCCAGAAGACATACCACTAGAAACAAACATTATTTCTTTTTTAAAGGCAAAGAAAATAAAATTTTAAAACTAAGACATAAAAACAACAAATCCATAGTCAATAGTATGTTAATCAACATTTGTCAACCAAAATAAATTTTTTTGTTAACGCACAATAATACATGGAAAAAAGTTTTGGAACCCTCAAAATTAAGCAATTCTAACAATAATAGCAATATGCTCCATTTTACAAAACAACTAAAACTAGCCAAAAAATATTAAAGATTAAGATAGTCCCACCAGAAAATAAATTACCACCCAACCAAAACTGATACAATACCCACCACAAACAGAACAGCATTTTTTGTTCAAAATTTCCATTCATCATCAACATACTACTTGATAATAAAATTTCCATCACAAGTTTAAAATAAGAAGTACCCATTAAAATAAAATTTAAATCTCTTCCAACATAATCCAAATTAAAACAACAATAACAATATTCATTTATCGAGAAACTTAAAAGTAACCCATTTAAGAAAAATGTTGCATAACAAAAACTACGCAAAATCCATTACCACTGAACCCCCAAATCAGTACCTCCTGCCGCCTGCACCACCAGCAAAACCACCACGGCCACCACCGTAAGGCGGTAAAGAGGAAATTTGAGCAGCTTGCTCCTCCTTGAGCACAATCCCAGGAAGTTCACTCATACCCAGAGAAGCCAAAAGGTCAATGGTCTCCTTGTCAACCTCGATGCGGTCAGTCTTGATGGCAGACTCATCTGGAACGAAATCCATGCGCCTTTCTCTCTCCTCTTCCTGAAGCTTGAGGGAGATGCCGCGAACTGGACCCTTTTGGATGCGCTTCATCAAGTGAGTGGAGAATCCAGCGATCTTGTTGCGGAGGCGCTTGGAGGGGATAATCGCCACCTCTTCCAGGATCTTCTTGTTGGTGTGGAAATCGAGTGTCATTTTCGAGTAGTACCGCTCGATCACTTGGCGTGACGATTTCTTCACGGTCTTGGTTCGTACTCTACCCATGATTGACTGAATAGAGGGAGAGAGTGTGCAGAGGGAGGGGAATAGGGGCGGGTAAGCTAGGGTTTGCTGGATCGCGAAAATGAGGAGGTAGGGTTTTGCGTGTAGTGAGAGTTATATATGAGTATATTGTGGGAAATGATGGGGTTGAGTTGGTTTTAGAATAAAAATGAATAGCCGGACCTAAAATTGGGCTGGACTAGGGCTTAGTATGAAGTTTGTGCTCACGAAGCCTGATTCAACTCAATGTAGGCCAATCTTATACTTCTCAACCCAATCTGAGAAACTAATCCATACAATCTGCCCTTAAAAAACAACTTTCATTTCAAATTATGAAATCATTATTCTCTTTCAAAATCAATTTAAGATATTTTTTAATTTTAAGATTGAGAATTTGAGATGATCTATTAAAAATAAATTTTATAATGAGTAATATTTGTAAACAGCATCAGCGCATTAATTAAAATTAAAATTAAAAATAAAAAAAATCATGTCAATTTCACATCTTAGTGATTTAGATTTATATATTTCTTTTATCAATTAAAAGAGACAATAAAAAACAAATAAAATTTTACCAAATAATTTTATCATCGTACTGAATCAGATATAAAATTATTAAAAAATATTAAGAGTTAAACAAACACCTTCCACATATGATCTTTAGTATGTCTCATTGAGATCTGAGCGGCTTGGTCAAATAATTAAAACTAAGACCAAAGATCACCGTATGATATTTGTGTATGTGATCTTTATGTGATAAATATTTTAGCTTTATTTATCTTTTTATGTGATACTCTATTGTTTTTTGTTGTTTTCTCATCGTTGATGTAAGTTTTTGTTAATAATGTAGTTATTGTGTACTTCATTATAAAAATTTGTTATTATTTGTACTTTATATCTTGAGGCTATGTTTGTTTGTAAAGGATTATACTTATAACTATTAATTCTAAGTGTTTTATTTTTAAATTTAGACACGAGACTATTATTTTAGAAATTATAAAATGACTTAGGGGGTGTTTGATAAAAACTGAATAAATTTGAATTTGAATGAGCTGAATCTAAATCTGAATGAGTTGAATTTGAATGAAAAAAATTGTTTGATAATTGACATGTCTGAAACATCTGAATGACAAAACTTTATTATTTTATCCCATCTAAAAAAATTCAAAATTGTTGTAAATTTATTTAATATTACTTAATATAATAGTTAATATTTTTTTTCATTTTTTTTTATTTCATTCAATTTTTCATTCAATACCATTCTACAAAAAACTGATTTAGCCATTCAATTTAGTCTATCTTAACCAATTAAATTATTCGAAATAAAAAACAAACAAAATTTTGGGATTTAACCATTCTAATTCAACTCCATTCAGCTCTAAACAAACACTCTTTTAATGTCTTTAGATTATAATTATAAATCCGACCTCTATTAATAGTCTTAAGATTATAATCGTTACAAACACACTGAATTTTTTATTTTTGAGACAAAGGAAGAAGAGACCAACTCATATTTAGTATTTTCCACTAGAACGTAGTAATCTTTTTAAACAAGATATAACAAATAGAAATTTCGTTAAAGTGATACAAATAAATTTACACTAATTTAACTTTACAACATTTCACAAGTAGATTTAAAAAATGAAACTATTTTTATATAATAGATAGTATTATACTTTATTATCATCACTAAAATGTAACTTATTATGAAGAAGTAGAAGTAATTATAAAATTAATATTTGTAAATAAAAATATAGGGAGTAATAATAAATTTAGAATTAAAATTTATATAAGAAAGTGGGGATAGAGGGAGGATACAAAAATCAAGAGGGACAATCCCCAAGTTGAAAGTTGCGAATTGAGAAATGAAATGATTCAGAAACTCCGTCAGGTCAAGCATTGACTTCATCAAATCACGTCGAATGAAAGCTAAAGTTGTTGTTAGCCACAGCGAGCATTTCAGTCCACTGGTTCTATCACTAACCCTAATTAATTCTGAGTTTTAACTGGTATGTATGTATTGTATGTTATGCTATCTTCTTCATCATTCTTCTGCACATACCTACAGAAACAACATGCGTATTCTAATACACGTAGCAGCTTAAATCTTCATTAAACTGTTGCTTACTCTGTCCTAATTACTCACTAGACATTGATATCTTCGTGAATATAGCTTATTAGTATCTTCTTTTGTTGTCTGAGAATCTGGAATTAGAAATGCTAGCGATGAAATTAAGGTTCCCTTTGGATGTCAGGAACAAGACAGACTGAGATGTAATTGGAAATTATGTTTTTTTTATCCTTCCTGGTCGGGAGCTGTGCTGGAAATCCATGAGGTAAAAGAAAAGTATAGCATGTATCAAGCTGGTCTTTGGTGAAGTAAATTTTTTATTTTATCTTTATGAAGTATAGCGTGGGGGTTTTGGCACTAAAACATAAAATCAGTTTCAAAGCAAGTCTTTGAAGTAATTCCATCTATTAAGGAAGGAGTTTGATGAAAATTGAAGTATTTACCCTCCAAAACTGCCTCTTTTGGTTTGAAGAGGTGGCACCTAAAAGCCATTGTAACAACCGGGTTAAATTTCAAGTCCAAATCAAATCATAACTGAAAGTGCCTCACATACATATTAAAGTATCCTATATGTTTCGATGAGGGATTGGGTGTTACAATCATCGTAAGGCTCTTTCATCTCTGGTCTTTCCCAATAAGTAGGGGTGGTCAAAGTTTTTGATTTTTCTGGGTTTTAAGGTAAACCGGACTGGTCCGAACCGGCCGGTTCAAGACAGAGAAATCAGGTTCAGTATAGCCGGTTTTCGGTACCGGTTCCAGTTAGGTATTTTGATGGTTCAGTTCGTACCGTACCGAACCGGTTTATACAGAATCAAAATACTAAAATGCAAAAATCAAATCTTTAGGAGATGAATTATTATATGATCCTTCTCCCTATAGAAATCTTTATTACAGATCAATTTAATTTAATTTACTATTCTTAATTTGAGTCAAATCCCAACGGAGGAGCACAAATCAACACTTCAAAAGCAAAAAGGGAAATATTAACCCACTTTTTCAACTGAAGCTCCAATGGAAAGTGACGAAACTACAAACTTACTATGGTACTCATTCTTCTCTCTTTCTCTCCTTTTTCTCCTGGGGTGGCGCTGTTGCGGTGCTGCTGCTTCACTGCTACTTCGTTGCTCCTCTTCCTTTCTCGTTCCCTGTTTTTTTTTCTTCTCTGTCCTTTTTCTCTTTATTCTGGTCTGACCACTGTATATGTTTAGTGTTGCTTCTCTTTCTTCACTAAAATAATAACTTAGATTTTTTTTTGAGTTGGTGTAATCTGGACAGTGGACCGGTACTATAACATTAAAAAACTGGTACCAATTTCGGTACACAATTTTAGTTACATTCAGTAACCGGTCTGGTTCGGTAAATAACCGATGAACGGGTCTACCGATAAGTCCCTCATTTCTAGGATTGTGCACCATTTTCGGTTTTTTTAAACCGGACCGTTCGTTACAAAAAAATCGGTCCGATTTCGGTACGGCGATTGGTTTTACTGAACCGGACCAGTATATACCAGTTTTCTAATTTTTTTTATTAATAATAATAAAATAATGATTATTATAATAAAAATACTAATAATATTAATAATAATTATTATTATTATATTTATTTTTAGTAAAAACCGGTAAATCGGTTCGGTATATTGATCCAACCGGTACTAGTATCGGTACCGAAATTTGGCTAATTTTGCATTGCGGTTGAAGGCCGATTTTACTTTGGTTGCACACTCCTACTCATGTCCTCTTCTTGTCAGTTTAAATTATTTCTTTCTCCTCTCTCTCAATTGTACACACACACATGATTATTTGATGAACAACATCTATATATATATATATATATATATATATATATATATATATATATAAAGTCACAAAAAATAATCTGGCTTGGTCCTTCAACCCAAACTCTTAGGAAAAGTATCTATTAACAATCAACCTAAAAATTCAGATAAAGATTCACTCAACTACTTTTATAACTCTTACTCAACTTCCAAACTCTTTCCGTCCATATTTTTGCTTCCATAATTATGTCTTTTACTATAATCTCTTATATTTTGATTTAGTTAGCATAGCGTTGTATTACAATTCATATTATCGTTATCACTAATATATGATTATGCTATTATTTTTATTATTAAATATATAAATATAACGGGATAAATCAACTTTTGGCATCTGTACTGGGACACGACTTACAATTTGGTATCCGAAGTAAAAAAAGTTACAAACTGGTGATTGTACTCGAACAATGTTACACTCCGTTAAACAGTAGGGACATGACTTACAATTTGGTACCCGAAGTGGAAAAAGTTACAAATTGGTGATTGTACTCGAAAAATGTTGTAATCTGGTGCTTGTACTTTCAAATTTTTAAATAATCGTTAAAATTGATCCAACGGGAGAGACAAACATACAGAGAGAGAGAAGTGAAGTCGACGCGAAGAAAATCCTCGATGTTTTGTTCCATCTTTTCTTGCCTCCCACATTCGCACCATTGCTCCACAGTGGCACCAACTTGGGAACTCTGGTGTAATCCATTCATTTTTGTTGCATGAACTACAATCTTCTTCCCCGATTTCATTTACGATTCCACTCCAAGACGAGCTTATCCTTTCAATTAAACACTGAAAACCCTTTAATAAATATATGGGAACCAGTAATCAATGGAGAATCGAGACAAGAAGAATGAGAGAAGAAGGACAGAAGAAGAGAATCCTAATTTTCAAACAGAATAAAGATGAAATCCTACTGTTTAACGGAGTGTAACATTTTTCGAGTTTAATCACCAGTTTGTTACTTTTTTCACTTCGGGTACCAAATTGTAAGCCGTGTCCTTACTGTTTAACGGAGTGTAACATTTTTTGAGTACAATCACCAGTTTGTAACTTTTTTCACTTCGGGTACCAAATTGTAAGTCGTGTCCCAGTACAGATACTAAAAATTGATTTATCCCTAAATATAACTATTCGAGTTTAACTAAGACTTTATTATTGCATCAATAGATAAATATATGAACATATAAAATTAATTTACTAGATGAATATACTATTATGTTATTTCTTCTCCACCTCTTTTGTTTGTTCTCTTTACCACCCCCCGCGAACAACTCACAATTAGGACCACACTAACTGGATAACCACATAATATTTCTCTCTCCTCATGCTTTGCACGTGTACTGTTGGCTATTAATAATTTGGACGGAATCCTCTACTTTAACTCGATTGAAGATATATTTGAAGTCCATTTATGCAATTGTAAGGAATAAAAGTTTGATAAACATAATGTAAACAGTCCCCATTTCAGTGACCAAAAATTCACTTAACCCTAGAATTAATATTCTCTTGCCATGGGCATAAATAATCCTACTTGAACAATCCAAATCAGTGTGTTATTTTTTGTGCGACTGTATATGATTAATAACCACTAAATTCTAGTGATTCTGTAATTATTCACAAAGGACAAAAAAATATGTTGGGCTTACTGAATTCTTGTAAATCTTACAGAAAAGTGCGCTTTTAAAATACCTATCCGTTTTGCTTACCCAAACATTTTTTTGCGATAAATGGATATTAGTTACCATTTTTATAGTAATCTTTTATATATGCTCTAGAAATTTGAAGGTAAAATGATATTTAACTGTTGGATGAGCTTTGAGATTTTTTAACTTTTTTGATTATCAGATTAGTTGGACAACAGATTGCGTGAGAGCTACTCAAAGCAATGTCGAGGCCAGCTCTACTAGTTTTCTTGCTGTTGTTGATTGTGTTCACTTCTCAGGTTGAGTGGAACCAACAAATTATTAATGAAGTTGAAGCGAATCCAACTGTATCCCGAAAGCAGCAAGATGTTTTAGACGCTCAAGAATCTGTCAAAGAAAAGGTGAGACTTCATCATATGAATTGAATGCTTTGGTACGTGGTTGGTTGTCAAATGTATGTTGTCTATTTAGTTCTGAGGTAATGATGTGTGGTTTTATGTATCCTTTCTCTTATATATAGGTTATTATGAATTTAAGTCAAACACTTATACATAGGCTAATCTAGTGAATCGAGAATTAGTTTCCGATTACAACTTGTGATAGAAGCTTATGATACTTTTCTCTTGCATCGTCCTCCCTGGCTGGATCTTCCTTCTCCAGTAGTATCCTTTTACACTGATCTCATCTTTTAACCTGCTGTCTAGCTCCATCACATGCCCTTCATCTAATGCCGGCCCCAACCACCTTCTTAAGCTCCGCTCCCTTAACCCTGGCATACCTAGAAAGGTCCATTTTCCTGTCATTTACATTTGAGTTGTTCATCTTCCTCAACACTTCAGCCTTGTTCACTCCTTTGTCATGCATCTTGAGCCTTTCGTTCTTCATTTTATACAAATTGATTTGTTTGTATTTTGGTAAACTATCTCTTGGCTTAAATGGCACCTTGTTCTATCTTTCCCTTTTTTTTTTATCCAAGAATGCATATATATTACTCATCTCAATTTAAGAGCCTACACTAGGTGCTAAGTAAGTTGTTCTTAGCCGTTTTGGACTTGCAGGGGTTCCTTTTTTGTTTGTCCTCGATGTTTGGCACAGGTTGTCGCATTTTCATTTTCCTCTCCGCTCAGCCTCATTTAGTTGCTTTAGAGGTGTAGATCTAATCCCTATATATTATGTGATATTTTACATCAGAAGCAAAGAACATGGAGAGATGACTACTATAAATTTACCTGTCCTTTTACATATTCTTTCGTAATATATGATGTTTGATATTAGGCTCAACCACGACCCTGAGGGTCTTTAAGTGGTCTCTTGTACTTCGCCAGTTGCCCTAAGACCTTAAGAGATTAGGTAATGGGCTTGACTCTAGCATAGCCCTCAGATCAACCACAACTTGTATAAGAAGAGAAAATATAACGTGTATCATGATTCGCTAGCAAAAACTATTAGGTTTTCTCCAACATAATTGTGGAATCAAATGCTAGTAGAAAGACTTGAACTTGACCTTGCAGAACCAAAACTTTAAAACCATGAACTATCAGTTGCTTCAAAATGTTTAGCTGCTTGCGAAGGTGGTAAGATTGTGTATCAAGATCTAACAATTTTTCAAATTAACTCTTAGCTTTATATGTCATTCCCATTTAGGTTCGATTCGGATCTCAATAAGATGATCAAAGATGAAAATATGTTGGCACTTACAGAGAGAGATCAGGTGTTGTTAGTAAAACCGAATGAACATATATATATATATATATATATATATATATATATATATATAAATTTATCTCAAGTAAACCAAACTGCAGAAGAAGATTTGTCAAAAGCTAATTCTTGGTAGTATGTCCTTAAGACAATTATGCACTCCTTACGCTGCTTAGACTTTATAGCACTTGTTTCTCAGGATACAATGACAACTATAGCAGCACTACAAATAGTATACTCAACGAACCAAATATAATACTCAGAACTCTCTCTAAATGAACTATGAAATGAATACTAGAAAATACTTGAAAATGCTTCGATTTGAATGAATCGAAGTGGCTGCCCCTTAGTCTATTTATAGGAGGGGTTAATGACTCTTCTGATGGGTCACAAACACTTGAAAAGGCCTGGGATGTTTCTGAAAAGGCATGACATGACATCCTTTGGTCAAAACGACGTAGTTTTGAGCCTTTGCAGAATGGGCGCTTCTGTTCGGGCTAGAAACGACGTAGTTTTGGGCCTTACTAGAAAGGGCGCTTCTGTTCGGCCAAACGACGTAGTTTTGGGGCTTCTAATCGAGAAGATAACACTTCCCAAAACGACGCAGTATTGATAATAAATAACACTTCTCAAAACGACACAATTTTGTTAATAGAACTAATAAAATAAAATTTAAATAAAAAAAGTTAAATGAATTTTGTTCAAAAAGTTATATACAATGACCAAGACCCACGAACCTCGAGCCACGAGCTCGGCCAGGTCGGTCGGCGGCGGTGCGCGTGTGGATTCGAATCAAGCTTTTGGCAAGGTCCTCTCTCCCCCACAAAAGTGGGGTGCCCCTTGGGGCCCAAACCCAAGAGCAACTTTATTGTATATAAATCAATTAATACTTTAGTTCTTAACCGATGTGAGACTTGACTTCCCACAAGTATTTATTCATTTCCAAGGGTGATCTTTGGGAGTTAATTTCTCATTCATTACACTATGGATTTGAGCTTCCAAATACTTAATTTAATCTACTCATGGAGTAGAGCACATTGATATGTGGATTCACTTCAAATAATTAATGAAACCCATTTCAAATTTAGCTCAAATTCTAACAATTCCCCACATTAATGAAATTGACTACCAATCGGCCTTTGCAAATGTTATGCAGACTCTGAGAGAGACAGAATTGGAAATCATCTATATAGAAAGAGGTGACTTTTGGCTTTGAACCTTCCCTTGTGAAAGACTATCTAGTTTACTAGTTGTCCAGAGAACATGATGTCTTGAATTGTTCAACCGTTTGTGTAAATCGAGACAATATTAATTCACACAGAATCTTTCCAGACATTATTTGGTTCTCAAGATTTTGTTCATTTCGGCCCCTAACAATCCCATATTTATGAGTGCTTTAGAGAAGTATAGCCTTATCCTTCTCATAAAATTGGCTCAGTTCACACTCATATATTTGATTCTTAATAAGAGTATCCTGCTATACCCCACTTGTTTATAATCATTAAAAGCATATCTTATCTTGAAAGCGCTCCAGGTATCACTATCTCATATCATAGGAATGAGTAGAAATTAATTTCTTCATAGTGATTTGGTTAAATCGTTCACAATTTAGTTGTCCATTTGAACCTAAATTTTGGGATCTCCAGTCAAGTAGGTTGGGTTTTCATCACGACGATCCTTAGTTAGAGGCTTTAAACCCATTCCCCTCGATGTTATTTCAAACCTTTAGTTAACGATATTTTCTTTAGACTTTATGTACTCAATAGACATAATGTCATTTGAGAGCAATTGTTTTATAGTATTGTGTCTACGACGAATATGTCTAGACTTACCATTATACATGCGACTCTATGCCTTTCCAATTGTTGATTGACTATCACAATAGATTCAAATAGGCGGCACATGTTTAGGCCACATAGGAATATCTTCTAAAAACTGACGAAGCCACTCAACTTCTTCTCCAGCCTTATCCAATGCAATAAACTCAGATTCCATCGTTGATCGAGCAATGCATGTTTGTTTAGAAGATTTCATGATACTGCTCCTTCACATAGTGTAAACACAAAACCACTTGTGGATTTAAAATCTTTTGTATCCGATATTCAGTTTGCATCACAGTATCGTTCGAGTACTGCTGGATATCTTGAGTAGTGCAATCCAAAGTTTTGAGTGTATTTTTAATACTTTAAAACTCTTATAATCGCTTTCCAGTGATCTTGTTTTGGATTATTTGTAAATCTACTCAACTTATTGACAACATATGTTATGTTAAGATGTGTACAATTCATTACGTACATAAGGCTTCCAATTATTTGTGCATACTCAGGTTGTGTATAGTGTGATTGTGATAATACTAACTCATCCGATGTTTTAGAAATTTTAATTCCTAATATTACATCAGTAACACCTATGTCTTTCATGTCAAACATATTATTTAACATTTTTTTGGTAGTTTTAATGATTTCATTATTACTACCCATAATGAACATATCATCTACGTAGAGACAAATAATGACAAACTCTTTCTTACTGTCCTTGACATACACACATTTGTCACACTCATTTATCTTGAAACCCTTTGACAATAATGCACTGTCAAATTTTTCATGTCATTGTTTAGGTGTTTGTTTTAATTCATAAAGGGACTTCACAAGCCGACAGACTTTCTTTTCTTGTCTTGAAACAATAAACACTTCTGGTTGTTTCATGTAAATTTCTTCTTCTAACTCAACATTTAAGAAAGTTGTTTTCACGTCCATTTGATGCACTTTAAATTATATATAGCTGCGATGACTTGTTAACATCCTAATTGAGGATATTCTTGTCACAGGAGAATAAGTATCAAAATAATCTAAACCCTCATTTTGGTTGTATCCTTTGATTACAAGTCTTACTTTATATTTGTTTATAGATTCATTTGCTTTCATTTAGACTTTATGTACTCAATAGACATAATGCCATTTGAGAGCAATTGTTTTATGGTAGTGTGTCTACGACGAATACTATACTTATCATTATACATGCGACTCTGTGCCCTTCCAATTGTTGATTGCCTATATCAATGGATACAAATAGGCGGCACAGGTTTAGCCATAGGTAAAAAGTGACGAAGCCACTTAGCTTCTTCTCCAACCTTATCCAATGCAATAAACTCAGATTCCATCGTTGATCGAGCAATTCATGTTTGTTTAGAAGATTTCCATGATACTGCTCCTCCACCTAGTGTAAACACAAAACCACTTGTGAATTTAGAGTCTTTTGTTTATGATATTCAGTTTGCATCACAGTATCCTTCGAGTACTGCTGGATATCTTGAGTAGTGTAATTCAAAGTTTTGAGTGTATTTTAAATACCTTAAAACTCTTATAATTGCTTTCCAGTGATATTGTCCTGGATTATTTGTAAATCTACTCATTGATAACATGTGCTATGTCAGAACGTGTACAATTCATTACGTACATAAGACTTCCAATTATTTGTGCATACTCAGGTTGTGATATGCTCTCTCTTTTATTTTTAGACAAATGTAGATTTATATCTATCGGTGTTCCCACAGGATTGCAATCATATTGATTGAATATCATGAGTATTTTCTCAATGTAGTATGATTGTGATAATACTAATCCATCCGATGTTTTATTAATTTTAATTCCTAATATTACATCAGCAACACCCATGTCTTTTATGTCAAACATATTATTTAACATTCTTTTGGTAGTTTTAATGATTTCATTATTACTACCCATAATAAGCATTTCATCTACGTAGAAACAAATAATGACAAACCCTTTCTCAATGTACTTGAGATACACACATTGTCCAACAATCTTGGATGTAGAAGAATTTTTCATGTATAATTGTTCTCCATTCTCAATTTCTTGATATGTGGAGAACATCTTCCTGTCAGAACACACATGATGGGTTGCTCCAGTATCTACCCACCATTCCTTGGGATTCTCAACCATGTTTACTTCAGAAACAACTGCTGAAAGGTTCATTTTAGAAATATCTTGAAGAAGACCATCCACTTCCGTTACATTAACTTGGGCGGACTTCTTGTTATGGTCTTTGCGTTTATGACAATACTTTGCCCTATGTCCGTGCTTGTCACAAATGTAACATTTGCCTTGGAACTTCTTATTTGTTCCCTGTTGAGGCCCATTGTCGGAGTACTTTCTCTTTTTAGACTTTTGACCTTGTTCCACCACATTGGCTTAATGTTCCACAAAGGTCCTTCGTGCTTTCTTCTCAGAAGCACTGTTATCCTCTTCCATCCTTAATCTTACGATTAAGTCTTCAAATTTCATTTATTTGCGTTTATGCTTGAGAAAATTCTTGAAATCTTTCCACATTGGTGGTAGTTTTTCAATAATAGTAGCAATTTGGAAAGATTCACTTAAGGACATACTTTCTGCATGTATTTCATGCAGGATTACTTGTAGTTCTTGGACTTGGTTGATGACAGCCTTGGAATCCACCATCTTGTAGTCCAAAAACCTGTCAACTACGAACTTCTTCGTGCCAACATCTTCCGTTTTATATTTTTTATCCAAGGAATCCCATAGTTCTTTTGCTGTTTTGAGAGAACTATACACATTGTATAATGTATTGTCCAATTCATTAAAGATGTAATTTCGGCACAAAAAATAACATGTTTCCATGCATCAATTGCGGCAATAACTTGCCTATCTATTTCATTCAGTATTGGGGGGTCTTCATGAAGAAACCTTGCTAAATTATGCCAAATTAAGAGTAGTGAGATAAAACATCTTTTGTTGTCAACTTTTGAATTATGTACCATTGAACCTTTCAGGTTTTTCTCCATGGTTTTTCTCCATGGTTTACAGGCACATTTGGAATTATTGGTGTAGAAGAAGAAGAACCGACTATTAGACCCGACAAATATGGGCCTAAGCCTGCTGGCCGCAGTAATGGGTCGCGGTGTTTTAGCTTCAGTAAATGCGGGCTGCTTTTGGTTCCCTGGGCTCAAGGAAGGCCAAGCATGGCGGTGCCGACCTTTTTTTAAAAAATGTTGCTACTTGTGGTTTGTGAGGCTTAAACACAAGACTTATAAGTAAATAAATAAGAGTTCAAACCAACTGAATTACAACAATTATTGATCCCTTTTAATTTTATTTGTAGAAATGTTAATTCCCTCAATATATCCTCTATATATCTTTACTCACGCTCACAAACAATTACAATTGCATGAACTTTCGAAATAGTTCTTCAATTTCAAAGTATAAAACTAATAATTATTAGTTTAAGTTAGATAATATTATTATAAAAATTTAAAATTATCTATATATTAGTATTAATTACAGTATTTATTATTTTTAAAAGTTAAATAAATTATATTAATTTTAAAGTATAATTTTAAAAAATCAAATTTGATTATATACTTTGAATTACTAGCAATATATAATTCGAATCAACCACTAATTTTTTAGATTGCAAGTCCAAAATCTGTAACACAATAATACAGAATATCTACTAACACTCCCCCTTAATTATACATTTGGAAAGTAAATTAATCATTTTCCCTTAATTATGCAATCCCCCTACTTATTTAATCCCCAAATCATGTCTTTAGAATAATATCTTAAATCCTCTAGAATATCTACTAACACTCCCCCTTAAGTTGGAGCATGTTTGAAAGTAATTTATAATACTATTAAAATTTTAATTGATTGAGATATGTAGTTAATGTAAGTAATTAGAATTATTGTTTATTATAAATTATTTTATTATTTTTAATATTTATTATTATTACTATTTTTGGTGTATCAAAATTTTGCAAAAAAATAAAAAAAATAAAGAAGAAGCTCATGTTAATCGGCCCAACCTGTGAATACTTGCCTCATAAATTCAAATTTCACCAAAACCGTGGCTATTTTGGCCCTACTACTGGTTCACGTTAAAGTTCACCGACTATAGTTAAAGAATCGGTTGCCATATTTATTGCAAATATATATAAATAGTAATTGTCTTTAATTGTTAGTAAAACTGAATGGACAAACTATATATATATAAACTTATCTCAAATAAACCAAACTGCAGAAGAAGATTTGTCAAGACTAGTACTTGGTACTATGTCCTTAAGATAATTATGTCCTCCTTACGGTGCTCAGAGTTGATAGCACTTATCTACCAGGATACAATGACAACAACCTATACTATAGCAACAATATTATATTCAACGAACCAAATATAATACTCAGAACTCTCTCTAATTGAACTATGAAATGAATACTAGAAAACTAGAAAATACTTGAAAATGCTTTGATTTGAATGAATCGTAGTGGCTGCCCCGAAGTCTATTTATAGGAGGTGTTAGTAACCATTTTGATGGGTCACAAACACTTGAAAAGGCATGGCATGACATCCTTTGGTCAAAACAACGTAGCCTTTGCAGAATGGGCTCGTCCGTTCGGGCCAGAAACGACATAGTTTTGGGGCGTCCGATCGAGCAGATAGCGCTTCCCAAAACGACGCCGTGTTGATAATAAATAACAATTCTCAAAACGACACATTTTTGATAATAGAACTAATAAAACAAAATTTAAATAAAAAAAATAAATGAATTTTGTCCAAAAAATTATATGCAATGACCTAGGCCCAGACCCACGAACCTCGAGTCACGAGTCCGGCCGACGGCGCGCGTTTGGGTTTGAACCAAGTCTTGGCTAGGTCCTGTCCTTCTACAAAAGCGGGGTGCCCTTGGGGCCCAAACCTAAAAGCAACTTTATTGTATATAAACCAATTAATACTTTAGTTCTTAATCGATGTGAGACTTGACTTCCCACAAATATTTATTATCATTTATAAAGTTGATCTTTGGGAGTTAATTTCTCATTCATTACTCTATGGGTTTGAGCTTCCAAATACTTAATTTAATCTACTCATGGAGTAGAACATATTGATATGAATTTTGCTCAAATTTTAACAGGTGTTTCCCTCAACGTTTCCAAGTATGACTAAGAGTTCCCTGATTTCTTAGAAGACTCACTGGGATTGTGACATTGTGTAGCTTAAGTCACGATTGCCCACTCTGTAACCTAAGATAAATACGAAGTAGGAGAAACCCCCAAGGAAGGCAGATTGGCAGAGGCCCTTGAGGAAAAAAAAATTCAAAATTAGTTATCAAAGAAAACAAAAACAATTAGAATTATGAAGTATCCTAAAAACACAAAGAAGAGGTAAGTGTTTGCTATTCTTAATAGTAGTGTTTTTGTTCTTTGGGACGAGCATGGTCATACTTAGATGTTTGTATGAAGCAATATTGGATGGAAGGAAAAGCCCATAAGTTTGTGATCATAGGGCAAAGAAACGGCCCTGGGACATACTGGTATATCCATCTCACTAGATAGATATAGGTGGGCCTTGTACAGATCCATTCCTACTGGTTCTCATGATCCTATTGTTTTGTGTGCTTGTTGGAGGATATCTAATCCTTTCTTGAAGCCCTCTTTTCTTTTTGTCACAATTTTAGTGTTTTGTGACGAAGAAATTGGTGGTGATACTTGTGAAAAGGACATTTGGTGTTGGTCACTAGCAAAAGCTATTGTGTTCAGTGCCTAGTGTAACTTAAGTTTCCTTGTTTAGGCTGAAATTTCTTCTAAATGGGGAGATTTTTTATTTTTATTTTTTTCAATGGATAAATTTTAGTAACCGGGAATATATCTACTGTTGAGTCAACTAGAGCCCATAAGTTGAAGGCTATGATCTGAATTCTGAATGATAAAATATATACGTTTGAAATTTATATTGAAGTTGTGAATCTTATCAACTTGGTACAAGTTGATGCAGATTATTCTATCCCAAGAGAAAAGCATTCAGAAACTTAATAAGCTTGTGCAGAGTCTTCAAGAACAGCTGGTACAGTGCAGGGTTATTAATGGGGCTGTAGTTGACACTTCGATCCCTTTTACTGAACTTCTTAATGAACTTGAGCAGCAGCAAATCCTTGAGGCTTAAGCTGGAAGACCATGTTTGTATTAATGTTTTGGTATGTGCAGCTGGCTAAAACCATCATTCTCTTTTGAAGTAAATTACGCCATTTGACATATATACCACAAGCTTTGATCATGTGTTTCTTGTCACTGTTTTGATAAGGGTAATTTAATTCCATTTAATTTTTCACTTTAATCATTGATTTACTGTTCTCTCGTATGCAACTGACTTGTAATTTGTATCCCAGTAATTTGGTTGAGCATGATATGTTAAAAGATGTACATATGGTAGTCTTGACATTCCAAACAAAGTCCAATACCCATATGATGGCAAATATTATTTAGACTAAAGCAATATAATATGGTGTGAACTGTTTATAGGTTGGATTTATTTAGTTGTGCACTAGATTTATTATTTTTGTTGATTATTTTAGCCTTGTGTTCTTCCTTACAAGAGCTGTAGTTTCTTCCCTTCTGTCTGATAAATTGCCATGTTGATATATAAGCATATACATATACATATAGATAATATATATATATATATATATATATATATATATGTATGTATATATCGATATTATTGTAGATATTAGCATTGGGTAATTGAGGAACATGTTGAGAACAGTCTTAACCTTTTAATTTACTTTTTCATGGGGTTTGTGAGAACTTTGTTTTAGGTTTGGGTCTTAAAGTTCAGTATTTGCAGTTACTGTTTTCAGCTAAATAAATTACGAGTGGGAGGAAAATTTTCTGTGTTGGCGATAAATAGCTTTTGAAAGCAACCTACAATTATACATAACCACTCTGACCTATCTCAGTTAATTCTTTCAACCCTTTTCTTAGATTTTCTTTATTATAATCATTTGCTACTTGCTAGAGAGAGAAGCTTTTATCACATTCCTCTTGAATCAATAGATGATGGAGGCACTGAAAGCAGTATCCAATATTATTCTATCCGGCTAATTGATGTTTTGGTTAATGTATTAGGGGTTAATTTTTATTTTAGTTATTGAATTTTTTTTGTTATAAAGACATTATTATACTCAAAAAATGTTACAAATTAGTCGCTACTTAACTTTCCGTCCAAAAAAATGATGGAAGTGCTTAATAGACTAATGTTTAACATGTCATATGAGATACTTTGAATATGTGGCTGGTGGGTCTCTTTTACATGGAGGGTTAATTGATGTTTTGGTTACTGTTTTATGGTTCGATTTTCATTTTGTTATTTTGGGCATCAGTTGTACTTTATGGAGATGGAAGCCTCAAGAATAAGTATCTTTAGTTTTGGAGTATATGGTGCAGTAGTAATGCCTGGGTTCTGGTCTAGGATTTAGTTAAGAATTATTCATTGGAAAGGTTTGCCATAATAAAATTGTTGGCACTGATAATGTCTGCAGTCATTATGTGATAGAAAGGATAGAGAGAAGGGGAAGAAAGAATAATACGTTCTTCCATTTTTCATGTCATCAACCTAGTTGCGAAATCAAATACCAGTTTCGTGAATTGAATCTTAGGATTAGGTACAAGCTTTGCATTGGACACCCTCACCCCCCTCAAAAAAATAATAATATTTAGTGATTATTATACCCCCACCCCTAAAAAAATTAATATTCAGTGATAATGTATACACCCTCAACTCTCAAAAAAATATTTAGTGATTATGTATACAATCTTGCTCCCACCCTAAAAAAATTAGATTAAGTGATTATATATACATTTCCCACCCTCAACCTCAACTCCCAACCCCCCAAAAAATAAAATACTTAGTGATAATAATAATTTATTTAATTGGATTATAATAAATGTAAGTTTGAAATTTAAAATATGAGTCTATTTATATTTGAACCATAACTACCGAATATGGGGTGGATGCCCATGGTTAGTGAATCTACAAATAATACCGATATTGCTGTGATTGGTGAATGTTTGGTCACAATTCGAGTCTTTGGAACAACCTGCGTATATCTGACCCTTCTATGGTTTCTTCATTTACCGTAGAATCACATTTTTTGTTGGATTAAATAAAAGGGCTAGATATTGTGACCTTGTTGTTTAGAAGAGAGGCTGGCTGGCTTAAACAAGAATTCTTTCCTTTCCTCCAAACAAGGGTGTAGTTAATCTCATGCATCTAACCGCATGGAAGTTGTTCCCCACCCCCATTATTCTATCCCGACAGTTTTTTTTTCTTTCTTCCCTCCATTATCTCAAATGCAATTATTATATAAACAGTTGAGTTGGGCCATGTGCATTGGGCAACATCAAACCCTAATCTAGCTTCTATCCATTAATTCCTTGGAAAAGTTGTTGCTTCATAACCATAATCATGACCCATAATCCAACCTTTCTTCCAATAAATCACGAGTTCTGCTATATATTGTGAAAAATTATGTCGAATTGCAACGTAAAATTTGATAGAATTATAAAATTAACCCAGTACATCGTAAATATACATAACTTGCAATAAAAAAATATACATATACATATATATATATATATATATACTATCATTTTTCTTCGTAAATCATTAATTTTCTAACTTTTCATTCTCGCAAGTTAACATAACCATGAAACCCCAAGCAAAACTCTTTATCAAAGCATTTTTCATACTTAAACGTGCCATCCCCTAATAAAAGGCCAAGGGAAATGTCAATTTTTAGGCCGAAACCAGATTAATTAAATGGAGTAGTGCTTGGAATAAGTACGAAATTTGATATAAACCCAACTTACTAAAATTTAATGGCTGTGAATTGTCGCAATAAGTATACTATACAGTATTAGCCCAACCGAAAATAAATAAATTGTGGAATTTTACTCAAACCATCACTAGAAATTGAATTCTGAATTGTGACAGTATTGATGGAACATTAGTATTCATTAACCTGACCTACCAAGTCATTATCCAGAGGTGGCTCATTGAAATTGGGCTTTATCTCAATATAAGGCCCATCACTCCATTATCCCAAACAATAAATTGTTTGTATAAAAAAGGTTTTTAAAAATTTCACATTATTTTATTTTATGATGTCAGATTAAATATACATTTATATAATTACACTACAGTTTTTATTTTTACTTGCACTTATTGTTTAGTATAAATAATTTCAACAACTTAAAAAATTAAGAAATATTATTATTATATATTATTCTACTCTTAAAGTGCAAAAGTTCGAGTTGCACTAATTAAGTAGAACATTTTCTTTTATTTATTTAGGTATTAAAAGTATGACTTTAGCCGTTTACATAGCTAGACAAAGTAAATAAATATTTAAATTTTGTATTATAAATAAAAGAAAATCTACTCCATTTTTTTGCACCAAGTCATGGATGCATGAGTCATGTGACAGAATATCTTGTAATGTGAACCAGGATTGCAAATTAAAATGTGTAAGATATTTACTATTAGGGAGTACTTATGGTTTTAATGGTCATTGAAGGAGCTCATAGGAAAATGCAAAGAAATTTATATACTACTAGTAGAGTCGTAGTAGTAGTAGTAATGGTTTTATCACAGTGGACATTTAATTAAAGTTGGTATTAATAGCACAAGATTTTAGTAATTGATTGTCCTGATCAGTTTCTTGATGGAGTTTGGTTGCCACCATGATCTGTTGTTAATGGTGTTTTGAATGCTCTTCTGCTCTGCCTCTATAAAACAACCTCTCTCTCTCTCTCTCTCTCTCTCTCTCTCTCTCTCTATAGCTCTCCATAAAGTTATTATTTTTTCTTTTTTTTTATCTTATTGGACGTCGTAAAAATATATAGTAAAACATAATAATACGACAGACAGTGGGTGTAAATTAAAAAATATAATTAATACACTTATTTGGTTAATTAAAATGTGTACTAACAACATTGCCTAATCAGTTCAATTAATGGAAAGATGTTAGAAAAAAGATGGGAAATTAATTGAAATGATGAAAGAAAAATTAATATGTAATTAATGTTTAACTGGGATTAAAAGTTAAGGTTGTGTTTCAACGTTTTATGAAAAATATTTTCTATTTTTTTTAAATATTTGGTGTTATAAAATGTATAGAGCGATACTTTAGATAAATCTTTTCAAAAATATTCTTTATATATATATATATAGAGAGAGAGAGAGAACGGATCTAAAATATCTCTCTTAAATAACATATTCCTCTTAAATAAGATACTATATATATAGTGATGATTCCACAATTTGTCGAATGCAATTGAAGATCACCATTTGTTGGTGAAATTTTTAATTATATAGAAATTTTTTCAAGGACGACACAATTGAATGTTGATAATAGCATGGTTTTAAAGGTGTTGTGTCTGGAATTTTTAATGGAGTTTGAATGCTTCTTCAGATGTGCTGCTATGTAGCAAGAGAGTTGTGAAGAAGTAATACATACATACATATATATATATATATATATATATATATATATAAATATAAAGGGCACAGATAATTACAGTCTTTCTCTGTATATCTCCTCCTCCTTCCCAATATTAGGAAGGTAATCTCAATATGTAGCTATGCTAGGTGTATCACTTAATGCAATTCAATGGGGGAAGTTGGATGTTAACTCTATTTTCATCAATAGGGGATATAATTAAATTTATGGCATCCAACCCTTCAACTTGCTTCATGCATGTATACATTTATTTTGATCTTTAAAAAATAAAAATAATTATGCTAGTAATTGCTTTTATCTTACTCCATGTCCTAGGTATATTATTATCAATTATACTCACAGAGTGAACTTATGCATCAACTACAACATGTACATAATGAAAATATTGATAGTTTTATGGTCAGAAAATAAACCATTAAAAAAATGAGTATCATTTTCTATAAAAATAATTAAAATAATGCTTCCTCTATTTCAAAATAGAGTTTTACTTTACTTTTATTAATATTAAATTAAAAAATTAAGATTTAAAAATAACAAATTTTATTACAGTAATATTTTTAAATTTGTTTATGATATTTACGATTTTATAACTAAAATCTTATTAATTCACATCAATTTTGAACTTTGATATTTAAAAAATTTAATTGAAAAAGTTAAAAAAGTAGTAGTGGCTTGTAAGACTCTTAGGGGGTGTATTCAATTAAAATTTTTAAAGACTTTTTTTTAAGTGATAGAATTTTGTAGAATTTGTGGGATTTTAATGACTTTTACAGACTTTAAAGACTTTTTTAAAATGACTTTTATAGACTCCATGAAATAAAGAATGATTTTTATAAACTTTTTTATCAAGACTGTGATAGACTTTTTGTATACTTCTAATATATCTTGCAATTTATATTAATTGTTAATTAGCCCATGTGTACAACCTCTTTCTTTTTTTTCATGAACAAGAGTAAATCTCATTATATTATTGTGGCATGAGATTTTATATATGTTGAAAGCGTTCACATTATTCTACTCATTTTATGATACATTTGGATACTTGGATACCAATAAAACTTTTAGAAACTACTGTACATAATACAAAAAAATTAAGCTCACTTTTCATTGAAGCTATATATCCCTTATGCGATATGCGCAGTATGCTTTTTTAGTAGAATATCAAACTCGCTTTTCACAAAATAATATGACAATAAAAATTTATATGATCAAAAGTTGCAAAACTTCATACATGTGAGTAAATTACCACCAAGTTATAGAAAATTTATCACAACTGGGTACCAAAAATCACCCATCTTTGTAATCACCAAAATAAACTCAAAATAATTCAAAATTTTTAAAAATTTCAAAACTATTACCCTTGTTACCGGCCATTGTTATTATTATGATCGACGTTTCTCCACATATCAGAAGCTATAATAGTCCTCCATTCATTAGCATTCTCTCGTTGTTGCTCTTGAGTTTCAAAAACTTGTTCCAAATATATTAACTCGAGTAGTGGTCTCAATGGAGCTATTATTCCCTTCAAAATCAATTTTGTTTCATTTTTTCTAAGCATTGGTGGACAAGGAAGCCTCCGTATTTGTTCCTTGAAATGGTAAGGATGGAGCATCGGTAATTCAATATTCTATTGATTGTTTTACTAATATATATATATATATATATATATATATATATATAAATTATTCTTAAGCTCACCCTTATTGAAATTTCACTTACTCGCATTTTTTTTTATAAAAAAAAACTTAAAATCACACCCAAAATACTTTTTAAAAAAAAAAATTCAATTCCAAAAATTATTATACATTTTTTATTAGTTGTTTAAAAAAAAAAAAAGGCAGGGTGAGCTCGGGGTGAGCTCAATAAGGGTGAGCTTAAGATCCTTTTCAGTATATATATATATATATATATATATATATATATATATATATATATATATATATATATATGATTCAGGTGATTGTGTGATTCATTAACCCAATTTTGCATCTTAAACTGCTAATTCTATTTGATGTGTGGACCTTTTTTATGCTACTTTAATATATATCAAAGAAAGTATGCTTTTTCCTATGATACACACCAATATATATATATATATATATATATATATATATATATATATATTTGTCATGCAGGAATACAACCACATGTTACATTATTTCACTATGATACACCAAAGACACTTAAGACGAATATGGAGGATGTCTCAAAAATTAACAGTAATTTCTTTCATTTAAAATGTTAGAAAACTAAAAAAAACATACACATACACATCATATATTTTTTTTTCATATATTATATATTCATAATCTTTACAACTGATATGAGAGTTTCATGATTTTATCTCACTTTTGTTGAACAAATGTCTTCCCTCTTTCTATTGGAAGCTTTCGAACGACTGCTTTTTTCCTCACCAATTTAAATTAGGTCTAGTTATTTGTTTACTTATTAATATATCTTGTTAATTCTCTTATTATAATAAATTCAATTATTTTTATGGCCTAAATTTTATCAAATTATTTATCCATCACATATTAATATTTATTAGCCCATATAAAATAAATAACTAATTTGACCCAATAAAAGATAAAGTCCAATTAATAACTAGTTTTATCCACCTTTGTATTTTTTTGGAAGTCTTTAGAAATCTTTAGACATGAGGTAAGACTTTGGATATGGGTTGATAGTTATAATTTTCTTCTAAAGTCTGTCAAACTCTACCATTTGATAGAATTCTTTAAAATCTATGACTTTTTGAATACTAAAATACTTTTATAGACTTTATAAAAATCTTAATTTAATACCACCTATCTTTTAAAGACATTAAAAAAGTTGTAATTGAATACCACTAAATTTTTATAAACTCTTTAAATGTCTTGATTGAATATAACTAAACTTTTAAAATTTTTAAAAGTCTTTAAAAATCTTAATTGAATACACCCCTTAATTCTTTTTTTGATGGTGGAGAAATAGATTTAAAATTACAAATTTACAATCCCGACCTGGTAGTGGTAGGAGGTGACATGTCACGCGCGAATCAATGTACTATTAATTACCAGTTCATTCAAGTTTTTCATTTAGAGCTGACTTTACCATGTTACTGCATAAATACCATGTTACTCCAATATTTATGGGTCAACAGTTTATACTGTGTTTGTAAATTATTTTTTATTTTTTTTAGCAGAAGGGAAGTGAAGGAAATGAAAAATAATTAAAAAAAAAATTAAATTTTATGTTTGTGACTTTTTTTAGGAAGGGATTTAGAAGTAAAGTTGATTTTATTTTTTACTCAACTTTTTTTCTCAAAAAGTAATGATTTGGAAGGATGTAAAAGTTAAATATTTTATATTACCTAAAGTAACCTTTCAAAATAAATTATGTCATTTATTACATTAATATCTAAGGATAATATAGTAATAATATAGTTTAAAAATAAAAATATTTTTCCTTTCATTTCTCTCTTTCTAAATTCACAAATAAAGAAAAATATAATTAAAATCTCATATATTCTCTTCCTTTTTAAAACTCACAAACATGACAATGAAAAATTATAATACATTCCCCATCCCATCCCCCTCCCTCCCCCTCCCTCCCCTCTATATTTTCTTTTTCCATCTCATCTCTCCAAACTTACAAACGCAGCTTTAATAGAATTCATCACCTGCATCCAGTTGAAAACACTACTCTCCGCCTTCTAGGTACATGGTACTTAACTAAGCCCAAACAAATGTATAGAACAGAAACGAAATAAAGCGGAAATCGGTAAAGATTTATAAATTGTTCAAATTTTATTCACAAAATTTATTGAGTTTGAAATAAGATTTTATTGTAGCTCGTTTAGCTACCTAGTTAAACACGATCTCTAATCGACCCTGAACAATTTGAAGTTTTCGAACGAATATGATTCGAGTATATATCAATAGAAAATTACAGTTCGAAGAAGTTTGAGTATTTATCTAATTTTAAAATTTGTTCATATTTGAATAATTTATATTTCGAATCGAGCAAGTACGAATCGAGCCGAAATATTTGAGATTAGCTTAAATTATTGATTTAAGGTCATTGATAATATTAATTAAAACAGCAAGTCTGTAGTCAAAATAATATAAGTACGGTTAAAAGTTTAAATTGTAGTTAAAATAATTGTAAAAGTGTTATTAATTAACAATCAAATTTATACAAGATTGTAAAATGATCATCATGCATTTTGAATTATGATAGGGTTTTGAACAAGAAATTGTTGAAAACAATCAACTCCATTTAATTAATTGGTTACATCAAATAGAAGTACGTTTGATTAATTAATTAGGTAAGCGTTACGTTAGACCGATCATTTTTTTGATAATGTCATGTGGAGTGCGTATTGTGATATTCGTTATGAATAGGTTTAATAAAATTAAAATTGATGTGACATGCATGATGCATATATATATATATATATATATATATATATATATATATATATATATATATATATATATAATTCATTTTCCTTGAATTATTAAGAAACAGTTTTAATAGTAAATGAGTTGCAACCACCAAGTCTGTAAATCCTAGCTAGCTTGTAAATATGCATGAATGAATGTGTACCAAAAAAATTACTACTCCATTAAATAGAGATGTAAATGATTCAAGTGAGAGTGAGAGTGAGAGGAAGAGGAAGAGGACTCCACACACATTCAATCCAATCTCATTGATTTTGGTTTTGGTTTTGGTACTTATTCTTAATGTTGTGAAATGAATAAATAGTTGTACCGATTCAGATGCTCGCTTTGATTAAAAATTCGATTCGAGTTCGACTTGAATATAAAATATCAAATATGACCAAATTTTAAAGTTCGATAAATTATTCGAACCTCCTCAAATTATAATTTTCTATTGATACTCGGATCATATTTGTTCGAAAAGTTCAAACCGTTCGGGCTCGATTCCAAATCGAGCCCGACTCGGTAGCTAAATTAGCTTCTATCAAACTTTATTTTATACTCGATAAATTTTATGAACCAAAATCGAAAGAACTCAATACCGGCTCGAATCTCGACTCGCTTTACAATTGCTACCTACTCTGAACTTTAGATCTCTTCTCTCTCTTCTGTTGTAAAACGCCGGCCGGCCGGCCAAATCAAGAAAGAGTAGATCATCATATTAACTTACTAATTTATTAATGTGCAGTATATTATATATAAGTAATAAGATTAATAAACAAGTGAAGTAAGTTGGTACTGAAAATGCATTCATTCACATAACTATATAAGTACTCTGATCCGGCCGGTGCTTTTATATTTCTTGTACTTCTCATATTTATTCAATACTTTAATGGTTTCTAACTATATTATGACAACATTAATTTAGGGCTCGAAAAAATTGAGGGAAAAGAGAAGGAGAGGAAATGAAATTCAAAAATGTATTTATTCAAGTTTAATTTTGTCGGATGGGATCCATTAGTTCTTCAATACTATATTGCACAAAAGTATATACTCCTTCCGTCCCTATTTAAATGACGTTTTAGAAATGAATATAAGAATTAAGATAATAATTAGAAAGCATTAAATATAGTACTCAATTGTCTATAATACCTTTAAATCATTAATTTATCATAGCACAAGAGTTTAAAGTAACAGAAAAATAAGTAGTTTTGTAAAAATTATCATTTATTCGAGAGCAGATCCTCGGTCTCCATTTTTTCTATCCCTCTTGTCTTTTACTTAACACTAATTAATTCTAAAATTAAATAAAATGTCAAGTGTTAAAATTTAAGTCTAAGGACTAAGAGGATTAGAATTTAACTAGAAAGCCTTTGAAAAGTTGTCATGTGAGCATCCCCTGTAAATCTTTTGAATACGTGAAATGGAGCTTCATGATACTTGAGGAGCAAAATTGGAATTGACTGAAAACTCTGGTATTAGTTTAAATTTAATTAATTGCTGCATTAATTTAAAAATAAACTTTTATTTGGGAATGTTATTATAAAATAAATATACTTTAGTTTAGAAATGAGGAGCCAAGAATTATTAAAATAATTCATTAAACCTAAGGGTAATTACAAGTTACAAGGTCTCAATCTTGAGCATCAAACTAGCTAATTAAAATCCTATTGACTTTAATTTTACAGGTTAATCTTATCTGTGATCATGTCCAGCTAGATATATAGGAGGGAGGGACCTTTGAGCGTATCAAATTGTCCTTATGCTATAACTAATAATAATATTTTTTTAATATTTTCTGATATTTATAATTTAATTAGCATAGACAATATAAATTTATTTTGAATTTAAAAATAATTTTTATCTTATAATTTCTATCACATGGGCAGTCTTATGAGTTGAAATATTTGACCCAATCATAAACATATGGAAGTATCCACCCAATTTGGTGGGACCATATTTATATTATTATCTCAATCCTTAAATGTAGTTTCTAATGAGAACAAAAACTTTCTAAAAAGGTTTCAGTCCTTCACGCCACTTATGCCTTAATATGGGGAAGTTAATTCCGACTTGATTTCTCAACCTACTCAATTAAACTATTATTCATTACCATACAAATTAATTTTTGAGTTTAAATAATGACATATTAAATTTTAAAATAATATAATTTATAAAAATTTAAAATAAAATAAAGTTTATAATTAATAATTTTTTATATATACTATACAATTCTCACTTATTTAAAATTTAATATGTTAATTAATCGTTTGACCTCAAAAATTAAATTATATCTCTAATTTTGAAATGAATGGAGTAATGTTTCAATGTACTCGGTTGATAATATATAACTCATAATTTTTTTTAGAACATGTACTAAATATTGATGTACGTCATAAAACTAAAAATATTCATTTTATCCAAACAAATATATATTGGATAAAATTTTGATAATTGTTCTACCAACATTTAACATTTTAAATAAATTATTTTTATTTTAACAAAATCGATCGATGACCTTATATTAATATAATCAAAAAATTTAAGGATACTGTGTGTGTGTGTGTGTGTATATATTTCGATCATTGAAGTCTATAGGTACTAAAAAAAAGAAGTCCAAGTAAAAGAGGAGTTCTAAGAATTAGGCAATCACAGTATCACTGTCTTATAAGTTATAACTCATAATTTATTTATTTTCCATACCTTAATTGAATAAGGAATAATCATATATATATATATACACTAGAATAAGAGTAGACCCTCTTGTTCCACACAAAAGATCTTCCTTCATACACCAATCTTTTTAATTTGTTCCAAGAGAAATTAAAGGTGTTTTCATTTTATTGAAAATAATATGAAATTATATAATTACAAATTTGTCGTTGTAATCTTAGTATAATTAATGACACCATTATTAGCCTACCAATTTATTATATATTTATAGAGAGCTAGACATAAAAGTAAAAATATAATTAATATATATAAACATAAGAGGGTGCATGGTGACACATTTCCACCAACATATAAGAATCGTTTCGCACTACATATATTTTATGTGCATGCAAGCACGGATATGTACGTTCTCATTAGAGACAGATTTTTTTGAATTGAAAACTGAAATAAATAGCTCAAGTTTATCGAGTTAAACAGCGAGAGCTTTAATTAATACATTATACACTGTCCGTGTACGTGTTTACTTCTTTTTAAAATAGTAATGATTAAAGTTTTTTTTGCCTTTTCTAAATTTAATTTCCGTCCTCTTAAATTTATTTTTATCCCCTATCCCTATACTTATATAAATAAAAAAAAATCCTCCAATGACGATGAGTATCATTCAACTAGGACCCAAGAATGTATTACATTTACTGTATTTTATAAAAAGAGTTTTGTTGGTTAACTTTTTTTATTTTATAAAAAATATATTTTTAATAATTATATAAATTTTTTATTTGTTATCATAATTTAATTATCATGATATCACTCCAAAATGCATATAATATTTTCTCAAAACTGGAAAAGAAAAAAAATTACATTATTCCACATAATAAGCGTATAGGATGTTTTCTTAACGTCTCCATTATCAGCTCACATCGAAGTTCGAACATGACTGGAGTATAGCTATGATGGACAAAAGAATATTATAAAAAATAATTTATAAAATGATATTATAAGTTGTAATTAGTTGATGATTAATCATGTATGAGTGAAAATAGTGACAATAATTAATTATAATTAATCATATTATTTTATATCTATCTTTAATAATCATTTTTAAAGAAATTGTTAAATTCATAACAGAAATTGTTATTTCCACAACAAAAGTGTCGCTATAGATCTTATAGCGACGATTTTCACCATCGCTATACATTTACAATAACACTTTTATTGTGAAAATAATAAAAAATATTATAATTTAACAAAATTTCAAAGTATTACTAATAAAAACATTATAAAATTTCTCGCTCATATATATATGGTGCTAGCTGTGGATGTGATGCATAATTTCTCGCGTGTCCAGCTTTGACTTGTCTTATTTTTTCTAAAAGTAAAATAATGCGACACATAATTATAATAACATTCATCTCTTCTGTAATTTTTTAAGTAATAATTAGTATCTCTGTAAATTTTTAAAGTTGATTAAATAGATAAAGTTACATATTTACTCTTGTGTGCTATTAAATTTTAATTCATGAATAATATATATGTTTAATTATCATTTTTAATATAATACGTTTTAATTATAATTTTATTTGCAATTATGACTATCTCATTCAAATTATTGATAACTTATAAAAAATTTAATTTAGTTTGATTAACACATATTTTTTGATAAGTGATACAAATATTAAGAATTTTAAATTAAATTATTAATTGAGTTTTTCTAATTAGAGTGATTGAGTATGTTGATTGTTTAGTTTTTGGTGTTTAACAACAAATATTATTATTTGAATTCTTAATTTCATATTATAATTTTTATTGTTAAATTTTCTTGAGTATATGTCAAAATTTGGAATGTTAATGATATTGATTACATTTTTTAATATACAACTGGTGTTGTTTTGGTGTAATGTTGAATAAAAAAATATAGTAATACTTATTATTACCTTTATCTTGTAAAAAGATTTTTCTTTCAATATATTTTTCTTTTTTTGAATAACAACATTTTTCATTTTTTACTATAAATAATTATGTCCAAGTGTGCCTTATGTTTAGTTTAATATTTGAGAAAAATAATTAATATAATTTTAATTTAATACTTTTTATATGAATAATAAGATTCATTTTGTAATAATAAGTTTGTTTTATATAAATTTTAATATTTGGGAAAATAATTATATTTTTTGCGTTAATTTGTACTTTTATGGATATTAAATTTTACTTTTAATTACAAAAAAAATATATTTGAATGCATATTACGTACCTTTTAATTTTTGAGAAATTTAATTAGCAAAAAAATGTATGAATTTATTTTCGAGATAAAATGAATATTTATTATTTTTTTATATTTATGTTATTTATTGCACAAGTTCATAATTTAATTAATTTGATCGGGTTAAGTAAAAATTATAATATATTTATTTATATTTAGTAGATAGATTAAATATTATAACTTGAAGTGTGTATTAGACATTATATTAAAAATATTTTTAGATATTAATTGATCAACCACACTAAAAATAATGAATGTTATATATTATTGACAAGATGGATATTAACTGTTATTTAAAAATTTAGAGGAACGGTTAGTGTTATTATAATTATCTATAGAAGGTGTGAGTGTATTTTACTCTTTTTGAAATCATGGGATATATTGGTATCCTTATGTGTGTGTTTATATATATATATGAGGCCGGATCAGGTCCGTACTTTTGGACCGGATCAAAATTCGGACTTTTTTTTTATTTTTTTTAAAACAACTAAAAAAATAAAATAAAAATTATGGAATTGAAATTTTTCCATAATACAGTGTTTTGGGTGTGATTTGAAAGACGTATAACAACAAAACATGTATATACAGTTTGTGCAGATCGTATCTTTATATTTTTAGTATAGGTATTCAAATCACGCCTCAAAACATTGTATTATGGAAAAATTCGATTCTATAAAATATTAAATTTTTTTTTTTAGTTGTTTTAAAAATAAAAAAAATGGGTCTGTTTTTGATCAAGTCCGGGAGTCCGGACCTGATCCGCGCTGATATATATATATATATAGCAGATTGTACCACTATTTTTTGGTATAGGTATTTAAATCACGCCCAAAACATTGTATTATGAAAAATTTTCAGTTCTATAAAATATTAAAAAAAAAAATTTAGTTGTTTTAAAAAAAAAAAATGGGTCTGTTTTTGATCAAGTCCGGGAGTCCGGACCTGATCCGCGCTGATATATATATATATATATGGGATTCCATCCACAAGAATCGTATGGTTGTTGGAAAGAACCCTTTTGGCCCAAATTGGCCTAACCTATAATGAACATTACTTAGTTTTTTTTTTTTTATAAGTTCAAGCATGTTGTAGCAATTACGGAATAAAAAGATTGCTTCCCAACAACCGGATTCTTTGTGGATGGAGAATCATATATATATCATGGTAGAATTAAATTTCATAACCTCTTTATTTATGCATGATCATGTTGATATTATAAAATAAAGCTCAAATTCTGTAATCGATCACGTACAGCACGATTAGAGAGCCACCTAGACATGTTTACTTTGACATGCACGTCTATTTAATTTTTATTTAGATTGATTTGTCGTTCGATCATATATATATAGCTAGGCTAGTAGCATTACACACTAGCATAAATTAAACCAATTAAAGAGGTTGACTTTCTTTGAAGAATTACTCAATTTACAAAAAGGCCACACAAAAAATCAAATTTTTGCTGTAATTTATGTATTAATTATATTTGAAAATTACTACTAGTATATAATAACAACAACGTACAACACAATCTATAATAATATTTTTATTGTTGTTATTATTATTATTATTATTATTATTATTATTATTATCTTCGCTCATACATCTAAATGGTCTACTTACATCGTTGAACAAGTTGTATTGACGTTGCAAATAGTCAATACCCCCAAAATAAGCAAACTAGTCGTAGTGGTAACTAAGTGGAGGGTGGCGACCACAATTGTAATTTATTTATTTATTTTTGTTGGAAAGCAATATATATATATATATATATATATATATATATATATATATATATATATATTATCAAAGAAAAGCTTTTGTATTAATTCCTTTAAATTAATTAAATCACAAAACAATATAACCTAAAGCAATTTCATTCACCAAAAATAGCCTTTCATTCCAATAATTTTAACATAAAATTAAAATGACCCATCTTTTAAAAAAAAAAAAAAACATGTCTCCACGACATAACTGGGGTGCTTTAAATACGTACTTAACCAATATGGGCTTATAATAGCCTAGAATTAATGAAGAACCTTCAACCCTGTCTTGGCATTTGTTGGCCCTCATAAATCCCCCCAAAGTTTATTTTTTCTTATTTATTTATTTATAATGCTACATGTGAAGAGTTTAAATAATTACAATTTTAAGATTTGATAATATAAAGAAAACAAAACGTATCCCTTAATATTTTCAAATGAAATTAATTAATTATTTTAGTATTTAACAAGGGAGTGCTATAAATCTACCTTCTTAATTACTAGTTTTACTTTAAAAAAGAAGAGCGCAGTAGCAGTAGCAGGGTGTCTAATTACCCTTTAATTTGAAACTCTGTCCCGATTTGTGAAGACAAAAATGTCCTCCAAAAGGAAGCATACGTACCTGAAGCCACAGTGATACAATATTAGCCTCTGTTGGACTTGGCCATGCCCATAGGATATCTCTCTATGCTGGTGGTGACCAAATAATTGGGCATTCGACGGGCCCATTATTCTATCCCATGACTCATGAGTCATGTCCATATATATATATATATATATATATATATATATATACAAAAATGATCAAGTAAGAGATTCTTTACTTTCTTAAAATGAGGGATATTTTTTTTTTTTGCTTTTTTTTTTTAAAACAACTAAAAAAAAATTTAATATTTTATGGAACTGAAATTTTTCCATAATATAATGTTTTTGAGGCGTAATTTGGATACTCATACCAAAAAAATATATATACAGTCTGCTTGCACTATATACATACCTATTTTGTTATCGTATCCAAATCACATCTAAAACAACTGTATTATATAAAATTTCGGCCCATAAAATATTAAACTTTTTTTAGTTGTTTTAAAAAAAAAAAGTCCCTCATTTTAAGAAAGTAAGAGGATCCTACGAGATCCGGACCAAATATATATATAGGGTATCCATCCACAACAATCGATTGTTGGGGAGCAACCCATTTTTGCCCAAACTCAGAAGACAAAATTTTTTTTAAATAAAAGGAATTTCCTTTATTTATTATTTTGAAATAGTAAGGGTTGATTTGATTAATGTGGTTAGTTATGGGTAAAATCATAAATTTTACAAAATAAGCAAGTGGTGATATAATATACATTATTGCCGGAGAATATTCGTTTTGGTGCGTGGAATATTAGATCTTTGTCAGAGAATATTCGTGCGACTGGTACAAGAACAAATATGTGGGCCCCATAACTGAAAGCGATTGGAGGAAGAAAGCGACAAAAATAAGTTGTTTAAAAATAACGGCAGTAGTTATTACCGTTTAATTGTTGGAATACCGGTGGTTAAAACACGAGAATACGCGTTATCGCACGCGATAGACTTGTGATTGCACCAATTATTGATTCTTACGTAAGAAGGCACTTTACTCAATAATGGTTACGATGAATTCTTGCTCAATATTTTATTTTATTGATTCAATAATTTTGCGTTGATATTTTATATTGTTGTTGTTTCAATAATTGTCATTACACGTATTTTCATTATCGAACCAATAATTCATATTATCCGAATAATATTATTAAATAACATTATTGGTAATGTCTAGAAAGTTACATCTCAAGGAGAGGTTTGGTCACCTAATTGCTGGCGTGAGTAAGGAGAAATTCTTATTGAAAGCCCCTTTCTCTGAACCGCCTGGTTGTCAATATTGTGATTCGTAATATTATTTGTGAATAATTAATTATTGATTCATACGATAAGGAAAATATTGATTTTATGAGGATATAGATGGAGAAAATTTTTAATGTGACAATTGTTGAAAATTAATATTTTATCTTTTTCTGATAAAATAATTCATTTAAATATATTATTTTAATAATATATTAACGATGATATTTTTACGATGAATGTGGGATATATGAGTATATGTGGAGGACGAGTATTTTTGTTGTAATAAATGTTTAAAACATGTTAAACATGTCGGTGGACCCCATTTATTGACTGAAATTTGATTATAGCTTTTGTAAAATCGCTTCTGCTTTGTGGATTTTGGCCAATTTTTCATTTGGAATTTGGAAAAACGTTCTTCCGCAAAGTTCAGAGAATTGAATTTCCTATAAAAACACGAGAGATTGAATTTTCTCGATAAAAGGGCTATTTATTATGAATTATTGAAGTTCAAATAATTGATTTTTGGAAGTTTAAAATATTTTAAATTAGAAAAACGATTTTTTTTTTTTTTTTCTAGAAGGTTGGTATGTGTGAATTCTTCGAGATTAAGATTTCAAGGAATACGCATAATATTTTTTATATATATTAATATTATATTAAATTTTACGCTTTGGTGTTCTAAAGAATTTCCTATAAATAAAGTCTTAGGTTAAATTGAAAATCACACGTAAGCCGAAGTTTTTTCTCTCTATAGTATCGAGTTTATTCTTGTGAGTATTTTGAGTATACTTTGAGTATTGCTATATGTCTGGCAAGTTCAAGTCATAGCTTTATATCCGGTGTTTATTTAGAAATCTTGTCTTTTCGAGGTAAGTGGATGTTATTTTCTTCTCAAATGATATTATTTCTTCAATATCATTATCTTAGAAATATTGGTTAAAATTTTTATCAAATTCGAACTTTTTTCATATCGGGGTTCTTATTCACGAAAGTTCTTATTCATGAGTTCTTATTCACGATTCTTATTCAAGAAGTTTCTTATTCACGATTCTTATTCACGAGTACTTATTCACGAAGCGTGAAGATGTTTTTTTTTGAAATTTCTATCTTTTGGTGTGAGTTCCTATTCGTGTATACTCGGACTATTCACGATATCGACCTTTATTCACGAATCGACCATTATTCATCTGAAAATGAAATTTTCCTTTAAAAGTCAAAATATCTATTCTAGATACTAGCTTTGATTGTATCCATGTTTTGATCATTCTTGAATTTTACACCACTATGATTATTTTTGAGGTATTTTGGGCGTGGATAAAACAAAGTACGAATCCTTAATCCTTAATCCTTGTCATTTTGTTTTCTTTGGATTCGTTTTTTAAAATATTTTCATCATCCTCGGTCTTAAATGATGATATTATTGAATATCTTTGGCTGTGGTGCAAAAGATGAATGATTTATGATGAATATCTTTGGCTGTAGTGCAAATGAATGATTCTGATGAATATCTTTGGCCGTAGTCAAAGATGAATGATTTCGATGAATATCTTTGGCCCGTAGTCAAAAGATGAGCAGTGTTGAGATGAACATAATGACCGATTGATTAATATCTTTGGCCCGTAGTGCAAAGATGAACAGGTGTTTAGATGAACATGACCGACTGATGAATATCTTTGGCCTGTAGTGCAAAGATGAATATTTGATTCCAGATATATATTGATTGATGTTACAGGGATAAAATATCAACGATGAACTTTTAAATTCATATATAGAAGATAGTAGTTTGCATTCTCTACTTAACTCTTCTAATGAATTGTTGTTTCCGCTGCGAAGATTGATTTAAAACTGGTTGTCTATTGTATTCTATTAGATTTTTCCCTGTTGGAGACTAACGATAATTTGTTGTATATTATCTTAGTCATAATATTCTTTCTTTGGGCTAGTTTTTCACCCTTTTCCTTTTTGTTCCATTTTTTCTTCGAGGCGATAATGTAGCGAAGTCTTTAGTCGGGGTATGGAATGAAGGTTCTAGAGAGAGTTGTTTAGTAGTCCTCACCACCATTTTTGTAAAATAATGTATCAATAATTATGATGGGGATTTATTTGCGTGTGGATATTATACTAGATGGCAATATCGTATTTAAACTCACGATTTATATGTTGTAATAATAAAATTGTAGTTATTTACGTACCATGTATTTGGCGACTTCGAATGGGTTGGATGGAATGGACCTATTTTGGGGCGTCACGGTTGGTATCGAGCTTAGAGGATATGATCTCGGCGCGGAGATCGGGGAATAGAACTAGGAGGGAGAGACGAGTAAATCCTTGCTAAAGTGTGTCTACCTAAGCTTATTTGTTAGTTAGTCAAGTATATAGGGATATTATGTGATATATTGATTTCTTAATTAACCCTTGTTTTATGACGTGATTTGAGAATGTCGAATTGAGAATATTATGAGTGAAAATGAGACCGTGGAGATGCTCATCTTTACCAACGAGGAGAAGCGTGCAACAAAATTTGGCAATGTACCTCCGTAAACAACACCCACCGAGCGAGCATTGATAAACGACGGGATGTTTAGAAGTTTTTGCGATTCATGCAAAATCGAGACGAGGAGGGACACGTGCACAAAATACGGTGGAAATGATAACAACGCATTACGATTTATCACTACCCAAACGATTCAAAGAGTTAGGACCACGAATTTAAGGAAAGCGGATCCGATCATGGCGGAAGCGTGGGTCAAACAAATCACCAAGATATTCGATGTCTTGGGATGCGGAGAACGAAGGTTCCATTCGCCACCTTTATGTTCCATGGCGGCGGGACTTTCTTTGGTGGAGATCTGTGAAGCGTACCCATCCAAATTCTTATTTCAGCGTGTCTTGGGAGGCGTTTCAAAAAACTATTTAATGACAAATACTTTCCGAAAGTGTTCGTCATATGGAGGAAGTGGAGTTTATTAAACTGGAGCAGAACAACATGACGGTGTCTCAGTACGAGGCGAAGTTTGCAGAGTTATCCAGGTTTGCACCTCATTTGGTGGAAAATGAGGAACGAATGACGCGTATGTTTCTGAGGGGGTCTAAAACCCGAGATTGACAATATCTTATCTCTCATAAATTTTCTTTATATTCGGATGTTGTAAGCAGGCTCAATTATTTAGGCGTGATACTTGAGTATGTTCAACTGGGGACCACAACTGTGGTCATATCGGATGGCGGAGATCATCAAAACGATGATAACCGGTGAGGGAGGAAAGAATACGGACAAAGGGCGGTAACCACTCGGGTGGTAATCGTGGCCATGATAATAGGAGAGGTGACTCAGTGGACATTTCAAGAAGAGAAGGTTCAACAATAACCATGTGAAGACGTCGGCACAAAGAAGAATCGGTGGTTCAAGGAGGAGAAACGACCCCCGGTCATATCTTTATAAATGTGGGAAAAGGGACATATCGGTCCAAGCGCCCACAACCCAGTTCGGGTATGCTATAATTGTGGAAAGGAAGGACATATAGCTCGAGAGTGTACTGGTAGCAAAACCAAGTCCAATGAGGATGGTGACTTAAAAGGATGTCGAGAAAAGTCAAAGTCAGCGGTTCTAGAAAGCGTTTGTCGCGTGGCCATTCAAAAATCACGAGGAACCGAACGAGTTTAGCTTACGGGTTAGTTAATTATAAATTCTTTGAAGTTTATACCTTATTAGATAATTTGGTTCTACCCATTCTTTTATCTCTCTGCTTTTCATTTCAACGTTTGAATTTGACTACGGAGAAATTAGACTTTGACCTATCTGTGGAGACTCCGTTAAGAGAAACTTTTATTACATCCGTTGTTTAGAAATCTTGCTTGATTCAGGTTGGCACTATCACATTACCCTGTTAACCTTATTTCTATAGGAATATTTGTTTTGATGTGATTTTAAGGTTAACTACTCATCATGCCAAAATTGATTGCTTTCGTAAGGTTGTTAGTTTTCATATTCTTAAGCAACCTGTTATTCGAATTCAAGCAACCAAACCATTGAAGTCAAACTCTTTCATATTAAATTATAAAGCCATTTGTTTATTGAAAAACGAATGTCAAGCTTTCTTAGTCCATGTTATGGATTTGAATAAAGACACGTCAGATTTGAATAATATTCTGTTGTTATTTATTTTCCGACGTATTTCTGAAGAATTTCTTGGCCTACTCGGGAGCGTGATATTGAATTTGTATCGACTTAAAATCAAAAGACAAAACCCATTTCTAAAATCTCATATCGAATGGCTCTATTGAACTTGAGGAGTTAAAAACCCAATGTAGAAGTTGATACGAGCCTCTATCTGGTGACTTCGCTTTGTGGAATACGTTGAAGCCGGACTCTCAAGTAGAGGATGCCATATTCGTGTGATAAAGGCTGATAGGTGTCATTGTAATGTCTTATCCAAGGTTGGGATATGAGTCGCGATTGAGAACAACCTAAGTCAGTAATCGAAATATGTAGCTTTTCAGAAGCTTAGTTGGTTATTATCGGAGATTCGTTGAAGGATATTCTCGAATCGCTATTCCATTAACACAAATTGACTTCGTAGAGATACAAAATTCGAATGGAGCAAAGAATGTGGGAAGAGCTTGAAGAACTTCGAGGAGACTCATTTCAAAAGACGTGTTACGACCATGCCATCTGGAAAAGCGAACGTGGTAGGCGGCGTGTTGAGTAGAAGATCGATATAAATCTGAGTACGATATTGTCAAAAACTAATTTCGTATAATTTATAAATAATAGAGATGGAGATGAAAACTCTAGGTACCCACGTGATGATATACGAGTATAATCGACTTTAATCGATAAAGTTAAAAGCACATTCAAGCTACACACCTTTGGTGATGAATTTGAAGAAGGAGGTGCAAGAAGTTGTTATTTTAAAAGCGAGAATCGGTGAGGTGAGGAAAACTCAAACCTTGATTTATTAATCCATTTGAAATTCTCGATCGAATAGGAACTCGTGGCCTATAGACTCGTTTTACCGCCAAGTATGACGCGTGTTCATAACGCGTTTTCACGATCGATGTTACGTAAATATGTGGACGACCCAACCACGTCATTGAAAGTTAGAACCAGGACAAGATAGTAGAAGACTTAACGACGAGGAGGTACTGTCAAGATCTTGGATAGGAAAGAACATGTCCTATGTCTGAGAGGTTATACCACAAGTTAAAGTTTTGTGGAGAAACCATGCTATTGAGGAAATAACACGGGAGTTGGAAAGCGAAAATGAAAGCGAGGTATTTTCATCTTTTCGAAACACCAGGTACGTACGTCAATTTCGAGGACGAAATTTCATAAGGAGGGGAGGTTGTAAGACCCCGAAATTATTTTAAAATAAAAAGGAATTTCCTTTATTTATTATTTTGAAATAGTAAGGGTTGATTTGATTAATGTGGTTAGTTATGGGTAAAATGCGCAAATTTTTACAAAATAAGCAAGTGGTGATATAATATTCATTATTATGCCGGAGAATATTCGTTTGGTCGTGGAATATTAAATGCTGCCGAGAATATTAAATATTTGACCTGAAGCAATGACCATGTATGGGCCCCATGCTGAAAGCGATTGGAGGAAGAAAACGACAAAAATAAGTTGTTTAAAAATAACTTGGCGTAGTTATTACTGAGTTTACTTTGTTGGAATACCCTTTATTGGTTAAAACACGATGTCTGGCGTTATTGCCAAGATGATACACGGTATTGCACCAATTATTGATTCTTACGTAAGAAGGCACTACTCAATAATGGTTACGATAATTCTTGTCAAAAGTATTTTATTTTATTGATTCAATAATTCTTTGCGTTGATATTTTATATTCTTTGTTGTTTGATAATTGTCATTACACAAGATTTTTCATTATCAGAACCAATAATTCATATTATCTGAATAATATTATTAGATAACATTATTGGCAATGTCTAGAAAGTTACATCTAAGGAGAGGTTTGGTCACCTAATTGCTTGCGCAAGATGAGGAGAAATTCTTATTGGAAAGCCCCTCTTTCCTGAGGGCGCACGGTTGTCAATATTGTGATTCGTAATATTATTTGTGAATAATTAATTATTGATTCATACGATGAGGAAAATATTGATTTTATGAGGATATAGATGGAGAAAATTTTAATGTGACAATTATTGAAAATTAATATTTTATCTTTTTCGATAAAATAATTCATTTAAATATATTATTTTAATAATATATTAATGATGATATTTTACGATGAATGTGGGATATATGAGTATATGTGGAGGAGGAGTATTTTTGTTGTAATAAATGTTTAAAATATGTTAAAACATGTAAATTGGACCCCATTTATTGGTGAAATTTGATTATAACTTGTAAAATTGCCCGTTTGTGGATTTGACCAATTTACATTTGGAATTTGGAAAAACTTTCTTCTGCAAAGTTGTAGAGAATTGAATTTTCTATAAAAACTCGTGAAATTCGAATTTTTCTGATAAAAGGGCTATTTATTATGAATTATTGAAGTTAGAAGCTCAAAATAATTAATTTTGGAAGTTTAAAATATTTTAAATTAGAAAACGATTTTTTATTTTTTTTCTAGAAGGTTGGTATGTGTGAATTCTTTGAGATTAAGATTTCAAGGAATCGCATAATATTTTTATATATATTAATATTATATTAAATTTTTTACGCTTTGGTGTTCTAAGCGATTTCCTATAAATAGGTCTTTGGGTTAGAATTGAAAATCACACCGAAGCTGAAGTTTCTCTCTCTATAGTATCGGCGTATTCTTGTGAGTATTTTGAGTATACTTTGAGTATTGCTATCTGATTGCAAGTTCAAGTCATGCCTTTATATCCAAAGGTTTTTATTTAGAAATCTTTGTCTTTCGAGATAAGGGATGTTATTTTCTTCTCGAATGATATTATTTCTTCAATATCATTATCGAAATATTGGTTGGAAATTTTATCAAATTCGGAAATTTTTCATGTCGGGGTTCTTATTCACGAGTTCTTATTCATGAGTTACTATTCACGAATTTACTATTAATGATTCTTATTCACGAAGTCTTATTCACGAAGCGTGAAGATGTTTTTTTGTGAAATTTCTATCTTTTGGTGTCGGGAGTTACTTATTCGTGTATCTGGCCTTTATTCACGATATCTGATACTTATTCACGAATCGACCTTATTCATCGAAAATGAAATTTTTCCTTCCAGTCAAAATATCTATTCTAGATACTAGCTTTGATTGTATCCATGTTTTGATCATTCTTGAATTTTACACCACTATGATTATTTTTGAGGTATTTTTGGGCGTGGATAAAACAAAGTACGAATCCTTAATCCTTAATCCTTGTCATTTTGTTTCTTTGGATTCGTTTCTTTAAAATATTTTTCATCATCCTCGGTCTTAAATGATGATATTATTGAATATCTTTGGCTCGTAGAGCAAAGATGAATGATTTATGATGAATATCTTTGGCACTGTAGTGCAAAGATGAATGATTTCGATGAATATCTTTGGCCCGTAGTGCTGAGATGAGCAGTGTTGAGATGAACATGGTAGATTGATTAATATCTTTGGCCGTAGTGCAAAGATGAGCAGTGTTTAGATGAACACGACCGATCGATGAATATCTTTGGCTGTAGTGCAAAGATGAATATTTGATTCGGATATATATTGATTGATGTTCGAGGATAAAATATCAGCGATGAACTTTTAAATTCATATATAGAAGATAGTAGTTTGCATTCTTTACTTAACTCTTCTAATGAATTGTTGTTTCCATTGCAAGATTGATTTAAAACCGGTTGTCTATTGTATTCTATTAGATTTTTCCCTGTTGGAGACTAACGATAATTTGTTGTATATTATCTTAGTCATAATATTCTTTTCTTGGGCTAGATTGAGCTCACCCTTTTCCTTTTTGTTCCATTTTTCTTCTCGGGGAGGCGAGAATGTAAAGTCTTAGTCGGGTATGGAATGAAGGTTCTAGAGAGAGTTGTTTAGTAGTCCTCACCATTTTTGTAAAATAATGTATCAATAATTATGATGGGGATTTATTTGCGTGTGGATATTGTCAGATGGCAATATACGTATTTAAACTCACGATTTATATGTTGTAATAATAAAGTTGTAGTTATTTACATACCATGTATTTGGCGACTCGAATGGGTTGGATGGAATGGACCTATTTTAGGGGAAATCACCTGGCCGTATTTACAACTGTGTGACTTATAAAAAAATAAAATTTATAACAAAAAATTTGAGCCAAAATGGGTTGCTCCCCAACAATAGGTTGTTGTGGATGGAATCATATATATATATATATATATATATATATGGGATATGATCCATAGAATCGTTAGCAGGAAGAATTTTTTTTTCTAATGCCATCCAAATCCGGTAGATCTAAAATTAAAGTGAATGGGTGAGATGAGGGCCGACCATTACTCCTCAAAGCGGCCGATAAAATTTTTTTGTTGGTAGCTACTATTCTCTAATGACCCATCAGTGTTTTGACCCAAGCCTAGAGAGAATAGCGGTCAACAAAATTTTTTTTACTTAATTACATTATCCTAATTATTCCTAATTATCTTTATACTTATCCTTATCCTTATTAACAGATTATCCTTATACATATTACTTAATTATTAATTAGTAAAATAAAATAATAAAAAATTATAAGGATAATCAATTATTATCTTTATACTTATCCTTATACTTATTAACAAAATAAGTATATATAAGAATAATTACTGATTATCGTCTTGTGATTTTTAATTATAAATAGGAAATAGTGATTGAGTTTATATATTTGAGTAGGAATATAATATAAATTCAATCACTATTTCTTATTTATAATTAAAAATCATAAGACGATAATTATTAATTATCTTATACATACTTATTTTATTAATAAGTATAAGGATAATCTTGATTATACTTATAATTTTTATTATTTTATTTTCTTGATTAATAAGTAGTATGTATGAGAATAATCGGGATATTGTAATTAAGCCAAATTTTTTATTATTGCAGTTGCTCTCGGCCCAAGAAAAACACGATCGTTTTATTTGGCACATTAGAGGAAATGTGACCCGATAAAAAATTTTGATTAGCCATTAGAGAGAGTAGCGGTTGAGCCTCATCTCGATCATTCACTTTAATTTTGGATAATTTGGATGAGCGTTAGTTAAACAGATCCTCCGCTAACGTGATTCTATGAATCATTTCCCTATATATATATATATATATATATATATATATATATATATATATAAGGCGGAACTAGGAGGCCAGTGGGTCATATGATCTAAAGCATGTTAATATTAGTTAAATTTGATCTTTGTTATGAGATGATATTAATTCATTTGTTTAATTCCTCATGTCCTTTTACCTATAATAAATTAACAATATTACTATAAGATAAAATAATATTAAATAAATTTGATGATTAATTAATTAATATTGCACTCATTTGTCTTACTGACTTAATCACACCTTTATATCAATTTTTTGTAAATGAGAATAACTTAATTCATTTTTTTACTTTGAGTAACTCATTTCAGTTGTCTCCAAGGAAGATAACCAGAACAACAATATAAGATTTTGAATATATAATATTATAATTTATAATTTATTTATAAAAGTAGCTAATCAATTAAGTAAAAAATTCAAAGTTTGATTAATAGTCTCATAGTTGGGATATATATATATATATATATATATATATATATATATATATATATATATATATATATATAAATAAAGTGATTAAACTCACAACTCAAAAGTTGACAATGGTTAGAATAGGATGTTGTGAAATAATATAATTGGGCAAAATGAATTTGAAAGAAGCACTACAACCGTTAATAAATAATTTTTTTTATTGATATATTTTGACCCCCCTCTAAAAATATTTTGGTTCCACTATTGTATATATAGGACTATATATATGTAATAAAATTATAAATGATTTATCATTTTGCATGTAAAATTAGCAGCTTTTCAATCAATTAATATAAGCCAAATTATTTTGCAATTATACTTAAATTTTACCTCTGTCTGTCTAATAACAATGGTAAAACCGGATGCATGGAGTCTAATTAATTGGATTACAATGTTTTTTAATGGGGTACTTGAGTCTAGAAATAGTACACGCATATGGCTAATGTTTATGTCAATCTTCTAAATTAGGATTAATGCTTGTGCCACAATTTTAGTAGAGGATATATAGATAGATATGTGCATCCATCCATCCATCCATCCATCCATCCATCCCCATTTGCTAAATTAGGGTGAGGTAATTAATTATGTTGGTTAATTTATAGATGTTGATAAAAAAAGTCTTTGATTTCGAGGTTGACAAACAACACACACATTCACAAGAATGCGATGAGCAGTAGTTGTAGTGTAGTTAGTAATTAGTACAGATAATATTAATAATAATAACAACAAAAATGAGATAAATTAATGCATAAATTATATTATATTGAAAATTATTTCAATATATGTAGTATTGCAAAAATTAATATTAGAAATAAGAAAATAATCCATCCGTTCAACAAAATAGTTCTAGTTAATATTTATCCCTAAATATAATGAAGGGTTAAATTAATAATGGTGACATGATAATAATATTGGAGTACTGCTATATATATTACGATAAATTTACGTCAAATTATAATTGTAAAATTTATCAAAACATATAGGAGGATCCCACTTATTTTGTATCCCACCAAAAAAGATATCACCAATACTTATTCACTTAACTAACAACCAAAAAGTCACATAAATATTCGCAGTATATATCATTTTTCATAAAATTGTGTTACTATATTTGAAAATATTATAATATCATTTTATACTATATATTATCAATTATCAATAAAGGAAATGACTCTTTTGTGAAACAAAATTTTCTTTTAACAAATGACTTTTTCTGGAACTGAGATAATTAAAAAAACAATTAAGATAGTTTATCATGATCAAATTGTATATTATTAGGCAGTAGTTTACTTTTATTTTTATTTTTATACACATAATTAAATGGAACATAATTATCTTACGTACGCAAGCACCTTTAGAACAACCACCCCAAGGTTTGAACTTTGAAATATGACGAGGCTCCTCCTTATTCATGCTGTCAACTTCCAAATTAAACGCGTAGTATTTAATCATTTTGAATTTCAAGATAATATTTGACTAAACTTATAATACTACTAATATTGAAAATTGATCTACTGCATGTCTTTTAATACATGAAAATACAATAGGCCACCACCGCAACAATATAAAATTATATAATATACTCCTGTACGTATTTATAACACTCATCTTTCTTGTTTAATTTCCAACCCATTTTTCAAAATTTTGAGAGTATTAATATTCATAAATAGACAGACGTATATCAATTTACTTATCATGATACATAAAGGAAAATTAAATAAAGAGTGTGTTTATATATATCTGCTCAATAAATTAATAATTAAGGGTGTGGTTGGATTTGTTAGAAATTTGGTTTAGCTTTAAAAGCAGTTGGGCTTTTTCTTGTCTTGTTATATACTATATGTATTTGTTGTCAATACAATATAACAAAAAGAATACGTATACCAGAAAGAAAAGATACGCATAGTATAAACACACACCGACTCCTCTAAGCAATGAATGAAAGTTTTTTCCTGCACTTTGTGTGATTAATATTTACTCCAATTTTCCTTTTTCTGCACCCTCCTTGGGATTTTTCCAATCAATTAATAGTAGTACATTTCATGCCCCTCAATTTACAACTCTCTTCCTCCTTCAATTCAATTCTCATCTCTCTCTCTATACAACTCCCTCCACCTCTCCCCATAATTAAATTAAGCTTTAAAGCAATCCCATCTCTCTTTTCTCTCTCCTTTGAGTTCTCTTTATATATAATGGCCTTAGATGTTCAAAACCAACAACCACAACCACTTCAACTGGTCCATCCTCCTCCTCCTTGTGGTGGTGCCACCAGTAGCAGTACCCCGGTCACCCTTAATCTCTTCCACGCTACCCTCCCTCCTCTTCCGCCTATTTTCGATATACAATTACTACAAAAAATTTCTCCCCTTCCATTTGATTCCCAAAAGTTTCTCAATCTCAAGGTACGTATTAAAATTTATATATGTTGGAGATACTAATATTTTTATCCAACGCCCAACGCCAATGATGCCACACGCAATTGCATATTAAAAATTGTTCATTTGCGCTCGTATTAATTATTAATTATTTGATCAAGTTATTCACTTTTGATTTTGACTCTTTTATATTCATTTTGGTTTTTGTTTGATATAATTATAGACAGGTGACACTACTACTACACCATACTACACAAGCAGCAAAAGAAAGAGAGACTCGGAAGAAGATCATACAACGAAGATGAGCCGAAGAAATGGGAATGGACCAAAACTTGACTTGAAGCTGAATTTGTCGCCATCAAGGGGTAACCCACACGTGGCCACCCCTAGCCGATCGGCCACAGTATCACCGACATCCCCACCGAGCTCGTGCGTGTCTTCGGAGCTCAACCAAGAGGACACTAGTAACCGGTATTCGAGTAGCCCGGAAGCAACCTCCATGGTGCTAGTAGGGTGCCCCCGCTGCCTCATGTACGTTATGCTATCCGAGGAGGACCCTAGGTGCCCTAAATGCAAAAGCACCGTTTTGCTCGACGTCCTCCACGAAAATTCCACCACCACCACCACCACCAAGAAAAACAGGAAGAGCTAAACTAGCTAGGCGGAGTCTTTATTTTAATTGGAAGCTGGAGTATTAATTAATTAATCATGCTACTATTATATTATAATCACTAGCTAGCTAGGACTTAGTTTTATATATTATATATGTTTGTTGGTATTAGTAGTAGTAGTACTATTCTATTTGCACTCCACTTTTAACATTTTGAGTGGAGTGTCAATAGCACTATTACATCTCTTGATTTTTATCTTTCAGTTGGTCCGTAGCTTAGGATATTATATTATGGGTAAATTCAGTCCTTGTTTAGGAGAAGACAATGTACATGGGCTGGGCTATATATGTCCAACTGCCCAATTTTCTTTATGAAAATGTTAGGCTTGTGTTTTTCTTTTGTTATGCACGCAATAACAGTCGCTTAGCTGATAGAGTAGGATAAACTAACTTAACTGGCAGAAGAAATATATATAAGTAATAAAAAAGAAATGCAGCAACTTGGCCCTATGTATACATGGGCAAGTTATGTGACTATATTTTTAGTACTTGAGTGCGCAGTTCGTTGGGAAATGTTTTGTTGTAAGGTTTGGGGTATGGGCCCACTTGCTTGAGCTGGGTTTGCATATACAAGGCCCACCGGCCCACCCATTGCTCTACTTGCATGTCCCAATAATCCGCATCTGCCTCCAAATCTATATTCATTCTACTACTACTTCAAAACCAGCCAGCAAACCGAGTAGAAAAGACAAAATCAAAATGGAATACTACTAGCATCGAGTTGTACAATATTTTTGAGCTGCAATTCAATAATGTTAATTAAATTATGAAAACCAAAGAGTATGAATTTTGATGTTAACTTGTGCAAAGAAACAATTAATGAGAAGACATGGCTTTGTTCGAGTGGTTGAATTAATTACAGAGTGATGTTTTCAGAGAAGGTTGGTCATTAGTAATGGAGGAAGAAGGGGGTAATTAAGTAAAATTGAGAGAAGGGGTTGGGGTAGTTTGAGCATTGAAATAAAGAAAAGAGGAGTATGAATGAATATTAGATAGATTTTAATTGATAGACCATTAAAAACAAATAAATGCAAGAGCAATTGAGACGGTTGAGAATAATGAGGTGGGTATTACGTCAGGTGATAAATACAAAATTTAATTCCATACACCCCTGCACTTCTTCCTTCGTCTCTTGCTTGCTTCAATCTTCATCACCTTCTTCTCTGCCTTCTTAATTGATGAATTGAATTTGGCTCCTCAATTAAATGCCATTCTCAATTAGGCCAACCCCTCTCATCTCCCTTCCCTCAATGTTCTCCCTATTCAATTCAGTTTTTACTCTTTTTTCCAACCTCCTTCCTCTCTCCCCCCCCCCCCCCCCTCCCTCTCCCACTCCCTCAAAATTTTGCCCAAAAATTGTTGCATGTATGTATATTTAAATATAATAGGGTTTAATGTATATACTATTAACGTTTTATAATGACATGACAATAATGATCTTAATGATATAGGGCATAACTAATGCTGCATAGTTTGTTCAGTCAATATATATATATGGATTTTATGGTTTCACATAAAACTTTTGACTTTTTTAGTGGAAGTACTTTATATTAGATGTACCATCTATATACGCGTGTGGAGTGGGGATGGGGATGGGGATGGGGATGGGGATGGTGTTTGGTTCAGATGTTAACCTTAGGTTGTCCTATGAATGATATCCCATATGGTTGAGACAAACTCAAATAAGAAGAGGGAAAAAAAAATTAAAGGAAATCTGAGAAGTAAAAATTTGATACATATTGTACCAACAATGAGAGAATTAGAGCAGCTGATAAATAATAGGAACTAGGAAGGCTGGTTGGGTGGATGGGGAATAGACAGGTCATTATCAACTGATGTTTACCAATGTAGGAACATATAATATAGCTCAACAGTTCTTTTGACTTGGTACACATACTATCTATCAGCTGCAATTTACAGTCAACAAACAACTTATTAACACAGTCAAAACAAGAAATATATGCACATCTTTGTCATTCACACACTAATATCCAAATAACAAAAGATTTGCAGTTTGGTGCACCAACTAAATGAGCTGGAGCCATATATTTTTTTATGAATGCAATCTATGAATCAGATAATTACAGCTTTACACCTGTGACCTTCGTCAACAAAACTATCATCATACATGATACATCCCTAAAAGAATTTCAGATCAATCCATAAACTATACTGGTATTTCTTAACCATGCCTACAAAGCAAGGATGATCATGCAGATACTCTACTAGGGCAAGGAAAGGGTTGGTAGTAAAATTTGACACTTGCGTATATATATATATATATATATATATATATATATATATATATATATATATATTTGTGTATGTGTGCGCGCACGTGAGTGTTTTACTGCAATGCTAAAACAAAAATGCTGAATGTCATTAATATGTTTACCATTGATATACAGCCAAAGTACAATTAAACATGAATCCTCACCATATCCATATTTTCCTTCAATTGAACAAAAACAAAAGAAAACCAAAACCTGGCATCCGTTGCACCATTATAATATCTGACGCATACAATTAATTCAAGCTCAATATGAGAACAAAATTGAAGTTCATATTTCACAAAGTATGCATTATATGAGGCACGACACCTCTAAATCACTTGGATCATATTTCATAAGTATATAACCAAGGGTCAAGCTTCAGAATATGAAAAATCCATAATACACTAAATAGGAGCTCCACGTCATATTCATACTACTTTATGTTTGGGACTCCGACAAATAACTGAAATTATAGACCAGAGCCATGTATTTCAAAATTTAAGCAACTGTAAATTTTACTATTCTTTGCAACCTCTGTGATTATAATAACTGGTAATCTGTTGATGAAAAGGAAAATGTTCAGGCATACGAACCCAACACATAAAAATTCTAGTAATGTCAGTTATGCACCTTGTTTTCCCTTGTTTCTTGATTTCATGCAGAACACAAAACCGGATTAATCCTGAAAAGAGGCAACAAGTGTAAATTATCTTAATAACTGGCGATATCTTTGCTAGAACGAAGCATACCGTGAGGGTACAAAACGAACGAAGCCAAGCAGTATCATGTCGTAGAGGTATGCATCTCACTTGTGGTCAGTGGCGAAGTCACATAGAACTTTGTGGGGTCGATCAATCAACCCCACTGGAAAAAAAAATTGCTTTATAATGTAAGGTAAATTTTAAAAAATTTAAGTATTATATATAAATTGACCCCACTAAAATTTTATAAATTTTCTATTATACGGGGTCAAATTGAAAATTTATAACTTTGTCAATCAAATTTTAACCACATATGACTCATATCCTCTCAATATATATATCTCTCTATAATATTTTAAACTAAATAATAATCTAATTTATATTATTATTAAAAATAAGTAATGAATTACTTACTTATGAACAGTTGTGATTAAAAAAGCTTATTATGAGTCAATATAGTGTATATATACCATATATTATTACTCATTATATTTTCATTAAAGTATTAAAAAAAATTGACTAGGGGCCCTCAAACTCCCGCCAAATTATTTGTAACTCAGTAATAATTTCGACCCCACCGACAAAAGTTTCAGGCTTCGCCACTGCTTATGGTCATATTCCAAGGAGATCTTATTGAAAACTTTAATTATGAAAGCAAATGAGCAGCAAAATAAGATACAGTTACTAAAAAGATTGTGTCCTAAAACATGACCATTTCTGAAGTACTGGATAGTATATCAAGTATCAAATTAATTCATTTTACTTGTATAATATCACACATATTAATAACTTCTAAGACAAAAAATTATTCTGAACATTAGTTCTTGAAACCCAAGTGGTAGTGACTTACTATTTTGAGTTTAGCTATGCAAAAAATATTATTTGAACCACCAATACGCAAACACAATAAATTAAAACATTATGATATCTGGTTTATGTGCAGCTCCTCAGCACTTCCATCTCAGTTCAAATATTTTTTAAACTTACTATTAGTTACTCCCTCAATTCTCAAAAGGATGGCTAAAGGTACAATTTTTTTTTTCCACAAAAGGATGAGCTAAGGTACATAAACTGAAGGGTAAATATGTCATTTAGTGGAATCCACTAATATAAAGAGTAAAAGTACTCATCACTTTATGTAATCTTGTTACTTTTTTACTTTCTTTACTCTATTGTACTCTTTTCTTAATGTGTGTGAAAAATGTACTTTGTTCGTCCTTTTGAGGACGGAGGGAGTATTTTTTAAAATAAACAGATGAATTTCAAATTCAACATCGATGTACCCTGTAATGAATGAGCCAAGCTGGACCCATTACATATCTGAGCAGCAAGCAACAAAAAGTTAATGAGTGGGCATCCCAGATTTATTTACTATCGGTGAAAACTGAAAAGATTAGTAAGGGTAACTTCAATATGTACGATGGGGAATATTATAAAAAGCCTGTAGGTTTTAGGAGATAAAATCCGCAAAAAATGTTGTAGGATATTGATTTGGCAATTTAATACTGGATGGGTCTTATTAATTGAGCAACTAAAAAATCTGTACAGAAATGAAATAAGGGTGAAGATTCCTGAAGTGAAGGATAATTGGATAAAGGCCAGGCAGCAACGCCGGCAAGTAGTTGAATAGCCTATATTTTGTTTCCAATTATACTCTGAACTATGTACTGATATCTAAATGGAATCCACAGAGTTTCAGATTTTTTTTATGACTTTTCAAACATTGTGTAATATAATCAAATCGATCAGTAATCACTGACATGTAGAACATGGTCACTTGATATGGGACTTCCCAAAACAGAAAGGTCACTCAAATTGGGACGGAGGGAGTAGCACTGAACTGAGTAAGAGGAGGAGGAGCAGCTGTCATGGATTCACATGGTCCTCATTAGGCTTCCACCCCTAGGGTTTGGAACTTGGGAGTTGGGACTGCCTCACGCATCAGAATCTCATATCTCAGGACATAATCAATGTAGAATGGTAGATTAAAAGATCACAAATAAAACAGAGACCTCTGCAGAGAACTTTAGGTACACTGAACTTTGGCAAACTCTTAGAATTGGGTTAAATACACTTTTCCCTATTATACTCGACCTCGGTTTACAAATGAATCATTGAACTGAATTTTTTTTCATTCGACTCACTGAACTACAATTTTTTTACAAACCATTACAAATTCCGTTAAATTGTTTGACTTTGGATGGAAAAATTACAGAAGTTGCCACGTGAGAGAGAGAAACCCATTTTTGTCAGACATTTGTCTGTGTGGCATGCTTAGATGGAAAACTTGTATAAATTTAATGCTAAATTAATCAAAATCAAATAAATAAAATAAAATAATGCATTCAAAATAAAAGTACTACAATAAAAATAATTTTTAAAATTTTATTTTAATCATGAATATTTGTATAATTTTAAATAAATTATATAAATTACACATAATTATATAATTTTCTTTTAATTTAAATAACTCATTAAATTCATTAATTTAATTAACCTCTCTTGAGATAAAACTAAAATTAGTAATAAAACATATAAAATGTAAACACGTTCTTTGTATTAAGATATATTACATATATTATTAAAATAAAAAAAAATTGGGTAAATTTTGAATTTGAGTAATGTCTTTAACATTATTCATAAGTATTTTATAATAAGCATAAATTAAAATTTATAATTTATAAAAATAAATTCAAACTTCAAAAATATAACTAAAATTTTGAAAATTAATTATTATTTTTATTTATGAGAACTATTATAATTATTATTTATATTATGAAATCATTACATAAATATTAAATATATTAACAAATATTTAAATTAATTAAAAATATATTAAAAACAAATAAAGTAATTAAATAAAATATATTAATTAAAGTAATTAATAATAAAATATATTAATGTGTAATTTTTACAAATATATTTATATAAAATTAATAAATTCATATCTTTTAAATTTTTATTCAACTATCAAAACTCTAATTTCAAGTTGATAATTAGGAAAATCCTTTCATATCTCGCTCCAAATATGGTGGCTGAATTCAGATCTAGATACGAAAAAGGCCTCTCCACGGTGGTTTGGTCGTCGGATTCCATGGTCGCCGGATTTTATATCTGCTCCAGACACATGCGCCATGGTCGCCGGATTCCATGGTGGTTTGGTTTGTTACTTATGATTTCAATTGCTCTGATGGCGTTAATCAAATCGGATCTGACCAGATCTGGCATTAGCAACAGAGGAGGAGGTGGTGTCAGAGGTATCGGTGGTGGCAGCGGCGGTAGATGGGAACGGTGGCGGGGGAACGCAGAAAGACGAACTTGGGTATTGGGGCCTTTATGAGGGAAGATTAATGAGTCTACATAGGAAGTTTGTAAATCATTCGGTGGTGGCGGTGGCGGTAGATGGAAACGATTGCTGTCTATTGGATTATTATCACGAATCCATTATGTCTTAGAGGATGCATTTATTTTCTAATATGTAAGGCAATTATTGTTGTTATGTTCAATGGATGAACTTGGAATTAAGGGTGGTTATTGGAATTGGGTTCGGTGGTGAAAATAATAATAATAATAATAATAATAATAATAATCACTCAAGTTTAAAATATTAGATAATTTTATATTTTTAGAGTGAAATTAAATTTTTTAAAAAATATGAATTAATTAATTTATATAAATACATTTGTAAAAATTATTCATTAATTTATTTTATTATTAATTAATTAATTTAATTATTTGTTATGTATATTAATTTGATTTATATTTTGTTAATTTATATAAATACATTTAAAAATTATTCATTAATTTATTTTATTATTAATTAATTAGTTTAATTTAATTATTTGTTATGTATATTAAATTGATTTATATTTTGTTTAATTATTTGTTATAGAATTGAGTATAATTTAATTTAATTAGTTATCCAACTCAGCTTCTCTCACCTGCCACGTATTGCCACGTCATTTTTTCATCAAATAATTACTTGAGATGTAGGCGGCAAAATCACTTTTTGTAAATAATATATAGTTCGATGAGTTGGTAGTAAAAAATTCAAATTCAATGATGCATTTGTAAACCGAGGTCGAGTAGAGTGGGGGAAAAGTGTATTTAACCCTCTTAGAATTGGTATACTTTGGGGCATTAGGTCAAAGGTAATTTAACTAACCAAGAATGGTACCAAATTTGACACTAGAATGAATTTGTTATTCCTGAAAATTCTTTGATAAAGTATAGTACGTTACCCTAATAATTTTCCGTAGTACCTCAAATAAGGGAAAAGAGAATCTTCAACTTCAAGCTCTTACCAAGCTATGGATACACAATCAATGCTCAAAATTTTATACACCAATGCTTCAAAACACAAATGTTGAATTTTCTCAATCTCCAATAAGGGGAGAATATGAAAGCTCAACCATGGTATATAATCTAATACTCATATTTTCAGAATGTTCTCAAGTATAAATTGGTGTTACTAAATATCTATGTTTCCTTATATTTTAGAGTCTCTAGATTCTAGAATGTGCGGAAAGTGTAGTTTTTTAGTATTTCCATCAAACCATTAAATTAGTTGTGAAAATTTAGTTTCAAGTTCAGCATTTATTAGTCCAAGTCCAGAAAAAATCTGTTTGTGAAAGTTTCTCTGAAGTCTGATCTTCCTACAGCTTTAATAATTGAATTTCAAGGATTAGATTTCATTTAAGACCTGTCCAGGTAAGTGGATTACTAGCACATTTCTTCCCCCACTCCTTCGATCTATCCTTTTATCTATCCTATACCTGGATGGCGGATGCATGAGTGCATCAATGAATTTCGGCTACATGAGAGAAAATGTCATTGCCTGAGTTTTAACTATATTTTTCAATAACTCTTTCTTCATATACAGAGTGAGGTATTCTTTCAAATTGTATGTAAACCCTACATCCAGCATTCCATCTCCATTTAACAGCAATTTACTAATCCTTCAGAACAGCAAAAGAATATAACGAGTTCAATAAGCATTCTGAGCAATTTAAATTTTCACTGTTAACATAAGAAAAATAGTCTGCTATGTTTACCTGGTCAAAAGTGACACCCTGAAAGATTCTCTGCGAGATTAGCTTTTTGATGTGAACTCCAAAAGTACTATAAGCAAAATGATCTCAATGATGATATTCCCATGATGAAAAAGATAAAATAGGCAGATAAACTGAATAAGTATTTAAGGACTATCTTGGCTTAATTCACCCCATCCACTACTGCTCCTGATGTACTTATCAACAATACCAAACTGCTTATTCTGAGAAACTCTTCGTGCATAGTTCTCAATTGATATAGGTCCCTTTTTAAGTCTCCTATAATAAATGATCTCCCAGGGCCACAAACGAGCAGAACCAAAGAAAGCCTCCGCAGATAAATCCTTAACATGTTCTTCCGGCTGTTCCATACCATAATGTTTTAGAGCCTTATACATCTCCTCTGGGGTTATGCTTGTTGAAGTGTGAGATTTTATAGAGACTTCTGAATGCAGATTCTTAGTTGATATTGACATATGATCTTGATCTACGCAAACATTATAATTTTCCAGTTCCATCATATCTCTCAAAGCTTGTGTAGACAAACTCCCTGCAGTAAGATGGTCTTGTTCTAACCCTGGGGCACATGAATTATCCACTTTGTGTGTATCCCTAGTAGTAGCATGGTAATCATATTTCCTATCAGAAAGGCTTTCGTTCATATACTCGTCCTCATCCACTCCGAAGGGTGTTACTGCACTTTGGTTTTCCATAGTAACCCTCGTACTATCAAGATTATAATCGCAAGATCCTGCATCACCTTCTAACTGTTGTCCCCTTTCAACCAAAACCCCCTTGGATTCAGGACTTGCAGAATTCACCAAGGACGCCTTCTGAATTATATGCACCTTATTGGGAGAAGATGATAAGGTCCGACCTGGAGAAACACGCAAAGAGAATGAGATCGGGGAACTTGACCTCGATTTTAAATTGATCTTAGAATTCCAAATCTGGAGCTGTGTGATGTTGAATCTGAAGTTGGCCTAGAAGACAGGGAGCCTGATTTCGAAGATTCTGATTGCAACCTTGACTGTGAACTAAACCCAGATGCATATTTTGAATGCGACCCTGATCTAGATGCAGAATAATAAGAATGAATCGGAGATGATTCTTGTCCCCTAGCTTTCTTTATCTGACGTCTTGCTGGACTTCCATTTTCCCTTTGCTTTCGCTTTTTTCTCCGGTGCTCCTCACTCCAAGATCTATGAGTTTCCTTTGCTAAAGGAGTATGTTCACTCCTTATTAACCTCTGATGCTTTCTAAAACTGGATTCCTTCCTATCACTCTTGTGGTTTCTCATAGATACAGCATCTCTACCTGACTGCAGTCTTCCCCGGGACTTCGATCTGGGCCTTCTCAGCTCACCTTCACCTTTACCTCTATGGTTAAATTTATCATCATGCCTACGATTAGCCCAGCTCAATTTTTTCCCATTAGAAGCCTCTCCTAGCGGACAGTTACGCATTCTGTGACCCAAATTCCCACAAATATAGCAAGTATGCTGGGATTTTGCATTTTCAGGATCATTCAAAGTTGTATCACCAGTTTGCTCTGTTCCTATCTTCTCTTGGGACTTCTTAGGAACAGGTGAACCACCAGAACAAGTGATATGATAGATATCATCTTCATCATCCCTTATGTCGTCAGCATGGTAAGGCTCATATCGCTCAAACTGCAATCCATCTTCCACCCCATTGTCATTCGATAAGTGATCAACTTGCTCAGTCCATCTGTCACTGTCCGATAAATTTGGTTCAAGATTTCTACCTTCCTCAGGCAAATCATCCCTAAAGCTATGGTCCTTTTCTCCAATGTAATCTTTAATATTCTCTTCATGGTAGCTTGTCCCTTCATCACCCAGATCAACAGACTCAAACCTTCTACCATCAGCATCTGGTTGCTTCGCACTCATTCTATAATCTCGTCGACTACCAGAACCCAATCTCTGATTAACATAATCTTCTCTCATGGAGCTCCTTCCACGTTGTGACTCATAGGTTCTGCCACCTTTTACAAATCTCCGCAACGGTCTAGGCTGCCTATTCGACCATGAAACATTTATTGGCTCACCACAAATGTTCTTACCCCTAAGTGTTCTAAGAGCTTTCTCGGCATTTGCAGGGAAATCATAAACTGCAAATCCAAATTTATCTTTCACTTGTATATTACACCGCCCAAATCTCCGGAAAACACGTTTAAGTTCATCTTTACGAACACGGGATGACAGATTACCCAAATGCAAAGACATCTGCAACATATAAAACCAAATTCCATTACCTACAGAACAAACTACACCGTACTTGATGTAAATGTTATTTAATAGCTGCTGTATAAAACTACTAGAAATATAGAAATGTACAAGATGAACATTTTGTCCGTTCATAGACTATACTACATTCCTACCTTCAAACCATTAAATTACACAATATTATTAACCCAATATCAAATTGAAGTAGCAAAGAAATAGTAATTCAATATAATTATAACATATAGCAACAAATACTTTTTTTATAACATATATGTGTGTGTGCGCGTGCATTTTGGCATTTATTAAAAAAAAAACATAGTTTCTGCTACTGACAAGCCTAAAGTTTAAAGGCAATAAATAAATAAAAAAATTGAAATTTAACACAAACTTTATATGTTAAGAAGATCAAAGAAGCACAGCAGAAATTCCTCAAACAGCTTATATGTGTAGCCAAATTACTCAAGCAGTAACATCTCAACCTATCACTATCAAGGCTTGCAATGCTGATCTCGTCTATATCACTCGATTACGAAATACGTTAAAAATCAGATAAATGAACCCATTTGAAACCCTAATATATAAATAACTTCTACGGAGAATCAATTTATACATATAGTACATATATATTGAAAGATAAACTGAAGCTCAAATGGACTGTTATAATACCTTTGCTTGATGATTATTTACACAAACTCTCACACACCGTCGGTACTTCTTCCTCACTCCATAACTTCGAGTTAGTGTTTCGCGAATCACTCGAAAGTAGAATCAGCGGGACATTTTCACATTTTTTTCCCTCTTTGTATGTTTTTATTTATCAGGTAAATTGTTATTTAGACAATTAAATTTGGAAATGGATATTTCTCCGAGTAAAGTTAATATTTTTGTAATTTAACCTCCGCATACATACTAAATTCACATTTATGTGAGTAAAATATTATTAAAATATCAAAATAAATTAATAATTATAATATTTTTAAACTCTCACTCGTATTTACAATGAAAATGAATATTATTTAGCTTTCGTTATATTCATGAAGTTTTACCAAATTATAATTTTCTAAAAAAAATATTATTTATTTATCAAAAAACGCTTTCTCAAATAACCAAGTTACTTTGGAATAAATTGGATTTGCATTGCTGTTATGTGAATCGCATTATCCTACACATTTATTATTTAATCAATAATAAATAATAACACAATTTATTTAACAAAACAACATATAATTAACCAAATATTGATAATATATTCAATTAATTTAAAACTCATATATCCTTATAAAAAATATAATGCCATAATATATTTATATCTTTATTTTAACATATTGTATATGTTTTTTGGTCTTTATTGTGGTCATTTTTTATTTTTTTAGGTGGAAGTCTGTATTATTTAATTTTTTGTTTTAAATTTTAACTTTTATTAATTGAGAAATAAAATCATATCCTCGTTAATATTTAAGAGTTTGCGACAAAAAATATGAAGCCTTTTACTCATCTGCTATTATATTGGTATAAATGTCTCCCTTTTCTTTTTCTTTTTCTTTTTCTATCTCGGGTCGTATTGTTGTGATTTGGATTTTGGACAGATCTGAAAATAGTGAATTTAGCTATGTTTTGATAGTCCATGTCATAATGTTTTCACATTTTTCTTACTTAATCCTCTGTGTGCATGTGGACTAAAAAAACAAGAAGGAACATAAATTTAGAGTTAAATAAATTTTCTAATATAATTTTTAAAATTAAATGCAGAATCTTTTTATAAATGATATTGATGTTTGAGAAACTTATGTATTGGATAAAAATAAATTTTAAATTGAATATTTTTAATTATGATTCAAATTTAACTCACTTAAAAAGATAAACAAATTAAAACTAGAGATTGTACATTTTGTTTTAACGATTGTCTTTTTATTTATTTTTACTTTTATTTAAACATATGTAAAAACAAGTAGTTGTTGTAGTTCAGTTGGATTGAATTCTTACTTAATAACTTGGAATTGTTTGTGTTTTTTCTTAAAAAATAATTTATGAACGGGCCGGGCCAAAAACAGGTCAGATCAAAATGTCCCAATTTTACATGGCTCATTTGTTGCGGACAGATTGGGCTAGCCCACGAACCTGGGCTTCTTTTGCCAGGTTTCAAGGACTTGAAGGGAAACTGTATGTGGAGTTTGCACCCCCAAAAGGTGGATTTTGTAGCTAGTGGTGAATATATTTTTGATAGGCGAATGATATTTCTAACCCTCCAAGTTATTACCTAATTTTAAAATTGTTCTTAAAGTTTATTTTTCCTAAATAAGACTTTAAAATGACCTTTTTTGGTTTTTCTGTTTCCTTTTACCCGATTTAAACTCAACTCGACCATTTTGACCCAATCGATTGACTCGACACCAATTTGACCAATTTAATAAAAAAAACAAAAATATTTTAAATTATTTTAAAATCACAGATTCAAAATGAGTAAAGTTTAATAGAATATAAATTCAAAAAAATAAAATAATAAAATAAAACTTTATTTAAAAAAGTAGAATTTTTATGTAAAACTTTATTTTCAAGAAATTTTTTTATGTCTTTACCATTATTATATGTATTATTAATATTAGAATTTTAGAAATAAAATACAAAAAGCAGTAAAAGATAAATAAAAAAAATGGTTCAAAATTTTTTTCAAAAGAAATTAAATTTTTTAAAATAATAATTATTTTCGGAAAAATTAGATAATTTTTAACTTTTTAAAAATGAGTAAACTTTTATAAAATATGGATTCACAAAAATAATTTTTTTTTGAAATAAATGAGTAAAAATTCATATAAAATATAGATTCAAAAAGTAAATAAAAAAAATATTAATGTGTAAAATTTAATAAAATTATTAAGAATTAAAAAAATTTAAACTTATTTTTTTTGAATCTCTATTTTCTGAAAATTACTAATTTAAAAAAAAACAAAAATGTCTAATATTTTGTCCTAAAATAAAATTATTTTAAAAATGTATTTTTTTAAATATAAAAAATAATTATTATTTTAAAATATTAAAAATAATATTTTATTAGTAACTCTTTAGCATCTTCTTAATGAATTAATTCATAGGATAGTTTGACATTAATTAATACCATCAAATTCAATGGAGTGACACAACACAATCCCACTTCAAAAAGTGCACGATTCATGTGGTCCATTTGTATCTAAAAGAATCGAACTTTGATAAAAATAAATGGAAACAAGCTGTTTTCGATCCAATTGTATAAATGATCATTAGAAATTACAATGTATATTTATTTTAATAAATGAAAGTAGAATAACAAATGGATTTTATTTTTATTTTTTTATATATGTTATATATAGTCTTATGATTAAGATCAAGTTTCTCCCTCGTGTGAATTTGTTGATTTCTTTTATTGTGAATTTTATTTTTTTATTTATGCTGTAACAAGTTTAATACTATAAAATTCATTTATACTATGAGCTCCTAAATTCATTTCTCACAATTTGCATGAATTCTTAATTATTTTTTTTGGTATTTATTTATAGTAATATATCCTAATTGTGGATGTGCTCTAAAAAATAATTAAAATTAAAATCCACAAAAATCTTTATCGCAAATTGAAGTGGCCTATCCACAAAATCGTATCTATCAGTGGATTGAAGAAGTAAATGACTCCACTTTATTCCCCACTTTACCCTTTGTTTTTATACCCCAACTTCTCTCAGCAAATGCCCTCGTAAATTAGTCTTTTTGCTTTTGCCATCGTCGCCTTCTTTCCTTGAGATTCTTCATTCATTTTTGGTCTTTTTTTAAGATTCTTGTTGATCAAGTCGTTCTCTACGCAACACGTCGGAGGCAAAACTCTACTGCGAATCCATGACGCTTGGCTCAGGAGGATCGAGTGTCGTGGGTGAGTTTTCGAGGGCAAGCTGGTTTTCTCAATTTTGTTCTTTGATCTTTGTTTTTTGAAATACTTTGCTAATTCTCCTTGTGGGTTTGGTGGATTGCAACTTTTTCTCAGGCATGTTCTGCACATAATTTATGTTTATATTTTTCAGCAATTCTACAATTATATAGTTAATAGTTTAATTTGAGTTTTAATCATTAGAATACTAATTTCAGTAGATTTGAGATATTGTTTGAATTAGGAAAATATGTTTGCTAGCTTTGTTTATTTGTGTTCTTGTTTTATATTCCTTGGTATGTTGTGGGGCATTTACTTTAATATGTTTTAATATTGGGGGTATGGTTTCAGTTGTTGTTGGTTATTAAAGTTGTGACCTTTTGTTGGATGACCGGCAAAGGCTTTACTGTTTGTTGTTACAATAATCGTAGCAAAGTCCTTGCTTTGTTCTTGTTACTCTTTACTTATGTTAATAAAATTTGATCAAAATATGTGCTGATGAATGATTTGTGACAATCAAAGTATGCTAGAGTGAGTTTTAAATTTATATTTTGCTTCTAGAGAAACTTGATTCTTGTTAGAGCTAAGAAACATAAGTTATATTGATTATGTAATATGGCCTTAAGCTCCGCCCCCTTACCCACCTCTAGGATTGACAAAGGATAAAGAGGATTTGATGAATGGATTTGTCACAATAACATGTCGCAAACTATACTGGGTGAATTTCAGAAGTTTGATGTTGCAAGGACAGTTGTTAAATGCTACTTATGCTTTAGGGAAAGGGCTTTATGACAAGTGGTTGGAAGGTCTAAGGGTAGCTATTATAAAATAAAAGAGTGTATTGCTATTTGTAGAAAGAGTAGCATGAGTGTATGACTTTTAAAGTGGAATATAGTTTGGAATATTAAGAAACTTTGATATACTAGTTTGTATACTCGAAAGTTTTCCGAATTGTGAGCTCTAGGGTACATATGGTAGTTTTTAATTGAAAAAGTGTGTTCAAGTTGATAATTACTGAAACTTTATGAAAATTTCTGATAGAAAAAGCTCCTCTTGACAATCTAAATACTTATGAAGGTATGTTTCTCAAAAATTTCTTGATTGACATGAATTTTCCTACATGCTGGAACATTTCCATTTGTTGCCTCCCCCAAATTCTTTCGTCTCTACAATAACATTAATCAACTTTCCAGAATTTACAAGCTTGGGTCTGTTTACTAGTGTTTCAGTATTTAGCTGTTTAAGTCTTTCAGTTCCCTTGCAGTTCCTCGGAATTTCAGATTGCTGGAGGAACTTGAGCGTGGAGAAAAAGGTATTGGGGATGGTACTGTGAGCTATGGAATGGATGATGGAGATGACATTTATATGCGCTCTTGGACGGGCACCATCATTGGTCCTCATAACGTGAGCGCATTTTCCTATGTTGATAAACACATTTCATGTTTGCTCTGTAACCTTTTCATTTAGCTAAGCAGAGCAGTTATTGTATTCTTATATGTTCCAACTATTGACTTGCTGAATGAAAAAAATGTATTGTTATTGTCCCTTCAACTATGAGTCTACATCATGATGTGTTATACACTTATGCGCCATATGCTGTTCCCATTATCTATCAATGCTCTAATATGGCGAGTCAGCGACATCCTAAGAATGAGATTCAGTTTTAATTTTTCAACTTTTTGGCAGCCTTAGCTTGTTTTGTATCCTGCAAGTTTCAAGGTGACCTTTCTTTTTATTCACGACAGCTAATTCTCATTCTTGGGGAACTGACATTGTACCCGACTGATTGGCTTTAGGAAATAAGAATTCCCTAGACCTTTCATTGCAACAAATATATGTAATAGCTACTGCTTTGTTTGGTAGGCACTGGGCAAATGGTAGTATGTTTGACCATAATTGAACTGTATTATTGTGGCTTATCAAACAACTAAATCGACTAGTTTTTAAGTGACTTGCAGTGAACAAAGGCATTGAATTAACCATTCATAACTATTAATTTCAAGTCTTGTGTTTCCTTTGCAACCCAATATTTTAAAGGAAATGTTGCAAAGTTTTTGATGGTTAAAAAGCTCAATTATTGTTTTGACTTGTGACTTGTCTGAATTGGCATGGTATTATATTAAAAGAATCCTGATTTGGTAAAATGGAATTTGTCCATTAATAAAAATTAGCTAAACCCAAGGTTTGCGTATCTGTCTTCTGATCTACCTGGTAGTCTCCAGAGTTTTTTTTCAGGCACCAATTTATTTGAGAACCAGTGAAAAATGAAAATATATATTTCCAATATTCAAACTGGTTTTATTGTGTTGACTGACATGTTGTGTGCGTCTGGCCGTTGGTTAATACTATGGATGAATGACGCTTGTTATTAACTTCTTATTTCTGTTTTTCAAAATTTCATGCCTCTGTTCATATATATATTTTAAAAGTGCAAAAATTTATCCTGTTCTTTCAGTCTGTACACGAAGGTCGCATTTATCAGCTGAAGCTTTTCTGTGACAAAGATTACCCTGAGAAGCCACCAAGTGTTCGTTTCCATTCTCGGATCAACATGACTTGCGTCAACCATGAAACCGGAGTGGTACAGATACCTATTTTAATTGATGTTGTAGTACAGTTGACTCTAGGTGAAATTTCTTCAATCTGTGAAAACATTGATTCCATAATCCATTTTTCAGTTATTTATGCTATGCATATGAATATGATTTGGTTTAATGGTTTTGTAACATCTATAAACTAAGGTTGTATATTGCAAGATGCATTAAATTAAAAAGAGAATACAGTGAGTAACCTTTGCAATAGATTTGTAATAGGAGCTTATTGAATCCAAAAGGGTGGGAAAAATAATTGTTGACTTGATGGAGAACCTCTAGTTCACAGTTTCATGTTGTCGTATGTGGATGGGCTAAGTGCCTAAGTTGCCTATCTCAGAAGTCAGAAGAGCAATGAACGAATAAAAATAAAATTTTACTAGCGGCTATTAATTAGTTCTCAAGTGTTCATTTCTCGAAATGCAACCTAAAAAAATTGGAGTATTACGTTACTATGTTACCCAAATTGCTAGTGTAGTACTTTTTTCTGTTCGTGGAACGGTTATGATCTGGAATTTGAAATATGCCATTTTGGAACTTCCTAGATAATTTGGCATCTTGAAACTAAAAATTCGAATTATTGGTTTACATATTTGTATGAAATTTGAATTGCTGATATTGGGGATTAATTTTTTTTTTTTTTTGAATTTAGATGATATAATCACTTATACAAAGATAATATTTATGAATGTCATTAGACTAGGTAAAAAGCAACCTATACCCACGGGTAAGATTATTCGTTCTGACCCAACCTATAGGCACACATAAGCCCACACTCCCATTCATACACACAATTCAGATAATTAACAATATTATTAAGCGTAAGTTACTATTTTCTTATTATAAGTTGGAAATATTTTTACTATTTTAAGTTGAAAACCATTTCCTATTCTAAGTTGGAAACCTTTTTCCTATTTTAAGTTTATTTGCTTTTACTGTTTTAAATTGGAAATCTTTTTTGTAAGTTGATAACCTTCTTTTGTTATGGATGATGAGAATTTTGGTCTTCAACAATAATGGTGCTTGCATGAGAACTTGATAAGCTTGATGGGATTATTTTATTTTTTGTGATAGTTTGATGGATGACTTTTATAATTACCTTAAATTAAAATTTGCTTTCGGAGGTAACATAAGTTTTATTCCCTGACATTTGATTGAATTTGAACTTGGTTTTTTTTTGAGTTCTGACTTGTGATATAAATATTTATTTCTGTAATATTGATCAATTGTCAAAAATTAACTGCTTGGGTAGGGTAGTCAAGAGCCAATACTTGTGAATAGGCGTCACTTCCTGCACCCATTAAGAAATGGGTAACCCACTTGTAAAATCATCCAACCCAAATATGCATCCCATGGGCATACAACGCAACCCATTTGCTAGGTCTATTCAATATTGTGAGGAGAGATGTGTTTAGAGTCATTTACTGGTAGATAAGATCATAGTTATTCTGGTATACGGTGAGTCATGGCGGTAGTCGATTGCCTGGACGCTTTAAGTGACAAAGGCGTACCGCCGTGGCGTCAAGTAAAGCGACAATGTCGTTTACAATGTGCAATTTATATATTATTTATTTTACTTAACAAGTATATTGGCAATAAAATTTATATACATTAAAATCCAAAACATAACACTATGAAATAACATTAAAGGCATAATTATGTAAATACTTAGCAATAGCAATCCAAAAACAACACACTTGATATTAAAAATTACAGTAAAACCCCTATTTAGGAATACTCTATATAAGAATAGCCTCTACAATATTATAAAAAAAATTGGTCCCAATTTGGGCTAGTTATAAATAGGAATAACCTCTAAATTGTAATATGTTATATACTTTTAAGTCCCGTATTAAGAAACTATACCTCTATATAGTAATAATTTCATATATATATATATATATATATATATATATATATATATATATATATATATATATATATGAGAGACAATATTAATTTTAAAAGATTACATTTTCTATAAAATATTACATTTCCTATAAAGAACTATATTTTCCTATAAAAGACTACATTTTCCCCTATAAAAGACTACATTTCCTATAAAAGACCACATTTTCCTATAAAAGACTACATTTTCCTAGTTTGAAAATCTAAATAATTTATATTTTCTTTAACTTTGATTAAATATTTTTTGAATAATAATTATTAGGGAGTTCTTATTGATATTTTTGTTAAAGGAGATATTTTTGGGTGTTTGGAAAATATTTTGTATCAATACCTCTATTTAGTAATAACCTCTCAATTAGAATACAAATAGTTTGGTCCCAAGTCTACTCCTAAATAGAGGTTTTACTGTAGTAAAAGAAATGAAGAATTCAACAAACACCATATAGAAAATAAAGTTGCAACCAACAATCACAAATATGTAGTCTAATAACTAATAAAACACCACCATAGCAAGCCAAAATATTGTTTAGACTCTATACACTAGTCTAGAAACATCATTCAATCTAAATCATCATAGAAAAGGTCATCTCCATCTCTTCCACGAGAACTACTCTCATTCAAAGGCGTAGGTGGTGGTCTTTCTCGAAAATCATCCTCCATATCTTCATCATCATTTGGAATTTTCTCTTCTTCATCAACTTCATTATCGGAGTCGGAATGCATCAACCTTGATTCTCTTGAAGTTGAACCACCACCACGTCGAGAGTATGTCATTAGATTATTACTAGTATTAGTACGAGCACTCCTTGAAAGATTGCGACCCTCAAGTGTGTTGGATGCACCAGTTGCTCGATCCACATCATTCCATGTAAGATCCTCCCGGGATGAACAACATCAGCATCATTATCGATCCTTTCATTACCCCATTCAAAGTCATCAATGACTAATGGATCAAAATTATTGCCAAGTTCACGCCTCTTTTGGAACCTTGAGTCGATCTTTCGGTTGTATTGGACATACACCAAGTCACTCAATCGTTTGTGTTCCAATCTATTCCTCTTCTTCGTATGAATCTAAAATAAATAGAACAAAAAATAATAATAGTAATGATAAAATTTTAATAATAGTGAATGATTTATTCCTTTTGAAATTTGAACTAACAATAGAAAGTACTTACAAACTCAAATGTACTCCAATTGCGCTCGCAACCGGAAGAAGAACAACAGAGGCCTATAATTCTTTTTGCAAACGAGGATAACTCAATAGCCCGCGCTCCAAAAGCATTCCACCAATCAACTAGCAAACATTTAAAAGAAATATAAATATTTTTAAAGGGAGGAAAAGAAGAATGTATATAAATTATAATCATAATTTAGCTTTTATATATATATATATATATTTGAATATACGTACGAGAATTCTTTATTTTCCGTTGCCTAATCACCATTTCTCTTGCAAAAGTATCTCGAGAAGCATCATAGTTGTAGACTAGATTGCTTATCTTGTCTGCAAATCAAACTCGGGCACCATCTTTGCAAAACGTCATTGAAGTCATCTAAGTAAAGCATTAGCAAACAAACCAAGCGTTCCTCTTTGATATCAAAGTACTTGCCCGGATTGAGAAACAATGCTGACCCCATATAATTTTGCTGCTTATTTGATTTTCCCATATCGCTTAACAATTTAAATCACCTTCTTATCGGTCTTTGTTTGTTATCAAATGAATATTTGATTTTTTCTTCGCGCATTCCATCGCAGACAATAACTTCCGGCGTATCGGGCTTCTCATCACTATCAACAATCCTCAAGACTATAAGAAGTGGTTGTGACGCTACTAATGCTGATTCTCAACAAAGTATGCCAAAATGTTGTTGAAATAATGATATCACATACTTTCTTCCCGCTTGATGGCAAGCAACTTTGATTTTGACCCGATCTCATTTGATGAACAAATGCCTCAATGCATCTTTATTTTTGTACAAACTCGCAAGGTGAGGAAAAGCGTAGCAAATCTAGTAGCTGCTGGTCTCCAAGATCCCTCCCATTCGTTTTCTCCTCATCGCACTAAGAAGGCGACCGTATACATAAATGAATGTTGTAATTCTCCTGCGCATTTATGATTGTGAAATTTGGAATTGCTTGACTTGCTTATGTCCTCTAACATAAGGTTAAAGGCGGTGGCGGCCTGAGGTGTCCAAAAGCAGTGTAGGTCTCTCCTCTCTATTAGTATATGCCCATTTTGCCTTGTAATTAGAGGCATTATGCATGACCACGAACAACATACTGGGGGTGATTTCCTCGATCTTGCTATTATCAAGTAGATTTGCCGACATCGTGGCATCTTGAGGGGTGACTAGAGGCATCAGCGGAACTCATGAAATAAGTCTCCTCCGGGACTATTAACAAGGAAATTCAACAAGTGTCTTCCCTCTTATCACGTCGACCATCGACATGAGTGAGCAGCCGTATTCCTTCCAAGAAACTTCATGTTTCTTCTTTAAGTCATCGGTTTTCTTCTTTGCCTTCTCAAGCAAAGGAACCCTCAACTCGTGATACGTTAGAGGCTTGAAACCCGGCCCATATTGCCCTATGGACTCGACCATTACTTCAAATCTCCTTGAATTTTCAACATTGAATGGTATGCCACATTCGTAGAAAAAGTCGGCAACGTGCATTTGGACTCCTTTTCCTCCGATGTCTTCGAACGACTTTCAATACTCTCTTAACTCAAACGCTTGCTATGCCTCTCCTCTACAACTTCTTCGGGAGTTTTCCTTAGAAGTGCTTCAACCGTCTTAGCTTTTGGTTGTGGAGCTTGGAATTGAAATACATGATTCTTCCTTTTAGAAGCCGTCCCAGAACTTGGGATAGCGTTAGAAGAAGTATTGGAAGCCATGCTTGGACGAGCAGATGATTGTGCTTCTTGCACTTCTACTATTACATCATCATCATCATCTAGCTCAAGTGGTCTGTTCCTCTTTTTACTATTCAAAGCTGCTTGCACCTCCCTCATAATTTACATTGTTTTGGGGCGCCGCTACATCTCCAAAATTTCCTGTTAAATGTTGCTTCAACCTTTTGATTCGACGACATTGCTTCCCATAAAGGATACATTGACTATATACTTATTACTCGTATCGGAGCCGATATCCATATTTGAACCGGGTCATTTGATTTGGCTTTTCTTTTTCAGAGTCTTGGTTATATCATAACCATCGGTTCCCGAACTTTCTGTCATTTTATTTTCTAGTTTCTACAAAATACAATCAAACAAACAATATATTAGAGACAATTGAGTCATTGACATATTTTTATTTTTACTTGTGAACAAAAAAAGAGTAAACAATAAACACCTCTCATATAATTTTGTACATTTTAAACTTTATAGTACAATCATTTAATCACAATATATTCCTAAAATCAGCTTGCCTAAAATACATACATCAGAGACATGATATTACAGTGGAAAATTGACATTTGGCATATACTATGATGCTTGACACTTGTAAAATTGCATGTATATATATGATAATATATTAGTTATCTCCTAATATTAGTCCAGTAGTCCAGTACATACATCAGAGACATTATATACATTAGTTATCTCCTAATATTGCTTACAACCACACATACGCCAAGTGTAAAAAAATTATATAAGCTATACATATGAGTTATGACAGCCATACATAGAAAAATTGGGGAAAAAAAGAAATAGAGGCACGGACTTGTGAGAATCAGTCGATAAAAAAGGAGAAGTCTAGAAACAGAGGAGAAGAGAAGAGAAGAAGAACATGTGAGAGTCGTCGCCGAACTTGGAGCTGGTCGGAGGCATGGAGCTAGTCAGAGGCGGCGTCGCCGTCGTCGCCTCTCGCTGCGATGGGCTGCAAAGTTGCAGGCGATGGATCATGGATGGAGCTGGTCGGAGGTTCGCGATGGGTGTGGGTCTGCAGAGGATGCAGCTCGGAGGTTCGCGATGGGTCTTCTTCTTCGCGATCGACTTCTACTTTTTCTGCAGATAAGGGTTTTGTTTTGTTTTTTATTTGATGGGTTATGGGTTAGCCCATGGGTAAAAATCATTTGGGTCAGTGCTTCCAAGGCGTTAAGTCGTCGTACGCCTGGCCTCTTCTTTATCGTCGGGACGCCAAGGTGTCGCCATAACAACTATGGATAAGATACTGCAGGGATAATTGTTTATAACAGTGTTCTAAAAATCGGCCTAGGCGGAGCTAGGCGGGGGCCTGGCGCCACGCCTAAGGCCAAAAAAACGTTCCAGCCAATTAGGCGGCGCCTAGGCGGGAAGGCGGGGTCTAGGCGGAGATTTTTTTTTAAATTACTACCAAAACCAGATCTTGATATATATTTATTTTTCTAATGATTTACCATATTCTTAATGCAAGTTGCAGCATATCAAATCACAACAAGAAGTGAACAAGAATAGATCAAGTCAAAATGAATAATTTTATTATAGTTGTAATTTTTTGAACTTGTACTAACTTGAAATTATATAAATGATGATACATTTATAATATTTAGTTTAATTCAATATAATTCTTAAATTTATGTTTAGTTTTTTAAGTTTTAATATTGAATTGAATTCTTAAAATTTTAAAATTTATTATTTAATACCAATTTTGTTTATGAATAAAACTAATACGTCAAAGATATGTTAGTCATACTTAGTATATGGTATTTGTCATTTTCTGTAAGTCCTCAATTTTGAAAATTACACAAATTAAAATAATTTCAAAATTAATAATATCAAATGTCTCATGTAATAAACTTCACACTAATCTTTAAAAATAACATTTATTTTAATTTTTGAGAGAGATGAAATACGTATATAATTATATATATAAAGATATCAAGATACTACTTACTACTTACTAGTAATACTAATTCTATAATTTAATTATTTCAAGCAATGGATATATCTTACTACTTAAGTGCAATTACTACTAATTCTAAAATTTAATTATTATCTTTATTATAGATTATTTTGCTTTATATTATTATTTTATTAGAATAATATAAGATAAAATATTAAAATTGTCTTAAAATAAAAAATTCCGCCTAGGCCCCCAGACGCTAGACCCCCGGCCTCCCGCCTCCCCTTTTAAAACATTGGTTTATAAAGAGAAACAATTGTGCAGATGATAGAGGCTACCTTTTAGGGTCCGCAATGATAACTATTGTAATTATTTTATTGAATTTATTAGATTACAGTTAACGTCTGTAAAGGTTCAAGTTAGTTTATTTTGGGTAGTAAATTTTCCTTCCTCAAAAATAAAAAACTCAAAAGCTGGTTTAAATTTCTTTCCCAAAAAATAAAAACATAAGTTGTTTTTTAATATTAAAGCTAACACTTAGAGTTACTTTTTTTAATAGAAAATCTAATTTCAGCTAGTAGAATATTTAAAGTTCACTATTCAAAATATTTACAGCTATTAATTAAGGCATTATTGTCTTCAAAACTTCAATATATGAAATAGAAAATAATGTTGCTATTAATTACGAGGGGAGTAGACCTAATCTATCATTCCTATAAGTTCCTCATTCCGGAAAAATGTTTCGTGTTTTTAGCTATCCGAAGAAGCCGGCCCTGCCCCCTCTTTCCATGCTTCTGTGGTAAGAAGCGTCTCGTTCCTTGTTAGCATTCCCCCTCCCATTCCACGAAGCTGAACAATCTGCGTTCCTGGTAACATAGTTACAGAATTAATGATCTGCGTTCCCTGGTAACATAGTTCCTGGTACAATTGTCTATGTAGGAGTTAAAAAGCTATATACCTTGCCATCATGTAAATGTTTGTAATATTATTAGATTGTTGACCTTTTCTTGTCCTCTTTTTACGTCTATCCAGCTTTTAGAGCAACTCAGAATAATCATATTTTGCTGCTTTGCCTTAACTAAAATTTGGTTAGCTTCTCCAAAGAAAAACGAGTCGAAAGAGAGAACCTGTTTTCATGAACTGAGAAGTTGTAAATAGTACTTATTTTCTAAAATTGAAATAATACCAGTATTATATTCCGGTCATAAAAATTTGTGGCATCATTGTTTTAATTATGTACTATAGGTTGATAATTTTTGTCTATTACCATTGTAAGATTAATTCTTTAGCTTTTATGTCCTTAAATTATTGAAGTGGTTGAAAAGATATTTTCTGATCAAAAACAGGTGGAACCCAAGAAGTTTGGAATACTGTCTAATTGGCAAAGAGAGTACACCATGGAAGATATACTGACGCAATTGAAGAAAGAGATGGCAGCTCCACACAATCGTAAGCTGGTCCAGCCTCCTGAAGGTACCTACTTCTAGTTCAAGGATCATATAGATATCATGGACTGAATTGCAGATTCCATTTGCAAGTTTATAGTTTTTAATGCTGTATCAATCCCGGAAAATTAAATATTATGGGTAATGCCTCAAAAAACTTAGCCTATTACCTCTCGTGGTTTCTTGATCTTTGCTTGTCGTATTCTATTTTCTGAACTGTGAAGCTGGATGCTGTTTAAGTAATGGATTATGTCAAATATTCAATATATTTATCCTTTCATTACTTTTCTCAGTTTTTGGAATTTGTTCATCTTCTTTGTCTGGTAGTTTGGGAAACTGGTAAAGTTTTTGCCATTTGGGGTTTCAGTTCTAAAACAAAAAGGCAGCCATAGGAGAAGTAGACAGTCTAGGGTGATATATCCTCTTGTGTATATGTTTGTAGGTTGTGAAACTTTGTTTTTCTATGAAATGCCATTTACAATTGAAATGTAACATGAGGTCTACTATCAACCCATCTAATCTCCATGTATATGTGATCCTGTATTCTATCCCAAGCTATAAAAAGTAAATTTCTCGGCTTAATAAATTTATAGGGTTCGTCTAGAGTATAAATAAAGATATGAGTATACATCTTGATGAAGATATGAGTAGACATCTTTGCTGCTCCATTGAAGAGAGTTGTACTTGAAATGACGCGCTTGTTTGCAAATGGACATATGGCCATTATTTGATTTATTTTGTAAAGCAATGTGTGATACTTACTGTGTGTTGTTATGGTACTTGTAAAAAATGGTAAATGGTGAATTGTGATGGTATCATACTCTGGGTTTAGCCCAATGTTACTTAGATCGTAGTTCAATGTGGGTCGGCTAATCATAAAGAGAAGATGAAATAGTTAGAGTTAAGTTATTAGTGGGATATTAATAGGAGAAAATTTAAATAAAACTAATATTAAATATTTCTAACGGACTGGGTCACACACATGTTAGGTTGTTATGGGTTGGGTCTAAACGGTTTGGGTCAAAAAGGCCCGCTTTTTAATGGGTGACATTTATTCATGCCCAAACCCTTAAATTTAGCAGGTGGGTTGGGTGACCCATTGATTTGGGTGATAAATTACCAGGTCTAGCGAGACGTTCGCGTCCCAGAATATATCGAGATGCTGAAGGGGCAGGGCATCATTTTTGAGAAGAACCACAAGTATGGGGATCGACTTGGTGAACTTCGTTGAGCTGATGATGTCTTCTGGACTCGTATTGAACAAATCTATGAGTTGGGTGACCTTCCACAGTGGGTACGATTTCGGGAACTTGGTCAAAACCCTGACTCGACTGCCCATGCCCAAGACGCTGTCACTTGTCAGAGTATCTAGAGCTGCTGAGGGTCTTCTTTGGGGATAGGGTTTATGATGTGAAGCACTTGTTGAAGTTCTGTCCAGGCCTATACGGAGAGTTGGACTAGGTGGCTAGGACCCTTAAGGTGAGCCGGGTGGTTGGGAAGTCCCACCAGGCCTGGTCGGACAGTTTGCTAACGTGCCTTGCATTTGAGAAGATCAAAGATTTGTGCAAAGACGGTGTTCAGAATTATGCTGGTGTTCTGGATGGATTAGAGGTATTCTGAAAATTTTCTCTGTAGCTCTCAGTACAATCTTCTTTTTGGCTATAGTAGAGATGAACAATCTTTGACTTTCTCTTTTTTAAATATAAATTAATAGTTAATAATGGTTCACAATCTTCCTTTTATTCAATAATGCAGTCTTGTTATTTCTATGAGTATATGTATACATATAGTTTTTTGTTGGTATATTAATGTCACGAGTGAATTGGAGTATGGGACTATATGGTTGTTAGTATTATCTATTGGACTAATGGAAACTGCTCATATTAGAGTTTTAAATCACCAGAGTTGGTATGAATAGAAGGGTTTAATTTCTGTTCTTTTTACTTGAAAGTCTGGTGGTTGGTTTTACCCAATAATGTTTGGCGAGGTTGGGGTTTATTATTTGAGTGCTTAGTAGATGAACATTTCAGATTTTGAGTATTAGATGGAAAATTTTGAAGGAAATTTGGTGTATGAATTCCAACAGGTTTGTATGTTGGCATGTGCTCCACTTTCAACTGGGGAAGGTAGTGGTTACATGATAAAACTTTTGCCTAAACTGTCATTTCAATGGTTCTTTTTCTGGCTTTATGCGGTGCATGGTTTTTGCGGGTAAGTGTGCCATGGAATTAGTTTGATGACCTAAAATTTTCAGCATGTTTGACATATTTTGAACATAGCTTTGGAGTAAGTTTAGTGAACTTATTCCTCGAAAGGGTATTATGCTGGTTTTGATGTTTAGACAGTTAGAGAATTAGTTGATTTCATTATATGTTAGCCCAAAGGTTCAAAGGGCCCTAGGGGTAATTACCATAGATTTCTGCTCCTAAGAATATTTCATGAATACTATTAATACATCTGTTCTAAAATTTGATTGTTTGATAAAATTAGGATTTTGGATTTCAATAGCTTGATGAGTGTGTTTGCCACTGGCAAGGAAACACTTTAAAACCCAGAGTTTCATTAGGACTGTTTGAGGCCCTTCTCTTTGGAAAAGTTTTGTCCAACTCCTATATTATTCATAAAATTATGGGGCAAACACTATACTTCATGTATTAAAATTTTGCAATATTTGTTTTTCCAGAATTTTTTTCATCACCTACGTTCTTCTTGAAAAGAAAGTAACGGGCTTAAGGGCAACACCAATCTATCCTAAAATATTTAAGTGTGTCAAACAGTGTGGGGTTTGTAGACATGCGTTGCCTTGTGGAATGTAAGAATAGTCTCCTTGCAGATTTTCCAGACATGTGTTGCCGCATGGAATGTATGAATAGTCTCCTTGCAGATTTTCCATCTATTTGAGATGTATCACTCTACAGTTCATCCGTAGATTGAGAAAAGGTTTATCATACAACCATGCACCACCTTCCACCACATAAATCCCATTTTTTCGTACTCCGAACTTTTGAGCTATTTGACCGAAACACCTTCTCCGTAATCTGTTTCTTGTAGGAATCAGCGAATAATAGTTTTTGAGAGGGAAATCATGCTGTTGTATGTGTCTTACCCTTTATTCCTAACTAAAGTTTCTTCCGTGCATATAGCGGATGAATCGTCTTTATACTTGCCTTGACTAATCTTTACCGCTCCTTTGTTTATATTCGTCAAGTTGTTGAGCTGTTTGAGGGATTGAAAGAGCGACTTCTATTTCTCCCTTTAAAAAATCACAGTGTTCTAAAAAACGCTAGGCGGACCGGTGGAGGGAGCTTCGAGCGCCTAGGCCTTGTAGGCGGCGCCCAAGCGGATACTCAAGGCAGTGTTGATTTAATTATATTTTAATTTTCTTAATAAAAGTATATGGTGAAGTTTGAACATATAAAACTTTAGGACTACAAGTGTAATTAATAAGAAACTTTGAGGCATGTTTATGTAATATGACAAAATTAATTCTTAGATGACATACAAAACTGCAGACCAAGTATTTGTTTAAGTCGGAATAAGAAATTAGGGACTTTGGGACCACACAAATTAAGATAATGAGAGAACAATAAGATAAGAACTTAAGGAGAGAGAACATAGGAGAGAGAGAAGAAATAACGTAACTGCAGATAAAGTGAAAGAGGAGAAGAAAGATAACGAAGCACATACTGTTCGCGCCGATCGCCGCCCTCTTTGTCGATAGCATCCGCTTCGTCGAAGTCCCCGACCGTTGCCTCTCCTGTTTCAATCGAAGTCGCTGACTCTAGGGTTCAAAAAAACTTCTCTTCGGATGTCGAATTTGAATGGGTGTGGACAGCCGCCTAGGGCCGCCCAGCCCGCCTAGCTACCACCCAACATGTCTATTCATTTTTTAAGTGCCTAGAAGTAAATCGGGAAGGTTGGGCTGGCGCCCACGCCTGGGTGGCCGCCTAGGTGGGCACCCAGCCCGTTTTTTTGAACACTGAAAAATCAGAAAAAAGAAGAAGAAACTAGTGGAGTTAGATGATGGGTATTATATTGATAAATATTTGTGGAACTTCATATGTATTTGAAATTGTGTCCTGATTTTATATAACCATAATATCTGTGCAGAACTGCAAAGGTTTATGATCCTTCACTATAATGTGGCTATGTTATTAATATGTTATACACTAAACTGTGAATGAATTCTCCAGTTTTATTCCTATGCAAAAATGAGTAGTTTATAGTTTGGTCTACCATCATCTAAATATGATCTCTTGGTGGCTCCATGTCAATAAATTGTTATTGGATGCTATACTTTGTACGCTTGATTGTTTCTTAACTTAGTTTCTTTCTGAGACTTAAACTTGTAAGAATTATTAGGGATTTCTTTCTTCTTCCAAATCACATTCTATATGAACTGAGATTCCCTATCAATGCCTCTCTATTAATTATGGAGACACCTTAAACCCAGTGGGGAACTGAATCCGTCCATACAAAAACCTTTCAAGAGGCTAATCAGGTATTCCCTCGTCATACCTTGTTGATAAGACTTAAGTATTTGGGCAAACCAATCAGATGCGGGTTCTAAGGTGTGTGTGGCAGATCATGGGTTGTAAAGTGTGTGTGCAAATAGCAAAGGTAATTTTCTTGAACTAATTCCCTCAAATTTTAGAAGAACACATTAACTCTTAAATAGTTTTACAAGTTTAGATTTTCTATGATTGTTAATGAGTTTAATTAACAACTGTGGTTTATCCTACTAAGGAAATATCTAAATTGGTGTGCATAGCATTTGTTTCTGGATGTGTATGCAATTTTCTTTTTATTTTTGATAAACTATTTAGAAGTTCAGTTTTATAGTTGACAACCAGAAGCTTAGAAGAGAATTTCTCATACAAATAGACAAGTCAACAACATTGAAAATTCTACTCCCTGTGCCCCAAACTAGTTATTTGGTTTGGCTGGGTTTTAAGGAGGATACTGATTACTTTACTTAAATTATAACCCTCGGATCGAGAGAGAAGGGTTTGAATAGTATCAGCTCACTTATTTTGGGGCAATCCAGGGTAGAAAATCATTTCCTTGATTTGGGACAGAGCTAGTAAACTAATAATAAGTGAATAATTGAACTTATTAAAAAGGTGATTAATCTTTTGCAACTGGGAATTATATTATGAAATGTAGTTACTTATCAAAAGATTTTTTTAATGAAATGTAGAACTCATGCATTGCTCGTCTTGCACAATTAGTAAGCATGATATCATTAAGGTTTATTAGTATCAACTTCTCAATGACTAGTACAAAAATGATATTAATGTGAACAACTTATGAAAGAAAATGCTATATGATAATGGTTGCTGTTGGGTGTATGTTTACCTATTATGTTGGTGATGCGATGCTATGCTCAGCGGGGGTGGCCTGTGAGGTATTTTTTCTTTGATAAGTTGTTGGGGTTTTACATCCTGGGAAAAATTGCTTTTGAGTTGGATTTTTAGAAATTTAAATATGTTATAGCATCAATTTGTTGATGACAATCAACTGATTTATAGCTATAATACTGGAACAAGGTAATAATAGATTATGCAATTCAGTTGAGAAAACGTTATTGTTAGTCTGTTACAATATGATTTTGGTGTACCTTTCAATATAGAATTTCTGTTCGATGCTATAAATCTTCACTATTAAGTATTTATTTGTATCTCCCTTGTGTTCTGCTATAGGTTCATATGTGGTGGTTACTAGTTTAAGGAAATAGTAACATATCTTATTAGCGTCTGTTATCTGGGTTAGCCTTTAGTGTCACCCTGGTTATTGCAGTAAGACACAACTTTAAACTTGGCAAATCGTTTTTCTGGTTGGAATCTTCACCTGGCATATCGTTTTTCTGGTTGGAAACATTTGGTGAATCGGTGACCCAGTTGGATTGTGTTCAACTTGGGCAATTAATGTTCTGGTAACAAGGGAACATGGGCGCAGGTGATCTCAACTTGGGTGTTGGGTGTTTGACGTGTAGATAATTATGAGAAATAGGAGTAGCATCTTGTAAAGCTGGCTAGGGCCTAGGGGTAAGCAAGTAGAGAAGAAGATGAGGAAGGCTGCTGCTAATATTACCAGGGATTATTTTATTCTTTTGGTACGATGATAAATTAACCACCACTCAAATGAGTTGTGTATGGTCCCGTATTCCTTTGAATGTATTGAGTATTGACAGGCGTTGTCTTATGTAAAAATATAATGGGTTTAGATAATATCCTGTTCCCTTGGGCGTGGAGTGTGTTACCGGCCCACCATAACATGGTCCATTTCATTAGCTGCAATGTTTGGAGGTATAGAAACCTACCAAACGACCCATTAATTTGATAAGACCACAACTAGTTATATTATTATTATTGATGATGATGAATGCATTTGCATTTGCATTGGCGGTTTCCTTCTCAAACTCATGATGCAATGTTTTGTAAATACTTTTATTAGATTTCATTTTCTTTTTCTGTCTTTTCCCAGTTTTCCATTATTTTAAATATATCCTATTTTTTTTTAATCCTTAGAGATCTATCTTCAAGGCAAGACTGGTGTTGCTTCACCAATTGATGTTACTGCGGTAGGAACTAGGGAGAGAGAAAACTACTCTATAATAGTAGCTAGACTAGATAGCTGGATAGCATACCATGATTTATATGCATGCTTTAGGCAAATTACTTAATTTGAGATGAGGGATCGGGTTGGTCTATTTTGGTTAATATGTTTAATTCTCATATATTTCTATCCCTTTTCTACTTAATATCTTCATCTACACGTGTATTTTGTTTGTTTTCAACACAAGAAGAAGACATTACTTCGAGATGCTAACTAAACAGATATATATTCCTAATACAAGAAATGGAAAATGAGCATCAGTTAGAGATCAGGGATCTATTACTAAGCGAGGTAAAAATTATTCTATTTTAATAGGAAGCTTAGTTGCCGAGGGGCTCTCCATACGACCAGAACGGTTCAAATTGTCGCTATAACAAATTTGTCTATATATATATATATATGTATATGTATATATATATAGAGTGAGAAGTGATTCATAACAAATATTTGTTATGAATACTATTCTAGCAAATAGATATTTCGCCGTCCAACATACCGAATTATTCCAATGTATATAGGTAAGCACTAATTATTCCATAATATAAGTCTAAATTTTTACACAAAATATGTCAATATTATGTTGTATATGACTTCATACAAAATTAGTCATGTGCATACGACCCAATTTGTTATTTATACATATAATTGTCGTATTTTAAAATTAACATAAATTCGTTAAAAAGATTTGGTAGGAATGTTATTACTAGTAATAGGAGTAGAATAATCCATTCAAACTTAAATTTTGATATATAATTGATTTTGTCTAACCTTAGCCTTATCCTAAAGTTAATACCTTATCGTCTGCAAACGTTTGGTAACAATGTAACGTTTGACCGCTATAGTGACCATGTTATAAGATGTCGTATTGATGATAATGACTGGTAGTAAGATTAGCGGCCCAAAAAAATTCTACTAATTTTTTAGGGCAACTTAGATATTACAGTGGCCATTGGTAAGAGTATTATTGGCCGCCAAAAGGACTAGCGGTCGGGCCCATGCCTAAGTTGATCTTGACACTTAGATCTCACATTGGACGATAAAAGATCTGTTTATTGGAATAGTGTTCATATCAAACATTTATTATGTATATATATATATATATATATATATATATATATATATATATATATATATAGTCCGCTTATCCAATCCGGGACTGATTACGTCAATGAAATAGCTATAGCGACGGTTTAAACCCACGCTCTAGCTATGGTGACGGTTCGTACCGTCGCTATAGCTCATAAAATCGGTCATTCTATGATTTAGCGACAGACGAACCGTTGCTATAGTCGGTTTGGCTTTGGTTCGTTTTCTCCGATTCGCAGGAGAAATTATATATATAGAGGGTTGTATGTATATACACAGCTGTGTATTACACAGTCGGGCTATGGCGACGGATTTTTTGGGCTATGGCGACGGTTCATCCGTCGCTGTTAGAATAGCTATGGCGACGATTTCAGGTTAAACCATCGCTATAGTCTCAAAAAATCTATTTATAATCGATCATTGTATCTACAAATACCGCCAGTATATATTTTTTTTCGATATATATATAGTAAATTGAGATATGCCCTATGGATGTTGAATTGTTGACTAATCTTTTATTGTCAGTAATATATTTCATCATGTATTATATTTATATCAGAAAAAATAAATATACAAAGAGTCTTGTGTTATAAAATTATAGTGGATGTCTAGATTCATAGGATGTCTAGATTCATTCTTATCTTGTAACTCCCATGTTTAATGAGTTATAAAACTCATGACCTTTGAGTTTTATAACCTCCTAGTATTGATGTTAGTACATCTATAAATAATATCATTTTGTAAAGTGAATTGTGGATACAAATATTATGGAAATACTCTCTTCTCTCTAATCATCTTTGTACTTGATTTTAGTTATATTTTATAACACGTTATCAGCACGATTTGTTCTTCACTTTCGTCTTGAAGATAATTATATTTGGTTTGAACCAAAAGAAGAAAATATAGATATGCGTCATGCTATACATGAGCCTAATATCAATGGTGGAGATATATGCTTAGCAGATAGTGCAACGACACATACCATTCTCAGACATAAGCAATATTTTTTAAATCTAAGAATGATGAAAGAAATAGTGAATACAATATCAGGTTCAACAGACTTGATTGAAGGCTCTGGAAGAGCCAATATAATGCTTCCTAGTGGAACAAAATTTATTATTGATAATGCTTTATTTTCCACTAAATCAAGGAGGAATCTGCTAAGTTTTAAAGATATACGACTTAACGGGTACCATATTGAGACAACTAATGAAAATGGTATTTAATATCTTTACATTATATCAAATGTCTCTACTGAAAAACAAATATTAGAAAAATTACCCGTTTTATCTTCAGGTTTGTACTATACAAGTATTAGTACAATTGAAGTTAATGCAATAATGAACCAGAAGTTCAATGAACCAAATAATTTTATTATTTGGCATGACCAGTTGGGTCACCCTGGATCAATAATGATGCGAAGAATTATTGAGAATTCACATGGTCATTCATTGAAGAACCATAAGATTCTTCAATTTAAGGAATTCTCATGCGCCGCTTTGTTTCAAGGTAAATTGATCATTAGACCATCACCAGCTAAAATTGGGACTGAATCCCCAAGGTTTTTAGAACGTATTCAAGGAGATATTTGTGGGCCTATTCACCCACCAAGTGGACCATTTAGATATTTTATGGTTTTATTAGATGCATCTACAAGATGGTCACATGTGTCCTTATTATCAACTCGCAACCTGGCGTTTACGAGATTGCTTGCTCAAATTATTAGATTACAAGCACAATTTCCCGATCAAACAATCAAGACTATTCGTCTTGATAATGTTGGTGAATTCACATCCCAAACATTTAACGATTATTGTATGTCACTTGGGATAAATAATGAACATCCTGTTGCCCATGTTCATACTCAGAATGGTCTTGCTGAATCATTTATTAAACGCCTCCAGTTAATTGCAAGACCATTGCTCATGAGAACGAAACTTCCTATATCTGTTTGGGGGCATGCTATTTTACATGCAGCAAAGACTTATTCGCGATTAAAGCCAACATCATATCATAAATTCTCCCCATTACAATTGGTTTTTGGTCATGAGCATGATATTTTCTATCTAAGAATATTTGGTTGTCATGCAGATATATGTTGATTTATCCTCCACAACGCACAAAGATGGGTCCTCAAAGGAGGCTGGAAATATATATTGGGTTTGAGTCCCCATCAATAATTAAATATCTTGAACCCTTAATATGTGATTTATTTACGGCACGATTTGCCGATTGTCATTTTGATGAGACTCTGTTCCCAGCATTAGGGGGAGAAATTAAACAGCTGGATAAAGATATTACATGGAATGCATTGTCATTATTGAATTTTGATCCTCGTACAAAACAATGTGAACAAGAAGTTCAAAAGATACTTCGTTTAAAAATATAGCAAATCAGCTACCAAATGCATTCACTGACTTAAAAGGAGTAACCAAATCTCATATACCACCAGAATAAATCCAAATTTCGGATTGAAGTCCCAATAGACAATCCAAAAAAATTGTAAAGAATGAGTCTAAGGCACGCCTTGAAGCGTGGTAGACCAATCTGGCTCGAAAGACAAATATCCCGGAAAAGAAAAAAAAGTAAATAAACAAGTTGGCATTATTGAGGAGGAAAATATTCATGAGGATATGTACATAACTAATCATACCCCGAAGAGGTTCGTGTAATTCGAAAACAATAAAAATGATGAGATCTCGATAAATTATGTCTCTACAAAGAAAAGATGGAAAGTGAGAGATAGTTATTGACAACATTTTTTTCATATAATATATCGCTTGATATAATTAATGAAAATGAGGATTTCGAGCCTAATTTCGTCAAGAAGAATGCGAGCCTTGTAAATGATTGGCCAAAATGGAAAGAAGAATATCTGCAGTAATTAAATTCACTTGCAACGCGTGAAGTTTTTGGACCAGTAGTTCAAAACACCAAGGAGTAAAGCCGATTGGATACAAATGGGTCTTTGTGCGAAAAAGAAATGAGAAAAATGAAATCGTAAGATATAAAGCACGACTTGTGGCACAAGGGTTTTCACAAAGACCGACATTGATTACAATGAAACATATTCTCCCGTGGTAGATGCCATAAACATTGCGGTATCTTATTAGCCTAAAGAACTCATGAAAAATTAGATATGTGCCTAATGGATGTTGTTACAGCCTATTTATATGGGTCAATTGATAATGATGTTTTTATGAAAATCCCTGAAGGATTTAAAATGACTGAAGCATATAATTCAAATCCCCGAAAAGTTTATTCAATCAAGTTGCAAAGGTCCCTATATGGGTTAAAGCAATCAGGACGCATGTAGTACAATCGTCTTAGTGAATATTTATTGAAAAAAGGGTATAATAATAACCCTATATGCCCATGTGTTTTTATAAAGAAGTCGGAATCCGATTTTGCTATCATTGCTGTGTATGTTGATGATTTAAATATTATTGGAACTCATGGAGAGATTCCAAATACAATGAATTATTTAAAGAAAGAATTTGACATGAAAGATTTAGGAAAAACAAAATTTTGTCTCTGGCCACATAGGATCGAACATTTAGAAGATGGAATTCTCATTCATCACCAACTTACATGAAGGTCCTTAAAAGATTTTATATGGATAAAGCTCATCCATCGAAAGTACCCCAATGGTTGTTAGATCACTTGATGTGAAAAAGGACCATTTTAGACCTCGTGAGGATAATGAAGAATTACTTGGTCCTGAAGTACCATACCTCAGTGCAATTGGTGCATTGATGTATCTTGCTAATAACACACGATCTGATATAGCATTCTCTGTGAATTTGTTAGCAAGATATAGCTCTTCTTCTACCCAGAGGCATTGGAATGGGGTTAAACATATTTTTCGTTACCTACGAGGAACTATAGATATGGGCTTATTTTATTCAAATAATGATAATCATAAATTAGTTGGATATGCTGATGCAGGATATCTATCTGATCCACATAAAGGTCGATCTCAAACAGGTTATCTTTTTATGTGTGGTGATACTGATATATCATGGAGATCTACAAAGCAAACATTAGTTGCAACTTCATCTAATCATGCTGAAATACTTGCAATCCATGAAGCAAGTCGAGAATGTGTGTGGTTGAGATCAATGACTCAACATATTCGTGAAACATGTGGTTTATCCTCCAGCAGAGGAACTCCAACCATTCTATATGAAGACAATGTTGCATGTATAGCTCAATTAAAAGGAGGATACATCAAAGGAGATAGAACAAAGTACATCTTACCGAAATTCTTTTTCACACATGACCTTGATAAGTGTGGTGACATTGATGTTCAGCAAATTCGCTCAAAAGACAATCTAGCAGATTTGTTCACCAAAACATTACCAACTGCAACGTTTGAAGGATTACGTCGCAATATTGGAATGCGACAGCTGAAGAACTTAAGGATACATTCATGAGAGGGAGCTAATATGCGCTGCACTCTTTTTTCCTTAACCACGTTTTTTTTTTCCCATTAGGTTTTTTCTGGTAAGGTTTTTAATGAGGCAGATTTCAAATGCGTATAGCTATACAATAGATATCCAAGGGGGAGTGTTATAAAATTATAGTAGATGTCTAGATTCATTCTTATCTTGTAACTCCCATGTTTAATGAGTTATAAAACTCATGACCTTTGAGTTTTATAACCTCTTAGTATTGATGTTAGTACATCTATAAATAATTTCATTTTGTAAAGTGAATTGTGGATACTAAATATTATGGAAATACTCTCCTCTCTAATCATCTTTGTACTTGATTTTAGTTATATTTTATAACATCTTGTTGTTTATTGCGATAAACTTGTGCCGAATTACAATTATAAATTTAGCAATACATGAATGTGATTGGTTGGAATTATAGGAGAATCTTATTTATTGCCAATCTCTTTAAAAAAATTACCACTAATACTTATTAACGTAATTAGCAGTAAACATTCATAATATATAATAATTACCACTAATATATATCGTAGGATACATTTTTGGTCAATAATATATTACTATCAAGATGAAGCTACCAAACTAGCTTTAGATACAATAAAAAACTTGCACATCAAGGCCATAAGAGCACATTAATTAGTTGACGATTTGTATAGTTAAAGAAATAATACAGAAGCGAAATTATAAGATGGCTTATTCTGGATATATATTGATCATATAAATAGTAGTAATCCATCGTCTTAAAAAGTAGTTTTAGCAATGCAATTGTAGAGGTTGAGTGAGCACACAAAACTATAATTAGCTGAAACCCAAGATTATATATATATCATAGAAACATAATATTAATTTTCTCTCTGTTTTGAAATTAAAAATATATTTAATTTTTCAATCTGTTGCAAGATTACACATTTAAAAAAAAAATTATAATGTGACATGAATTTCTAATATTTTAGTAATTATGATCGGGTAGATTGAATACTATTATGTCATTGCTATCATATTTTGTGTTTAATTTTTTTTTTAAGTTATGGTTTTAAAATGTAATTGGAACTGATGGAGTATATGCCACATATTATTAAAATTTAAAATCTGTTGAACTATATGCCAAAACATTTATTAGTTTTAAAATTAAATACGCGCGCACATATATGTAAGACCCCAACCCCACCAACTACTATTCTTTTTTGCTAAATACTCCTAACTATTCTTCTTTGATCCAACTTCTCTCACTACACCACACAACTCCTTCAAAATCTCCTCCTTCCTATTGAATTCAATGAAAATTGAAAGCTCTCTGACCCTCCATTAATGCACCCCCATAAATATCCAACATTCACAACCCATGAAAAAAAGAAATCCCCATTACTACTATATATTCAAATAAACATTTCTCATCAACTTGCTAGCTAGAGCTAGCTCTCAGCACTTAGAGATTCAAATTGGGTAGAAAAATGAAGCTTGTTCCTTCCTTCTTCAAGCCCATGGAACCACCTTCTTCTTCATGGCCATGGCCAGCTTGTGGAAATCCAAAAACACTCTCTTTCCGGGCTGAAAAGACAATGAACCCGGTGTATGTGACCGAGGACGAATCAAGGCTCACCGACTCATCCGAGTGGGAGTCAGAGTCAGCCGGCGGGAGCATTATTTCGATTACTACTGAGTTGGAAGAGGAGGAATCCGGTGGTGGGGAGTCCGTAGAGAATGTGATTCGCGGGTTAGCGAGGCCAGAAAGGCTGTTTTTTGAGCCGGGGACTAGTTGTATACTTGGAGGAGAGGTGCAGCAGGCGGCGGGTGCCAAGACTAGCATTATTACTACTAAAGATGGGGTTGATATTCCAATTAAAGAAAATAGTTTTGTGGTTATGGAAATGGAGTCGAGGGATCCTTTTGTTGACTTCAAGAAGTCAATGGAGGAAATGGTGGAGGCCCATGCGCTGAATTACTTGAAGGATTGGGAGTGTCTCGAAGAGCTTTTGAATTGGTATTTAAGGGTGAATGGAAAATGCAATCATGGGTATATAGTTGGAGCTTTTGTTGACTTGTTAGTTGCCCTTGATTTTCCTACTCCTACTCCTATTTCTGCTTTATCATTTTCTTCTTCCACTTCTAATTCTAGTACATGACTTCCTTTTTTATCTTCATTAGAAGAAGAAGAAGAAGCTCATGATGATCGTAACGAGCTAGGAAAAAATGATGATCATATATAAAGCTTCATCCAAATCAAATGTTTGATGGATTCATTATGAGGAAATTATATATAATAATGTATACGTACCTCTAGCTAATCATAGCCAGCGATTGACCCTAATTTTCATATATATCTAGTATCTAGATCTATATGCATGTCTATGTGCTTGTGCGGTGTTGGTAACTTGGTATAATCATGGACAAAAAGTTAAAAGATCAAAAATGGAAACTAAATAACTACTGCTAGAATTTTTTTTATATATATATATATATATATATATATATATATATATATATATATATATATATATATATATATATTTGTTATTATTCCAGATTTTGTTGCCTTTGTTTCCTAATGTGTATATTTAATTTGTGCATTTGTTAATGTCACACAACACTCGTCACTTGCGTCACATGTGCACACATCAGGTCATAATATCAGAACCCAACTCACAAAGTCTTGGTTAATTGATTTAAAGAAAAAAATAATCCATTAGTTGCCTTTTCGAGTCTATTTATTTATCTTATATATAGTAGCACCCACCATCACCCACAACGCATTAGTGTAAATTAGTCGGGATAATTTCATCACCCGCCATTGGATTAGTAGTACCAAATGTGGGTCTCAATGCATCAAGATTAATTAATATGATGGGGTGATTTTGGCAAAATTGGAGGGTAGTAGTTATCATTTGATAGCTACATTAATTCTGGTGGGGAGATCTTTTGCATGCTGTGGACAGTGGACCTGTGGTCCTCTCCTCTATGCTCATATCTCAACCTGCAATTATTATCTATAATAACCCCATAAATTGATGGGGATAATTATATTGTACTCCTCCTCTTCCAAAATTAAAAAAATATGTTTTAAAACGATCATTTATTCCTAATATTAGTTAGCAATGTATGTACTGACATACGTACGTGATAGTATTCGATCAATTAATCTTTTTAAGTAATAACGAATTTGATATTTAAATCAACTTTCTTTATAAAAAAAATACATTTTAGCATACAAAAATTTCAAAGTATCTACTCAACTAAACTGAGCCTTAATTAGTTGGATTAATTTAGGTACATATATGAATCATTTCCCTCTAGTTTACTCTATGAAGAGTATATATATATATATATATATATATATATATATATATATATATATATATATATATATATATTCTCACACAATATATATCCAGAGTACTTCGGACTGATAGTATGCGAACATACAGGCACGAATTAATTAGAATATATATAAATATATATATTCAGATCATCACACAATAAAATTTTCTTGGATTTTTTGCAGGGCTTATCAACTCACTCTTCACTGGCAAAAAAGATTTTAGTCTCTCTGATGAGAGACGCACAAAAAAAAACACAATGTAAACCAAAAAACAAGAAGGCGGGGGGGCGTTCATTATTTGTGGTTGCAGGGAGAAAGGTCACACATCTTGGACATGCATGTTCTTAGTGGTCCTAAGGATCGAGCTAGCTAGTGCTGCGTATATATAATTGAGTCTGATGGTAATACTAATCACATCAAACTAGCAGGCAGGTTGGGTATGGTTGTTAATTAATAATTTGCATACATATATGTAAGCTATATATATATATATATATATATATATATATATATATATGTTTCTGATTCTACAAGTTGAACATGCATGCATGCATGTTTCCAAAATCTTATCTATTTATCTGTTGTATCCTTTTGAATTTGAAAGTCAAACTTCCCCATAGAAATTAAAGAACTCTACCAGCTGAACCACTTCAACATTCTGTTTTTAATTTCAAGCTAGTTTCCCTTCTTTTTCCAAGCAAACAATTAATCACATTCATAAGTTCATACTTTGTTGAGACTGAGTAAGTAAATATATATATATATATATTCAATACAACGGTGATAATATATATTTTTTGAATGTATATATATATGGTGATAACATTCTTGGTTATTAAAAAAGGAAAAGAAGTTATGTGACATGCACACTGATAAATAAAATCGTTTTACTATGAATAATTAAGAATTAATCTAGGTTGAGTGCAACTTGGGGACTAGACTTGGTTTAATTTTAGTATTAATTAATTACATGCAACTTAATTGCATGATGTCTCAAAATTTAGCACTAGAGATCGAGGCCGGAAAATAATAATGCAACCTCAGCAGCAGCAGCTTTCGTGAAGATATCTTAACATTATAAAATAATCCACTACTTACTATATCTGCTGTTTAATTAATTATCTTCTCAAATGAATTCAAAAACATACTCCTACATTAAATGTATTATATATATATTCAACTTTATGCTAAAGAATTCAAGCTGCTCGTCAATTAACATAAGTTTAAATCGTTATTAGTATTAATAAACACAAGGAAAGGAATCAAGTGTGTAGGCCTTTTTTCCCCTCGCAGCGTAGGCTTTAAATTGTCAAAATTCTGTAGAAAACAATACTATAATATTGGCTAAATCAATACGATCTTTATTTATTAATTTAACGACAAAAATAAAAATCCAAATGTTTATACCCACACCACTCACCACTACCAGTATTGACACTCCGGCCCATTCTTCACATGTAGTAGTACAAATTTCATTTATTGTCTTTAATTGCCCCTATCCCAAAACGCCATCTATATCTCATTCTCAATCCACCCTTAAAATTTTAACTATTCTTTAGATTTTGAATTACATTTATTTCTACTGGTGTATAAATTATATTGAGAAAAATAAAAAATTTATAAAATTTAGAGAAGTAAATAAAAAGTTATAAAAAATTAATTTTAAAAAAATAAAATAATAATATATCTAAAGTTGTAAAAAGGAAAAAAAAATGTGACATAAAATCACAAAACTCGTGGAGGAAAACTCAGGGAGCTAGGTTTTATAATATAAATCATAATATATATATATATATATATATATATGATTGATATGGTGGTATTTTAAATAGATAAAATATTTTAAAATGCTCAATTTATTTTAAATTATAAGATTATTATTACTTTTTAAATTTATTTAAAATATTATAATAAGTAGTACTCTTTAAGTAATTATGGTATTCATCATTTTATTGACTTACAATTAAATTAGTTTATATTTATTTTGAGTTTAAAATATTTTCGATTAACTTTGATCAAGTTAATAATAATATTTTATCTAGGAAAAAGGAAATATGTGGCTTGTTACAGTCAAGCTTGACATTGAATTGTGAATAAAACGGTATAGTTTTTTTATTATAAAATAATAAAATATTTATAATACCATAATGAAAATGATTAAAAGACAAAAATATCATTAATAAATGAGTGTATATATAACTAAGTTTGAAGCCATATATCTCATTTACATTTCATTTAATGGAGAGAGTAGCAGGGTACTACATAGGTTCACTACTCTTTCTTAAACCTTTCTCTCTTATTTTCGTTGTAGGAAGAATTATGTGTCATTTAATTTAGTCAATTCCCAATATAATATGATTGGTGAGAGTTACCAAGAAGCAGTTAATATTCAAGTTTCTGGTGCTGCTTGTTTACATTTGATTAACTTTTAATGGACTGTCTCTTATTTGCTAAGAGGCATAATACTGTTTGTTTATTTTTTTGTTACCTCTGAATGCCTCTTAATCAATAAGATAGAAAATGAAATCTCAATAACTAAGAGGTAACAAAATTTTTTGATAAATTTTTTTTTAGATAAATATATTCAACAATATTATGCACTCATTTTTATTAAATTGACTATATAAAATTATTAAATAAAATTTTACCCTTTAAAATGGTAAAATAGTGTCATTAAGAGACAACTTACTTTTTAGTTACCAAACAATTTTTTAGATTCAGACCTCATAACCATTCAGATGATCTAATTTATTAAGACATCATAATCAATTAGATCTTAATTCACAGTTTTATCAAACACAACCTAAATATAATTCAATCCAACCACTATATACGAAAGGTCCTTCTTTGGGCAAAACTCACATGTAGGCCCAGAATAAAGCCCATTTCAAGTGACCTAGTCCAGAGCTACAAGGAATTTACTACGTTCCATCCGGTTGGAAAAATTAAGGGAATCGATATTTTTACTTAAAAAATTGATATTTTAACATGACATGAATAGCAAGTGGGTAGTGGAAATATCAGTTTCCGAAATTAATTGTTCCTTGAGGTTGGTGGGGGGTACGTAGATGGAATTGGAACAACGCCCACCGCACACATCATAATTCAGTCTGAATAAAAATGGCATAAAAAGAAAGAACAGAACAGTAGGTTGTATTAGAAAGGGAAACAATGAAATGAAGTAGCATATATGCTTTGTGGAACAAGATTGCAGCCATGGGGTTTGCTTGTTTTTAATTAGTTATGGTCAAATCAAATCAAGAATCTTTATCTGGTATTTGGTTGTCACAAGACCCACACTACTTTTCAAGTCCCAAATCTTGATGCTAAAAATCATTTCATTGGCTAACAGGGTGTCTATCTAGAAACCTCTACAACTATTTATATAGCAAAAAAGGTAGTTATATTTGATGTTTGACATGAATTGTCCAATCTTTATCAAACAAGAGCATGAATCTTTTTATAGCTTAAATATATGGTTGATCGACATGTTGGGTCGTGATATTTCTTATTTTGGAAGAATCGTTGGAGTCTCACTTCATGAAGAATCCATTCGCCTTTTATTTTTAATCCAATTAAAAGCCAATCGTTCTCACCACCATATTATATCCGTTTTAATCTTTAAAGTTGGGTCAGGTCAGGTGGATCGACCCATTAGATATTTTAATATCTGTTACTTTGACTTGTGATGATGAAAAAGCATGACGGTTGACCAAGGCTCCTGCCATGCATTAATGTGGATGGGATCATAATGCCGTGGCGATAAAAAGCGATGGTAAAAAACAGTAGATAAACCTTATACTGATCTGTGAGAGCCCATCGGTCGAGAAGGGTGTCGGTAGTAGTGGGTGTCACAGTAATTCAGGCGAAGATATTATATCCTAGCGAGTAAGTCTTCACAGAGAGGTACGTTTTTGATATATTCACATACACATAACTGAGAATTATTATCTCTCTAAAAAAAACACTAGACAATACATTCCTCCATCGTTAACCTTGTGAACACATACTAATTCTCACGCCTGAGCTATCCCCCGACGGAACCGCCGTCAAGCTTTCGGTGTTGACTGTGTTCTATCGCGTGGGGATCGGGGACGTCTTACGTGATTGGGGACGTAGAGAAAGATCCCTGGCGTTAACATTATATTTAGAAGGAGGGTTTTGAGTTCTCTAGTGTCATTAAAATTTTCAATCACAATCGTTTAACCTACTTGGAAGATGATGAGGAGTAGGGATGGTACGCCGTAAGCGGGCGGCGATGGGCATTAGCTCGCCACCGCCTCGCGTTTGGTGAAGGATCGTCAGGTCCTTCCAAAAGTGCTCACGAGAAAGACGGCTTCTAAGCATAATTCGGGATCTCCGTCAGAAGATTCTGGCGGGGCGAACGAAGATTGGTTTTCGGTCACGGATGAGGAGTGAGATCATGGTCGAGGACGGTGGAAGGCTCACGACCAAGATTTATCATAAGTAGCCAGGAGGATAGAAATTGCCAAGTTGGCGAAGATGGCGAACGAAGCGAGATAGATCCGTGGAGGTCCTGTTAAAGAAAGAGAAGATATAGCCGAAACAGATGCTTGGTGGCGGAATTACTGGGGACGAAGCATCTAGCTACGATCGGTCAGAAGGGACGAAGTGGAGCATAAGGAGGAGTCACGACGAAAGGGTAAGGAGCCAAGCGTTCCATGCGTGTTTTAGGATCATTCGAAGTAGAGAAGATCGAGGAAGCGAGAACTCCCGTGGCCTCGAAGAAGGCGATAATGGCCGTTACCTCTCAGCATCGAGATGATTATCGACAAAGGAGCAGGTCGAATGAGGTCGTACCCGAAGTCAGGGTAATGGACTATCAACGTGATCATTCTCACCACAAGGAAAGAGTTGTATCAAAGCAGATCAAGAAGTCCTCCAGGCGGTAGGATCGGCGGAGGAGGTCGATCCTCTCGAGGCGTAATGTTGTTCACGAAAGAGGTTTCCCGTACCAAGGCGTTGATTTTCAGTAAAGGAGCCGTGAGAGCTCGAGAAAGCAAGCTGGTGAGGTCCAAGCCCAGTGAAGGACGCCCGAAAAGAAAGCATCCCCTTTTTCCTCGGATATTCTCAAGGAAAAGGCGGATATCACTAAAAAATTGCCTCGCATAGAAAGTTACGATGGAACCGGGGATCCTTATGACCATAGCCAGGCGTTCGACCGGTTAATGGACTATTATGACTTCACTGATGCTGCAAAGTGCCACACCTTTGTTACGACGCTGAGAAAGGATGCGAGACAGTGGTTGGGAACTTTACCTTCGGATTTGATATCCTTTTGGACCGAACTTTGTGATAAATTCCATGCCCGTTTCGGGAGTAATCGAAGAAGAGGAAAGCCTACGGGTTCTCTGGCACAAATCTGGCAGTTTACCAGCGAATCTTTGGGCCAGTATATAAAGAGGTTCAGAGAAGCAGTCGGTCAGGTGTCCGATCTTAATGATCTCCAGGCTGTAGGTTTGTTCCAGAATGGGTTGGATCTGGTAAAGTCCGAAAAGTTGGTGAAGAAGTTGATGTTCAACCATCCGAAGAGCTTGGCCGAAGCCTTTGACAAGGCAGAAGGCAACATCGTTGTGGAAGAAGCTATGAAACGACTGAAGCATCCTCCTTTTGGGTCAAAGTGAAAGAGTCGGTAGCTCTAAACCCGAAGTTGAGCAGAGGAGAAGCGGGGGGTATAATGATCGGACGGAGGCGATTCGAAAAAATACAATAATTCATGGCGGAGAGGCGGTCATCCCTCCGCTCTACCGAAGGTGAATAAGGTTCACACCAAACTAAACACCGATAGATCGAGCATTCGGATCAAATCGAAATCAACCTTTCTTTGAGCCACCCCGTGATAACTACGAAGGGCAAGGCAGGTAACTCTCATAAGCATTGTATATCATCAGTCACCGCCACGACACTAACGAGTGTTGCAATTTGAAAGACTTTGTGGAGAGGAAGATTAAAGATGGCTTGTTGGTGCAGTATGTGGCCGTAAATGATCATCAGAACATTAACCGCATCTTTGTTTGGACGTTTCAAAGAGCTCGATCGCCGCCAAGGCATGTCATCGATGTGATAACGGTGGATCTGCAGAGAAGTCGATAGGAAGGAAGAAGGGCTTACCCGGATTGGTCATGACGGTGTGATGATGTTCCCCAAGGCGGATAGACCATTCCCCGGATCCGCTATATCATTTACCGACGCCGATTATCCTTCGGAACCCATCGAGCCACATTAGGGGCCTTGGTGATTACAAATAAGAAGTGGGCGCGGTGGACATGAAGTGCATGATGATAGATAATGGATCTTCAATGGATATTCTCAGACGCCCATGCCTATCGGAGGATGCACCTTGATGGGCGTAGAAAATGGAGGTGGCGGGGAAGCTCCTTTATACGGCTTACAGCATGAATGATCCCATCAAAGTTGCGAGAGCACTATTGAACTCCAGATTATCTTGCACAAGACCTAAGCAGTCGAAATAGTATGTAAATTCTATGTTGTGCATGTTGATTCACCTTAACGCTTATTTATTTGGGAAGACCTACTTTAAGCGCTCTCCAAGTGTGACCTCCATCCCTCATTTCAAAGTCAAGTTCCCACGCCTCATGGAGTAGGAGAGGTGGCGGGGGACTTGGATCTAACTTAGAAACGATGCTCTGAGGAATCTTTGTCATTTCCTCGGGTGGGGTCAACCAAACAAAAGCAGACAATGACAATTGAGATTGAGCCCTTTACCGAAAGTAGTTCTGAACCGATGGTGGTTCCTGCCGGAGGGACGGAGGAGGTCGAATTGATCCTTGGAAAGCCGGACAAGACCGTGAAGATCGGTTCAGGTCTACCAGAATCTCTTCGGACAAACCTTATAGAACTCTTACGCTGCTATGCGGATATTTTTGCATGGGAACCGAGGACATGCACGGAGTTAGTCGGAAGATAGCCGAGCATAGCCTGAATGTAGATCCCTCGAAGAAGCCGGTTCGGCAGAAAAGACGGATCTTTGCGCCCGAACGACAGAAAATCATTGATGAGGAAATAACAAAGCTGTTGGTTGCCGACTTCATCTATGAAATTGATTATCCCGAATGGATGGCGAATGTGGTGTTGGTGCAGAAGCAGAATGGAAAATGGCGGGTTTGCATCGACTACACCGACCTCAATAAAGCTTGTCCGAAGGACTTTTATCCTCTGCCCCATATTGATCAAATTTTATCGATGCCGCCGGGGTGCATTACTAAGCTTTATGGATGTTTTTTCAGGTTATCACCAAATATCCATGCGTAAAGAGGACATTCCAAAGACCGCGTTTATTACACACCGTTCGGTGTACGCCTACAAGAAGATGACTTTTGGCCTTATAAATGCTGGAGCCACTTACCAGAGAATGATGAACTTCATCTTCGATAGGCAGCTGGGAAGGAACATGGAGGTATACGTCGATGACATGATCGTGAAAAGTATGCAGGTTCAGAGTCATTTGGACGATCTGAGGAGCTTTTCGGTCGTCGTCATCGTCAACTAAGACTTAATCCGGCCAAGTGCACTTTTGGCCTTGAGTGCGAGGAAGTTTTGGGTTATCTTGTCGATCAAAGGGTATCGAGGCCAATCCAGGAGAAGATTGAGCCATTCTTGATATGAAGACTCCTCGATCGTTCAAAGATGTCCAACGTCTAAGCTGGCGGGATTGCAACTTTGAGGAGGTTAAATCGCGAGATCCGCAGAGAGGTGCCTTCCTTTCTTTGATACATTGAAAGGGCCAAAGAATGCGAATACATTCCAGTGGACTTCAGAGTGTGAAGACGCCTTCCAAGGCATAAAGGCGTATCTTTCTTCGGCTCCTTTATTGGTGAAGCCCATTCCAACAGAGACCTTATATCTGTATCTAGCAGCAAGTTCGTTAGCGGTTGAGAAGCGGTCTTTGGTTCAGGAGTTGATGGAAGGCGACATCCGGTCTATTATGTTAGTCACGTCCTGCGAGATGCTGAAACCAGGTATCTGAATATTGAAAAATTTGCCTTTGCTTTAATAATTGCTAGTAGAAAGCTTCGGCAATATTTTCAAGGTCGACTCCTGGTCGTCTACACGGATCAGCCCTTGAAGAAAGTGATGGGCAAGCCAGAAGTTTCAGGGAGATTAGTGGCATGGACTATGGAATTGTCCCAGTTTTTCATCGAATACCATCCCCGAACCACCATCAAAGGTCAAGCTTTGGCCGATTTCATGGTAGAATGTTTGTTCTCTGAAGCAGATGCCGAGTTCTCGGAAGCTGAATCGACCGATCGAGCAGTTGTAGTTCTTCAACAAAATCAGAATGTTTGGACTCTATATGTAGATGGTTCCTCTACCCTAACTGTTAGTGGGGCAGGAATTATCTTGACAAGTCCGGACGGGTTCAAAGTTCAACAGGCCATCGATTGGATTTAAAGCGACAAACAATGAAGCCAAAGTATGAAGCGATCTTAGCAGTGTTCGATTGGCAAAGAGTTTAGAGGTCCAGAACCTTATCATCTACAGTGACTCTCAGTTGGTTTTCAAGCAGCTATCGGGGGATTATGAAGCTCGTGGGAATAGGATGATCAAGTATCTGGCGGAGTTAAAGGACCGACTTGATGATTTAAGCCGTCACAATTTCGTAAGCATAGAAGCGTAATGACAATTCCATCGCCGATCGCATTGTCGAAGTTGGCTACTACGGATCTGAGATGTTTTAATGGATACATTTACTTGGAAGTTCTGCAATGACCAAGTGTTCAACATGAAGCGATGATGTGTATCGAAGCGATCTAAGCTCTTTGGATGACCCCCTACATCGAGTATTTAGCAGATGGCGTCCTTCCTTCGGATCAGATGTTGGCAAAAAAAAGATCAAATATAAGAGCGCCAACTTTGTTCTTATTGATGGGGACCTTTATCGATTAGCCTTTTCTTCACCATTATTAAAGTGCTCGGTCCCATCCGAGAAGCGAAATATACTCTTCGGGAGATTCACGAGGGAATTTGTGGTGACTATATGGTCGCTTAAATCTTTGGCTTACAAAGTACTTGGCAAGAAGGATACTATTGGCCTACAATTTTCAAAGAGGCTACAGTATGTCAAGAAATGTGAAAAGTGCCAACTCAACAAATTCAATCCACATCATCACCCAGGAAGAGCTATACTCAATTTTATCTCCTATACCCTTCGTTGTGCAGGGGGTAGATATCTGGGTCCATTGCCTAAAGCTAAAGGTCGGAGTTAGCTTTGTCATAGTTCTGCTATTGATTACATGACTAAGTGGGTAGAAAGAAAGCCACTTGATTAATTACTGAGCAAGAATGTTTGAAGTTCATAAAAAAGAGTCCGTAGTGTTTCGCCGGGATCCCAGAGTATTAATATCGGACAACGGACGCGGTTTCGTAGGATCAAAATTTGAAGCATTTTTAAAGGTTGGGGATTCAAAGATAAGAAGACTTGATGGCTCATCCACAAATCAAATGGCCAAGTTGAGGTGACCAACATGACGCCGAAGCTGGATCAAACGCAGATCGAATGAAGCTAAAGGAAGATGGCGGAGGAGCTACTCAACAGTGTTGTGGGCTTCTACGGACTACACCGAGGACTACATTTGGGGATTCACCTTTCGATTGGCCTATGGTAATCGATGCCTTAGTCCCGTCGAAATCGGATCTCTAAGTCTTCGTCGGTCAATACAAAAAATATACAATGACGAAGGATTCAAGGCCAATTTGGATCTGCTAGAAGAAGTCGGAGAGGTTCTTTACTTAAATTGGTCGCTTATCAACGAAGAGTAGCTAAGCATTATAACAAAGGAGTCAAGCTTTCGCAGATTCAAGTAGGAGACTTCGTCCTCGGAGAGAAGTTCAAGCTTCTACACCTCAAAACACGGAAATTTAATGCCAAATGGGAAGGGCCATATGAAGTGATCAAGTATCCCAAGACTTATCGGTTAAGGGCATTAGATGGTTCCAAATCAAAAACACTGCACATTTGGCAAAGCTTGAAATACTTTCAATAAAGATAAAGTTAATTCATCGGAAGTCTGTATATTATTGTTCATTATCAATAAAAAGACACTTTTTTACTATTGATCCTGGTCCCATTTTGTCCTATGGTCACTATGGTGTAAGGAGGAATGGTAGGACTTGCTGGCCATTCGATGGCAGCCCATTTGTCGTTCTACCCCGAGTGGTAGACGAAGGATCCTATATTGATTTTACCAGGGTGGTAAATCAATGGTCACTATTGGTCCTTGTCCTATTTGTCCTATGGTCACTATGGTGTAAGGAGGAATGGTAGGACTTGCTGGCCATTCGATGGTAGCCCATTTGTCGTTCTACCCCGAAAGTGGTGTAGGCGAAGGATCTATATTGATTTTACCAGGGTGGTGAGTCAATGGTCACAATTGGTCCTTATATCTTGGTCCTCATGTCTTGGTCCTTATATCTTGATCCTTATATCTTGGTTTTTATATAATTGTTTCACCCCGAGTGGTAAACAAATGACCCATCTCTCACACTTGTAAGCGGAAGTAAAGTATGTGTTACTTTATTTTATTTAAGTGTTGAGTTCGGAATGCCTCGTTCTTTAACATCACTTTATCTGTTATATGACATGCTTAATTGTTAATTAACAATTTGAGTTAAATCCTCGAAGTGTTTGAGTTCAGTCCTTTCTGTTCAGTTAAGTTAAATTCTGTCCATGAAATTCAATTCCCTTCGTCTCATACATTAACTATTATATGTCTTAACTGATTCACTGTTTAGGTTCATTTTACTGATATTGAATTATTGACAAGAAACTAACCGAAAACATAGTTCACAATTAAGGAAATTGCAGATTCATCAGGAAAACTAAAACATTCATTCGATCTATTCATTCATGAACAAAATATACCAATATAGAAACGTAAAAAGTTTAAGCAGATAAATTTTTACATAAATCGAATGAAAGCGGGAAGAACACCTAGGCACCACCTTCGCCGTCTTGAGTTGAGCAAAGTTGGATCCAGTTGAAGCGCCAGACGGACTTTTACATGCCTCTCTCGGCAGTCTTCGTAGCCTTCCGAGTAGACTTTCATGATCTCGACGTTAAGCTCGTCCAAGAATCCTATATATACTTCGCGCTCAGATTCCGCTTTACGAGCTCTTGACGTAAGAGACCCTTCCTCAAGCTCCTTTATTTTAAAGCGAAGCTTGTGGCGTTTGTTCTTAATGTCTCCGCCCTTCATCCCGGGCCTTTGATTGAGCCTCGCCAAGTTGAATAGTCGAAGCTTCGGTTGGTCAAGAAAACTCCTCATTCTTGGCCCTCGGGAGCAGGTTTTCTTCGACCAAGCCGGCGTTCAGATCGGTTAAAGTTTGTTGGTCGGTTTGGAGGCGACAACCTATCTCTTGTGGCCCTTAGTTCATCATCGACGTCCTCAAGTCCATCTTAGCTCGATCCAAGTCTCGTTAGAGGCCATCGATGACATGAAGAAAGCGTCTTCTCGATCGGCCCTTTCTCGAGGCAAGGTCGATCTCAAAGATATTGATCTCTGTCTCATGAAATCTTCCTCGACTTCCCCATTTATGTGTCTTGGGCGCAAACATCCAAAGACGAGATTAGCTGCAAGATATGTCCGGAGGCGATTGCTTAAGCGGTACCAGATATACAATTAAAACGGAAAAGATGAAAAATAAAGAAATGATTATTTACCTTGGCGGATAAAGCTCAACCCTTCATCGAGAAAATTCCGTCCGTGTGATCATCGAACCGATGATCGCGTCAACGCGTTCCTTACGAAGGCCCCGAATAGGTCGAGCGGAAAGTTAGCATTGAATCTAGGCCACGAGTCGGAGATCCACTACCTCAGATGATAACCCACGACCGAAGGACCGGTCGTTCGGCGGTCTTGACATTTCGGGGAATGAGTGGTTGCTCGGGAGGAGTAGGTTCGAGTTCGGCGTCTACGGTCTGGGAGAGGAGATTTGTTTGGACCGGGTTCTTGGAGAGGTAGCCGATCACGCAGAGCTTGGGTGGTCATTTGTCGGTGCGCGTTCTCTCTTCCGGGCGGGGTTTGGACAACTTCATCCGATCACCTTCTTGACAATCTGTATTTCTACAAAGCAGACTGCGGGGGGGTATGATCGAAGATTGGGGCACCTAAGCTCTTTGGCGGTCGGAGGAGTTATCTTACTTTTGACTTTTTTAGTGCGGAGGATGCTTCTTCGATCAGACGATCGAGTAGGCCTCCTCGTCGAGGGGACGGATGTGGTGGTTGGCTCAACTTCTGGGGTGACTTTGGAAGGGCTTTGAAAGGTGTTGTTACGGTTTTTCGATTGCCCTCCTCTTACAGCGAGGCGGAGGGTCTCTTCAAAGCAGGAACCTCTTCGGCACGGTTCGTCAGTCGAACTCAAATGCCTGTGTATGTTCCCGGATTGGTTCGGCCGGGCAGAAAACCTGTTGCTGAGTTTCAACGACAGAAGGCTTCCCGGACAAAAATCTTGAACTCTTTTATCTCTAAAGAGCTCGGTTTGATCAAAGATATCTTGCATAACCAATACAACTCTGTGTTAGAATCCACATTATAAAAGCATTTTCAAAAAATTCGTATACATATAAAATAGACCGACATTTACATTTATGGTCATATAACCATGCTTACTTCGAGAGGAGTCCGTACTTCCACTCCTCCTTGGGGAAATTGTCAAAAAGTTCCATCATTTCCATTTCTCTTTCTTCAGAAATGTCTCCAAAGTCAGTAGAGATCTTCTCGTCAGTGGCCCAGTTCGGTAGGGAAGAGATTTCGGGGCCTTTGACGTAGAACCACTTTTCATGCCAAATTTTGTTGCGTCAAGGCGTGTTTACCGGTGAATGCCTCTCGAACTTCTCTCCTGACTTCGGAGAATGCTTGCTAATGGCCTTGAACCCCTTCTCCCTAGATTGTACTATTTTGTATATTGTGAAGAAGGAGTCCAGGGAGGGCTCCACGCCAAATTCATGACAGAAGGACACGACGGCCAAGATGTGAATGTATGAGTTGAAGATTAGTTGAGTGAACCCCACCCCCGTAAACCCCAAAGCAAGGTTCTATGAAGATATGCTGAGGAAACGAACCCCCTTCTCCAACAGAAGTCAGAGGCACTACCGGCCCAACCTTCGCCGCCGTTGGTACATCTCTTTTCACCCGGATCTAGGAACCCCATTGCACGGGTATCCAGGGATATGGTATCGAGACCGGATCCTCTTTAGTTCAGCCTCTGTGACGATCGAGGGAGTATTGGCATGCAAGAATCGCTCAGTATTCCTGTAGTATTCGGAGGGGGTTTTGGGATTTATTGGGGAGGGTTCTTATCAGATTTCGACCCCTTTGGGTTCAGTGTCGAGGCTCCTTCATGAGCAGCAGTGGTAGGATTTGGTGGAACGGCTGTGAGTGGGGTTACCAATGTAGAGAGCCTCATGCGAGAATCACAGGAAGCCATTGTTGATTAGTTGCAGAAGAAAGGAGAAAGTTCAGAAAGTCAGAGAGTTCAGAAGGCGCTCGAAATTCAAATGAGCAGGTAAAACTGTCAAAGTTGATAAAGTTACCTTTTATACTGACGGTTACACGGTGTTCAAGGCCGGCTCATTAAATGTTATTAATGATTTGGAATTTGAATGGGAAGGTAGGTTAAGGTCCATGTATCTATTAAATAGGGTTTTTACGATTTGGGCCTCCACTCTCTTCTCCTTTCATTTCGTGAACAGCGATTGGGTACACTTCAATTATCTCTCACTATGGACCTTTATTAAATTATCTTGGGCCATTCATATTTTCTATTAAACATTCTCGCTTAAAAAAAAAACTACGGGCAATGTTGGGTCGTGATATTTCTATTTTTGGGTAGGGTACATTGGGCCTACTCACATGAAGAATCCATTGGGCCTTTATTTTTAATCCGTTAAAGCCACTAGGCCCAGTCACCATATTATATCCGTTTTAATCTTTAAAAGCGGGTCTGGTCCAATTGGATCTACCCATTAGATATTTTAATATCTGTTACTTTGACTTGTGATGATGAAAAAGCATGACGGTTGACCAAGGCTCCTACCATGCATTAATGTGGATGAGATCATAGCCGACCGGCGGTAGAAAACAGTGGCCAAAAGCAGTAGATAAACCTTATACAGTCGGCAGAGCCCATCAGGTCAGAAGGGGTGTCAGGTAGTAGTGGGTGTCACAGTAATCCAGACGAAGATATTATATCCTAGCGAGTAAGTCTTCACAGAGAGGTATGTTTTTGATATATTCACATACACATAACTGAGAATTATTATCTCTCTAAAAAAACACTAGACAATACATTCCTCCATCGTTAACCTTGTGAACACATACTAATTCTCACGCTTGAAGCTATCCCCAGCCGGAACCGGCCGTCGAAGCTTTTAGTGTCGATTGTGTTTATCTGCGGGATCGTGGACGTCTTACGTGATTGGGACGTAGAGAAAGATCCTGGCGTTAACATGACATATACAACATTCATCTTCTTGGATCACATGTGTCACTTATCCTCTTCTTTTTGCATTATCAATCTTCTATTGTTTTTTTTTTGTGTGGTTGCATTATGAATCTTCTATTGGTTGTTGAGGAGCTTGTGTAGTTTGTTATGAAGGTTCTAATATAATTTTTAAGGCCAACTTTTCCCTAAAGAATTGGACAAACCTAGTGGCTAGCTAGTATATTAAGATACCTTCCTTCACATGTGAGTCGAATCAAGCCTACAACTTCACGTACACTCGAACATTATAAAGTTGATATATAGATTTTAATTGGATTAATTTTGTATATTAATTAAGCCTTCAACTAATTCAGACTCAAATCGATATACATATATAGGAATTGAATAGGACTACTGAGATAAATATTATCATATTCTTTTCTGGTTGGCACATGCATATTCTTTAATTCAGTTTAGATTAGGAGACCATGTTATCTTTGGAGACAGAAGGATGCTTCCCACTATCAGAAAAGTCTAACAACATACAATGTAGATGTCAATGGTTTTTGTGTCTATAAAATTAATAGAATTAATTCCCAATATATATATATAGGGATTCCAAGTAATTGTAGAGCTTGTGGCTAATGGCTGGCCAAAATGGGTTGCTCCCCAACAACCGGTTGTTGTGGATAGAGACCCATATATATATATATATATATATATATATATATATATATATAGTATTATCTCCATAACATAATTAAGGATGGATCAGAAGGAAGGGGGGGCGGTGTTAACAACCGGTACCCGTGTATTAATTTCTTTTTATTTTTTTTTAACCACAATTATAAGAATAAAAAATAAAAAATAATAGTGTAGGTTTGAACAACAGTTTACAGTGTTTTTTCAATAAAAAATATACTTTCTTTTACAGATTTTTGTTCAAACCTGCACTATTATTTTTTATTCTTAAAAAAAAAATAAAAAAAAATTAATACACTGATGCCGTCGTTATAATCCGCATGACCCGGACCGCCTTCAATCTCGAAGGATCTGGTTATCATGAAGTTAACTTATACAGTGCTGACACACAGATAAAGATATCACATTCCGACATGCGTGTCGATATTCTATTGTTCAATCGACCAAAATTAACTTTATACTAACCACTCCTGATGAGAAGAGCTATATAGATAGACATGATGCTGTAGGTTGCAGGTGGAATTAAGGCTTATTTTGTTAAATAATACTACTATCACATAAAAAAAGGGTCACATAATAATCACATACACACATGAATATTGCGGGCCCCACATGTCAGGCAGATACCCAAAATATACATGTGTGTATATGAACATTATGTGACCATTTTTTATGTGATAGTAATATTGTTGTATTTTGTTTTTGTACTCGGTTGTAGTGGTTAGGAGTGAGCATGGTGCGGTTTGAAGTCCAAACTGCACCCAAAACCGCTTAGGTGCGGCTTGAAAAAGTTGAAACCGCACACAAAATCACTTGTGATTGGTGCGGTGCGGTTTGAAAGTGTGCGGTGCGGTTTTAATTGGTGCGATTTCGGTTCCAAAATCAATTGAAACAACAAAAAAATCTAAGCCTTCAATAAAATTTAACATAGAACTTACATCGAGCAATTAACTTAGTGACAAAGTCGGCAATGAAAATTATATCAAGTATAGAACCAAAGTTCCTTCTACCAAACATGTCAAATTCACCATCAAATCATAAAACAGTGAGACACGTAAAATAGTTTTAGTTTATAATAAAGGAATGATGCTTTAAAACTAAAACATACGTTATATAAAGTAAAGGAGACCATATATTCGATAACAAGCAAGAAGGTTTATCTAGTTCTCCAAAAATTAAAAGTATATACTGGAGATAGAATGATTCTATCTTATATATTGCAGGGAGGACTTATGGAATATAATCATAACTATACCTAATTTAAAAAATAATCTATTAGACTATTATTATTATAGCCTTGACATTAACCAATGCATCAAGTGCTCGAACCAACGAATTTGGCCCCTTAACTATAAGCCCCTCCTGTAACGACCCCAAAATAGGTCCATTCCATCCAACCCATTCTGAGTCGCCAAATACATAGTACAAAAATAACTACAACTTTATTACAACAATTGTCGTGCAAAATACAACAACACATATGTTGTGAGTTTGAATACAAATATATATCAATCATGACTCATGTCCCAACCAGTGGACAAGAAATTTCATAATGACACCTTACATAAAGGTATAGTAAAAACTGCTTTTAAAAATTAGAATCTTTGGGAAGTGCTCAAGGAAACCTTCGTATATGGGAGGCCGTGCGATAGGTTATGATAGATATCATATAATACGTAATTATCCTTGGTCAACCCAATAGACCCCAAAAAGAAAACGAGAAGATTCTTATTATATTCTTCCCAATGGTGAGTCTTCTCTTGACATATCATTATCTCCACTGCCTCTAATTGGGTATTATACTCCAAACAAACACCAAGATTATATAGGTAGTCTTTGGTAGATATACTCAAAGCAAGTGGATGAGCACAATCACCGTCTTATGATGACTTGAGGTTGTATGTCATTAAACATCTTATATAATAGTGACAAAACACCCTTCCAAAGTTGAATTCACCTCACCCCTCAACATCTATAGACCCATTGTTTCTATTCTCCTCGTTATTCCCGCTTGTCCCAAACTACACTTTTATTACACCGAAAGGAATGTGAAGAAAAAGGGTGAGCACAACTAGCTCAAGAAAATATCATGACTAAAGATAATTAAATTATCAATAGCCTTCATCAATAATAAATCAGAGATTTAGAACATATGGTAGAAAAAAAAATTCAACCTTAGTTGCAGCGGAACGAGCAATCCATTAGAAGAGTCAAATAGACTATAAAGTCTATTATCTTTCTCTATGTTAAAAGTCCACCAACAATGTTTTATCCCTGTGACACCAATCAACAATTCCTGTCCACAATCACATGTATAACTCATAATCGTAATTGTAGTTCTAAATTCCTTTTCTCATCCAGGACAAATATAATTTTTATCACCTGAAACATCAAAGATTATGGTTATACCAAATCACAGTTTATGTGTGACGATCCCAAAATAGGTCCATTCAATCCAATCCATTCTGAGTCGCCAAATACATGGTACAGAATACAACTACAATTTTATTACAACAATTGTCGTGCAAAATACAACAACACATATACTGTGAGTTTGGATACAAATATATATACCAAATGTGACACATGTCCCAACCGTGGACAACACCTCACAAATGACACCTTACATAAAGGTATAGTCAAAGAGGCATTTTAGAAACTAAAATCTTTGGGAAGTGCTCATCGAAACCTTCGTGACATGGGAGACCATGCGCTCAGGTTATGATAGATATCATATGGCCACGTAATTATCCTTGGTTGACCCAATAGACCCCAAAGAAAAACAAGAAGATTACTATCATATTCTTTCCAATGGTAAGTCTTCTCGACATATCATTATCTCCACTATCTATAATTGAGAATTATACTTCAAACAAACACCAAGATTATATAGGTAGTGCTCAGATATATATACAAAGAAGTGGATGAGCACATCCCTCGTCTTTATGATGATACGAGGTTGTATGTCATTAGACATCTTGTATGATAGTGACAAAACACCCTTCCAACGTTGGGTTTGCCTCACCTCAACAACTATAGACCATCGTTCTATTCCCCTCGTTATCCCCCACTCGACCCAAATACTACACTTTTATTACCCGAAAGGAATTGTGAAACAAAAGGGTGAGTACAACTACTAGCTCAATAAAGAATATTATGACTAAAGATAAATAAATTATCAATAGTCTTCATCAAGAATAAATCGTAGATTTAGAACATATGGTAGATGATAAAACTTTTCAACCATAGTTGCAAATGAATGAAGCAATCCATTAGAAGTGTTAAATAGACTATAAAGTCTATTATCTTCTCCATGTTAAAACCCACCAACAATGTTTTATCCCGTAACATCAATCAACAATTTCGGTCCACAATCATATGAATAACTCATAATCATAATTGTAGTTCTAAATTCCTCTTCTCATCCAGACAAAGATAATTTTCATCACCGAAACATCAAAGATCATGGTTATACCAAATCACAGATTCATGTTCATAATCAAACTAATAAATTCATCTTCGACTACGGCCAAAGATATTCATCGACAGTTCATCTTTTGCACCTCTGGTGCCAAAGATATTCATCAACAGATTTATCTTTGCACTACATGCCAAAGATATTCAACAACAAGTCATCTTTGCATTACAGGCCAAATATATTAATATCTCAAAGAAATATATAATCATTTTGAATTTATATAAACAATAATTATAACCATGTTGATTAATTCACCTTTGCACTTAAGCTAAAGATATTCAATTATAAATTCAATGGTCATGATCATACCTACCACAATTCAACTTTTCACTACTTTTGCAAAGAGAACCCTAGTCATGATCATACCAATAATCTATCCATCTTTACACTCCTGTGAAAGAGAATTTCAACATCATGGTTATAAAATGTTATATATGATAATAAAATCAATATAATCAATATATAGTTTTAATCTCCGGAGTAATATTCATAAATCAACTATAATTTGGTTAGAAAAAGAAACCAATTTTGTCATGAATAAGAAGCTCGCTTGAATAAGTAACTTAAATGAATAGTAACTCATGAATAAGATCTCATAAATAGTAAACCCGACTCAAAAAGGTAGAAATTCTACAATAAAATCCATACCAATATTTCGGTATAATGATATTGAAAGAATAATATTTTTTTAAGCTTATAAACAATTTATTTTAATTGTTTACATTTTACTAAATAATGCATTTAATCATTCTAAAATGCCAAACTCATAAGATTTCATCACCAATAACTAAAATCCTCATCAAAAAATCAGATATACCTCTATATAGGATTCTCAAGCCATAAAATCCTATTTTCTAATTTTCTTACCTCACATAACATATTTAATTCATTTACTCATAACTAGTCCATTTTCATGAAAAATAACAAATCAGTTCCAAAAATATTTCTTTTCTGAGATTTATCAGAATATAGTCTCATATTGAACATATATTTTTCTCAGAATTTTTAAAATTCATTTACTATTTTTCATATGGCCAAAACCTCCGAATATTAAAACATTTATCATAAATTGTACTTTTATCCAAAAATTCCGAAATTTACAGAATATACTCATGTTATATATATGTACTCCCAATAAAAATTTCATCAATTTTGGAGTTAATCACAAGGAGTTATAAGCAGTTACTTTTAAAATAGTCTTTTTCCCGTAAAATTCATAACTCTTAATCTATACATCCAAAATCGCCATTTTGGACACAATCAACAAAACTCATCAAATTATCATTTCAAATTTTTCCAGAATTTTGAAGGTCTGAAAAGTTACGAAACATGAAAAATATAACAACCCTTACAATCCCTTACCTCAAAAAGAAGAAGATTTCGACTTGAATAACTTATTTGAATCTAACTTGCACCGTGATAGCAACACTCAAGATACAAGAATACACTTGATAATATAGAGAGAGAAATAGAGAAAACTTTAATTTCGGTGTGATTTTAATTCTAACTTAAGCTTCTATTTATAGGAAAATGCTAGAACGCCAAAGGAGACTAAAATAATAAAATATTATTTTTCTTTTCTACACACCAACCATCCAAGACCAACCATCCAAGCATGCCAATTCTGAAAAATATAGCAGCCCACATGTTATTAACACCAACCAAAGTGGGTCCCACCATATAATTTAATAAAAATCATTTTATTTTCTGAAACTTCAATAATTCATAGAAAATAGCCCGTTTATCAGAAAAATTCGAAACTCGCGACTTTCCATGGGAAATTCCATTCTCTACAACTTTGCAGAAGAAATTGTTTCCAAATTCCAAGCAGAAATTGACCGAAATCAACAAACGAAGCGATTTTACGCCTATAATCAATTTTAAATTAAGAATTGTGTCCACCGACACCCAAAACATATGTTAAATATTTAATGCCACAAAAATACTCTTCCTCCTCATATATACTCATATATCCCACATTCATTGTAAAATATTACAGTTAATATATTATTAAAATAATATATTTAAATAAATTATTTTATCGAGAAAAATATAAAATATTAATTTTCAATAGTTGTCACATTAAAATTTTCTCCATCTATATCCACAATAAATATTTTTTTTATCATAATAATTAATAATTAATTATTCACAAATAATATTACAGACTCACAAGATCGACAACGTGGTAGTTCGGGATAGAGGGCTTTCCAATAAGGATTTCTCCTTTCTTGGCCGCAGCAATTAGGTGACCAAACCTCTCCTCGATGTAACTTTCTAGACATTGCCAATAATGCTATCTCGATAATATTATTCAAATAATTTAAATTATTGATCCGATAATAGAAAATCTTTGTGCGATGACAATTATTGAAACAATAATAATATATAATATCAACGCAGCAATTATTGAATCAATAAAATAAAATATTGAATAAATAATTATCGTAATAATTATTGAGTAAAGTGCCTTCACGTAAGAATCAATAATTCAAAAATATTGTGTAATACCGTGTCTTTCTTTATGCGGCAACAACGCGTATTATTCAGATTTTAACCACGTGTATTCCAACAATGTTAACGGTAAAATTCAAACTTGTCATTTTCTTCATCCGACAGTTATTTCGTTATGGGGCCCACAAATGATCTGCTACAAGTCATGCGGATATTCCCGACAAAAAAGAATATTCAACGACCAAACGAATATTCTCAAAACAACAATGAATATTTTATACCATTGTGTGTTTTGTAAAATTTGCATATTTCACCCATAACTTTAAACTTTTATCAATTTTAACATTTACTGAATAATAATTATAAGAAAAATTGAATAATTTTATTTCATAAAATTCGGGGTCTTACATTATGTTCATAATCCTACTAATAAATTCATCTTTGCACTACGGCCAAAGATATTCATCAACAAGTCATCTTTGCACTACAGGCCAAAGATATTCATCAACGGTTCATCTTTGCACTACAGGCCAAAGATATTCATCAACAAGTCATCTTTACACTACAGGCCAAAGATATTCATCAACGGTTCATCTTTGCACTACAGGCCAAAGATATTCAACAACAGGTCATCTTTGCACTACGTGCCAAAGATATTCATCAATCTGGTTCATCTTTGCACTACAGCCAAAGATATTCAACAACAAATCATCTTTGACTACGACCCAAAGATATTCATCCACAATTCATCTTTTGCACTACATGAAGCCAAAGATATATTCCTCAACAGATTCATATTTGCATTCTGCATCAAATATATTAATATCTCAAAGAAATATATAATCATTTCGGGAATTTATATAAACAATAATTATAACCATGTTGATCAATTCACCTTTGCACTTAAGCTAAAGATATTCAATTATAAATTCAATGGTCATGATCATACCAACCACAATTCAACTTTTTCACTACTCGCCAAAGATAACCCTATCATGATCATACCAATAATCTACCCATCTTTACACTCCAAATTGAAAGAGAATTTTAACATCGGGGTTATAAAATGTTATATATGATAATAAAATCAATATAATCAATATATAGTTTTAATCTCCGTAGTAATATTCATAAATCAACTATAATTTGGTCGAAAAAAAAAAAACAATTTTGTCATAAATAAGAATCTCATGAATAAGAACTTCGTGAATAGTAACTCATGAATAAGAACTCATAAATAGTAAACCCGACTCAAAAAGGTAGAAATTCCACAATAAAATTCATACCAATATTTTGCAGATAATGATATTGAAAGAATAATATTTTTTAAGCTTATAAACAATTTATTTTAATTGTTTACACTTTACTAAATAATGCATTTAATCATTCTAAAATGCCAAACTCATAAGATTTCATCACCAATAACCAAAATCCTCATCAAAAATCTGCATATACCTCATATAGGATTCTCAAGCCATAAAATCCTATTTTCTAATTTTCTTACCTCACATAACATATTTAATTCATTTACTCATAACTAGTCCATTTTCATGAAAAATAACAAATCAGTTCCAAACATATTTCTTTTCTGAGATTTAGCAGAATATAGTCTCATATTGAACATATATTTTTCTCAGAATTTTTAAAATTCATTTACTATTTTTCATATGGCTAAAACCGCCGAATATTAAAACATTTATCATAAATTGTACTTTTATCCAAAAATTCCAAAATTTACAAAATATACCCACGTTATATATATGTACTCCCAATAAAAATTTCATCAATTTTGGAGTTAATCACAAGGAGTTATAAGCGGTTACTTTTAAAATAGTCTTTTCCGTAAAATTCATAACTCTTAATCTATACATCCAAAATCGCCATTTTGGACACAATCAACAAAACTCATCAAATTATCATTTCAATTTTTTTCAGAATTTTTGAAGGTTCAGAAGAATTTTGAAATAATAACCCTTAAAATCCCTTATTATCCCTTACCTCAAAATAAAGCAGTACTTTGGAATAACGTTGAACGAACTTGCACCGTATAGCAATACTCAAAGTATACTCAAAATACTCACAAGAATACGCTCGATAATATAGAGAGAAAACTTCAGTTTCTGGTGTGATTTTCAATTATAACCTAAGCACCCTATTTATGAAATTACTTTAACACCAAAGTTAGAAAATTTATTAAAATATTATATATATATATATATATATATATATATAATCTTCACGCATGCCTAGAATCAAATTTTCAGCCATCAAACACATGTTAAAGATGCCCCAAACATGTCAAAACGTTTTTCTTAATTAATTAATTAAAAACTCCAAAAAATGATAATTAATTAATCCAAAACTTCAATAATTCATAATAAATAGCCTTTTATCGGAAAATTCAAATCTCGTGAGTTTTTATAGGAAATTCAATTTCTACAACTTTGCGAGAAGAAAGTTTTTCCAAATTCCAAACAAAAATTGACCAGAAATCCACAAACGAAAGCGATTTTATGTGCTATAATCAAATTTCGGTCAAGAAATGGGGTCCACCGACATGTTTAACATGTTTTAAACATTTTGATAACAAAAATACTCCTCCTCATATACTCATATATCCCACATTCAATTGTAAAAATATCACCATTATTATATTATTAAAAATATAATAATATATTTAAATGAATTATTTTATCGTAAAAGATAAAATATTAATTTTCAATAATTTTCACATTAAAATTTTCACCATCTATATCCACATAAAATGAATATTTTCCTCATCATAAAATTAATAATTAATTATTCACAAATAATATTATATAATCACAATATTAATGACCAAAAGCGGTTCTCAGAAAGAGGGGGCTTTCAATAAGAATTTCTCCTTCTTGGCGTAGTAATTAGGTGACCAAACATCTCCTTAGACGTAACTTTTCGAGACATCGCCAATAATGTTATCCAATAATATTATTCAGGATAATATGAATTATTGTCTCGATAATGGAAAATAATGTGTAGTGACAATTATCAAACAACAAAGAATATAAAATATCAATGCAACAATTATTGAATCAATAAAATAAAATCTTTAACAAGAATTATCGTAACAATTATCGAGTAGTGTCTTCTTACGTAAGAATCAATAATTGGTGCAATACTGCTGTCTTCTTGTGTTTTAACCACCCAAGATTTTAACAAAGATTAACCAGAATAACTACGCCTGGCCATTTATAAACAACTTATATTTGTCGCTTTCTTCATCCAATCGCTTTCCGTTATGGGGCCCACACAAAATCTAGCGGCCGTCAGATACGGATATTCCCTACAAAAGAATATATTCTACGACCAAATGAATATTCTCCCAAACAACAATGAATATTTTATACCACTGCATGTATTTTTGAAAAAATTTCATATATATCACCCTTAACTTTAACTTTTTATCAATTTAACCATTTCTTGAATTGTAATTATAAGAAAAATTGAATACTTTTATTTCATAAAATTCGGGGTCTTACACCTCCAATAACGCATCAAACAAATTCGAAATTCCAAAACCTAAATGTTTAATTTTTGACTCTATAACCTCTAACCATCTTCTTTCAATTGGTGAAAAAATGACAATGCAAGACTGAAGTTTTCTCTGAACGATTCAAAAGAAAAGTAACTTTATAATTTACTAGAGATAATACATACATAAACACACATGGTGCGATTTCGGTTTTATGCGTGTGATTTTAACTAGTAACCAAATCGGAACCGTAAATTTGGTTATTCAACCCATCTAAAACTGTCACATACGTCGGAACCATTGGTGCGGTTCGTACTGTTTTTGGTGTGATTTCGATTTCAATTTGATTACTTGCTCGGTCCTAGAAGTGGTAATAAAGAAGAGTAACAAAGCACTGAAATAGATGCAGTCAACAGTCGGGACTGAGTAACTTTAATTGTTTCTGTACTTTATTTGATTGCTTTGGTTATAGTAGTAATTTTACAGGGAAATTATAAGTACTTATGAAGCTAGCCAGTACTAGTAGTAGTATATACTCCATACTACTTGCTTCTTGATTTCAATGAAAGCAGCAGCTAGTCGAGCTACCCCACTTGCATAAAGATTCCTTGATGGGTCCATAGCTTTGACTAAAGACTTGAGACTACAACTCATTTAAACTCTAAAATTGATTTAAGAAACAACAACATTTATATGTTTGTGACAACTAGGAGTGAGAAGCAGGTTGGATTTTGCTGCACTCCAAATTCCAAGTGTGTTAGTAGTAACTTGTATATTCTATCGATTGGATTTTGCTAACTTGATATTCCATCGACTATGCTTATATACATTTAAAGGTTCATTCAAGTGTATGTAAAGGATAGTAAAATGTTTTTCTTTTTATTTCTACAATATTTTCATCTCTCTTCATTTATATTATGTTTGAATGTGTATGACTAGAATCCTCTTTATTTTAAATAAATTGGGGAGTCTCTATTTTTTGTTCACCGTCATCATCTCTCTCTTCCACCATCATAATGTCATATTCCGACACATTTTAAATTTGGATATTGAAATAGAGATATAGAGACTCCAATTCATTTGAAATGGAGAGAATCCTAATTATTCATAGATATAGTCTATTATATCTCATCCCGCAATATTTAAGATGATGTCATCCAATTTAATAGCAGAAAACAATTCAAAATTGGATAGATATCATTCATGCATTCTATAGTTTATAATGGGAATCGATAATTTCACAAGTAAAAATTACAGTTCAACAAAAAAAATTTCACATGAATAGTAAATGGACCACACATTTATGTGAGAGAGCATATAAAAATATCAAATTTTACTTATAAAAATATTAATTCCATTTCTAATTAATTAGTAGCTAGTACTGTTTCACTATATATATATATATATATATATATGTATATATATATAATATTTTTTGCTTTATTCCAACCAACCTTACAGAAAAATGAGAATAATAAAAGATAAAATACATTGAATTTGTTAAACATGCACAAGAGAACTTGTGGATTCAGTGCATCATTATTAATGCTTTGTACTGCAAAAGAAAGAATGCTTAAGAATATCTTTTAAGAAATTGATATATTTATATGAAAATATAATTTTTTTACATACAAATATGAAATTTTAATATTAAAAAATAAAATTTTATGTAAAAATATCAACTCTCTCTTCCTTCTCGGCACAAGGATCTAGTCTAGCTAAATAAAGAATCAAATCAAAGCGATTTTATCTACTCAGAGGCAGGGTACTAATTAAAGTTCATTTACACTAGCAGTTCAGTGGGGGTGTGGGGGTAATTAAAGGAAAGGACATTTATGTAGTAGTAGCAAGTAAGTACTTGGAAGCAAGAAAATAGATCCAGATTTCAAACAATTGAAATGACAGTTGGTTCATTTATATTTTCACATGTTAAAAATGATATTTTTACACGAGTCTTTTATATGAAAGTGAGTCTTATTTACTATTCATAAGAGAAGGATTATGTAAAAATATTAATTTTTTATATAAAAATATCAATTCTCTTTCATAAATATATGTGTATTAATATAAGAAAGTTGTTTTTCAAAAAAATTTTACTACTACGTATTGCGAATTAAAGTATTTTATCAAATTATATAATTACAATGTATATCAATACATATGATGAGATTAGATAAAATTATAAGGATGACTCCCATATGACACTACTCTTTAACATAATTACCATTAATACTGGTAAAAAAATCAATACATAAAATCATAATATATAATAATTTTCTTTTATTATTTAAATTTTGTATATATAAAAAAGCATGGCCTAAAATATAAATTCATATAAGGTCCTTACCTTATATGAATTTTGACCGATGGCCACGAGCTAGTTAGTCTAGAGATCGGTTAGTATGAAATTAACGTTGGTCAATTGATTAATACAGTGTCCATATATAGGTAATTGATTAATACAATGTCAATATGTATGTTAGGAGGTGATCTCTCTCCCCTGCATGTCAGCGTTATATTAATTAATTGACCAACTTAATGGATCTGTCAGCCAGTTTCCCAAAAATATTAATTTTTTCATTAACCAAATTCTAGTCTGCCTTTGCAGCCATTTAATTAATTATATATATATTCAAATCCCGAGGCCTTGCTTTTCCCACCAAAAACGAACAAGGATGTGAAGGACTAGTAGTGTACCACTTCTTTAAACTGACTGAGGAACTTTGACCAACGGCCTCCTGTACTATACACACAAAGTAGAGGCAGGCATATGAGTATACTTACAATATAGTAATTAATTAATTTCTGTTAACTTCCTTTTAGCGAATTAAAAGAAAAAGAAAAAGGCCCATCCTTTTGTATAAATTGTAAAAGTTAGGGAAAATAAACTCTTTCCCCATGGTCGTACGCAGGAAGTACTTCTATATATCCACACATCAAGGGTTGTAAAGTCGAATTGAGCTCAAATGATAAATGACTTGAGATTTTTAACTAGTCTAAATTATATATACTAGTACTATATATATGGAGTATATTCCAAGTTAAGATCGAGTTGTGTCAATATATATATATATATATATATATATATATATATATATGGAATTCCATCCATTTGGTTTTGAAGAAATATTTCGCCAAATTACTACTTGCACTTATTTTTAGACAATTTTTTTTTTTTTTTTTATAATGCAGTAGTAGCGGTGGCTACTAAATCAGGTTCTTCCCAACATGGCCGATTCTTGTGGATGGAATCATATATATATATATATATATATATATATATATATATATATATATATATATATATACACACGAATATTAAATATTTAAATAGTTAAATATAAAATAAGTTGAGCTTGATAATTAACTTGTTTATTTAAGTTATTAAAACAGTTGATCAAATATTAATTTTTTTTTTGGTTTGTTTTGTTTTGGAAGATATATACGTAGGGTGTTTAAACAAAAACCTAGAAAAGAAAATAGGAAATACTAGTTAATATATATCCAATTGTCAAAAGTAGAATTTGTCATCTTGCAAACAAAGAAAACAAGCAAGCTCCTAGGTAGTACAATTAGAAGAATTACAGCCCTAGCTGATCGAGTAGCTGCTGCTGCTAATTTTGACCCAAAAAGCTGATAAAACGTACAACCTTAACAAACTAAGCAACTAACAAGGACGACCACGACAACTCAACACAAACAAACATCATTGGAAATTAAGTTGTACTACTACTTTACACACTTTAATAAAAACTACTCCACCACTTTAATTTATAAAAAAGTAAAAGTCACAAATGTAGAAAAAGAAAAAAGATATCGGTTTTGTGACTCTATCGCACTAATGATCATGACGGCACGTTCATGATCAGCTAGAAGTCACGTGAGCTGTAACCCCCATGCATTTTGGAGGAACTACCGGACCTCACCGAGTAGACACCGTTCCAAATCTCCCTGAATGCCCGAACGATGATTCCGTGGTGGTAGGGTGAATTGAGCTGCAAGAAGCAGTTAAGAAGCTCTTTCAGATCGTCCTTTGAGTAAATCTCCTTCTCCAAAATCATCTGAAGCATTGAATGTCTGAAATCCAGATAAGGGTCGTCGGAGTCTTTCTCGACGGCCAGGCTTTCGCCGCTAACTCTGCCGAAACCTTGGACTGCCCTCAAGCTCTTAACGTCGCCGGAGTCGTCGTCGGAGTAGGCCATGGAGAAAGTGGTGGTGGTGGTTTTGAAAGAGGTGGAGGAAGAATAGGAAGTGGGCGTTTTGTAGTTGTGTTTTGGTTTAGGGTGGAAAATGTTGGACAGAAGGAGTCTTGATCTTCTGCAGCTGCCGCAGCCTAGCTTTACTGTGAAACTGGTGATAATTAGCTTTTTCTTGTTCCTAGACATTGTAGGGAGAATTTAAGAAAACAAAAAAAATATATTAATTTGAAGATAGATCGATGGGCGTTTGCTGATGATCAAATTGAGTTAATATATTTGACGAGAGAGAGAGAGAGAGAGAATTAGGTTGGTTGAGTTAGTTTAACGGTGGAAGTAAAATTAAGGAAAGGAGGCTTAGATTTAGATTTGAGAGGGGTCGGGGTCGGGGTCGTGCGAGTGTCTCTATCTATCTATCTATCTATCTATCTATATATACTACTTTTCGTCCGTCCGAAGATAAAAATATTTATTATTATTTTAGAGTCTTAAGTTAAATATTTACTTAATTTAAGATCTATTTTTTATAATAATTTATCTATAATACTCTTATTATTAATTGTTATATTTATATATATTATCTATGCATATTTATGAATTATCATTTAGTAATGTGCAGAAAACTATACAATTAAATGAGAATTTAAATATGAACAATTTTATCATCTTTCTTAATATGTCCAAAAAATTAACCAGTATTTTTATTCTTAAACAGGAGTATAAATTAATAATTTCGCATGTGAGTGAACGAGTTTGGAGGGATTAGGGTAAATTAATACTCCCTCCGTCCTAAATTAATTGTTCAGTTTTGATTTTTAAGTTAAATTAACTATTTTTAGAATTAATAATTAAACATATATAAATATATTTTTAAAATTATAAAATTGGGATTAGTAATAAATTGTGTATACTTTCTTTTGGTTATAATTTCTTCACTTATATTTTAACAAATATAGTAAAAAAATTAGTTTAAAAAATGGTCAATTTAATTTTAAAAAATTAAAACTAAACAATTAATTTAAAACAGAAGGAGTACTTATTAGGTCACACCCTAGCTATTTTATAAGTACGTATCATAATAATACTGCCCCCTGCCCCCTGCCCCACAAAAAAGGTACCGGATGACAAAATAATTTATACTGTATTATTTTAAATTGAAGTTATAATTATTTACGTACATACATTATCAATGAGTACCTATTATTATTTTCTCTCTTCAATCCCATCAGTATTAATTTTAATCATTTTTAACACGCATTGTTGGGATAAATCTCAGTTGTTGAATTAATTAAAAGACCCGTTAGAATTTGAATATTGTGATCACTCACTCATCAACCTCAATATCCAAGATAATATTTTTTGGAATGAGGAATTAAACGTTCATCACAAGAAAAAAATTACATGCATTTAAATGCGTGTATCCTATCAAAATCTTACACCTCCTTAAAAAAAAATTTAAGTAAATTAAATCCAATGAACAAACACGTGGGAAATGAGGATTTTTGTTTTGAAAATAATAGTCGAATTAAAGTCATGTTTTTGACAAAGTGAGCATATTCTTATTGAAATATCCCGAATGGGGAATTAAGGGCATCTTTAGGATATATATAAAGTTAACAATTTAAGTTAAAAATCATATACTTAACCAAAATCACTTGAATTTATTGAGTTGATTAACTAATTTTTAGTTGATGAATTAGTTTAGTTTTAGACCCATATTATGCATTATTACACTACATTCTTATATAACACAAACATATTACATATTACATATTACATATAACATATTACATATTACATATGAAATTAATCCATAATAAAGTTAACACTTTTAGTGTAACAAACTACTAATTTAAATAATTAATATCTCCTCCCTTAATTAATTAATATAACTCATTTAAATTATACAATTTATATTATATAATTTAATTTAATTTCCTATTTCTCTTCATAAATTATTTTATATTATATTATATAATTTAATTTCCCCCACCCCACCACTCATTTAAAAAATGTAATACCCCACTTGATTATATATATATTTGTTGAAAAAAAAAAAATCATATTTAGTGATTATTGTAATAAAATTCTCAATAATTTCATTAATTTTAATTAACATAATAATTATTAATGTAATTTTTTTTTGAAAGGGACTATAATCACAAAATTAATGTTTTTAATATTCAAATTAGTCACATCAATTAAAATTTTTAGTTTCAAACTTGAGTCTAAAAAATTAAAATAAGTCTCTTTTAGTATAACAGAAATTAAAATTTTAGTGAAACTATAATTTGAAAAATAAGTAACCATTTAAATCCTAACCACATAACCCATATTAAATATAGGTAATATGATTTTGGTTCCAAAATCAAACCTATTTTATGTAACTCAAAACCAACCCAAACCTATTTTTTTCCAAGTCTAAATATATATAGATATAGCCACTACAAAATGTTCCAAGAATTCAATAACTGTTTAGCTGTAAACATGTTTCTGGAATGATATCTACCAAATCCTAGATACAAAAGAAAATAAAAGAGTTGTAGAGGCTGAGGAACTAAATTTATCAACTCACTACACACAAACAAATTGTTCAGGCCTTCATTTGAGCTTTTGGCTTTTGAACAAGACGAGGAATTCAAATTTAAATTCTACAACCAATTGCACGGCAACTTATTTTCATTTCAACAAGGCAAGGACCCTTTTTATGACTAAATCAAGGATTCTGATTCTTTGAAACAATAAAATTAAAAGTCTATCTCGATTCCACCTTTCACATAGTAACACTGAAGTTATTTGACCACCAAACCAGTGAGTTTTACCTCCTAATGGACATCACTTTGGTATTTGATTCTTGATCGAGCTAGCTACATATTTAGCAACCCATAATGAGCCCGCCTCTGTGCAAGAGAAAGAATGAGTATGGCCCTCCCGTTCGATTGCTAAAACAGCATTTGGGACCTGCTTTGAGATCTGTCAGCATGGAAGTAGAGTGAAGAAGATCAGCTCAATTAATTACATTAAGAATGCACTCTCTTCACAAGTATATAAACTCACAAGTGTTGTTATCTCTCTGAACAAAAACAGCTATAACCTGTTCCTTTGTTCAACTACTTTCTAGTTACTGCTGGTCGATCAACCACCCGAGTTAGCTAGCATGCCATAAACATCACCAACAATATTTATAGCAACTTGGACAAACATGACCACGATTCGCAGTTTAAACAACTACAGCAACAATTGCTAACATGACAACAATCATCACCAACATCATTCCATTTTTTTCCTAAACCCATTTAACAACCTTCAAGAACATAGAAAAAGATTCCATAACTCACTTCTTCAAACATTCGCAATGGCCCCCAGTCATCATCATCTCCAAATAAAAATGCAATCTGATTTTGCTTTTCCCTCAGGTATGCCCAATCTGGTGACTCTAAAAGCTTAAGAGAAAAAGACTGGTGAGCAAAAGGTTTAAAATTAGTCGAAATCTTTTTGTTGGACATGTAGTTTGGTAGTTCTATATGTTCGCTTTTATGAGTGCTATTTTGATACAAAAATGACAAGTTATACATAAATTCCCTCTAATAAGCATTTTATAGTAACTAAATTAAAAATTACCCACCAATGACAAAAAATCGTCCGATGAGGATCAAAGTGCAATGAGTCAACAAGGAAGAAAATGATGCAACCAATGCAACCTATTTTGCATTCTTCAACAATAGATTTGTGCCATAAGTTGTGTTTCAAATAAGTTCAATATTTTACAGTTATCCATCATTTGTCTTCCTTACTAAACAGTATCTTAAAAGTGCTTAATATCCTAGTAAATTATGAGATTCATCTTTTATGTTATATCTTACCTTATCAAGTCTCATTTGATTGGAAAGAAGTTAAGCAAATCATCCAGATGAAACCTATTCCCTTTAAAGGAGAAGAGATATAAATAATTGTAAGCGAGAAATGTTACCTTTATGAACTCTGTTCTTGCCATGAATAGCACGTTTTGCATTGTATGGTACTGGAAAACAAATAGAATTTGAATTTCTGCTTAATTGAAAATAATCACTTTTCAAACTCTAGTTTGTTGTATGGAGAATATTGACGGGTAACCAGTCTTCTATTTTTTTTTAAAGTAGTTGACCATTGACAACAAACCCATATATATCAAGCACAAAAACATAGCTAATGAATCTTTCACTACACAAAATTTGTGGATTCAGACATGGACACTTCACCTGGAGAAGATTATTGCAGAGTGCATCAACGGCAGTAGAAGACCATGACTTTCCAAAAGAGTTTTTCAGCAGAAACCTTGTAGCCTGGATAGGTAGCAATCCCAACAATGCCAAAATGCAACTAACCGTAGAACACAGAAACGGAGACCTGTAACTCAGGAATCTTTATAGTTTAATTATATGAAAATTCAAAGACTTAACAATTTTATTATGACAAAACTGAATAGGATCAGGAAGCTATACTGCTTGGAATGAAGACTTGTGTACATTAAGTTGGACATAATTGAGTCAGAAATTTGAAATCTAAATGGATCGCCTTGATATCAAATATGGGATTAGCATGTAGTACCACAAGTAAAAAAAACTCCAAACAAGTTAAACTGATGCGTGCACGTGGATTTTTGCAAGAGTAATTCTACATGTGACTAAAGTACAAAAGATTCCAAAAACTGATGCAACTTGAGAGAGAGATTTTTACGCTGCAATTTTTCGAATAATAGATTGCTTTGAAGATTCTGTGTCTACTGCCAGAAAGGGATATAGCCCAACAAAATAAATCACCTAAAGAATCAATAGTGAAAAAAAAACATGAGATATATATTTTGATGTTAAACAGACGTGCAATGAAGTATCACATATCAGACACCCTTATCAAAGACATGCGTAGACAGAAAACTAATGCGAAGAGGTCACCTTTCCTGGAAATCTTCTGAGTAGTTCGATAGATATGTAACAACCGATGGAGTGTGCAACCTTAAAAGAAGATCACAAAGGTCAGATATCAATAGTCTATGCAAGTTTAGATGTTGCTATCATGTTCATAAAGAATTATATCACCCTAAATAGATTCATGTCTAAAATTTGGTGGGCTGAATAATCTAAAATCATAAAACTTGCAGCAAAAAATGGCATAAATGGTTCTCTGTCAAAACAGTAGATAAACAGAAAAGCTAATATGTGTGGGAATTTTTTGTTCAAGCAGAACCATTTGCACTCGATTTTTAACAAGAGAATTCAACCACGAGAGCATTGCTTGATGAACGAAATTTCTTCCATGAATTATAACCTAATATAAAGAAAATAGAATGCAAAGATGTATCTATATCATATACAAAATGAAAGAATACTTTCATTTTAAGCTAATATTCCTATGACCTGATATGTAGCTCTATATGTCAATGTATATAGGTTAGAAATAAGACACTATCCCTGTCTTGGAGTTTTTTAGTTGAAGAAAAGAAAATTAAGAGAAAGGAAGAGAAGAGAAATACTCACTTTCTTTTCTTCAACTTTCTTCTCAAAAGTGAGAAGACAATTTTTGGACCCAAATAAGCCTAACTTTCTTTTATTTTCTCTTCTTCTAAAAAACTCCAAGACACCCTCATTTATTTTTCCTCTAACTTTCTTTTCTTTTCTATCCAAAAAAAACAACTCCAAGACCGGGTGTATAAGTACTAAATGCTACGTTTGGATTGAAGGAACAGAATGGGTGAAGGAATGGAATAGAGAAGGGAATGTAATGGAGAGTGGAATGATTCATTTTATTCTAGTTGGAATGAATCATTCCATACCCTCTCCCAAATAATAAAATTTTATAAATTTGGGAGGAATGAGATGGTCCATTCTAATGGAGCAACCAAACACAATGTTTTCCATTTGATATGAATGAGTCATTCCATTCACTCCTTCATTCCTCCAATTCAAACATAGCATAAAGAAAATCCAAGAAATGATATCCCTATCAATAAAAGGTAAGGTCTGGAGAAAATATATGTTTTTTCCAAATCACTTCAAAGTCTGGTATAGTAATCAAACTTTTCATACAATTTCTTCTTAATAATTAAACTTGATGAGCAGCAATTTGTTTCTTCAAAGACTAAAAGATGTCATTTGCTCCAAAATATTTTACAAGGTCAAAAAACAAACATATAAAAATGAGAAGACCATTGTCCGAATCAACAAGCATGCAATGCTTCAAAAAAATCTAGGCCTTAACCTTTCTCTTAAGCTCGTATATATATATATAAGGAAGTTAAAGAGAAAAAAACTAAGGTCATCCAAGAAATTAACCCACCAATACAATAGGAACTTCATTATTTTTAAGTTCGTGATTGATGAAGTTCACCTGTAAAAGGAAAGGCAATAGGAAAAACAAAACTGATGTCAAACTGTTGTTATAATTCTAACAGACATCCTAAAACTGAATGAGTTTAAACAAATAAATCCAGAATAACCTTATGATCGATTTGCTCCTCTAATGAGAATAACCTTCCATGCTGCCAGTTCTAGAAAAGGGAAAATAAACCTCATAAAAACTATCACACTCATGCAACTAATCAGAGCAAGCAGAAATATCAAAAGGAGTTGTATAAAACAGGAGTTGTCTGGCAGAGCCTTAGTACAAGGCATATCCTCACCAGACAAAGAATCACTTACATGGTTTTAAGCATAACAACAAAAAAACTCGAGTCACAACTCACAAGGCCTAGCTACAACACCATGAATTCGGTCTAATATATGAATCTAAAAATAATTATGATATTGGAGGAAGGACTGAACAGAGAAGGAATCCGAATGATACTTGGTGAAAGAAAAAAATTTAAAAATTCATTCTTCAACAAGGACCACTGTTAGTTATAGTTTCGTAAACAGAAAAATCATCCAAAAGTCAACAATTTATTTAGAATAAGTTCAAAAAATATACAAATCTGCTTCGGCACAGCCATAAGATTTCAGTTCAATATTTTAAGTGAGCTGGCTGTGGTCCACATCTTTGAGTAATAGATTGATCTCCTATCTTATCATTTCACCAAATTAAAATCCAAGAATAAGTAGTTCATTGCAAACCATGGTTTGAAGGTATGAAACAGTTGATTAACGATAGGGCATTATGATATATGGCTGAAAACCATAAAAGGTTACTGGAAAGTCATATAGTGAATTTGATGTTCTATTAATTATGCTTATTAACAGAGTTTCTGCTTACAAAGAGGTAACCATCAAATGACAATCATAGTGCATCTTTACTAAACAATACAAATCATGCAACATATTTATGCCATAACAATTCTACAAAAATTTGAATAAATGAAAAAATACAACTCTGCGAGACTGAAAGAAATAAGCAAGCAAACACTCCATAAAATGTCTTGATGTATGGTGTAGTATACTTTACCTTATTTTTTTGCTTTATTTATGTGCAAGTCTTGCACTTCATGTTTTCAGTTTCATGCTAATGATACAGATCAAGTAATTTGTGAATTCAGTCATTTAGCAGAAGGCATAACATATGCCCTCTCTGTATTGAAGCAAATTCCTAAAGCATCAGGATCACGAGGCAATAAGGAATGAGTAACTACGTAAATAAGATCAATATCTGCAAGAATTATATCAAACTGTCTCATATCACTAAAAATAAACCGAGCAACTCCACAACTCTACTCATTTGGATAGTCACAATAGTTTTATGTTTATAATGATCACATTGAAGGTTTTTCTGGTACCTACCAACCAAATACAAGAGCTTATTGTAGGTTCAGAATCAATCAACTGTCTAGGATAGTAAAAATCTAGGCAGAATCAAAAAAATAAGAACAAAATAATCACTTTCATTGACACAAAAAAATTTAAAAAGTAACATACCTTTTCTGTGTGGGACGTTTGCGCAATAGCTGATGATCAACACAAAGATGGAACCAGTGATCATAGAGATTACATATCACAGTACCAAAATAACAAATGTATTCATAATTTCATATACACTACTCAAATTCATAATACAATAACATGAATAAAGAGCACCCATTTCTTGCCTGTGATAGATGCAGTTCCTCCCAGTAGTTCATACAGCGACTCCAAAAAGTCAGTGTAAAACGATATGACACCTGTAATAAACATTCAAATTTCTTTAAATTTCCCAAATAAATGACACCCAGCCCCAGCCCACCATTCAATTTAACAAAAAAAATATTTCTATAAATAAAAATCTACCTGGATTTCCAGGAACAAACAAAACGTGCAATGTAGGATTTTCCGCATGAATCTCTAGTAAATCCGTCTTATACCTGACCCAAGATAGATTTTTAAGAAAATATAGGCTAAAAAAGTTTATTAGGCACTTGAATTCTAAAATTTGGATAATAATAATAATAAAGAGAGGTAAAAATACCCGGACACATTGCACAATCGAAAATTAGCAGGCTTTCTTTGGGCAATCAAGTACGAATTTTTATGTTCCATCTGCAAGATTCTTCCGGTGTTGGAGGCAAATATTGTCCTGAAACATTAAAAGAAAATAGCGATAACAAAAAGGCAAAAAGATTAGATTTTTTTACCATGTGGTGGAACCTGTAATAGTAAATTTGAGTGGTGGTACGTGGGATTTTGCAAGGATAAATACCTACCTAGACCTGGAGGAGTGAAGCAGGAGAGGGAAAGAGCCGACTTCGAGTGATAGGGGAAAGAAAACCCAGAAGCATTATTGTAGTGTACTTTTATAAGTGAACTGAAAAAATTGATATTTTCAATCATTCCTCCCACACTAGTGGATCTAATTTCTCTGTCATTTTAACATATTAAAATATCACTTTCTTATTATAAACATACATTCATTAATTCTTGAATTGAATTATTGAATCAGTGGGCGATTAAGAGAATAGTTTTTTGTGACTACTTACATGTATGGTTGGAAAATGAATCAAAAAATTCGGGTTTAATTTGTATTTTCTCGACTAAAAATTTGATTTGAGATCAACTCAAAATATAAACAATTTAAATATGTGTAAATTTTAAAATTCAATAAATTATTCGAGTTTTTTTAAATTATAATTTTCTGTTAATACTTAGATTATATTCGCTCAAAAAGTTCAAACAGTTTGAGCTCAATTCAAAATCGTGCTCGATTCGATAATTAAGCGAGTCTCAATCAAACCTTCCCATAATTTTTATAAACAAAATTTAAGCAAATCAATACTAACCGGACTCGAGTCAATTTATTTACACCCCACCCCTACTTAGAGCATTAACAACAGTTTTCTTAATTAATTTTTTATCCCCAATTTTGAAGAATGCATCAACAAATCTTTATCTAACAGCTTCCTTATCCTTGTTTGACTCTCTATTTTAATCTCTATATAGGATTTTATTCCCCAGAATGAGGGAGTCAAAAGACCATTCTCTATATATACAAAATGACAGTTCACACCCTCATTTAAGTGGACAACTCATCAATCATACACATCTTGACATTTTTTTACTACTTTATTTTCAAATTATAAACTTAATATTGACTTATATTTTAAAAATTAATTTCAAACATATTCAAATTTAAAACTGATATAAATTTATTTAATTTATGTCAATATAATTATAAATATTATAAACGTAATAATAATTATAAATTTATTATTTTCAAATTTTAAATGAATCATATTAAATTTAAATTTAAAAATATCATAAATTAACTTTTTAAAGTTAATATTAATATTATGTACATTTCAAACTACAATCCATTCAATACTCACTTCATAAATTACTTAAAATATAAAATAAAATAAACATTATTTTACAAAGTGAAATATAATTGATAAATTATACTCTCTCTTTTATAAATTATAAGATTATTATTAATTTGATATTTTGGCTATTGGAAATTTTAACTTTTTAACTTTTAAATTTTAAATTTCATTATTTAAGGAATAAGGAACATGTTGGGTACATAGTGAAAAAATTGAATCTCTATTTTACAAATGACCCAATAACATTGCAGAGTATGAATAAAGATAAAAAAAAAGCATATACGAATGCTCTTATATATATCTTTCGGGAGGGGCGTTTCTGGAAACCCTCCTTTGGGTAGAAGATTCAACACCGGAAGGAATTTGGAGAGACCAGATGGTAAAAGCCCATGAAAGTGTTGGAGGTGTTGGTCGGCATTCGAAACCTCCGGGACCATATTGAACCGGTTTTGTGATGTTCGGGTCGGGTCTTTGAGTTCTTTCGGGGTAGAAGCCAGTTAGATTATAGGACCGTTTGGGCTGCATGAAAGGCTCTCCTGCGTGCGAGTCAGCATACTATTCAGCGTCGATATAAGGTAACTCCAAAGGTGGTAATGAGATTGACTCTCTACTTGCACCTTTTAAGGAGTTTTGTGTTGGACCCAAGTTATGGTAACTACCATACACTTTAGAGTCCTAATCCGACCTGGGAGAAGGATTCTAAGGTGGTGAGTACTATAAATATGAGGCCTAGGTTATCATTATGAAAATATACCTATTTTAAGCACTAAATACTTATCCTCCATTGTTAAACCTTGCAACGGCAGACTCATTCTCACACCCGATTTATCCCCCGTGGCCTGACAAGTCAAGCTCTGTGTGATCCGTTCTTTATCGCGAGTTTAGTAGCGTGGATTACGTGATTGACGCCTTGGGCCGAAACTAAGCGTTAACATTGGTAGAAGAGAAGGAGAGGTCTTAAATAACAATCACAATCGAACACTTTTCGGGGAAGAAACTATGGCGAGTGTGGAGTATGCGGTTCTCACAAGAAAAGGTTAAACACACCAGACCACTCGGTGAGAGGGTGGTGAAAGATGCCTGGCTCAGAACCTCAGCGATCGGATGGGAGTGGTGGCTCCCCAACGCAGAATTTCTTCCACGAGAGCAAGATCTCATAACTGGCGGTCCGGTGGGATTGGTTAATTCCGATTCCTTGGAGGCTAGAGGAAAAGAGTCGTAGCTGAAAGCTAATCGAGATCGGAGAGAATTCATCCTGCGAGAAAAAGATGCAAAGAAAACAAAGATGCCATAATGACCTTACGTCTGCGCAGCGGAAGAGCTCGAGCTGCAGATGGCCAATCTGCTTTCGGTGAGAAGAAGCGTCCTCTAAAAAGCGCGGCCTTAGCCGGTCTTAGTCACCCGAAGGAAGAAATTTGAAAAGGAGAAGTAGGTATCGAAGTCGTTTGAGGATTGGGAGGCCGGAGAAAAGCCGGTCGGCCACAGGACGACGCTCAGCGCACCTGTGATCTGCAGGCGGGAGGAGGAAAGGCGAGATTCCGAACGTGAGAAGGGATGACCCATTCGTCCCCTCACGAAGGAGAATCCAGACCCCTCGCTCGAAGAGTTCTTTGAATTGGAGAAAATTATTGTTGGTCGGGGGGCCCGATCAGACCCCATCGACTATATAGGTCACCCTTCTCTCCGAATATTAATGGGAGATAGCGGACCCCAAAAAGAAGATGCCCCGATGGAGACTTATGGCGGTGGGGACCCTTACGACCATTCCGATGGGTATGACGAGTTGATGACGTATTATGGCCACTCGATGCGGCCAAGTGCCACATGTTTCTTCTTACCACGAAGAAAAGTGCCCGGGAATGAATGGGAACCTTGGCGACAGGATCGATAAATTCATGGAAAGACCTTGGGGAAAAATTTCATGCACGGTTTGGGAGTAATAAGAGGCGGGAAAGATCACAAGATCCTCATGCAGGTCGGCAGAGATCGGATGAGAGCACAGGCGATATGTTAAGAGATTTCGGGAGGCTGTGGGATCGGTGGTGGAGCTGAATTCCCCACAAGCTCTGGGATTCTTCACAACGGGGCTTGACATCGGAAAATCAAAGAAGCTGATGAAGGACCTGGTGATCAATCCCCCGGCCGACCTGACAGAGGCCTTCCATAGGGCCAAAGATCACATAGCAATCGAGGAAGCGATGGGAAATTTCAAACCTCAATCCCACGAGAAGTATCGAGATCGGGACAAACAGAACTATCAGAAGTCTGACAATCAGGGGAGGTCGGATAGCTACAAGAAAAACTACACGGGGGGGGCGGTGGAAGGCCACCCTTCCCAAATAAAGGGGTCAACAAGGTGTACACCGCGACTCAATCTGGTCGGGCCAAGATCTTTGGAAGAGATGCGAAGCAAGCCCTTTTCGAACCATGTCAAACGATCCGAAGCCGTGGGAAGAGGGTCATGCAATAAGTATCATATGCGTACCACCGTAGTCGGTCACACTGACGTAAGATTGCACCAACTTGAAAGACTTAATAGAAAAGAATGTCGAGCGGGAAGTTAGTACGAGACGTAGTTGGCGAGAGAAGGGCGGAAGCCCTGGGGAGGACAACAAAAGCCCACCCGACAAACACGTACCCGCAACCGAACCCACAAGCTCGAGAAGTTATTGATGTGATATCGGTAGTGTCAGTAGGGCGTGTGTTGGCGAGAAAAGGAATGGACATCTCGGCCGTGTTATCATTGGCGGGTCCTCGCCCGAAAAAGGCAAAAGCCATTTCAGTGCACGACCATCTCCTTACCGGGACGCATTTACTACCCTACTGAGCAGATCGAACCGCATGGACGGGGCATTGGTAATAACGGCTCGGGTCGGCCGGTGGACATGAAGAGGATGATGATCGACAATCGGGTCTTCGGTTGATATACTCTACACACATGCATACCAACGGATGAATCTGGGAGGAAAGAAGATAGAATTAGGAGGAGAGGGCCGTTATCACGGCCCGATGGCGACTGGTTCATGTGCCGGGCACAATCACGTTACCGATCAAGTTCTAAGATGCACCCTGCGTTGTGACGAAATCATGGTAAAATTTTTCGTCGTCAAGTGGATTGAACACAACGCCATCTTGGGAAGGCCCACCTTATCCAAGACCGCAAATGCGGTAACATCTATACCCCACTTCAAAATCAAGTTTCCGATAACCTAAGCGGGATAGGGGAAGTAAAGCGGAGATCTCGACATCGCTTAGAAGATGTTATCGAAATACCTTGATTTCCTCGAGTCGGGGTTAGCAATGGTAAAGCAGCGATGACCATTGAGATCGAGCCGTTCACTAAGGCGATCTTGAACCCATGGCTCTACCGGCAGGAAAAGCGAGAGGATGTTGAGTTGGTGCAAGGGCAATCCGGATAAATTTGTCAAGATCGGGCGGGATTATCCAGAACAATTTGCGAAGCAGTGCGGTGGAATTACTCAAGGTGTATCTTGAGCATCTTCGCGGGGACCTAGTGACATGCGGTGTAAGTGAATCAATCGCATTACACAAACTTCATCTGGGCAAAAAGAAAAGGAAGCTAGTGATCTGAAAGAAGGATCTTTGCCCCGGAAAGATGTAGAAGATCATAGGCGAAGAGGTTACCAAATTATTATTAGGCGGGGTTCATCTTTGAAATTGACTATCCCGAATGGTGGCGAATGTGGTATTGGTACGAAGCAAAATGGGAAGTGGAGGATGTGCATTGACTATATTGAGACCTAAATAAGGCTCGCCTAAAAGACTTCTACCCTTACCCAACATAGATCAAACCTAATTGATGCCACTTCGGGATACGGAATCCGAAGTTTCATGGACGCTTTCAGGATATCACCAAATCTCGATGCATGAGGAGGATACCCCAAGACTAGCTTCATCACTCATCGGGATATATATGCATATCGGAAGATGACCTTCCGGACTACTAAGCGCGAGCAACGACTACCAACGAATGATGAACCGTGTTAGAAAGTGGCTGAGGGAAGTATGGAAGTGTATGTGGGCGACATGATCCTCAAGAGCATGTCGGTCCGGGATCATCTGGAGGACTTGTAAGGCGCTTCAAACGGTGGGAAAAGATAAACCGAGGCTAAACCCAACCAAATGCACCTTGGATTGGGTTGAGGAAAATTCCTAGGATATCACGGGTCAAGATGGCGGGAATCGAGGCCAATCGAGAAAAAATCTCGGCGATCTTAGACATGAAATCTCCAAAGACATATAAAGATGTCCAACGGATGATTCGCCGAATTGCGCCTTCGGAGATTCAATGTCAAGGTCACCGAGAGATGTCTACCCACGACACCTTCAAAGGCCCGAAAAGCGACAAGAGTTTCGGTGGACTTGAGAATGTGAAGACGCGTTCGGGAGATCAAAAGATATTTGGGTTCGGCACCATTATTAATGAAACCGATCCCCACGGAACCTTTATACTTATACTTGGTCATGAGCCCAATGGCGATGAGGGCGGCCTTTAGTAAGGGATGAGGAGATAAGCAATTCCGATTGTACTATGTCGCCCATGTTCTTGAGACGCAGTAAACGAGATACCCGAATGTGGAAAAATTCGCTCGCCCTCATAATTGCTAGCAGAAACTCGAGCACTATTTCCGGTGGTTTGGTTGATAGTGGTCTACACCAAACCAACCTTTGAAGAAGATTTTGCATAAGCTCGAAGTATCAAAATGGCTGGCTGGCCATTGGGCAATGGAATTGACACAATTTGTTATAGAGTATCGCCCCGAACAGCAATCGAAAAGGCGGACATTGGTCGACTTCGTGGTTGAGTGTTCTTTCACCGAACCCGAGGCGAATATAGTAGCGAAACACAACCAATCCGGACCGCGTGGACTCTATACGTGGACGGATCAAGAAGCTATGGATGTCGATTGGAAGCAGGGTCATCCTAACAAGTCCCGAAGGGTTCAAGGTGCGCAAAGTTATTCGGTTTGGGTTCAAGGCCACAAACAACGAAGCAGTATGAGGCCATCTTAGCGGGGATACGACTGACCCGAAGCCTAGAGGTCCAAACGGTTGATCATCTACAGGTGATTCACAGCTGGTGGTCAAGCAGCGATTATCGAGGGAATGACGAAGCTCTTGGGCAAGGATGACCGATATTTGGGTGAGCTAAAGGATAAGCTTATGTACTTTTACTTCATCTTGTTGTCGGGGTAGGCCGGGCCGGAGAATACGATAGCGAGATGCCATGGCAAGGCCGTGGCAACAATCAAGCAAGCTCTTTCGGTGGATCGGTGTACTAGAAGTTTTGAAAAACCGAGTGTCCCAAAAATGTAAATCTTGGCTTTAGGCCGACTCAATCTTGGCTCACACCTTATATCTCCTACTTGGCCGATGGGACCCTCCTTCTGGACCGAATCTAAGCGAAGCAAGTCAAACACCGAAGTTCTAACTTCACCCGTAGATGGAGATCTATCTGCAAGAAGGGCCTTTAGCTCTCCATCGCTTCAAATGCTTGACTCTTCTTGAGGCGGACTACACGCCGGAGATGCGTGAGGGCATCTGTGGGGATCACATGGGAGCAAAGTCATTTGGCGATAAGATTTTGAGGCGAAGGGTATTCTCGCCAACTATCTACACTGAAGCAAAGGAATTCGTTAGGAGGTGTCCCAAGTGCCACCAACAAAGAATATCCCGCACCAACCCCCGAGGAACTATATTCCGCTCTTGTCCCCAATCCCCTTTCTTTGTGTGGGGAATCGACATTCGGGCCTCTCGCCAAAGGCTAAAGGGACAAGTTAGCTTTGTGATCGTGGCTATTGATTACATGACTGAAGTGGGTCGAGGCCAAACCACGCAAAAGATCACCGAACGTGAGTGTTTGAAGTTTTTTAAAGAAGGGTAGTCTACCGGGTTTGGTATCCCGATGGCAAAGTGGTCTCGGACAATGGCGAGCAGTTTGTGGGATCTAAGTTTGAAGGCTTTTTTGAAAGAATTGGGGATCCAAAGATCGCAAGACTTGGTTGCCCATCCTCGGTCAAGCGCCCAGTGGAAGTGACCAATCGAACCCTACTCAATGGGATTAAACGTAGATTAGATGCATTAAAGGTTTGGTGTGTCCAAGAATCGCTATCTATTTTTGTGGGCGTGTCGAACTACCCCAAGGACTACAACCTGGAGACTCCCATTCGAGTTGGCATACTGGGACCGATGCACTCATTCTGTTGAGATCGGATCTCCAACTCTTCGAGTCACCCAATACAAAGAGCTATATAATGACGAGGGTTTGAGAGCAAATTTAGATTTGTTAGATGAAGTTTGGGATTCTGCCATGATGAGGTTGGCGATCTATCAGCAACGAACGGCCCGACACTATAATCAGAAGGTGAAGACAAGGAGGTTTGCAGTAGGAGATCTGGTCCTCCGCGAGTCTGAGGCATCAACCCCCCAAAACACCGGCAAGTTAATGCCTAACTGGGAGGGGCCTTATGAGGTGGTAGGAGTGCCGAAGCCGGAACCTCCCGGGCTTCGAGCAATGGACGGTTCAGAGGTAAAGAATACATGGCATGCTGGAAGACTTAGAAAATTTTACCAGTAATAGTTATGTCATTCTTATTTTTATCCATGTAATCGTTTCAATTCAAATGATATAAATGAAAGTTCTCATTCCTGTCAATGTTTAACTTCATCTATATTCATATATTTCGTTAATACTTGAACAGACATGCTTCGGGCACTATCCGATCAAGAGCTTCAGAAAAACTCCATGATCAAGATAAGTCCCGAGCATAACTGACCAAGAGTTTAATAAATGCTTAAAGTACAGATCTCTAGCACCATCCGATCCAGAGGTTCGGGCAGACACCACTGATCGAGATAAGTCTCGGGTATAACTGTTGACCCTCTACAATCAGATAAACCCTAAAGACGATCCGACCAGAAGGTTCGGGTGGACATAACTGATCGAGATCAGTCATAAGTGAAACTGACAATAAACATTCATGGGCAAAGAGTATATCTTATTTATACTTAGAAAATTTCTACTTTACAAACCCGGTCGCTTACGATTCGGGCTAAGTACAAAAGAAAATTTTCTTTATTACAAAATCCTACATATCTACTCGGCAGGAGGGTCATCTTCAGCATCAGACTTGTCATCCGAAGAGTTAAGGATGGAGACATCAAGCCCAGCAGCCATCAACTTTGCCTTAGCCTTTTCCCGACGCTGGCCTCATACCCTTCACCAAATTGGGCTATGACCTTATCGTTCAAGGCTTCGATTCCTCATACTCGGTGATGGCTTCACGACCGGCTTCGATTACCTTTCTGGAAAAGGCGACAAGAAGCAGTCAAGTTGTTGTTCTCCCCGATCAAAAAACATCATCTTGTCATGCATCTCGGAGAACTTGAGTGTATCTTGTCAATAGCGTTCTCCCGATCCTTGACATCTTGGAGCAGATAATCCTCTCTGCAGGAAAGCACTTTCGCTTCATGCCTGACTCTTTGACCGACCCTCGCCTAAGCCGCTTTGGCGTCGGGTCTCAGCGTGAGAATCCGTTTCCTTCTTCAGTCCATTGCAGACCCGTGATTTTAGCCTCCAAAGAACTCCACCTCCGTCCCCAAACCGAACTTCTTTCTTTGTGGATCGAGCGAGGGAGGATAGCTCGAAAGCAAGTATAAGCGTTAGCTGCGCAGAACACACACATCAAGACAAGAAAGAAAGGTCAAAGTTAAAGAAAGAATCAGTTGACAAGGGAATTACAGGTGCGAGCTCGAACATAGGCCACCAAGAACTGATCGGGAGAGTACCCTTTAAACCAGTCATCGTCACCAGGTAGTTTGAAGTGATCGAAGAGGGTAAAGGGGAAGACCTCCGACGGGCTCTTGGGCCAACAGGTGGTCGGTGATCCCCGAGAAGAGCTGGAACCGGAAGAAGGAGTGGCGGAGCGGTCCAGACCGGGGACCACCATCTCACCTGTCGGCTGATCGGAACCTTCCGACAACCGAGGTCTCTTTGATCGAGGTTCAGGAAGAACCTCTTCGGTGTCCTCCGAATCCTCGATCGCCTCGATTGACGGAGGGGGCGGCGGGAGAGTCGGCTTCGGCAGCGAAGGCGGAGCGACTTTTGTAGGCGCTTTAATGGTCGATTTGGAGGGCTTCTTGGACTTTTTTAGTAAAGCCGCCTTCTCCGCGCGGCTCATCTTCAGCGCCCCCCTTTGTGTGGTCGGGGGCTCGGGCCTCGAAGTGGACCCCCGTGACGATGGTCATTGATCGGGACCGTGATGCTCCTCAGAACATCTTGGTCACATGGGGTCGGATGAACCCGGGTGTGATGCAGTGGCGAGGATGAAAGCGTCGATAACGCCTCGAGCTTGAAAATAGTCCTGTGACGAGGACAAATGGGTTAAGGCATGGAAAGCTTGAGAAAATAGGAGGAAAAATAATAAAAAAGAAAAAAATACTCATACCATGTTTTCAGACAACCTGTGCTTCGTTCATCGAAGCCCAGATTCCATTGGGTCCTTTGCCATTGCTTGTAGAAGCGTTTTGAAGGCATCGCCCTCGGCCTTCTTCGGGAACTTCAAAATCTTAGCCACTTTGATCGACCGGATAGGCCCTGGGGGAAGGAGTTGGAGGTCGGTCCCTGGCAAAAACCACTTATTCATGCCACCCTTGTTGCTTGAAGGGTCTTGATTGGGACAGTGCGGTTAGGCGTTTGTTGAGTTCCAAGATCGGGCTTTTCGAACCACTAACGGTGAGTGAGCAGGCAAAGAATAGATCGAGCCCGGATTGAGGCCCACCTCCCGCGTGGTATATGAAGAGATTAAGTGGATGTACGCATTCATTCGCAATTTAGCCTTGCGAACCCGACTCCCACAAAGCTAAAGAAGAGAAATGAAATTGTGAAGGGGAACGAACCCCGTATTTTTAAACGTCAGGGGACGGCCACCCACTCGCCCTCGGACGCCAAAACATCTTCTCATCGGGCATAGGCACTCAAGTTGGTATTCTTCGAGGATCTTAAAAAGGATAGGATGTCGAAATCTGTGAGGGGTGATGGTGGAAGGAGTATGAAGGTGAGAAAACTCCTCCGAGGAACAAGATATGCATTTGAATCCTAGCCTCGGCTCTCACCGGACTAAGCGCGGTCGAAGGAGTGTCGTCGACAGGGCATCCTGCAAAGATCGACTCTCAGAAGGTCGCCCGGTGGTGACGACGGAGGTAGTGGTGATAGGCTCGATTGGCGAGAATAGTCTTTGGATTTGGCCATTTAGAAAGAATGTGATGCAAATAAGAAGTTATGGAAGGAGATAAGCAAAAATAGACTCAGTGTGACAAAGACAGGGGAGGAAAATGGTGCAGATTGGGTAAGAGATAAACTTTGCGGAAATTGCCTCACGGAGAATTTGAAAGCAAAGAGTCGAGAAAAGTGATAATGAGGGGGGAAGGGAGTTTTTATAAGGAGTACGACACGGAACCCTAAAGCGGCTATTAAATCTTTGGAGGTGGGCCCAGGCGTGAAAAGCGCTGTAACGTTTCAAATACCAAGAAGTGATCAGACGGCTTTCCACAGATAGTTCATCATTACATTCATCGTGCTATTCAAGTTCGATTTTCAAGTCTCCAATCATAAATATATTATGATTAGAGACCGGGGGCAATGTTCGGGAGGCGTTTACCGACCCTCCTTTGGGTCAAGATTCAACACCGGAAGAAATTTGAGAGGCCGATGGGCGAAGCCCATGAAAGTGTTGGAGGTGTTGGTCGACATTTGAAGCCCTCGGGACCATAGCTGAACCCGGTCTTGTGATGTTCGGGGTCGGGTCTTTGAGTTCTTTGGGCCGAAGCCCAGATTAGATTATAGGACCGTTTGGGCCTGCACAGTGGGCTCTCCTGTGTGCAGAGTCCGGGTACCTATTCGCATGCATATAAGGTAACTCCAAAGGTGGTAATGAGATTGGACTCTACTTGCAACTTTTAAGGAGATTGTGTTGGACCCAAATTATGGTAACTACCATACACTAGGAGTCCTAATCCGACTGGGAGAAGGATTCTAAGGTGGTGAGTACTATAAATATGAGGCCTAGGTTATCATTATGAAAATATACCTATTTTAAGCACTAAATACTTATCTTCCATTGTTAAACTTTGCAACGGCCTGTACTCATTCTCACACCAGAGCTATCCCTCGGCGGCACAAACCGTCAAACTTCTGTGTGATCCGTTACTGTGCAAGTTCTAGCGCGTGGATTCTATGATTGGACGCGCCGGCGAAACTTGACGTTAAGATATACTATAATTCCATTAGCATTTATCCATCAACAATGACTTGTTTTCCTGTCTGCGTTTGTAGGTGAACAACATTTTTGCACGAGTATATTATTAGGGATCAAAAAAAATTCTAGTTCCACTATTAGTAATATTATAAAATACTTGATATCTATATTCATATGATATCCAAATTTGGAAACCTTTACTATTGAACGTTTTGCACCAATTTATTCTTGCAATTAACTCATTAAGGACACTTTTGTCATCTCATTATTTAACCTTCTAATATTTTTTTAATATCAAAATTTGTAAACTAATGAAAGTTATCAAAAATTATTATGTATAAATCCAATTCAAACTTTAGAACTCAAAAACAAAAGGTTAGCAAGAAATAATTCTTTCTAAAATAAGAAAGTATTAAAATAGTCTTAAGATATTTTTATATATTGAAGAAATAATTGAAAAATAAAACATCAAGTACAAAAATAAGTAATAACCCCCTGGTACGATTCAATTCAACATTTAAGGATTACACATGCACACTTGAATTCATCCTAAATTTTAAAATAATACATTTTTAACCTTTAACTGTTGGCTTTAAAAAATATTCTCAAAATTAAATAAATTACTCTGTCCATCCAACTTTACACATTACCCAATTTTCAAGTGTCTTTTTTAATTTTATTTCCAAAGATAATATTCTTAATCACCGTATTCCTCCATTTTCTAACTTCTAGTTCTTTTTTTTAATAATAAAATAATAAAAAACAGTCCAAAGGACTGAGGAAATTTTATTAAGGAATAGCATTCTTTTCAACAATAGAAATAACAGATGGATGAGCACCATGCATTCATCCAATAAACAATTAAGAAGAAACAAATATATCAGATACATGAACTTCTAGTTCTTGATCCATCCGTCCCAATTATATTCAAGTTTGGGTTCACGTAAATCTTTGCTTTTGTTACTCAAGGCCATCATTAATATTGCAATTGAATCCCAAAAAAAAAAGAAAAAAAAGTAGGAGATAAATTAGTAGCAAACGGTCATGAATCTTTTCAACTATTAATTAATTCAGTCAACAAATTAAAGATTGATTAAAAATAATTTATATATATATATATATATATATATATATATATATCATTAACGGTGTTAACTTAAGGTTATATTTATAACACATTGTGACACTATCAGAAGATCGAATGGTTAAATAAAGGGCTCGTCCGCAGTTTAATATCGCAGACAGGACAAAAGACTAAAATGCCCATCTTTTGCAAGTCTCCGTCCATAGTTTAATACTGTGGACGCTAGATATGGCCAAATAACCAACTAATAAGTCTCGTCTGTAATATTAAACTGCGAATGCCAAATTTAATATTTTTTTAATTTTCAAGACTCCGATAATGTTGAATACCAATGATATACATTTTGAAATTTACAGTCTCATCCTAATTATATATCTATCATTTGGATCAACTTAAACCCTCGCTCTTTGTGAAAAACTGTGTCAACATGTTGAAAGAAAATATACAATCTCTGGAAGAAAAAAATTCACTATTCCACGATCCTTTTCCAATCTTCAAGAGAGAATTAAGCATATAACCATTCATTCCAATTAAGTATTTGGTTCAGACCCAATGACGACAGGTTTAGCGCTGATTTTGTCCGTCATTAAAGATGAGTCGCATGCGGACCACCCATATAAAACATAACAAGCAGACTATATATATTTATAGGTAATTGTTAAATCCACAACACTTTTTGTTATTTTCACAACAAAAGTGTCGCTATAGATGTATAACGACGGTGAAAACCGTCGCTATAGGATCTATAACAACACTTTTGTTGTGGAAATAACAATTTCTATTGTAGATTTAACAATTCCCTATTTATATACTCGCGTTGTTTTATTTAACATTATCATAAGATAAATTACAGAGGAAAGTGCAGGTAAATGATGCCATGAGTTGGTTAATATTAGGCTGACGACCTAATTAATATAACTACTCTTCCCAATACAGATAGAATTAGAGAGCGACACTAAAAGAAGCATCTTTATTATTTATCATTTATTAATTTAAAAGAAGATTATTCACATGAATAATAAATGGGGTCACTGTTGGGAAAAGTAAGCCAAAAATAATCTATATCCCAGGAATTACTTTTCTGTCTTTGTGCAATTAAATATGAAATCAACAAAACCAATTATGAGAACAAAAATAACAAATAACCATCCACAAGCAAGACACCAAATTTACGTGGAAAACCCTCTAAAATTAAGAGGTAAAAACCACGGGTCAAACTCAAGAATCTCCACTATATCACTAATAATGGGCTTGATAATCCTCTCAAGTTTTATGCCCTAAAACTTGAGGTTACACAATAAATTGAGATAATACAAATTTACCTTTAATTAAGTTGAGAAACCTAATTAACTTCACCACCAAAAAACACCCCAAGCAATAAAGTTTTCAAGCTTTCAATTGAACGGAGATGATGGCGGATATCCACGAACAACAAACAGTAATTCTCTCAATTTACTCTTTTGGTATCTTTTTACCACCAAGCTTCTCTATCTCATGTATCAAATAAGACTCCCTCATAGCCTTATTTATAGTACTCTTCTTAATCCATTCCTATTATGGATTAGAAATAATTTATTCTCCTAATCAAATTAGGGATCACATCTCCTTGTCTTGGTCACCAACCACTCTAACAAGTAAATCCTTTTTCAACTTGAATTTCTTTTATAAGACCCCAAATAATTAATAAATAAAATTTAATTTTCTCTATTTATTATTTTGAAATAGTAAAGGTTGATTTGATTAATGTGGATAGTTATGGGTAAAATACGCAAATATTTCAAAATAAGCAAAAATATTCATTATTGTCGGAGAATATTTGTTTGGTAGTGGAATATTAAATCTTTGTCGGAATATTCGAATATTAAATGCAATTTTTGTGATCCCCATGGGCCCCAAAAGCGATTGGATGAAGAAAGCGACAAATATAAGTTGTTTAAAAATAATCTAGCGTAGTTATTCACATTTTACCTTTGTTGGAATACCGGTGGTTAAAACACGATGTCTGGCGTTGTTGTCTGACAAGAAGATGCAGTATTGCACCAATTATTGATTCTTACGTGAAGGCACTACTCAATAATGGTTACTGATAATTCTTTTATTTAGTATTTTATTTTATTAATTTAATAATTGTTGCGTTGATATTTTATATTGTTTGTTGTTTGAATAATTGTCATTTACGGATTTTTTCATTATCGAAGCAATAATTCATATTATCTGAATAATATTATTAGATAACATTATTGGCAATGTTTAGAAAATTACATCTAAGGAGAGGTTTGGTCACCTAATGCGCTACCAAGAAGGATAAATTCTTATTGGAAAGCCCCTCTTTCCTGGTGAGGCTATGCAGTTGTCAATATTGTGATTACGTAATATTATTTGTGAATAATTAATTATTGATTCATATGATGAGGAAAATATTGATTTTATGTGGATATAGATGGAGAAAATTTTTAATGTGACAATTGTTGAAAATTAAAATTTTATCTTTTTTTGATAAAATAATTCATTTAAATATATTATTATATTTTAATAATATAATAATAATGATATTTTTACGATGAATGTGGGATATATGAGTATATGTGGAGGAGGAGTATTTTTGTTACCAAAAATATTTAAAGCATATTTTATGTGTTGGTAGACCCCATTTCTTGACTAAAATTTGATTATAGCTTATAAAATCGTCTGTTTGTGGATTTCGGTCAATTTTTGTTTGGAATTTAGAAAAACTTTCTTCTGCAAAGTTGTAGAGAATTGAATTTCCTATAAAAACTCGCGAGATTTGAATTTTCTGACAAAAGGACTATTTATTGTGAATTATTGAAGTTCCGAAGCTCCGAAATAATTAATTTTTGAAAGTTTAAATTATTTTAAATTAGAAAAATGTTTTTGGAATGTTTGGGGACATCATTAACATGTGTTTGGTGGCTGAAATCAGATGGTCAAGAGGTGCGTAGGAAATTTTGATATATATATTAATATTATATTAAATTTTCTACTTTGGTGTTCTAAGCATTTTCTTATAAATAGGGTGCTTAGGTTAGAATTGAAAATCACACAAGAAACTGAAGTTTTCTCTCTATATATTATCGAGCGTATTCTTGTGAGTATTTTGAGTATATTTTGAGTATTGTTATACGGTGCAAGTTCAAGTCAAAGCCTATATCCGGTGTTTCAGCTAGAAGTACTGATCTTTCGAGGTAAGGGATATTATATTTTTTTTTTAAATGATATTATTTCTTCTAATATCATTATGCCGAAGTATTGATCTGAACTTTTAATCAAATTTGGAACTTTTTGTAGCGGAGTTACTATTCACGTATCTGACCTTTATTCACGATATACGACCTTTATTCACGAATCACAAGACTATTCATCGAAAAATGAAAATTTTCCTTTTCGTCTAAAATATCTATTGTGAATACTAGCTTTGATTGTATCCATGTTTTGATCATTCTTGAATTTTACACCACTATGATTATTTTTGAGGTATTTTTGGACATGGATAAAACAAAGTACGAATCCTTAATCCTTAATCTTTGTCATTTTGTTTCCTTTGGATTCGTTTCTTTAAAATATTTTTCATCATCCTCGATCTTAAAGGATGATATTATTGAATATCTTTGGCACGTAGTGCAAGATGAATGATTTTCGATTAATATCTTTGGCCTATAGTGCAAAGATGAGCAGTGTTTAGATGAACATGACCGGTGATGAATATCTTTTGGCTGTAGTGCAAAGATGAATATTTGATTCGGATATATATTGATTGATGTTACGGGGATAAAAGATAGAGCGATGAACTTTTAAATTCATACATAGAAGATAGTAGTTTGCATTCTCTACTTAACTCTTCTAATGAATTATTATTTCATTGCGAATATTGATTTAAAACTTGTTTATCTATTGTATTACTATTAGATTTTTCTCTGTTGAAGACTAACGATAATTTGTTGTATATTATCTTAGTCATAATATCCTTTCTTTGGGCTAGTTGAGCTCACCCTTTTCCTTTTTGTTCCATTTTTCTTCTCGGGAGGCGAGAATATAAGCGATGCAGTCTGGGGGTATGGAATGAAGGTTAGAGAGAGTTGTTTAGTAGTTCTCACCATTTTTGTAAAATAATGTATCAATAAATGTGATGAGGATTTATTTGAGTATAGATATTGTCTAGAAGATAATATTTGTATTCAAACTCACAGTTTTACTGTTGTAATAATAAAGTTGTAGTTGTTTCTGTACCATGTATTGACAACTCAGAATGGGTGATGTATACCTATTTTGGGGGCGTCACACTTTTCATGTAATCTCCAATTCCAATATTGCTTCCATTAACCCAATTTCTAATTGGATTAATATCAAGTATATAAACTCATTCTTTTCTATCTTGAATTATATCTCATGGGTGAGGACTCACACCCAACATTAACCTTATGTAAAAGGAAATATTGTAGAACTATTAAATTTACTTTTAAATTTATGAATATGCAAAACATAATGAGGTTTTTATCCTTGACCCAAAAATTAGAAAACGTTCTTCCTTCCCCCATGGATGTTGTAGTTTCTTTGGGTGTCAAAGTCAAACCATTACCAATCCCATAAGTTGATGGTAGTGATGTCTTGAATTTTAAAACGTCAATTATTAATTCCTTGAGTTTACTTTTTATTTTTCGATCCAACTAATTAATTATAATTATATTATTAGTTGGTACTATATATATATATATAATACTATAAAAGTAGTAAGTAGTAGGAGGAGTATTTACATGGAGAAGTTGTACTCCTATCCTATAAATTAGTAAGAGAAGTTTCCAAGATTAAGGAGAACGACCCGAACAATCATTTGATTTTATGCTGATTTTAGCTCCTTACTAGCTACCCCCACTGTAATAACCTATTTTTTATATATAATTAAATATTAATTAATTTTATCTTATATAATTGTGTTTAAATAAGAAAAGGTAAATGATTTTGTTTTCTTCTTTTCTTTCTTGTTTTGTTTGAAAAATTAAATTCTTTTAGTAGATAATTAAATAACTGATTAAATTAAAATTTGAGGAAGATAATTCCTTTTGTTAAAGTCTTGTGGTAAAATTATTCGGAGCGGGAAGCTACTTGGGAGATAGAAGAGTCTATTCGAGCGGAGTATCTGCATCTTTTTGATAATTAGGTATTTTCATTCTTTTGATTCCGAGGACGGAATCCTTTTTCCGGTGGTTTGCAAGGGTGATTCAGGGCTAGTGTGATGAGATTTTTGCCTTTGACCATTTAGGTTGATTCGAATTTTAAATTTTGATTATTTTGACTCAGTTTGGAGAATTGTACTTATTACTTTATTAATGAATCACCACTATTAATATTTTGAGGTTGTTAGTGCTCTGTTTATTTATTTTGAGGTTTGTTGTGCTTTGCACGTGACCTCCCTTTCCTTTCTGAGGACGGAATTATTTTTAAGGGGTGAAAAATGTAATAACTCATTTTTTATTATTAAACATTAATTGATTTTATCTTATACAATTGTGTTTAAATTAAAAAAAAAAGGTAAATGATTTTGTTTCCCTCTTTTCTTCCTTGTTTTGTTTGGAAGATTAAATTCTTTTAGTAGATAATTAAATAACTGATAAAATTAAAATTGAGGAAGATAATTCCTTTTGTTACGGAGCGGGAAGCTACTTGGGAGATGGAGGAGTCTATTCGAGCGGAATATCCGCATCTTTTTTATAATTAGGTACTTTTCATTCTTTTGATTCCGGGGACGGAATCCTTTTTAAGGGGTAGGTGATGTAATACCCGGTAAAAAATTAATAAATAAATATTGCATAATAAAAATTATTTTGTTTTAAAACATATTAATTGGACTTTGTCATTTATGTTGATAAAAAATTAATAAATAAATATTGCATAATAAAATTATTTTGTTTTAAAACATATTAATTGGACTTTGTCATTTATGTTGGGTCAAACTAGTTATTTAATTTGTATGGGCTAATAAATATTAATATGAAACAACTAAGGGTCAAATCTCGGAGTTAAGAACAAATCTTGGGTCAAATCCCAAGTCAAGAATCGAATCAAATCCATCAAATAAGGCGCCAAAACCTTTTGGCGCAATAGTATCTTCTTGGGCCATCCTAAGCCCACCACAGCTCCCAAAAGGTCATGACTTGAAGGTACTATTGATAGTAACTTATTTCCTTATATGCAGACAAATTTTTTTCCTATCTTTCGATGTGGGACTGGAGTGTTACACCCACCAATTGCAATTAGCTAGCTAAGGAATCCAAGCTTTGAATTCACAAAGGAATAGGATGCCCAACTTTTATAAATAAATAAATAAATAATCAATTTTAAAATTTAAGAGCTCAATCTTAACTACTATGCTAAAACATTTATTATCTACAATCGATCTTCATTTTTTGAATACAAAAAACACAATAAATCTAAAAAAGTGATATTTCTACATGATCTCTCTCACATGAATAGTGAGTGATCAGTCCTACCTCCATGTTAGTGATCAGTCCTGCCTTAATTATTTTCAATTATAAAACGTGAAAACCCATAAACTTTCCCTATAGAGGTGGGAATAGAAAAATATTTTTCTAAAAAATTTCCACACTTAGTTTTATTAATCATAAAATTTATTACTTATAATTAAGTGGGAGCAAAGATTTCAATTGTTATATTTCCATTTTTTGGTAGAATGTCAGTAACAATCATAATGACAGTCTAGTATTAACTTGATTTGTAGAATTTCAAATTGGGGCCTTTTAGTAAAAAAAAACAATGTAATAACAACCATAACTCAATTAATCAGGTTATACCCTCATTTGTTTTTTATGGTCAATTAACTAAATTTTATTAATTGGATTTTTAACTATGATGCTTCGTGCCTCTTCTTGGACTATTATTGAAAGGGAAATGACCCGACCTGACCCCAAAAGTGTAGTATCAAAGAATAGCCTTACCAGAGAGAATAACCGTCAAACGTAAGAGGGTATCTCACGAAGAAATCCACTTCCCTGAATTACGTGGAAACTAATGAGGAGAGGGAAGCCTTCGTGTCAAGAAATCTCTCTCTCTCTCCCGTTTTATATATTGGAGTATATAAAATCAATCTCTCTCTCTCTCTCATATGCGCACACGACTAAACCACCCCATTCATTTCATTATTTATCCCCCAGCCCAGAGAATTAAGAAAGAGAGAGAAGGAAGGAAGAGCTAGAGGTAGAACAAGAGGCAGGAGGAATAGAGGGAATGAAACCTATAATTTTCTGCAAATCTCTTCATAAACCAACTTCTTTTTTTCTCCCATTATAAGTTTTTTCCATTCCCCAAATACCCAGAATCAAATATCCTTCCTTTACACCAAAGCTAATCAATTCTTCCATTTCCTTTAATTATTGTCTCTCCATTACTATTTTTTAAGTGTTCTGCAATCAGTTTGTTAATTAATTGCATTCAATGTCAGTGCTTTAAGCAATTGATTCTTTTGATATTTTATCTCAAGTTCCTTCTTTTTTTTGTCTACTGTGTCATTATTTATTCTTTACTTTCCACAACAGGTCTGATTCAACTCTCCTTTCTTTTTCTTTAATTTTTGGCTTGTTAATTTTTAGTACTCATTATCATAACTGTCGCCGTAAATTTAGATAAAATTGGGTGATTATATGAGTCCCATGATCATACTGATGGTAATCTTATTTAGGATTTTTGTGGGGCTTTGACACAAATTGAAGACGATGTTGGCAGATGTCATTACCAGAGTTCTTGTGTATGTCATTAAATGATGAAGCCCTTCTTAATTTTTACTCTCTGTGATTTTATTAAATTAGTCCAGGTTTCTGATTTTGGGGGTGACAGGATGGTTCTTGGATATGCATATCCCGCGTTTGAATGTTTCAAAACCGTCGAGAAGAACAAGGTCCAGATTGAAGAACTCCGGTTTTGGTGTCAATATTGGTATGATCCTCTTTCTTAAATCTTAATTACTACAAAGTTTCTCGGACGGGGAACACTCAGTTTCCTTGTCAGAATCATCAGCCAATCAAATATTATAATATCAATTCTGTTTTTCTGATTATATATATTATGTTTGTGAAGATGTTATAATACTTTGATATGAAAAGGACATGAACATAACCACCTAAATGTGTTTGACTTTGTTGCTAGCTACTTGACTCTTTCAATCCCAAACTTGAAAACAAAACGAAGAAAGGGATAGAAAAGGAATTAATTTATGTTAAAATAATAATAATAATCTTTGAAAGCTTGGGTTTGTATAAATGAATTGACAAGTCATTTTCAATATGAATAAGGCAATATATATCCACAATTCAGTTCATAGCTTCTCTACAGTCATCATTGCTTAATTATTAAAAATTTCAACCAATTTTATTGTTACTGATCAATTTAGATTCTTCTTCAGGATAATTGTTGCATTGATGACAGTTGTTGAGAGAATCGGTGATATATTCGTTTCGTGGTATGCATGCTGCAACATTCTGAATATTTATTTGTTCTTAAAAGGAGGTCTCCATGACTATATATATATATATATATATATATATATATATATATATATATATATATATATATATATGTCTTTGTTGTTTAGGGTGCCAATGTATGCCGAGATGAAGCTAGCAGTATTTCTATACTTGTGGTACCCGAAAACGAAGGTAATTAATAACATCAGTAAAGACTTATGGATCGATCATACATACATATTTATTTACCATGTTAATTTATATATGGTTGGTTGGTTTTAGGGAACGGGGTATGTCTATGAAACCTTATTGCAGCCATTTGTTACAAAGCACGAGACAGACATTGACAGGAGCTTACAAGAGTTGAGGACTAGGGCATGGGACTTGGCTATTTATTATTACCACAACTGCACTGAGTTGGGGCAAACCAAGTTTTTCCAAGTCATTGATTACTTGGCTTCTCAGTCCGGAAGGATTACCAGAGGCGGCTCAGAGGTACGTACGTAGGTCTTTATTTGTCTGTTAAAACATAGTATATAATAGTATATGATATGATGTTTTAGTACCTAGATTTATTTAAACTGATGATGAGTTTTAAGGAATTTATCTATTTAATTTGTTGGAATCCAAATACAAGTTTCTATTATTACTTGTTTGTTAGTTGAACGAAGGAGCAACTGTCATTTTGAAAATCCAGCATCCGACAAACATATGTGCATACAAAATACTACGTAGAATTATGATCATTCATCTTGTTTTTACCACCATTCTTGTTTATGTGTGTGTATACATTCACATTCATTAGCACAATTAAAACCCAACATTTTTATAACCCATTTCATTTCATTTCATTTCACAGAAGGGTGAGAATAACAAATCCTCCAAAGGAATTCCCCCACCACCTCATCCTCCTCCAAACAGAATATTTTCATTCAACCGGGTCTCAAACAAGCAGAAACACCACTCTCACGGGCGGCAGCACCACCAGCAGCAGCCAATTCATCATTCCGTCTTCCAACCAACCAAACCAGATACTACCGTCCAAGCTCACCTCCCCAACCAATCACAATTCATTCACTCTATGTCCAACCCTGAACGGATGAGCAATCCTGCCAGAACCTCAGAAACTGCTCCATACCACAACGCAAATGGAAGCTGGTTTAGATTTAGACGCGGAAAAGGTTCACATTGAAAGTTTAGTTTGTAGTAAAATTTGTAAACACCAAACAAATTATATTATGTAATATCACAATTAATTATTTTAAAATCTGAATTCCAAATTTGTTTATTTTTAAAATTATTATGAATTTCTTTTCCATTTCAAGGCTAATACTAATAAATATAACTGAACAATTTCTGCATTTCACCTTTTTCTTTTGCTACTTGTATAAATAAATCAGCCAATGGAAAATAATCCCTTTAAAATGACTACACTTCCAAGTTGTACTGCTGATATCAATATTTACCCAAACCGTGATTTGTCCCTTGTCGACATTCCTATTTCGAGCCCCGAACCCGAATCACTCTAAGAAACCAGTCAAAAGCTCGGGTCACCGCCCGAATCAGCCGGTTCTTTGACATTTCAACGGATACGCGATGGAAGAAGCTTCCAGCGTCCGAACTGGAACTAGTAGACATGGGCTGAAGGTAGGCCCTGGCGGCCTGCTTGACCAGGCGGTTGCGGATGGAGATTTGGCCAGATTGGTGGGCGGCGGAGGTCGGAGTTGGCGAATTGACGACGCTGGAGGGGAGGAGGTCCTTGAGGGAGGTGTAGGAAGACGGTTTGATGAGCCCTAAATTCACGGACCCGAACAATTGCGAGGAAGAAGTTGCGGATGAGTCGGATGACGATGACGACAAACTAGCGGCGGCGGTTTGGAGGACCAGGAGCTTAGAGGTTGGTAGGATGAGCTTTGGCGGGATGAACACGGTTGTCGCGGCGATGGAGTTCAGACGACTGAGAGTGGAGGTGGGGTTTTTGGCTGTGATGTTGGCCATGGAACTGAGAGTACATGAATTTGAGAGAAAAGCAGAGAGAGAGAGATAAATTAGCTAAGACAGAGATCAAATCTTAAGTAGCACTACGGCGGCGCGGTTTGGTCAATGGTGGAGTAATCGCAATTGATTCGCATTTGAATATGCCTATATAATAATTAAGGGAATTGATCAAAAGTAAATTTAGGGGTTGTATTCGATTATAATTTTTAAAGACTTTTTTTAAGTGACAGATTTTTATAGAATTTGTGGAATTTTAATGACTTTCATAGATTTTAAAGATTTTTTTAAAATAATTTTTATAGACTCCATGAAATAAGTAACAGACTTTTATAAACTTTTTATCAAGATTGTGATAGACTTTTGTATACTTCTAATATATTTTGTAATTTATATTAATTATTAATTAGTCCAGTGTACAACATCTCTTTCTTTTTTCATGAACAATAGTAAATCTCATTATATTATTGTGGCATGAGATTTTATATATGTTGAAAGCGTTCACATTATTCTACTCATTTCATGATACATTTGGATACTCGGATACCAATAAAATTTTAGAAACTACATACACAATACAAAAATTAAACTCACTTTTCATTGAGCTATATATATTTTATGCATATGCGTACGCTTTTTAGTAGGAATACCAAACTCTGTTTTTCACAAAATAATATGACAATGAAATACATATATATTTGTCATGCAGGAATACATATATATATTTGTCATGCAGAAATAGAACCACATGTTACATTATTTCACTATGATACACCAAAGACACTTGAAGACGAATATGAAGGATGTCTCAAAAATTAACAGTAATTTCCTTCGTTTAAAATGTCAGAAAACTAAAAAAAATAATATACACATCATATATTTTTTTTTCATATATTATATATTCATAATTTTTAAAACTGATATGAGAGTTTCACGATTTATCTCATTTTTGTTGAACAAATCTCTTCCCTCTTTCTATTGGGAGCTTTCGAACGGCTGCTTTTTTTCTCACCAATTCAGATTAGGTCTAGTTATTTGTTTACTTATTAATATATCTTATTAATTCTCTTATTATAATAAATTCAATTATTTTTATGGCCCAAAATTTATCAAATTATTTATCCATCACATATTAATATTTATTAGCCCATATAAAATAAATAACTAATTTGACCCAATAAAAAAAAAGTCCAATTAATAACTAGTTTTATCCACCTTTGTGTTTATTTGGAAGTCTTTAGAAATCTTTAGAGATGAGGTAAGACTTTGGATATGGATTGATAGTTATAATTTTTTTCTAAAGTCTGTCAAAGTCTACCATTTAATAGAAATCTTTAAAATCTATGACTTTTTGAATACCAAAATATTATTATAGACTTTATAAAAATTTTAATTCAATACCATCTAACTTTTAAAGACATTATAAAAGTTGTAATTGAATACCACTAAATTTTTATAAACTTTTTAAATATCTTGATTGAATACAACTAAATTTTTAAAATCTTTAAAAATCTTTAAACTTGTAGACTAAACTTTTATTATATACCATGTTTTATAAGCTTTTTTTTTCATTCGAAGTGGACCATATTTATTATTTTGAGGAGGAGAAACTTGTAGAATTATTAAATTTATTTATAAAAATATTAATTCTCATAACTAATATAGAGAGTAGAGATTGAGTGTGAGTACGGGTATAACTAATATAGAGAGTAGAGATTGAGTGTGAGTACGGGTGTAGTAAAATGAACCAACTCTATTTGTATTCGTTTAATTTGAATTCGTTTCGAAATATAAATTATTTAAAATATAAATAAATTTTAAAATTTGATAAATTACTTGAATATTTTTAAATTATAATTTTTTATTGATACTCGGATTATATTCGTTCAAAAAATTCAAACTGTTCATGCTCGATTTGAAATCATGCTCGATTTAGTAATTAAATGAGTCTCAATCAAATCTTATTAAATTTTGTAAACCAAATTTAAGCAACTCAATACTCGACTCAACTTGATTCATTTACATCCCTCATTGTGACCTTTTCATTTTTATCGAATAATAATATATATTGAGAATGTTTTATGTTAGACTATTTGATTGTCACTTAAGTAAATAAGTATTAGTAATAATTTTTGTGGAGAGACGTGTAATAAGTGGAGTACTTTTATAATTCTTACAGTTACGTAAACAAGTATTAATGATAATTTTTGTAGAGAAACATGTAATAAGTGTAAATAAATATTAATGGTAATTTTTGTAGAGAAATATGTAATAAGTAGAACACTCCTATAATTTCTACAATTATGTACATACGTATTAGTGATAATTTTTGTAAAAAAATGTGTAATAAGAGAAGCTCGTCTATAATTCTTACCAATTTTATATATTAATAAGTTTTACAATTCTAAATTGAAATAAATTTATTACAATAAATAAGATAACTCCTTTAGTTTGGCAGCACATTTTTGTAGGATTCTATCTAAGTACTTAACCCCAACTCTATTTAAAGAAGATTGACACATGTTTACGTCTAGTGTAAATAACTTTGCTTAATTAGGTTTCTAACTTGGCCGCAAGTCGAGTCATTCTCGTTCTTTAATGTGATGCCAACAAGGGTCTCTAAAAACGAATATCATGACATGACCATCCAATAATTCAATTCTATCTTGTTTTTATTAATTAATGTAGTAATAAGGCAACTCGCATTTATGCTGCTTAGAATTGAAGAAAGCTGGAGGAAGTAAAATCAGGATCACATACAAGTCTGCAAACTAACACCAAGTAATCATTCTATTCACTGCCTACTGTAAACAGAAATAATGCAGTATGAAATTTTGGACAAGTACACCACAGGGATTTTCCTTTGATCTTGAATGGATTACTCAACTGTACATTAAAGCTGTTACATCTTTCTTTCTGGTGTCTCATGTTCTTAAACCCCACTTCTATGTCAAACACACTTTCAGGCATTCCCATCAATTCGCCAACTCTAGGGGTGAATTACTAACAGAAAAGAGATTGGTGGCTAGCATAGGTAGCCATGAATATGACAAGAACATGTGTCTATAGAAAGACCCGATATATAAAAGCCGATGAAATATCCAAGGCTGTCCTAATTTAGCTCGTCACCCAAATCAAAGTCACCACTGTGTGGTACTTACAGCCGTTGACGGTACATCGGCAACACCAGATGGAGGAGTCTGTGGTCGTGGACTACCAACATCACCCATTCCAAACTCCTCATCAAGAAGATCCACCCCATCCCATTCGACACCAGCTGTTGTTGAAGTCAAGGAATGGCACATACAGTCTTGCATGAGCAAATCACGAAATTAAAGTTTTTTATAAAAACTATGAAAGGATACAGTCTGTCTTCCACATGTCAGTAATGCTAACACCTGCATCTGATAGAAGCCAGTAATCTGCATCATTCTGTAACAAATACCAAATATATGCGATGTTCAGCCACAATTTCTTGAAAAAACCTCACTATGAATATATGGTAAGAAGGCACTAAATTGACCAATGAATCTTGAGAAAGACTGGTATGATCTTAAGAACTCCTCGACTGTTAAACAAGTAAAGCATGTAAAGCACGTTTGGGGATCATAAAAACAGGCTTGTTTGTTTGATTTCAAGTAAATCTTGTTTGCTTAACAAGTTGTTTGCTCCCAAGTAAATCTTGTTTGCGCCCAATCGGCTCATATGTGCCGTATGATCGTATAGGCTCGTATAATCAACTCGTTTGTTTTGATAGGCTCGGATCGCATAGGTCAGGGATCAACTCATTTGTGCGTAAAGGGGCTCGGATCGTGTAACTAATATGAATACTTGGATAGTTTAGGCTTGTATTAAGCTAAAATATTACAATATTACACTAGTCTTATATATATATATATATATATATATATATATATATATATTCTTATTCTCAAAAGTAGCACTTACAAGTCCTATGCTGCCCCCTGATTATCTCTCTACATACATATACATATATAACTGTATATACGTGTATATCATACATAACAAAGTGTATGTGTATAGTTCTCCCCCTGCATGACCTCTCGCTCTGTCCCCCTCTATGACTCCCTCTAACACACACACACACATATATGGAGCTCGATTACAAAGTCACCAACTTAGCTCGCAAACAAAATTATGGACTGGTAATTGGCTTGAGATGGATCTTACAGAATAGCAAACTCGCACGATTTGGATCAAGTTCGAACTCACTTTTGAAACTCGTCTTGATATCATAAAAAATAAAGGAGGTCTAGTTTGAGCAAGCCATGCTAGATTCGGCTCGATTCAACCCCAAGTTAATATGGTAAGAAGTTATCTGAAAATTTTAAGTTACCAAGTCATCTCAAATTATCAAGCTGACCAGGGTACAATCCATTTTACTTGGTATAAGATAATATCCACAACCAATGACTACATAAGTATCAACCCCGAAGGTTTGAGGTTCATATGCAATGTGTTAGCTTTCAGGTTTATGGGGTCATTACTCTAAAAAGACTAGCTAAATAATAATACCGCAAATATCTACGGACACCATTTTCCCAAGTTCATCATTACCAGTTTGGTGGTATATAGTATATATTACCTCATTATTTCAAATGATCAATGACATGAAGCACTTTGTCAGGATCACAAGAGTAAGGGTAAACTGGGCATAACTAAAATAGTTAGTATATTTTAGAGTTAACTATTTTATGCACATGTGTAGGTTATGAGTATTTACACTTTTAAGCATTTTAGTAGCTATATATATGTGTAATGGGAAGTAATCCCCAAGTTTGATAATATGCATTTTATAATATGAAATGAAGAAAGCTTTAAAGCATTTTCTTTTTTTTTTCTCTCTTATGTATTCACTGTGTTCTTCTTCTTCCTCCCTTATTCTATATGTTTCTATAATTCTATCCTTCTATATCTCCGTTTCTCTCTTATTTTCTGGTTAAGCTTCAACAAGGGTTTGACACACTTACATCGACGTCAGAAGGAAGAATCTTCATTATTCCCCCAGCATAGTCTTGTGAATTATATATATCAGAATTCACTCCATGACCATCTTGTGACAGTGGCCCACTCTCTAGCCCACTGTTCCCCGCCATGGTTGCCTCTGCTGCTGGATTTTCATTAGAGCCGGAACTTGAAGCAAGTGGGAAGCTCGGTGATGGTTGCACACCATTCATCTCGTCAAACTTCTCCTCAAATTGACTAAATAATGGTGCAGACATAAAAGTGTGTAAGTTGGGGGGAAAACAAGAATCGCTTTTACGAGTAGAATTAATTTTCACTCACACGCAAAAACACACACGCATATATATATTCATTGCAGAAAGGATCCCAGAATACCTGACAAGGTAGACATCAATTGGACCCATTGTGCTTCTTAGAATTATTCTGTATCTCCTCTGTGGATAGTCAACCACCTGGTACAGGAAAAGAGAAAATGTTTAAACATCAAGAACAATAAAAGCTGAACACTGCATGGATTTTATCCTTCTAACATACTTCATCAGGATCTGGGACTTCAAGTGTGGTCCCATGTGGAGCTTTAATTGCTATTAGGGTTTCATTCTGCAGAATTACAGAATACAAGGTTAGCTAATGATCAGATTTAACATTATACTAAAATATACACAGTCTGAACTACTATACAAAAATGATAACAATAAAGGGTGTTTCACACGACAGAACATACACGAAAAACTTACCATAAAGCAGGGTAGGCCCATGATATCCTCTTCAGTCACAAAAAGCCACCTAACAGTGCAAGATGAAGAAAGTACGAATGGATAAGTATATTGCTCAAATCAGTTTACGTAACAAATTCAAGCTAAGAAAGGGAAGATACTTTTGATTGGTTTCATCTTCACTCAAGTCTCTCAAACTTTCCTGCATTTCCCTGCAACAGTCTGAATGTCAACAACATGACAAAACCTAACAGTTCAACAGAGCAATTTTAACTGCTTTATCAACGTAATAACCATTTAACCTTATGCGATCATCTAGTCTTTGTTCTTCCAGAGAAAGTTTTTCGACTTCCGCCTGCAGTCAATAAAATCAGAAGTTGAAACCATGTTAATTCCAATTCACATCTTAATAAATCATGAATTATTATGGACGCTGTTGATTACAAGATCACATGCAATTTCATGCCCAATTTTGGAATTCATTAACCTATATGAAGAGACTTGGTAAAGCAAAATACAAGATCAAAATTGAGGTCGAGTCCTTGCACATTTGCATGGCAAAGAATAAATATAAATTTCTTTATACCTGCAAAATAGCGCCATCATCTTCCACCTCCCCCGGTCTTGAAGCATCAAGTCCTCTAATCAATTATTTAACAAAATCTCACATAAGCCCTTAAAACTCAAAAATTGTATAATAACAGCTAAATGTATACAGCAGAATATCATAAAAGTAAAAGAAGCTTACTTCCAGTGGATTCTGTTCTTGAGTTTCTTTTCGATAAGGCCAATTCCTTCAAGGACATTAGTGATGTCATATATCCGCCTCTTTTGCACCTGTATCATTAAAAGCCTTAGTCGGAAATGTGCAGAAAACATATGTAACATCATATATATTTAGTAAAAGATTACCTCTAAGGTCTCAGCAGCTTTGTTAAGATCAAGAGTTCCATCTTCTGCATGCTTAATTAAGTTGATGAATTTTTTTGTCAAAAGCCCTGAAAGTCATAGGACAAACTAATGTCATCCTACAGTCCAAAGCTGTATAAGAATGCCGCTTGTAAAAATAATTGATCTTTGACGCAAGTAAAATAATTATATTACCCAAGGAACTATCATAACGGCAACTTCCAGCAGGAGTAAGAGAAGAAGGAGAGCCTGCATCAACCACAATAATATCTTGTTATACTGGTTGTGGACCTGTGGTTAGTTGTAAGCTTGCTATTAGGTAAATGTTATGTATGAGAAATTTATTCATATCATCAAAACAGTTTGTTTTCATAGGCGATGAATAGTGGAGATCATAGAGGGATAGGTAACAAGATATAGTGGTCAACAATAAAGATATAAGAGATTACATAAAATGTCTCACCAGCATTTGATATAGGGGTCTGAGGCCCAGATCCCGTGATCTTCGTGGCATTAGACCGACCATAAATCCTTCCTCCTTTCCCAGATACAGGTGTCCGGTGGGGACTATTAACTATATTGGTGTATCCAGGACTCGCACTCAATTGGCTAGACTCAACTTCATTATATGTTCCAGGCTTCCGTTTTAATGGCTGAAATACATTCATTAAGTATTTGGAATCAACAACAATTGATATACAACCAAATTACCAGAGAAAACTACATGGTGATAACTTATGCTTCCATGACAACTAGGCAGTCATCTGCAAAGTTAAATTGCATCAGGAACAAGTTTCAAGTTTTAAAAAAAAAATCACAACCCAAAATCTATAAGGAATTCTTGGGTTTGATGACAGTAAGGATATTGTTGATCCTAAGCTTTGCAGCTGAAGTATATCAGTAATGGCAACAATAGAAATGACCATATAATTCTGATACATACCACAAATTAATCAAGTTGCTGAATTATAAAGACTTCACACAAATATGAATATCACTTCACTAAAAATAATTTGGCTACATAGAAAAATATACACCATGGGATGTGGAATATTAAACTGATTCCAGAGAATTTTGACACAATATACTAGGGTCAACTTTGACAAAATCTACACCGCTTCAACCAATAATTCCGGAATTCAATTTTCAATCACATAGCCATTTGAATCATTTCAAAGCTAATCACACAGTAAAATATAATTAAAATACAATTAACCCAGACCAATAATCAGTAAAACAACAAAAATCATAATTAATAAGTGGTACGGAAAATCTCACAGTAGATTTGACTACTATGGCTTCAGCTTCGTGATCGGCGGTGGCTGCGACCTTTCTAGCATCTCCGGAAGAGAAGCGGTGGTAATCCTCGGGAGGAACGAATGGCGGCTTCATCGACGCGAACTGTAGATGGCGCTTTATCGGCTGTGGGATCTGCCCGCCGCCGTTAGATGGCGGCGGATGAGGTGACGCTGCCTGGCGGTTTGAAGCTCGAGCTCCGGACATTGGATTGGAAATGATTGAATAACAAAATGATTAAATAGAAGTAAAGAGTAAAATAGAGATTGTTGGTGTATATGATGAGGGAGAGGGGGGTTTGGATTTGGGTTTTAGAGAGTGGGTGGGGATCTGTAGGGTGTTTTTTAGAGAGAGAGAAAGTGAGAGGTTGGGTTGGGGGAAGGGTTTGGAGAGGAAAGTGGGGAGAGAGAGAGAGAGAGAGAGAGAGAAAGAGAGAGCAGAAAACGAGGGAAGGAGGGAATTTTTTGTTCGGATAGATGTGGAGGGAAGCACATAGAAAGGGAAAAACATAAAAATGAATGATTTGGGACTTTGTATTATGGACCTTCAAGTTTAAACTTATCACACATTGACCCCCCATCCCCACTGTATGCTCTCTCCCTCCTCATTGTTTTTGATTTAGAAATAAGTAGCACAATTTTTTCAGGATTCAGACAATATTTTTCTTTCATCAGCAGATGACTCAAATTACTAAGCAAGTTTTATTTTGAATATTACAGAAAATGCCATAATATTCTTACATTTATGACGTTAACATTTGGACGCGAGGGTTGTATTGTTTTCAGTTGACCCTAAATATTACTACTACTACTATTTTTACATTTAAAATAAATTAAAAATTTTTTAAAATGCTTGAACTTCTGACATGCACCGTACTAATTTAAATGCTCGTAATGTATATAATATAATATGAATGAAGGTAAGGTGTAGGGTACGATTGCACAACCCTTTTCTTATCAAAAATTATAAGTAAACATGAAAATTATATGTATTTAAATTCTATTTAATTATATTTTAACTTCTAATAGTGGATAAAAATATAAATGAGTGAATTTCAAATACAAATTTTCATGTATATACCTAGAATAGAAGAGCTCCTTTCTTATATGCTTAATCCCATTTTCTATTGAGCTCTTTTATGTGAATATGAAAATTGGACATGAGAGTATTTGAATTTTACTTATTTATATTTTGACCCACCATTGGGGATCAAAATACAAATAAGTGAAATTCAAATACACTCATTCTAATTTTTACATCCACGGAGGTCAAAAAAATTTTTTTTCTGTTATTTATATAAACAGCAGAACATATAATAATTAGAATTAGAATTAGAATTATATAATCTGTTATGTTTTTATTGTTTATTATAATTATAATTTGGGTGGTGGTTCCAAATAGTGGCTCAGGAGTGTTGTCATTTTTATACTAGCATTTTATTTTAATTCTACTAGTACTATTGCGATCATTTCTTTGGGTTATAATTATATACTACTACTAATGAAATGATGATATACTAGTATTTATTTGTAGTAATATTTGATTTGAACAAGGAGTAATATATAATTGTGTGATTATATTGGGACAAAGGTGTAATATGTCACTGTGGATTGCCCAACAGTCAGTGACAAGTAAAGCACGGTTGAATTTCAATATATATTTTTCCCCATAATTAAACGTATGGCTTCAAGTAACTAGTATATTGTATAAAAAGAATGAGAGAGAAGATGATGTTGATGAGCATTGTACAAATTTTAAAAAAGAAATACTAGGCCTATCTATCTTAAGATTAAGAAGAAGAAATACTACTACTAGTTTATTTGTTTAGTTTTTAAAAAAAAATCATAAATTTTGTAATTTCAAAGAATGGTAACTTTACTTTTATGGTTGCAGGGAGTGCAGGGGAGCAGGGAGCAGGGAGCAGGGAGCAGGGAGTATAGTCTTCTTCATAGTTCATAGAATGCAATTTTCACTACTACTACCAAGTTCAAATGACATCCGACTTGACAATTTAAAGCAATTGGATCTCTGAACAATCAATTACAAGCTGCTGCTGCTGGCCTGTATATGAATATGATGAAGCCATAATTTCATCACAAATGCCAATATTAAACAACATACACACGTTCATCTTAATTAAGCCTGCCTGCCAGCCATATCAGAGGACCAAAAGGTGATGCTGAAATGCAACTGAGAAATGGTAACTTTACCTTCTTTACTTCAACAGCCTACATAATAAGATCATAAGATACTAACTAGCAGCATATTTATGGAGTATTATTATTATTCTATGGAAGTAGGACTAATAGATACTACAAGTTACAAATTACTTTACCTGAAAACAACTACATTTGCACTTAATTCTTTCTCCTCCAAGCTGAAAATTGATTACTATTATACTTACTTACCGAGAATATGCAAGATATAACAGCTAGCTAATACAATTTGATATTGTAGCACTCTAAATACTCATCATATACATACTATATGCACATTAAGATTAATTGTTAAATCATTTTATTAACATTATCTTTAGACAAGGTTTAAAGTGCCAAATAACATCACCATTCTAAACAAATTTAATAAAATAGTATCCCTGCTTCTTTATAGGGCTGTCAATATGTAGATGCTTTTTTGAGTACCAATTCAAACCCAATCTTGTTAAGAGATAATACTTTAAAGAAAATGACAAATTTCAATATCATAATTCAAATATGGTTTTCGTTAATTTAATTGTAACTAGCGGCTTTCTTTTGATTCCACTTTGGGCGGACAACTTCTCCACCCTTGTATATTTCCCTCTTTATAAAAAAAATCTTCCTTTTCTATCTAAGAAATGTAACTGTATCAGATATGGTCTTTGACACGGGGCCAAAAATACAACATGCTCTAATCAAAAAATCTAATAGGAAAGCCCTTCTATATAACTTCTGTCAACTATGTTTTAAGGTCATCGAGACCAATCTTAAGGACCTAATTCAATCACTGAACAAATTAGACATCACTATCACAGATTTGTTCTGATATACAAGGAGAAGAAACTACAAGTCAAATCATCAAGAGGACGTTGTCAAGGATCATAGCATGAAGGCTGGAGTCTTTATATAGCCTATAATGGACAGTAATAAAATACTAATGAGTAATGGGGAAGGAACATATTACATCACAATAAAGCCAGCCATAATTAGGGGAGAGCCAATATGTAAGAAAAGGTAAATAGGTTGCCACTGCAGGTCGCAAACATGAACTAACAATATAACATAAAGGCAAAAACCCAATTTTGAAATCACCAGGAACACATCTTACAAAGAAACATGTTCCCAGTTCCCTACCAACCCAACAACTTGCAAAAGACTTATTTTTTGTTACTTACAAAGACTCTAAAACAACTTTAATTCAAAGGTTTCAACTTCTTTAATGTTGTTTGTGTTAAACGTTAAACATTGTCAAAAAGCTCTTCATCTTGAAATTGAATAACCACTCCAGATTTTTGTCATAGTTGTTATAGTTGCCTAGGCATCCCCTAGGCGGCGCACGCCTAGGCGCCCTAGCCTTTGGAGAAGGGCGGCAAGGCGACACCTTGAACGCCGAGCCGCCAAAGCTCACACCTTGGTAATTGGTCCAAGTTAAGTGATTAAGTCATTTCTTACCCATGTTTTACTTATGACTCATCATAACCCATAGATTTGTTATGTAGTGTGATTTTATTACTTATTAGTTATTATACTTGTAACATCATTCTTTATTTTCTATGTGGTGTTTACTGACTTGTTCTATTAGTTTTAAATGTCAAGTATTTTATTTTTGAATTTTGATTGTGAAGTATTCATATAATTGTGTTTATAATTGTATTCTATAGTGTTACTTATTATAATTTGGATATTAATGTATATAAAATTTTATTGTTCAATAGACTTTTGAAGTAAAAAAATAATGTATAAATTGCACATTGTTAACGACTTGTATGGCAGACGCCATAACAGGCATCTTATCGCCTAAGCGTCCTGGCGGTCAACTACCGCCGCATCTCGCTCATGACGCCGTGACAACTATGATTTCTGTATTGTTGGAAGATTTCTGTTTATCAGGATTATAACCAAATCTTACAAAACTTAAACTGCAGTGCAGCAGCTAAACACAAATTTTCTTAACCAAACTATACATTTTAAGCCATCCTCATAAAGATTTCAATTTTTTAGTTTTAAAATAAACAATAATTTTATTAGCAATATACTACAAATTTGGGAATGCAATACTCACAATGAGCATAAAAACTAATTGAAGCAGAAACATATTTATAGATAATCAATCTATACATCAAGTTCAGAACCATAATTTGTACACGACAAGGGAGAAGTTCTCACAGGCATAGACGAACTACAACACACCTCCAACCTATCCCGAAATTGGTCCTCGCTTGACTTCAACATCAAAGGAAGCGATAAACACACCCCTTTGTCCTCGCATTGTCTGTGCCTAGGCTTAATCCTATTCTCGAAACTAAAAGAAAAGTACTGCGGAAACTCTTTCAATTCTTTCAAATCTCTCCCCATTTCCACTACAAAGTAATTGAATTTGACCTCAATATTCTCCTTTAAACTGTAACAAAACATCGAGGGGAATCTCCGAAACATGACAATAGTGTCTTTATTCGAAAAACCCAAATTTTGAAAATATTCTATCCGTGGAATGAGTTTTGATTCAACTGAGCAAGATAAGAGATGAGTCAGCTTACTGACTTTGCAGATTCCGATTGTGCTCTGGAGGAAATACAGTGTAGGCCGTAGGCGTAATTCGACGCTGCAGGTGAGGAGGCGGGGACGCCGGTGGATGACGTGGCGGAGGTCGCGGCCGTCCACGTGGGCCTCCCGGAGGAGGAAGGTAAAGACTGGGACAAGGGTGGAGGGAGGTGTGGTAAGGATTTCGGGACACATGGTGACGGCGCGGCGGAGATCGGGTGCAGCGAGGCCCACGGAGTAAAGGAGGGAGATTGTGGATTTGATGGAGGAAATAGATGTGGAGACGATTGGAGGGTGTGAAGTGAGGAGGGAGAAAAAGTCGATGCCGAGGGAATCGAGGTAGAGGAGTTTTTCTTGGAATTCGGAGTTGGGTCTTGGTGGTGGAGGTGGTTGGGATATGGAGGGGATTTCAGGGGACTTGGGGGGTTTGGGGGGAAGATAAACGATTGAGGTGGATTTGGAAGAGGGGGAAGGAAAGTGGAGGTTTCTTCGACAGGAAATGAGGGGGAAAGAATTGGGTTGATTAGATGGAAAATGGGGTGGCTTTGGAAAGGGGTTATTGGCGGCGGGGGTGGAGGAGAAGTAGTGGAGAGTTTCCAGCATGGTTTTCTGGGCAGTATTACATGTCTGGTAGGAGAAAGAAAGTGGTTTTCAGTTACGATATGAGCTTTGTAGTATCAGCAGATAAGGCAGGTTGGGAGATTGTGCTGTAGGACAGCATGCTTTATCTGGAAATCCTGATGTCAAGGATAATTAGATGGAGACGAAAGGGCCGAAGAGCTGGGCTATTGTTAGCTTAAATTTTTGGGTTATTTACACTCCCTGTTATATGTTTAGAAAAAATTACAATAAAATGTATCCACAAAATATTTACATAGTTAATATATTTTTAATATTTTATTTATAAAATTAGTGCATTTGAATAATTACCAGCAATGTGTATCGTTGGTGCTCTCTCATTAGCAGTAGTTTAGATGCCTCGTGAACACGTCAATATGATTATTATCCGATGTTGCTAAATGAGATTTTATGATGATGGATTCAAGTATTGATTTTCAGTACATAATTATTCTCATAGATGCAATCGCTGAAATGAAGCATTAAGGATTACCATCTGAATCAATTTGTGAAGGGATAGTAGTTCATTCATTGAGTGACGGGCTTTAAATATTTTGTTGGGATTTTTAAAGGATTGCTCGTAGCAGTTTGTGGCCTGCGTTTTATTAGTGTGAGAACTTTACAACTGTCTTGATAGAAATTACTTGAAAATCACTTCAACAGTTCATTACACCCCCATGCTGGGTGGGCCAACACACACACTGTACATAGTTATTACAATCAGATGTTTCATTTGACACAAGATTGATGCAGAACCATGCCCATGATTTATGCATTTGTTCTGTTTCTAAGTTTTCAGACGTCGTCGCCCGCTTCGTTTGGATCGTTTGTGGTCATCGCCACGCTTCGTTTAGTTCTTATTAAATTCTTATTTGGTTTATAGGTATTTTTTGACAATATGGAGGTTAATTAAATTGGTTTTGAAAACCTGCTGATTGTGTTTTGGTCACTAGTGCTTATATATTTGGATACTGCTGATTGGTCTTTGATTCTATTACCAGCAGTTTAACATTGTTTGTTTGTTTATATTGGGTTTTTTGGACTCTTTCCTTTAAAGGTAACAAAATGTGTATCAGTGAGTGACATAACTTCATCATGTTGGTTACTATTTATCTTTTGATTATTTTAACACATTGAACATATTGAGGAATTCTATTATTACTTATTCAATTTATAATATTTTCTAAATCTTAATTTGAAAGTATCCGGTTATGGTATGTCGAAATTTCAATGTATAATATACCCCAATTAGACAGCGCAATAAACAGTTGTCCAATTGTCTAATATGTAGTGACCAATAAATCTCATTAAGGTATCCCGAATGATAAATTTTATAGTGAATGTAATGTATGCATGATTAGTTATTTTTGTAACATAAGGTGCAGATGGTATTCGAAATGTCATGTAAGAGTTCTCATTTATTTAGCTACTGATTACTTAAAAATAACCTTTTAAAAATAAAATCATTTTGAATATGGTGTAGTTGGTAGCGAAATATGTTAGTTCCCAGTAGGCACACAATAGATCTAGAAGGGGGATTGAATAGATCCTTTTTAATTTTTAAATACTTTTTTCATTTATTTTGTATTGCTAATGAATTATTGTAATTATTTTTAAAAATATACTAAAATATGTAATTAATTCAAAATTTTATCCAAAAATTATTGTATTGCACTTTTTTTATAATTATTTTGTGAATACACTAATCTTATAATTACTTTTAATAATTATATAGTACTGTAAAGAAGCCTAAAATTTTGTGTTACCAATATCCAAAAAGTCCATCATGCCAAAGTAAATAATACTTAATAAAGACTTCACAAATGGTAAACATATTTAACATGCACACTTTCCTCCCAAAGTGCAAGTGTCACCTGATTTTGATTTTCTTTTTTTCTATCAAAAAAATAAACATTATGCATGTTAAAGATTGTAACTAATTTTAACGGAATCATTTTCTATACATTTTTAGTTACACTTTTAATTCTAAGATTTATTGCTTCTTCGGTTCACGATTCTTTTTTCGAATGGAGGAAGTACCATACAAATAATTTTAAATAAGATAACAATATCTTAGTAGTATTTAGTACGCACAAAAAGTTATAAGAGAATTGATGAGTTGTATCTATATTCATTTAAGAGAGAAAAATATACTAACATTCAGATTGTAAAATGAGCAAACAGTTTGGGCTCGATTCGTAGTCGTTCGACTAAAAGTTCGATTCGAGTTCGACTTGAAATATAAATGAGTCAAATATGAGCACATTTTAAAGTTCGATAAATTACTCGAACCTCCTCAAATTATAATTTTCTATTGATACTCGGATCATATTCGTTAGAAAGTCCAAACTGCTCGGGCTCGATTCGGAATCGTGCTCGACTCGGTAGCTAAATGAGCCTCAATCAAATCTTATTTTATACTCGATAAATTTTGTGAACCAAATTTGAGCAACTCAATACTTGGATCGACTCGATTCGTTTACACCCTTACTAACACCACAGGTAAATAATTATAATAACACTCATTACCTTTCTAGTTTTTTAAATAATAATCTTTTTAAATAATAATCATTATCCCTCTAGTTTACAATATGTAACATTCACTACCCATAGTGTACGTGGTTGACTAACTAATATCCAAAAATATTTTTAATATAATATCTAATACACCCTTTGTAAGACCCCAACTTATTATAAATGAAATTTAATTTTCTCTATTTATTATTTTGAAATAGTAAGGGTTGATTTGATTAATGTGGATAGTTATGGGTAAAATACGCAAATATTTCAAATAAGCAAGTGGTTATAGAATATTCGTTTGGTCGTGGAATATTCGTCTGTCGTCGAGGAATATTAAATTGACAGCGACGCAACCATGTGTGGGCCCCATAACGGAAAGCGATTGGATGAAAAAAAACGACAAATATAAGTTGTTTAAAAATAATCTAAGCGTAATTATTCAGAATTAATCTTTGTTAAAATACTAAATTGGTTAAAACACAAGTAGACATGGCAGTATTGCACCAATTATTGATTCTTAGGTAAGAAGACACTACTCAATAATGGTTATAGTAATTAATTATTTCAAAGATTTTATTTTATTGATTTAATAATTCTTTGCGTTGATATTTTATATTCATTGTTGTTTCAATAATTGTCATTACACGTATTTTCATTATGGAAGCAATAATTCATATTATCCGAATAATATTATTAGATAACATTATTGGCAATGTCTAGAAAGTTACATCTAAGGAGAGGTTTGGTCACCTAATCAATTGCGCCGAGAAGGAGAAATTCTTATTGAAAAGCCCCTCTTTCACAGGAGGCGCCTTTGGTTATCAATATTGTGATTCGTAATATTATTTGTGAATAATTAATTATTGATTCATATGATGAGGAAAATATTGATTTTATGTGGATATAGATGGAGAAAATTTTTAATGTAACAATTGTTGAAAATTAAAATTTTATCATTTTCTGATAAAATAATTCATTTAAATATATTATTATATTTTAATAATATAATAATGATGATATTTTTACGATGAATGTGGGATATATGAGTATATGTGGAGGATGAGTATTTTTGTTACCAAAAATATTTAAATCATGTTTTATGTGTCGGTGGACCCCATTTCTTGACTGAAATTTGATTATAGCCTGTAAAATCGTCCGTTTGTGGATTTCGGGTAATTTCTGTTTTGAATTTGGAAAAACTTTCTTCCGTAAAGTTGTAGAGAATTGAATTTCCTATAAAAACTTCATGAGATTCAATTTTCCGATAAAGGGATATTTATTATGAATTATTGAAGTTCAAGTCTCAAATAATTAATTTTGGAAGTTTAAAATATTTTAAGTAACAAAACGTTTTTTTTATTTTGGTGTGTTTCACACATGTGTGGAAGGAGCTGAATTCAGATTCTTAGTGCGTAGGGAAGTTGTGGAAAAAATAATAATATTATTAAATTAAATTTTCTACTTTTGGTGTTCTAAGCATTTTCCTATAAATAGGTGCTTAGGTTAGAATTGAAAATTACACCAAAATTAAAGTTTTTTCTCTCTATATTATCGGTATTCTTGTGAGTATTTTGAGTATATTTTGAGTATTGCTATATTGCAAGTTCAAGTCATAACTTTATATCAGGTGTTTCAAATTTAAAAGTCTCGATCTTTTCGAGGTAAGGGATATTATTTTTTTGTAATGATATTATTTCTTCAATATCATTATGTCAAATATTGATCTGAAGTTTTATCAAATTTGGAACTTTTGGTGTCTGAGTTCTTATTCACGATATAAAGACTATCCACGATATAACACTATTCACGAATACTTAAGACTATTCATCGAAAAATAAATTTTTTTCTTTTCGTCTAAAATATCTATTGTGGATACTAGCTTTGATTGTATCCATGTTTTGATCATTCTTGAATTTTATACCACTATAATTATTTTTGAGGTATTTTTGGACATGGATAAAACAAAGTATTTAATCCTTAATCCTTAATCCTTGTCATTTTGTTTCACTTCGGATTCGCTTTAAAAATATTTTTCATCATCCTCGGCCTTAAATGATGATATTATTGAATATCTTTGGCTTCAGTAGTGCAAAGATGAATGATTTCGATGAATATCTTTGGCCGTAGTAGTGCAAAGATGAGCAGTGTTTAGATGAACATGACTAATCGATGAATATCTTTGGCCCAGAGTGCAAAGATGAATATTTGATTCCAGATATATATTGATTGATGTTCTTTGGGATAAAAGATAGGCGATGAACTTTTAAATTCATACATAGAAGATAGTAGTTTGCATTCTCTACTTAACTCTTCTAATGAATTATTATTTTCGTAATACCGATTTAAAACTTGTCATTCTATTGTATTCTATTAGATTTTTTTCCTGTTGAAGACTAATGATAATTTGTTGTATATTATCTTAGTCATAATATTCTTTACTAGGCTAGTTGAGCTCACCCTTTTCCTTTTTGTTCCATTTTTCTTCTCAGGAGGCGAGAATATATAGAAAGATGCAAGTCGGGGTATGGAATGAAGGTTCTAGAGAGAGTTGTTTAGTAGTCCTCACCATTTTTGTAAAATAATGTATCAATAAATGTGATGAGGATTTATTTGAGTATATATATTGTCTAGAAGATAATATTTGTATTCAAACTCATAGTTTTACTGTTGTAATAATAAAGTTGTAGTTGTTTCTAGATCATGTATTGACAACTCAGAATGGGTGATGTATACCTATTTTGGGGGCGCCACGGTTGGTATCAAAGCTTAGGGATATGATCTCCAGCGGAGATCGGGGAATAGAACTAGGAGGGAGAGATTTAATAAATCCTTCGCTAGTGTGTCCTACCTAAGCTTATTTGTTAGTTGGTCAAGATATAGGGATATTATGTGATATATTGATTTCCTTAATTAACCCTTGTTTTATGGCGATATTTGAGAATGTCGACTAAGAATATTAATGATGGAGTAAATGAGATCTGTGGAGACGCTTTTATCTTCACCAAACGAGGAGAGCGTGCGTAAGCAGTCGGGCAATGTTTCTCTGTGAACAACACCACCGAAAGCAAATGATGAACGAGGGATGTTTAGAAGCTTTTTGCAGTTCATGCAAAATCGAGACGAGGAGACTCGTGTTCAAAATCTGAGGAGAAATGATAGCAATTCACGGGTTGTCACAATGACCAGATTCAAAGAGTTGGGACCACGAATTTAAGTGGAAAGCCCGATCCAATCACGGCGGAATCATGGGTCAAACAAATTACCAAGATATTCGATGTCTTGGGATGCACGGAGAACGAAGGTTCCATTTGCCACCTTTTATGTTCCGTGGCGGCAGACGTCTTTGGTGGGAGTCTCGTGAAGGCGTACTCCATCCGGCTCAAGACTCGGCATGTCTTGGGAGACATTTCAGAAACTATTTAATGACAAATACTTTCCGAAAGTGTTCGGCTATATATGAAGGAAGTGGAGTTCATCGATTAGAACAAAACAACTTGACGATGTCTCAAGACGAGGCAAAGTTTGCAGAGTTATCCGTGTTTGCACCTCATATGGTGGAGAATGAGGAATTATGATTCGGATGTTTCGAGAGGTTTGAAACCCAAAGATACGACAATATCTCATTTCTCATAAATTTTTTTCTTCTATTCGGATGTTGTAAAGCAGGCTCAATTATTAGAACGAGATAACGAGTGCGGCCAACCGAGGGACCACAATTAGGATCATACAGGAGATAGCAAATCAACAAAACAACGATAACCACGGAGAAAGAAAAAGACTCGGACAAAAATGGTAACCACTACGGTGGTAATCATGGCCATGAAAATAGAAGAAGCGACCACGTGAAGGCAGCAGTCTTGCAGAAGAATCGGGTTCTAAGGGAGGAGAACGACCACCCATTCATATGCTATAAATGCGGGAAAGAGGACATATCACCAAACCGCCCACAGCAGTTCAAGGTATGCTTTATAATTATGGAAAGGAAGGACATATCGCCGAGAGTTATGCAGAGCGAAACCTAGTTCGGGTGGGACGGTGACTCAAAAGACCGTCCCGTAAAAGTCAAAGTCAGCAGTTCCTAGAAGAGCGTTTGTTGTCAGGATCGTCAAAATGCGAGGAACCCAAACGAGGTGATCGCGGTAAAGCTATTTATAAATTCTTGCGAAGTTTATACCTTACTTGATACCGGTGTTACCCATTCTTTTATCTCTCCCGCTTGTGCTCAACGTTTAAACTTGACTCAGGAGAAATTAGACTTTGACCTATCTGTGGAAACTCCGTTAGAGAAACTTTCATCACATCCTTTGTTTATAAATCTTGTTTGATTCAAGTTGGCACCATCACCTTGCTCGTTGACCTTATCTCTTTAAAGATACTTGCTTTTGATGTGATTTTAGGGATTGATTGGTTAACTACTCATCATGCTAAAATTGATTGTTTTCGTAAGGTTGTTAGTTTTCATATTCCTAACCAACCTGTTATGCCTAATTCAAGCAACTAAACCATTAAAATCAATCATTGTCATATCTAATCATAAAGCTATTCGTTTATTGAAAAACGGATGTCAAGCTTTCTTAGCCCATGTTATGGATTTGAATAAAGAAACGTTAAATTTGAATAATATTCCTATTGTTATTGACTTTCTTGACGTATTTCCTGAAGAACTTCCCGGTCTACCCCCAGAACGTGAAGTTGAATTCTTTATTGATCTTGAACCTGGTACAAAGCCCATTTATAAAATCCCATATCGAATGGCTCTTATTGAACTTCAGGAGTTAAAGGTCCAACTACAGGAGTCACTACAAAAATCGGTCATCATGCGCGGCTGACCTCGCCGTCGCTTCTTCCCGTCATTGCCAGTATGGGTCGTCGCCCGAACTCCGTCGCCGTAAATCATTGAAGATGTCCATTACCGACGGGGTCATTACCGACGGCGATCCGTCGCCAATGACTCATTGACGACGGCATGGCTGTCGCCAATGCCCCCGTCACCAATGACCCACTTTAAAAAAAAATTATTAAAATTGCAAAATTCCCCTGTTCATTTACATATACATTGTACCTGTTATAAACTAAGAAAAATAAATAATGACAATATACGCATATCAATAACAATCATATCGTTTACTATCAACAATCAATATAATTAGATACCAAACTCAAATTTGTATAACTCAAAAGCTAAATACATACATGAAAGTCAAAATATAAATAAACAACTACTGCTACTGCCCAAGATCAGGAATCTCTGTCCCATCGCCTCCGGTCCCATCGTCGGTCCCATCCTCCATAGTCTCATCAGCATCAGCTCGGAGATCATCACCATCTCCTCCACGAGCATCACCTGTGCCGCCATCTCCACCTCCACGAGTCTCATCAACAAGACCATACAAAATTAAAATATTAATAACGGAGTCCCCAAAATAGATCATATTTAAATTATTTTAGTTTGTGTTCTACAAGTGTTGTTCAGTTGCGCAAACTGGGCTATAACTCGGTCTCCGTATGCCAGAATCGAGTCTCGTCAGTTGTAACGCGTGTCTAATACCTACGCGGTGCGGTGTGTGTGTTTGCGTGGCGTTCGGACGGACGATGCGGGTTTTGGGCTCTTTTTCGACTTTTGGCTAAGTCTTGTTGATTTTGTAAACAGGGCGATAACTTTCGGTCTCCGTATGTGAATCGAGTCCCGTCGATTATAACGCGTGCCTAATACCTCACGCTGCACCGTGTGTGTGTGTTCGTGATGGCGTTGGACCAGACGATCCGGTTTCGGGCTTTTTGCCTTTTTGCTTAAAGTTTTGTTCGATTTTGCAAACCAGCGATACTTTCGGTCTCCGTATGTCGGAATCGAGTCCCGTCGGTTGTAACGCTGCGTGCCTAATACCCACGTGGTCTTTGTGTGTGTGTTTTGCGTGGCGTTCGGATGGACGACGCGGGGCTCTTTTTGGCTTTTGACTAAGTGTTGTTCGATTTTACAAACCAGGCGATAACTTCGGTCTCCGTATGTCGGAATCGAGTCCCGTCGGTTATACGCGCGGTTCAATAATACGCACGGTCTTGTGTGTGTTTTGCGTGCGTTCGGACCGACGATCGCGGGTTTCGTGCTCTTTTTCGCTTTTTGGCTGTTGTTGTTCGTTTTACAAACTAAGCGATAACTCTGGTCTCCGTATGTCGGAATCGAGTCCCGTCGATTGTAACGCTGTGTCTAATACCCACTGGTGTCGCGTGTGTGTGTGTTTGCGTGGCATTCGGACGGACGATGCGAGTTTCGGGCTCTTTTTTGGCTTTTTGGCTAAGTGTTGTTCGGCTTTTTTGTAACCAGTAATAACTCGGTCTCCGTATGCCGGAATCGAGTTTCATGCAACAGTAACGTGTGTTCAATACCCACGCTGCAATGTGTGTGTGTGTTTGCGTGGCGTTCGGACCGACGATGCGGGTTTCGGGCTCTTTTTCGGCTTTTTGGCTAAGTGTTGTTCAGTTTTGCAAACTAGGCGATAACTCGGTCTCCGTATGTCGGAATCGAGTCCCGTCAGTTGTAACGCGTGTTCTAATACCTACGGCGGTGCAGTGTGTGTGTGTTTGTGTGGCATTCGGACCGACGATGCGGGTTTCGGGCTCTTTTTGGCTTTTTGGCTAAGTGTTGTTGGGCCAGTAAACCAGCGATAACTTCGGTCTCCGTGATGTCGGAATCGAGTCCCGTCAGTTGTAACGCGTTTCTAATACCTACGCGGTGTTGTGTGTGTGTTTGCGTTGCGTTCGGACGGACGATGCGGGTTTCGGGCTCTTTTTCGGCTTTTTGGCTAAGTGTTGTTCGGGCTTTTTGTATAAACCAGCGATAACTCGGTCTCCGTATGTCGGAATCGAGTCCCGTCAACAGTAATGCGTGTTCAATACCCACGCTGGTCTTGTGTGTGTGTGTGTTTGCGATGTTCGGACGGACAATGCGGGTTTCGGGCTCTTTTCGGCTTTTTGGCTAAGTGTTGTTCGATTTTTGCAACCAGCGATAACTCTGGTCTCCGATGTGTGAATCGAGTCCCGTCGGTTGTAACGCTGTGCCTAATACCCACGCTGTGTGTGTGTGTGTTTGCGTATGCGTTCGGACCGGGACGATCGCGGTTTCAGCCTTTTTCGGCTTTTTGGCTAAGTGTTGTTCGATTTTGCAAACTAAGATAACTTCGGTCTCCATATGTCGAATCGAGTCCCGTCAACAGTAACGCTGCGGTTCTAATACCCACGCGCAGGTCTTTGTGTGTGTGTTCGCGTATGCTCGGATGGATGATGCGGTTTCGGGCTTTTTTTCGGCTTTTGGCTGTTGTTGTTCGGATTTTGCAAACTAAGCGATAACTTCGGTCTCGTATGTCGGAATCGAGTCCGTCGGTTTATTGTAACACGCGTTTAATACCTACGCGGTGCTGTGTGTGTTTGCGTGGCGTTCGGACGGACGATGCGGGTTTCGCTCTTTTTTGGCTTTTTGGCTAAGTGTTGTTCAGTTTTGCAAACTAGGCGATAACTCGGTCTCCGTATGTCAGAATCGAGTCCCGTCAGTTGTAACGCGTTTCTAATACCTACGCGGTGCTGTGTGTGTGTTTGCGTGGCGTTCGGACGGATGATGCGGGTTTCGGGCTCTTTTTCGGCTTTTTGGCTAAGTGTTGTTCAGTTTTGCAAACTAGGCGATAACTCGGTCTCCGTATGTCGGAATCGAGTCCCGTCAGTTGTAACGCGTGTCTAATACCTACGCGGTGCTGTGTGTGTGTTTGCGTATGGCGTTGGACCAGACGATGATGGTTTCGGGCTCTTTTTCGGCTTTTTGGCTAAGTGTTGTTCAGTTTTGCAAACTAGGCGATAACTCGGTCTCCGTATGTCGGAATCGAGTCCCGTCCGGTTGTAACGTAATGTTCAATATCTACGCAGGTCTTTGTGTGTGTGTTTGCGTGGCGTTCGGACGGATGATGCGGGTTTCGGGCTCTTTTTCGGCTTTTTGGCTAAGTGTTGTTCAGTTTTGCAAACCAGCGATAACTCGGTCTCCGTATGTCAGAATCGAGTCCCGTCGATTTATGGCGTGTTCTAATACCCACAGCGGTCTTGTGTGTGTGTTTGCGTGGCGTTCGGACTGGACGTCGCGGGTTTCGGCGTCTTTTTCGGCTTTTTTGGCTAGTGTTGTTCGCTTTTTACAACCAGCGATAACTTTCGGTCTCCGTATGCCGGAATCGAGTCCCGTCGATTGTAACGCTGTTCAATACCCACGCAGGTCGTGTGTGTGTTTCGCGTGGCGTTGGACGAACAATGCGGGTTTCGGGCTCTTTTACGGCTTTTTGGCTAAGTTGTTGTTCGATTTTGCAAACCAGCGATAACTTGGTCTCCGTATGTTCGGAATCGAGTCCGTCGATTATAACGCGTGCCCTAATACCCACGCTGTGATCTTTGTATGTGTGTTTGCGTGGCGTTCGGACAGACGATCGCGGGTTCAAGCGTCTTTTTCGGCTTTTTGGCTAAGATTGTTCGATTTTTGCAAACCAGCGATAACTCGGTCTCCAGATGTCGAGAATCGAGTCCCGTCGGTTGTAACGTGCGGTTCAATATCTACGCCGGTCTTTGTGTGTGTGTTTGCGTGGCGCTCGGACGGATGATGCGGTTTTGGGCTCTTTTTGGCTTTTGGCTGTTGTTGTTCGATTTTGCAAACCAGCGATAACTTCGGTCTCCAGATGTACGAATTGAGTCCCGCCGGTTGTAACGCGTGTTCAATACCCACGCGCAGTCTTTGTGTGTGTGTTTGCGTGGCGTTCGGACCGGACGATGCGGTTTCGGCTCTTTTGGCTTTTTGGCTGTTGTTGTTGGTTTTGCAAACCAGCGATAACTTCATTCTCTCCGTATGCCGGAATCGAGTCCCGTCGATTATAACGCGTGCTTTAATACCCACGCGGTCTTGTGTGTGTGTGTTTTGCGTGGCGTTTTGACGAACAATGCGGGTTTCGGGCTCTTTTTCGCTTTTTGGCTAAGTTTTGTTCGATTTTAAAACCAGCGATAACTCTCGGTCTTCGTATGTCGGAATCGAGTTAAAATCGTCAACAGTAATGCGTTTTAATACCCACGCGCAGTCTTTGTGTGTGTGTTTACGTGGCGCTTTCGGACGGACGATCGCGGGTTCGGGCTCTTTTTCGCTTTTTGGCTAAGTGTTGTTCGGGATTTTGCAACCAGCGATAACTCGGTCTCCGTATGTCGGAATCAAGTCCCGTCAGTTGTAACGCGTGCCTAATACCTACGCGATGTTGTGTGTGTGTTTGCGTGGGGTTCTGTGTGTGTATAATGGTGTTAGGGTTTTATCTTATGTTTATCTAAGCAATACAATTACAAATTACATAAATTAAATAAGGAAATACAGAATTTAATTGTTTTTACCTGTCGAATATGTGGTGGGAAGATGTTGGCCAAGACAACTGCACACACGCGGATGGCCTCCTCTCATACTACACCCATGAGATCGTCAATGGCAGCTGTAGGATCGATAGAGCCGTGGACAACCTCCTGAGCCAGCTGATATATCCGCTCGCGTGATGGTGCGCCTGACTGCACAACACCGCTCGACATGCACCCCTCTATGATCCGCCGGAAGAAGTCATCGGATAATGAAGGGTCGGCGCCCGATCCACTCGCACCACTACCTCCAGTGGGTGGGCGTCGTCGAGATCTCGCAACAGGACTAGGGTGTAAGCCGGGACATGGGGAATGCCCACAACTCTACCCCTTCTTCGGCCCCCCAGCAGCACTGCGGCCAAATCCTCTATCTCTCGTCTGCACACACGTGAGACTCGCTCACCGGAGTGTCACCTCTCTGGTCGCCCGCCACCCGCAAGATCTTCAACCGTCATCGACGATAAAAACACATTAGTGGATGATACGCAAAGTATAAAATGAAATAATATAAAAGAATATCCAATTTTAAATACATATTAAATAAGAGAATTAAATAACTCACAAAGAATGCGTTTCGCCTCGGTGAGATATAACCATCGTCACCTTTCTTTTGGTGGGCGTGCCACCAAAACTCCAAGCGGAGGGTGCATGCTTTAAACTCACCTCAAGTTTTCCCAGACAGTCGACGACCGAGACCCAGTCAGCATGTGGAGAGGAGACGACTGTTGTCGGGCAAATTGAACGTCAGGCCGACATCTTCTTGAAGGCCTCGCCGTCCCAAATCTTGCACATCCGTCCCACACCGCAGTTAGAGCATGAAATCTGGCCGACATCCTTAAGTATCCATCCATCGTGCATCCTCGTCTGGCCTTTTTCTACGGTCGTAGAGACCCACTTGTGCTAATTCATCTCTAGGTATCTGTGCGGTAAGCAGGTCATGCCATGGGCTTCCCGCCGAATCCTCAAAACGATAATATCTCTCGCACATTACACATTAAGAAGTTTAGTAGACAACATAAATCAAAGAGATAACATAAATCAAAGAGGTAACAACATATTCAAATGTCTAATAAAACTAGCATATGAATGATTGGCATCCTACCTTAAATTCGGCAATAATCAATCGACGTAACGATCATCCACATCCGCTTCAACCTCATCCACTTCAAGCGAGAATCGGCCATGACGATCCCAAGCAACGTGTTCTGGCGATAGCGTCGAGGATACTACAATTGAAATTGCAAATTACAAAGAATATATAAGAACTAAATACTTATATTATAGTAATATTATATAGGATTATAAAATTACCCATGAGTCCCAACACGACATATAAGAGGCGCCTGGGGATTCCCTCAAGCAAGCCACGTCTTTAGTCTCATGAGGCTCACGTCGATCACCTATGTATTGAAATACATTAATATTTATATAAACGAATATAATGTCAATACAATATAAAATAAAAATAATAAGGTGTATCCCAATAACATATATAATTATACTCGACGATCCTACCGATCATCACATCGTAGAATCTCCATTTACCATTGACGACCGCAGACGCCCACCACGATCGGCGTAGTGTGGTGTCTTGCATACCATATGTATGTATCTTTGTCAACTAAAAGAATGCAACATACAAGATAAAAGAGGGATAACATAGAGGATAAATATGAGATACAATTAAAAGAATGCAACATAAATAGTAACCTAAAAAGTTACAGCATAAATAGTAACCTAAAAGGATACAATTAAAAGAATGCAACATAAATAGTAACCTAAAAGGATACAGCATAAATAATAACCTAAACTGACACAAATAGTACATACTCCTAAAATAACTCAACACCTTATTTAGTAGATTAATATAAGTTGAAGATAATGATTGCACTACTACAAACTATTACATTTGAATACAACTAAAATGACACAAATAGTACATACTCCTAATCATTTATATCGTCAAAGCCATCAATATCAGAATCGTCATCTTCGAGCAGTAGATCTTCACTATCGTTGTCATCACCATCTTCGTCGTCTTCAATGATTTCTTCAATTATATTTACCTCCTCAACAACATCATCTTCACTTTCGACAGCGACAACATCATCCTCTTCTTCACTAGACTCACTAATAATTGTCACATCGCCAGTGTGACACTAGAGACTCGACTTGTAAAGGTTCATCGTCTGGACGAGGAGTTGTGCCTTGAAAACCACGGGCTTTGGTGGTTATAAAAGCATGCCATGGGCTTGCAGGAGTCTTAACACTCCGCGCGTAGTACACCTGTGTCGCTTGACTTGCTAAAATAAAAGGCTCGTCCATACCACTCATCAGTCTTAGTTTTGACTTAACATTAACAGTCACCCGTCCTGAATTTTTATCTACTTTAGCTCCATTCTGAACATTAAACCAATGACAATTGAAGCAAACTAATTCTTTATGACCCCAATATTTGAAAACGACAACTTCTAGCAATCGTCCATACCAGTCATCCCAAATGTTATCGTAGCAGCTACCTTTCACCACAACACCAGAATCAGCAGAAACGACTTCCCCAATATCGTAACACTTAAATCAGAATCAGATTGACAATGCAACATGTATAAGTATCTACTGAGATCTTTCGGGGGTCAGTTTTTATAAGCTTTAGTCGATTGTCGCCTAACTCATCTGTGATGACCTAATGTACATTAACACAACATATTCTAAAGTTAATTACGCCCATAAGAATAAGTACATGATGGTAGATTCATTGAACGTTTAAAGGTTAGACTTACATGATCCTTAAACCATTGCACAAATTCTCCATTTCTCAAATTTTGCAAATCCTCGTCCGATATACCTGGATTCGCTTCACGTACTTCAACATCATATCGATCGTTGCAACACGCTTATATACTCAATGTGTTTGGAAAGGAACTTGACACATTTACACCAGGCATATATAGTTATGACTACTACTTACTGTAATGTATGGCGCTACTTCATTCATGTTGACAAGTGCATACAATGTGGCATTGCAGATACTCACTATCTCGGTCAAGAATCGCTTTTTTTTACCGCCGAATGGGCGACAGGGATGACTAAAGGCGATTAATTCTCCATTTTTCCTCAATGAATAAACTGATGATTCCCGACGTAGAAGCGATTGTGCTTCGTATGAACATTCTACTCAAAAAGTACAACGAGCAGTAAATTAACAAGTTCCTCCATAACATAACTTTCAACAATCGACCCTCTACACCTGCTCTATTCTTCACCTTTTGCTTTAGACGTCGATATACCTATGTGATATATAGATTAACAAAAAATAATGAACATTTTACCGTATTAAAAACATTAATGTCATTACCTCTCGAATGGATACATCCATCTATATTGTACGGGACCGCCAAACTTAGCTTCGTATGGCAAGTGAATAGGTAAATGCTCCATTGAATCAAAAAACGATGGAGGGAAGATCATTTCTAACTTGCACATTATTTATTTATCTGCATCTCCATTTTATCTATGTCTTTGACCTGAAGCACCGTCAAGCATAGATCTCTGAAGAAATTAGAAAGCTCTGTCAGTGCTTCAACCACACATTTCGGTAATAAGTCGATAAATGCCACAGGATCAAACTGGATGAATATGTGACAATCATGACTTTTGAGACCTCAAACTTCAAATTTCTCTTCAACTTTACAACACCTTGCTATATTTGAAGAATATCCATCGGGAGCTTTAGTCCATCGATCCAATTACATATCAATATCACTGTTGCTCCTCGGCCAAAGTATATTCAACTTTTAGGCGTTACTGCCTTACTACCCTCCTCGTCATGACCATAAATCTTCCCTAATGTTCATTTCTACCGAATCAAGCCTCGACTTGTTGTTGTCCTTTGTTCTACTAGTGGCATCTATGACTGTATAAAAAATATTATCAAACACGTTTTTCTCAAGATGCATCGAATCTAAACAATGACGGATGCAGAGTGTAGCCCAAATAGCGTGGTGTCAAAGAACATGGATCTATGTGTCCGGCCAGTGAACCTTACAGTAACCATAAGCTCGCCTAATCTGTGATTCTTCCCCGAGGTGAAAACTTCAAATGACTAATCCAACTCAACATCGCCGACCCGAGAAAGGCGGCCAGTACTTGACGCTTTCGTTTTTCGATTGAATTGTCTACTCATCCGTCGATAACGATGTTCAATCAAAAAAAACCGTCACGGATGTTCTGAAGAAACTCATTTTTCCCCATGTTTGAGCCGCGACTTTAATCGACCCCATGCACACGGGACATGATAAGCCCCCATGAGTCGACCATCCGCCGATCATTCCTAACGCCGGAAGTCATTTATTGTCCACAGTAAAGTTGCCCTCATGTTAAAGTTCTGCTTAAGAGATACATCATAAGTTTGAACCCCTTTTTCCCACAACATCTTCAACTCATCAACTAACTACCGAGGTATACATTGATGTCTTTACTCGGACTCTTATCACCCGGAATCAAGAAAGGCATGAACATGTAGGGATCTTTCACGCACATCAAGGCGTGGAGGTTATACACCACAATAATCACCGGCCAAGTTGAGTAGGGCTTTGTGTAAGGTCTGGTGAAACGGATTAAACCCATCCGTAGCAAGTCCAAGCCTAACATTGCGAACCTCTTTAGCAAACGAGGGGTGCTTGTTATCAAAATTTTTCCACTCAAGCCCATCTGCCGGGTGTGTCAGTTGACATTCGACTATGTCCCGTGTAGAGTGCCACCTCATATCATCGGTAGTATGTATTGACATGAACAACCGCTGAAGCCTCGGAGCAATGGAAAAGTAACGTAAGATCTTTCTCTAGACGCCTTTTCCCTTTTCTCATACTATTCACAAAGATTCTACTTGTACCACAAATATCACACGACCTCTTATCTTTATTGACATCACCGTAATACAACATACAAATATTCTCACAAGCATCAATCTTCTCATACCCTAGATTGAGCCTTTTGACCATTTTTTTTACATCATAGTAAGACGACTCCGGTAACTTATTGCTCGCAGTAAACACTCCTTCACAATGCTTAACAGCTTTATTAAAACCTCTCTCGCCACAAATCATGCTCATTCTTGAAGTATAAAAACTTAGTCACGTTGAGATAAGATTTGTGTTTTTCGTGTCTGGTCATACGATGGTGTCATTGCTTCATACAATAACTCATAGAAACCCTTAGCCCCATCATTCGGCTCTTGCTCGATGCTACCGCCATCCCTCATCAGATTCCATCGAAAGTACGAACCAAAGACTTCATTATCATGTTAATACGATACCAAAGTTTTCGCCACCGGATTAGGTTCGATTCATGTTCATCCAACCATGTTTCCCTATGATAGATCCATGTCGTATAACCCTGCTTGAACCCATACGCAAATAAGTCGCACATGACATCACTCCTTTCCTTCCACACTTCATTCATACACCTCTTACAAGGACATCTGATCTCATCGCCGCTAACTTGCTCAAATGCGAAGTTGAGACACTATTCAACCCCACTACGATACTCGAGCTAAGCCCACTCCTATCGTTGGCTACCCTACGCTCCATCCAACTTCGATCAATGACATCTCGGACAATCGTATACCTGCTATATATATGAAAAGTTAGATAAACACAATCAAGTCTCCAAGTTAATGTATATGCAAGCTTATGAGTTTCCTAACTTCATCTCCCACTCTAACGGGTCAGAGCTTTATCCCATTCTTTGATGTGTCGCCTCTTCATCGATGCTAATAACTTGGACACATCTTTAAATTTTTTAGAAATTTCAAAGAAGACCTCCCCATGGTCTTCAGTAGTACGAAATAGACTAACACGTCAGTAGTCTAAATATGCACCAAGAACATCAAGAGATATATACTTGACCAAAATTCAAAAAATATAAAGACGTGCTCAAGTCGTTAACACCAAACCTAAGTGAGATCGAAACATACAAAAACGATCCCAAAAGGGGACTATTTGAGATTCACTCTACTAAGTGAATCTCAAAGCGGTTTCTAAGCTTCCTAAACTATATGACAATATGCACATGTCAAGTCACATGGAATACACACATTTGATTATAGTGATAATCAAGAAAAAAAGATATATTTTTTCAAGGATGAAAAAGAAATCAAAGAAACACAAAGAAGATCACTTTCTTAGACTCTCAGATGAGATTATAATCACTATATTCACCAAGTTGAGCAATCTTCAAAATCCAAATTTCGAACCAAATTTCATATTAAGATAATAGATGATGTAATGTAAAGACAACTTAACGATGAAAAAGGGAATATGTGGTTCCTAACTACTCTAGAATGACACTACATATTATACTACTAGAGTCAGAGTATACATTACATACAATAGAATCAAATTTGGTAAATGTGAATATGAATCCTCCCCGGCTTCTCTTGTTGTATTAACAACTGAAAAAACATACAAAAACATTCAAAGAAAGACGTTTTTCACACAAGTAACAATAAACTAAAAAAAGTAACAAAGAGGACCTAAAAATTATTTTGCAAGGAAAAATATGATATACCCTATGAGATTAATTCAACATGTAATCGATTTTTTCATGGCTCTAGTTTGTAGAGAGTATATATCGAGCATAATAGTAAAAACATAACAGATGTTTACTTCATTTATATCTAACTCAAACAACCAAACATGTGATGAATATAATATCCATGAAGAAATTATTACATAAATTGCATAATATTAAACATAACAGATGTTTCCCCCAGCACATATGGGGCTGAAAACGTACACATACAAATATCATATTAAACCAAATACAGTTCAACAGAAGTTCAACCTTGAATGATTATATAGTTTCATATTAAATACCCAACTTAATTGAACCTAAATAAATTAAAGAGGAGATGAAACTGAAAATATGAAACTATATAATCATTAATAGAATGTGTAAGCAACCTAAACTCATGGAAACCCTAGGGAAAAACTGAATCAGAAAGCCCTATAGGAAAAATAAAATGCATGTGGAATCAAAAATAGAAGAAAAACTGAAGTTTTCTCTCTCTATATTTTCGAGCGTATTCTTGTGAGTATTTTGAATATATTTTGAGTATTGCTATACGGTGCAAGTTCAAGTCATAGCTTTATATCGGTGTTTCACCTAAAAGTACACGATCTTTCGAGGTGTGGAATTTTTTTTGTAATGATATTATTTCTTCAATATCATTATCTTTGAAATATTGATATGAAGTTTTATCAAATTTGGAACTTTTGGTGTTGAGTTCTTATTCACGATATCCAACCTTATCCACGATATTATCGACCTTATTCACTTAACGCAAGACTTATTCATCGAAAAAATAAAAAAATTTCTTTTAAATCTAAAATATCTATTGTGGATACTAGCTTTTGATTGTATCCATGTTTTGATCATTCTTTAATTTTATACCACTATAATTATTTTTGAGGTATTTTGGACATGGATAAAACAAAAGTACGAATCCTTAATCCTTGTCATTTTGTTTCACTAGATTCGTTTCTTTAAAAATATTTTTATCATCCTCGGTCTTAAATGATGATATTATTGAATATCTTTGGCTCGTAGTGCAAAAAATGAATGATTTTCGATGAATATCTTTGGCCCAGATAGTGCAAAGATGAACAGTGTTTAGATGAACATGATTAAGTCGATGAATATTTTTGGCACCAGTGCAAAGATGAATATTTGATTCCAGATATATATTGATTGATGTTATAGGGATAAAAGATAGACGATGAACTTTTAAATTCATACATAGAAGATAGTAGTTTGCATTCTCTACTTAACTCTTCTAATGAATTATTATTTTCGCTGCGAATATTGATTTAAAACTTGTTGTCTATTGTATTCTATTAGATTTTTTCCCTGTTGAAGACTAATGATAATTTGTTGTATATTATCTTAGTCATAATATTCTTTACTGGGCTAGTTGAGCTCACCCTTTTCCTTTTTGTTCCATTTTTCTTCTCAGGAGGCGAGAATATAGCGAGTACGAGTCGGGGTATGGAATGAAGGTTCTAGAGAGAGTTGTTTAGTAGTCCTCACCATTTTTGTAAAATAATGTATCAATAAATGTGATGAGGATTTATTTGAGTATAGATATTGTCTAGAAGATAATATTTGTATTCAAACTCACAGCTTTCTTGTTGTAATAATAAAGTTGAAGTTGTTTACATAATGTATGTATTGACAACTCAGAATGGGTGATGTATACCTATTTTGGGGGCGTCACACCCTTCAAGTTATAATGTTTTATTTATCCACTAAATATAAATTTGTATACTATAATTTTTACTTAACTTGATCTAATTAATTAAATTATGAACTTGTGCAATAAATAACATAAATATCAAAAAACAATAAATATTCATTTTATCAATAAAATAAAATCATGCAATTTTTGCTAATTAAAATTTTCAAATATTAAATTTACGTGATATATATTTAAATATGTTTTTTATGTAATTAAAAGTAAAATTTTAATACCCATAAAAAGTACAAATTAACACAATAAAATTATAATTATTTTTTTAAATATTAAAATTTACTTAAAATAAACTTTTTATTACGTAAGCGAATCTTATTATTCAGTATAAAAATATTAAAATTATATTAATTATTTTTCTTATATATAAAATTAAACATAAGTCACACTTAAACATAATTATTTACAATAAAAATGACAAATATTGTTACTCAAAAAATATATTAAAAGAAAAATCTTTTTACAACATAGAGATAGTAATAAATATTATTATATTTTTTTATTCAACATTGCACAAAAATAACGCCAACTATATTTTAAAAAATATAATCAAAATCACAAACATCCCAACTTTTGACTATACTTAAGAAAATTTAACATTTAAAAATCATAATATAAAATTAAGAATTCAAATAATAATTTTCCTTGTTAAACACTCAAAACTAAACTATCAACATATATATACTCAATCATTCTAATTATAATAGCTCTATTAATAATTTAATTTAAATATTTTAATATTTGTATCACTTTATCCCAAAATATGTGTTAGTTAAATTAAATTGTTTTTTTTATAAGTTACCAACAATTTAAATGAGATAGTCTAAATTACAAATAAAAGTATAATTGAAATGTATTGTCTTAAAAAAAGATAATTAAATATATATATATATATATATATATATATATTACTTAAGAATTAAAATTTGATAACATACAAGGATAAATATGTAATTTTATCTATTTAGTCAACTCATAAAACTTGCAAGAGTACTAACCGTTACTTAAAAAAATTAGAAGAGAGATGAATGTTATTATGGTTATCTAGAGGCGATGTCAATGTATTTTACTTTTTATTTAAAATTCATTATCCATTTACCAATTACCATCACTACTTGCGCTACATAAATTGGATCCTGTTAGCATGAAGTTTATTTTTTTTGTAAGTTATTTAATTGACACATAAAACCTCGCCTGCGTGTCAGCACTCTATTGGCCAATTGACTAACTTTCTCTAAAATAAACTTCAGACTAACCACTTTCACATAAATTGTATGTTTTGGCCATTTTTTAAATAATTTTTTTGAAAGTCTCAAATCAATGCGACATAGGTGTAATAGTTTACTATCAATTGATTATACAATAAAATAATTTTAAATATTTGTTTGAGGTGTCACTTGAATCTCAAATTTTATACTATTAAACAATGTTTTTTATACTCAGATCGGTTATCAAAATGAAAAAAATTATCGGGTAAATGGATAAAGATTGAACCGTTATTAAATTAGTGACATCATAAATATATAAAAATATATATTATTTGTAATTAATAAAAAAATTAGAATTTTCATTTTTTATAAACTAAAGCATAATAAAGTTGAGTTACAATATTACTAAAAGTGGTTAATTTTAATATTAAAAATATATTAGTATAAAAAATAATAAAAAATCGCTTTACTAAGTCAACTTAACCGGTTCGACTCGTAGTCAACCGGTGCAATCCAAATTTTGACCAAACCGTTTTAACCAGGCCAAACCAGATTTGACATAGAATCGATTCAGAACATTGCTCTTAACGGCTTAACTTAATTTTTTAAGAATCTATTATGTTTAATTTGATTTTAGTGATATAATTAATTATAGGGTTTAGAAAGGAACATATATCACCTTAGCCTAAGATCAATAGTCATGGGCTTGGTTGGATCGACTTTGTTGTGCCGAGGTCTTATTATGCCCAATATTATAAGCTATTAGCCTATTACCAGTCTATTAGACCTAGACTAGATTTCCGGGTTGTCCCAAACCCGTCGAGCCGTGAAACAGCCCAGCATATTTTCTCTCCTCTGCTACTACTTATCTATCCATTTACCCAATCACTTCTTCTCTCTACCATTCAATCCATGGCTTCTTGCACAGCAGCTGCTGCTGCAGCAACAAGTCTTCTCTCAAATCCTACTAAAGCTTACATTTTCCCCAAATTCAAATCCTCCTTCTCCCAAACCCTAACTCTTCCCAATTCTTTCTCCTCATTTAACGGTCTCTGCAAACCCTTCCAATCTCGTTCCATCTCTTCCCGCCCTTCCCACTCCCGTCGCAGCTTAGTCGTCAGGGCTGTAAGTTTTCTCTTCTCTCCGTATATATTTGTTTACTTTCCTGTTTCTGAGTTTTGGGTGCATGAATTTCTACTGACTACAGTTGTTTGTGGTTTGTGATTGTCTCTTAACTTGTAAGGCATTGGAATCTGAATTCGCTTAAGTTTGTTTTGTTTATTTAATCTTTTAATGGAGAATTTATGTTTTCTTTTTTCACAAAATAACCTTTTATTTTAGTAAAAATGCATAGCAATGAAGTCTCCTATTTAAAATATTTTTGTTTGAATAAAAATGTACCCTTTTTACAATATATCTTCTGTTTCTGTATTTCTTCATTTTTAAAGCTTGTGTGTATGTCAAATTTTCCAATCGGTAGTTCAATCCATGCAATATGTGTTTATTGCTTCTTATTTTTCTCTTCCTTCAGGGTGAGCTTCCACTGGTTGGAAATGTAGCACCAGACTTTGAGGCAGAGGCTGTGTTTGATCAGGAATTTATCAAGGTATCCTATTGGAACATAGTTATAATGATGAATGGTGATCCATCTTGGCCTCTGCAAATGCTACATATTTTTAGTAATTTGATTTATGGGTTTAAAATTGAGTGAACTCTGTGAGGAACGACTATGAGTGGTCTATATCAGTGTTATTATTCATAGGAATCAGGCGGTTATGGGATTGTATAGAGTTACTAATTAAATGTTGTCAACTTTACAATATTAGTGATGGTGTGCTATTTCATTTAGCCTTTGTATTGGCAAATACTAAGAAGAATATTACTTCAAAATTCTATATATGGAGTGTTTGTTTTTTCTCGGTATAGAATCATGGGGTTGACTGCTTTTTGTTGTTCTACACTGAATCACTTTAGCATCTGTGAATACACTTTATTATGTGTCCAAGTAAGGATTGTGGAAAAATTGTAAATTATTATACACGGCATCTGGGGTCAACAAATTTTAGGTTACTCATTCCAAGACTCGAACTATGCAACATATTACATGTACAATATTAGTTACATTTTCTGTGTATTTTAGTTTTTATTCTTGTTTAATGAGCGTTTGCTTGCAGGTTAAACTCTCTGAGTACATCGGAAAGAAATATGTAATTCTATTTTTCTATCCCCTGGACTTCACGTTTGTTTGCCCAACAGGTAATTTGACACTGAGGAAGTAAATCAATTATTGATTGTATCATATACTTTAGTTACGGATTGAAGACTTGTAATAGTGGTATTTTTTATTTATCCTACTTTTTCTTTCTTTTGTTTCTTGTGTAGAGATCACTGCTTTCAGTGATCGCCATGCCGAATTCCAGAAGTTGAACACAGAAATCTTGGGCGTTTCCGTAGACAGTGTGGTGGGTGCTTTTCCTATTTATTCTATTACAGAATTGTGTGTGACAACTTTGTTTTGGTTTTTTGTAATTACACAAGTTGATTGTTTTTACAGAGGACAATGTAAAAACCCTATAGAAAGTTGAGGGATATTATTCATCCCAACTTAAATAGACTTTATATGCAATTTAGTACAGTGTGCTAATTTACTTCACTAGTGAGAGCAGGTTTTGGTCAAAGTAATATTGTAAATGATGCTAACCTTCATTTACAGTGTAGGTTGGGACTTCCTTAAAATTTGTGTTATAGGAAGTGCTGCAGTTATTCTTTATGCAGTTTTTGAAATCAGCTTATTCTTTATGCAGTTTTTGAAATAGGTTTTCTTTAAATCAGCTTATTCTTTATGCATTTTTTGAAATTATAAGACATAATTTTTTGGCCTGGTCGTACGTAGTTTGAATCGTGAGTCGTGACAAATGCTGGTTGTCATTAGGCAATATCTGCTGTATTGTAAATCTTGTACTTATATGTTGGATCCTTGATAGCTTTATATGTTTCGATTTGTATTGCTGTTTTTGTAGTTCTCCCACCTTGCGTGGGTTCAAACTGATAGAAAGGCAGGTGGGCTGGGTGATCTGAACTATCCATTGATTTCTGATGTGACTAAATCGATTTCAAAATCTTTTGGTGTGCTGATTCCGGATCAGGTATGATTTGTCTCTCACTTGTAATATTTAGTGGTATGTAGAGGATGTATTGTAGTAAGTACAAGAGGTTTAACTATATTAATATATTGGCTAGTAAGGAAGGTATTCCTGTTTAACTGTATTCTATAGTTAATATATAAACATAGGCTACATAGGTTTTTGTGTATAATAATAATCCCTGAATTGATTTTGTTTAGCAAGCTTGGTACTTCTTAATGCATGTTGTGCTGCTCATAAACTTTAGTAGTAGACTAGTAGTAGTAGTATTCTTTACAGTAATGCTTCATGGTTTATACATTTTCTGATCGTCACATATCTTGGCTATCATGATTTTATGCCTTCAGTTTTTCTTTCCTCATCACTTGTATCATGGAAATAGTATCCGTTAAATCTTCATTTCTAGCTAATTAAGATTCTTGTCTTGTCTTACATGTCCTATGCTGCTCGTAGCATCGAGGATTTATCTAACACTCTTCACACCTATCCTTCATTATACATAGGAACTTTGTGAATGAGTTATATGAGTTCAGACCACGGGAGTTGGTTGTTTAGTCCGTCTTGGTGATTATTTAGTCAAATGCAATATTCTACTCCCTTCGTCCGCAGAGCTTCCATTTAGAAAATCATACATTTCCCCCCCTTTAACCTCCTAATTATTTAATTTGCATTATTAGTATTAAATATACGGTAATTATAACCACTTTCCATTACATGAAAATCTGGAATATTATATCACCTTTTGGTCTATTTTTAGGAGGTTGGGTGGGAAAGGAAAGTGGGACTTATTTTGGAATGGAGAGTTGGTATGTTAGCATCATAGTGTAATTTAATATCTAGATGAAATGATGGGTTAATGTTTTTTCATTATTGTGGTCTTTATCTGTATTTCTATATTTCGTGGCATTATATTACAATCAAGAATCTCCATGTTGCAGGGAATTGCATTGAGAGGACTTTTCATTATTGACAAGGAAGGGGTCATTCAACATTCAACCATCAACAATCTTTCTATCGGGCGTAGTGTTGATGAGACAAAGAGAACACTCCAGGTAATTTTATACTTATAATGTCAAGACTCAAGGGATAGATATTTAGGCCCTAGGTCTTCTACCTGAGCACCATATCCTCATAAATACTAGTCTTTGTATCAAACTAATTGGTTTACGTTTCTCCTGCAGGCATTGCAATATGTACAAGATAACCCAGAAGAAGTATGCCCAGCTGGATGGAAGCCTGGAGACAAGTCCATGAAGCCAGACCCTAAGCTCAGCAAGGAGTTCTTTGCAGCAGTATGAAGGCAATAGTGGGTATATTGGCATCTCTCGTCATTTGTAGAGGTTGTAGAGAGTCTCGTTGTTGGGTTCCTTGAAGCACTTTACTTGTTGAGCTAGTCTCGGCATGTGTTTGAAAACCATTAATACATTATTAGTACACCAAAACAGGCCTTCTATTATCTACTAATTAGAAGAAGCTTTCTTCTTGCTGTACTTGAGCGTTCGTGTCATGTTCATCCTTTTCAGATAAGGCTACAAAGCAGAATGTCTGTTATGCAGTCGTGCCGTTTTCTGGGTATTTGTGACCTTCATTTCTTGAGTTTGCTCGAGGACATAAAAGAGCATAAGTGATGGTTCTGTGGGGTTCTTGTAAGCATTTGGGCGTCCTCCTTTTGAGGTTATTATTAGTTATAAGAGGTTTAAGCGGATTAGAATTTAAAACTGTTCAATTAAAGTAATTATGATATAAATATAATTATTTTTAAAATTTTAGTCAAGAATATACCACACATGATACAATTTCAAGGCCTTCAATTGAAATTTTGACCATTAGTATCATCCATTACTTCAAATTACCACAAAATGCTTCACCGTACGTGATGTATATATAAATATAAAACTTGTGACTACATAAATTCCAGTTAACAAAAAGTAGCTTTGCCGGAGCCCCAAAAATAAACATGCTTAGTGTCGCATATATTTTTATGTTGATGAAACACCCTCTTTGTATACGAAATTTAGTCTATCCACCTGCTCCCAGATCAATTTTGATGCAACTTCATCATACTCCGGAACATATTCCTGATGCACAATAAAATTTCAGAACAAAACCTAGAATAATCATAATTTCAGAAATCAACTTGTATTTAACTATAAACTTTACTTTTCAAAGTAACCACATGTTACCGAGAGAAATCAATGCTAGAAAAAACGTGATGCTTGGCATAAGGACAATAATGCATCATTTTGATGTCTAACCGCCGCAAAAAAGCAATACCACCGACTGCTAATAAAAATAAAGCACTAGCAGTATCACCGCTTAAGATTTTGGTGCCCTAGCTTTTTTGCAATCGCACGATACAGACTGCTAATAAAAATCAAAGCACTATGCTTGGTATCACCACCAAGATTTTGCCGCCCTAGCCCTAGCTCTAGTTAGTAGGCTTATTCAAGGGAAGGCTCCAAAAAATAAGACAACTTGTGGTCAAGTTGTGGAGGGTCCTCCACATAAGATATTGCAACTTAAACTCGTTTAAAATTTGTTTTATTATAAAGAGTTTAAAGACAAATCTTTAATTTAGCTATAATTATGAAACGAGGCTTAATCTTAATCTATATATACCTCAAGCTTTCTAACCAACTCTTTGGCTGTAGGGGCAGACAAGATTATGCGACGAGCAGTGGGGGAGATGAAGAGTTCATCCACAGCCTTATCAAGGAAAGATAACAAGGAATCATAGTACCCTTCAACATTCAATAAGCCAACCTGCACAAATAGAACAATGGGTTTAATTATAATATCAAAGCCTTTAATAACCAAAACCCTTCTTTGACCATCATTTACATTTTTGTTCTAAAAGTTGTTCTCCCATTCAAACCCAAAACTTTAAATCAATGCCACATGACTATTATTGAAATATATACCACATCTTCTATAGAATGATTTGCTCTCAAAACTCATCCCAATTGTAAAGATAATACAATCTTAGCAAATTGGTTATAAACCATGTCAACGTGTACAAGTTTGAATCTGGATCTCATAATTAATTTTTATTTTAAGCTAAAGGTACAAGATTGGTAACTCTGACATATTTAGGATAGTAACAATTTACTTGTCTAACCTGGGAATTTTATATTCCAAACAGGCATACAGGAATATAAACATCTTTAATTCCTCGGTCATTCCAACTAAAATACGTTATTATCTTCACAGCTGGTAGCACAGAAAATAATTGAGACAAAACTTTTTTGACCTAGTAAATGAAACCAGAAGACAATGTATCTTACGGGTTTACGGTGAATTCCAAGCTGAGCCCATGTGATGACTTCCAATAGTTCTTCCAACGTGCCGTAACCACCTGATGATTAGACATTGCTCAAATTGTTAGTGCATAGCAGTTTCATTTTATTTAGTTGTACTAAAGATTTACATTTAGGCTTTGGTACTTGTACCAGGGAGCGCGATGAAGGCATCGGCTTGGCGAGCCATCTCTGCTTTCCTCTGATGCATATCAGACACAGCTCTCACTTCCCCTATTGTCTCTCCAGTTATCTTTCATAACATTACATGATTAGTATTTATGAACGTCACATAGCTCAAGTTGACTTTAAAATAACTTAACATAATACAATATATTTTTCCACCAGCAAACACATACTTAATTGAATTCTTTTACAGGCTCAATCTGCCCTCATTTTGACATGTATCGATTTTTTTGCCAAGTAATTACATTTTCAAATGCTAGTATCATTGTCATTGAAAGGTCATGCGTGCAATCAAATTTGCAAAGGAATTTGGCGCCCATAACAATTGACAATTGTGATGCCTTCTTGATTCCAAAAGAGAAACATTCTAAAATTCAGTGTAATGGTTTACAAAATAGGAAGCAAACTTAGAATACTCCTATAAGACCTGTTTCCTATGTTCAAAAAAATAAACATATAGGAGTATTAAAACTTATAACTGGTAAACACAAATGTTTATTATTATTATTATCCGTAAAAGTAGGAGCAGTTGAAATGATATTTTAAGATATCCAATATAAAAGGAAAAGTGAAAGAAAAAAAAGGAAAAAAAAGAGCAATGATGCTGTTGACATAATGTCCCATCACAAAAAGGATCAAATCAGTGTATTTGTTATCAATGTAGATGCTTTCTACTATATATGTCGCTAACAGAAAACATTGCACCAAGCAATCGCACAAAAAAGCGTTTGATTTAATGTTTGTGATTATTACCTCCTTTGGCATGAGGGTCCTTGGAATAATTCTGCAAATCAAACCCCATTAACATATATTTATAAATAAATTAGTAATAGTCCAACATCATTATACTAAAGTATATACATACAGCACATTTAAAATGCTTCTAGGCAATGTCCCAACAGAAACACAGTAGCAAGGTAAAAGTAGATGCTCCATCTGACCTAAATTAAGAAAGATGAAACACAGTAGCAAGGTAAAAGTAAAAGCTAAACCATTTTGTCGTTGGGGGAGGGTTTTGGGGGGAATTGGCCACTTTTTTTTATCAAAATTATATATATGGAATGGTTCAAGTTCCATGACTGGGAAAAAAGGCCTTATACTTTCTACCAAGCCTTTTTACAAAGTCTTGCTCTCTAACTTAAAATAGAAGCTCCATTGTGTGCTGATAATTCACAAGCTAGCACAACACATGGAGATTGATCCACTTTTAATTTTAGGTATCAAAGCTGCCATAAAGTTTTCAAACATTATTAGTAAAGAAAACTTTTATAGACATTCTCTATATTCATATATAGAACCAAGTAAACAAGCATTTAATATCTTAAAACCATGTTCACTCTCACCAATTTTTTTTAAATTGCATTAATAACTTTTGTTTTCTGGCCTATTGGGTGTTTGTAGGTTCGAACATATGTAACCTCACTTTTTTTTTTTCTTTTGATCAGTATTGCATTTGGAAAAATAATAATTAATCTTTGATTGTGACTAAATAAGTTGTATTTTATGAGCTCCTATTGTAGAGCCTACAAGAATTTCAAGTGCATTAAGCTTAAAAGTCCCAAAATGCCAAACCAAACATGCACTGAGCCATAATTAAACACCCTAACGTTCAAAAATGTCCAGGGCATCATTTGATCCCATGATGCCTTTGAGCATAATGAGAAAACAGATATATTGGAAAGTGAGTTAACTAATTGCATGGCTTGAGCCTTCATGAGAAATAAACCATCGTCTTAGAAACATAGAACCAAACAAGCATATGATGAAGGGAAAAAGAATGATGCTCGTCTATGAGAAGCGGGGTGGGGGAGAGAGAGAAGAATGGAAAGAGGCTAGAATATAGGTATAAAATACATACCCTAGAACATGGCGCCCACCATCATGAACTGCCTGAGAAACAAGACCCATCAGACCCACGCTCCCACCTCCATAGACCAAATCAATCCTCTTCTCCACCTTCACAAAAATCAATATATATGTATGCATAGAAAACCAAACCCCCATTAACACGTTTAACAAACCCATTTACACATTCTATAAATCAAATGCCAAATACATATGCACTACTAGCCTTGATGAAAAATTAATAAACGTTATATATAACAAGTCATAAGCCACAATTGAATGGGTAGATGATGATTTTTTAATTCGGTTGAGTTCTCTCAAAGTTAATATCGAGTTATCAAAAAATATAAATTAAATTAGGTTTGACAACAAGTTTTCGTACGTAAATATACTACCGAGTTAGTTATAATCCAATTTGAATTATAAAGTTGAAGAGTTGGAATCCTTCATCATTCACTAAATGTTCTATTCCTTTACATTCTAGCCCCTTGAACTCCTCTGCCATAATTACTAAAGTCCTAATATATATAGATATACATTAATATATAGATATACATGTAGAGAAATGCAATAAGATCTATTATAGAGAGAGAAAGAAAGAGTATAAATAAAATAGAGAAATGCAAGTAAAAGATGATCAAAACATGTAGAGGAAGATTGAAACAGTTGATTATCAACCGGTCTCCGATGCACTGGAGCTTTTCCCCACGACATTTATATATCTCCCCTCCAAAAAAATCGTTTCCCATTGGTTTTGAAAATAAGGTTTTTAAGAAAACTATTTTTGCCCTCTCAATAAAAGCCTTTCCTCACTCTCTCCCCCTCTCTCTCTAAAACTGGATTACTTTTGAATCAATCAATAAATAACTAACTACTTTTGTAAATTTCCGCGGGTAACGTACTTGTCATCATATAAAGCCTTGATGAAAATTACTAATTTGGATCACCTAGCTATCTACAAGTTAAGTGATTAAAGATCATAAAGATCCAATTACTTAATTATGTTAATTCTTTGAATATTTTCATTAAAGATCAAAGAAAGAAAAAATATATGTAGGACACGCTTACAGAAGTAGACGACGACTAATTAAGTAGTTATGATACCAAGTTGGCACATTTGGTTCCCCGTTAAAAGGCATTAAAGCAAGAAAGCTGCTCAACTAACAGCCATATCATATGTTACGGCTACCAATCTCTCTTCTTTCGATCATGCCAAACATAAACCACAAACCCTAATTAATTCACCAACCCATAAGAATTAACACACAAAAACACATCAACTGAGGTTTTTGTAAATGCACCACATGCATTAGGGGATAAAAGTTGCCACGTTGGTATGATGATCACGTTAGATCGAAGAAGAAAAAACGAGAGGAACACAATAATTATTTGCAAGTGAAAATGGGATTGATGGGGGCAGTTTTGAAGCTTCTGTATTTATTAGTATTTTTTTGAGGAAGCCCGACGGTTTTTTTTTTTAATAAAAAAAATTGTTGAAATATAGAGCATATAACTATGAAGAGAAACAAAACATCCAAGAGGACTTGAGGGACATCACTTAATTAATTTCCAGGAAATTTGGCGGAGAGAGATTATGGTTACCGTACCAGTTGTTTACCAAGCTCCACAGCAGCTTCTTGGTAGGAAGGTTTTTTCCCTGAACTGCTCCCACAGAAGACACATATTCTATTGAACCTTGATGATCTCACCTCCTCCATCTCTCTCTCTCTCTCTCTCTCTCTCTTTCTCTCTCTTCAGGGGCGTGAATGGAGACTATATGTTTTGTTTATCTAGATGTTATGTATTTATATAGGAGTATACAACAAAAAGATCCCCACCGCTCTGAATTCCGTGGTCGTCTGCTGTTATATCCATAATACTTTTCTATAACATGTTATATTTAATATAACATATATCATCGTAGTAACTTTTCTTTATTTTACTGTATAACTTGTTCAGAGTCAATCCTAACAATAAAATTTGCTGTACCAATATCAATATGCTCGAATTTATCCTAATAAAATTTGCACAATTCATGTTAATACAACATCTAATTCTTATGATTGAAATATAATAATATTTTTTTTAAATAAATAAAAATATGAGAACTCTTGTTAAGTATAGACACAATGACATAATTTATAAATAAGAACGAATTAATTATCATATTAATGTAAAATATTAATTTTAGATGTTATCCTTATATAATTTATTCTCTTTATAAATTGATACAAATATATAAGGAAATAGATCTGCGCGCAGTATAAATTGGCATGATTCTCGTGAAAAGATAAATGATTTTTCATTTGTATGATACAGATTATATAAAAGTTTCATTTTTATATTTTTATAAATTTCACCGTATGAGTGTGGAACTCAAGTACTCCCTCCGATCCCTTCCAAAAAATTAGAGATAAAATTTATTTTTTGAGGTCATATTAAACTTCATTCATGAAATTTTTTCATAAAATAAATTTTGTGATTAATAAATTTTGTTATATAATATATAATTATATTAATTAAAATTAAATAAATTTATATTAATTTAAAACTTAATATGTTGTACCTCAAAAATAAAATTGAATTCTCAATTTTGAAAAGGAGGGAGTATTATTTATTTAAATTGAAGTAAATTGTCGTAATTTCAAAGTTGGTATTTTAAATATTTTCAAGGATCACTTCCAATCGTAAATACCCAAACAAAAAAAAAAGAACCCGGTAATTGCGCCAGTGTCATGGTGAAAAAAATGTGGTGTAGGTGTAGTGGTTTGGGTTGTGAAGTTTGACATGAGGGAACTATTTCTCCGACAATGAAAAGAGAGGCAAGGTAAGGTTTGCTGCGGCTGCGGCTGCTGCTGCTCGATCTCTGCGTTTATATTTATGGGGAAATGTGAAACACTGTTTTCAAGTTAGCTAGCAGCTTGTGTGCAAAACAAATTCAGTTTTTAGCAATACTCATTACTTACTACTCCTCCTGCCCTGCCCTGTCCTGTCCTGCTATTGTAATCGTTACAACTTTTGCTTGATTTATGTAAAAAAGGAAGCAGAAGAAAAAGATTGATTGATTGATGCTATGAGCCCAGCTACACTCCTCCTCCTCCCTTCACTATTTTATGAATACATAGTATGAAAAAAAAAAAAAAAAATTGTATATACACATTTGTATAGTATATAATCAATTATGATGACGGTTTAATCGTCGTTATAGATATTTTGGTCTATGACGACGGTTTAACTATCGTTATAATTCAAAAAATTATTTTGATACTACGATTGTATACTATACAACTATATATATATATATATACTATTCCCTCCGTTCCTTAATATAAGTCGTTTTAGATAAATGTTTTTGTTCCTTAATATAAGTCGTTTGAGAATTTCAAGTAAGCATTAATTGCTTACTTTCTAATATTACCCCAAGTATTAAATGTAACTTTGATTTTCTCACTATTTTTTGTCGAATAAATAACAATCTCTTCTTCCAACACAAGGACAATATAGACAATTGATATTATAATTAATGTTATACAATCATTACCTTAATACTTGTGCACAACTTTAAAACGACTTATATTAAAGAACGGAGGAAGTATATAATATATAAAGTATTCACGTACTTGAACAAATAAAAGAGTATGAGAAATAATTAAGTCGCCGGTAAGAGAAGTTGTCATTATTTTGGATACAGAAACTTTAACATCATACTCCCTCCGTTCTTAAAAGATTATCGTTTTAGAAAAAAAAAAAATTGTTCCAAAAAATTTGTCGTTTATAACTTTCAAGGAGAATAAATTATTTACTTTCCTATATTACCCCTACCTTCTCTCATTGTCCCAAGAAATTCTCTTCTTTGTATTAATATTTTTCAATTTTCCATAGAGGGGTAGTGATGGAATTTCAAATAAATTTTACTCGGTAAATGATACTCTCTCCGTCCCAAATTAACTGTTCAGTTTTGATTTTTTTAAGTCAAATTGATTATTTTTAGAATTAATAATTAAGCATATATAAATATATTTCTAAAATTATAAAAATTAGGATTAATAATAAATTGTATATACTTTCTTTTGGTTATAATCTCTCACCTATATTTTAGCAAAAATAATAAAAAAATTAATTTTAAAAATAGTCAATTTAATTTTAAAAAATTAAAATTAAGTAATTAAATTAGAACGGAGATAATATTTTCTTAATCTATCTATCAAAACCTTAAAACACAATATAGTAACATTTACGGTGTGAATACAGAAATCAGAAATGCAAGCATAAAATCAAATATTTGACGGCTGAAAGCGAAATATGTCCCTCCGCGGCCTTATAAGATAAATTCTGACGCACGTGGACGTTCTCCGGCAATAAACCGACTTAACAGCACGTGGGCCCCCTCCTCTGTATTTTCCCAAGCAATCTTCTTTGTGTCTCTTTTGACCATCCCCGCACGTGCGCCCTCACCTTCAATCCCATCTTATCTGTCCCACTCGATGCATGTGTCGGTAATAGTATAAGAGTACTAGCTATTTCCTCACTTTCAAAATTAAAACTATATATTTTTTAAGTTAATTATATATTTTATTTAAAAAATTGATTTAAATATGTTTCATTTTCTTAAAATATCTGACATTCCATTTCGAAACTTTACCTTTTAATTTTTTTAATTAAATAAGTAAATTATCAAAAAAAATTCATTTTCGTTCAATTAAATCTGTCACATTATAAATTAATAGTGTAATTAATTAATGACTACGTATAATTAAAAATTATTATTTTAAATGAATTTTTACATTTATTAAATGTCTTAAGGATAAAAATATTAAATCTCATTTAAAAAGGTGTAAATCCTATCCAGAACAAGAACCAAAAAACCCAAATACCTCAGCCTCCGCCTACAAATCTCCCTGGAAAAACACCCAACAATTCGGCCAAAATATTCCCATTTTTTATTTTATTGTGGAATAAAAAGTGTTTTGTCAATTTTATCCCTGTTTAAATAATTTAAATTAATAAAATGATGAAAAAATATTTTTTAAATACGTATCAGTTGGATATGGTCTAGTTAGGGGGTCACGTCAGCAATTTCTGACACGTCGACAAAAATTGGATATAAATGGAAAAAATTAATAGTTTACTCATCTAATTAAAAAAATTAAAAGATGAATCATCGAAGTGTAATATGTCAGATAGTATAGGATAGTAAAACATATTTAAACCTTAAAAATATAACGCAGCACGAGTCAAGTCAAAAAAATTAAATGAGTTGATTTTAAATAAGCTCAAATGTAATGTTTGAGTTAGATTGGTAAGGCTGAGTAAGTAATTAAATTGGAATCGAAATCATACCAGAAATTGCACCAACAGTTCTGGCGAATGTGGCTATTTTAAGTGAATTGAAAATCAAATTTACGATTTCAGTTTGATTACTAGCCAAAATCGTAAGTATAAAACTGAAACCACATCTTGTGTGTGTATGATAACTGAATGAAATTTTTTTGACAGTTGTATAAAATATAGGTGTTGGTAGACTAGCTTATAATGTTTCTAACTCTTTGTATAAATGGTGGAGAGAAGTGCATGTTATATAGTAGTCTATTATGTAGACAATATATTGTGCTCATTTGAAAATAAAAAATAAAAATTTGGGTTGACTTTTTTGAGATACTTAAATGTATGATCTTGATGTATCCGAGTGTATGATTATAATAAAATCAAGCATGTTAAAAATTATTAATCACACAATTAAAGGTTCTAAATGATTGTTCTATTGACTTGGGTCGGAAATTTTTTTTCTATTAAAGACTTAGACCTTATTGAAAAAATGACCTATTCAAGTTACTACTAGTTGGATTGGAAGGAAGGTCTGCAAGTACATAAAGTTGGTCTAAGAAAAAATTACATTAGAAGTTTGCACCAAAGAAATAACAGGCTCAAGAGAAAAATATTTTTCAAATATGGTCAAAGATTAGAGTAGTGATGTTAAATTACATAAAATTTTGTTGTTTTAATTGATTTTTGAATTGAAACCACACCGAATTAAACTACACCACACAGTTTAAAATCGTACCACACCAATCACAAGCGATTTTAGATTTGTCAAATTACATCTAAACGATTTCGAGTGTGATTTAGGCTTCAAACTGCAGCATGCTGACCTCTATTTTCAGTAATAATAATGAATATATTATTTTTATAAAAGTTGAATTTTAGTGAGCATAATAGAATTTAAGTTGAACATGATAATTCAAACCTTACTTATTTATGTTTCGGATAAAACTAAATTTTAGTCGGACTCAACTCGATAAACATTGTAACATCAAGGTTGCATTACTTAAATATTTTAGGTGGACCATCTCCTTTGAAATCAGAGAAATTGAAAATGATTTAAAGTTGGTCACATGAATCTGTCGGCAAAGCAACACTTCACTTTTAATACTCCCCACACAATCTCTTCTAATAAAGCCCACTCCAGACGGGCTCAAAGCGGGACGATCCGCCAAAATTCGGGTTTTTTTAGTTTGGCCTGGTCCGTTCATCAAAATCTGAGTTTTGGGATTACATTTTTTTGCCTGCCAAAATTGGTTTTTTTGGCCGCTACTACGTGCTAGCTCCGCCCGAATCCGTTTGCCAGGTTTATAGATAATATATTTTTTTGTTATTGTAATAGGGTCCGATTTTCATTGTGGTTATCGAAACTTTTTTTGTTACAATCGAATAACTGTACTCTCAAAAATTACAAAATGGTTATTACTTAAGATTTTCGTCCTAAAAAACGGACGGAATGCTGACTGTGCAAGTTGATCAGACTTTTTTGCTTACGTGGAGCAAGTTGACCAGACTTTTTTGCTTACTTATACCAGACTTCTCTTCTTTGTTATCTTTAAACAAAGTAGAATAGTAAATTTTATTATCTTTAAATAATAATAATAATAATATTTTCAAATAATAATAATAATAATAATAATAATAATATATTTACGGTTAAATGCTTTACATTTTCTTAGATCATACTCTTTGTACATAATTTTATGTGTACAGTTTGTGTAGATAGTATTATTCTTTTTTTTATATTGATGTATTAATTTCGGGTGCACAAATTGTCTTTGACACATTGACTACGTCATTTTTAATTTATACTCATTTATATGAGCCAGAAGTTTGAGTATAAATTAAATGAACAAGTTTAAACATCCTTCGGAGTAGGTCCAGGAGGAGGTTTATACCCAACTTCTTCATAACAAACTATGGAGTATGGACTATGCTCAGATCCACCACCAGTACACCAGCAAACGCAAGGCAATCAGTGGATCTTGCCAGCACAAACTGACTGGGCCACACGACACCTACTTTAGGCCGCATTTGGTTCCCTAAAATTTGGAATGATCCCAGTATTTTGTTAAGTGAATAAGATTAACCTATATTTTCATCATTTATTAATTAGAGCTAATAAAATGTGTTTTCTTAATTTAGTGCAGAAATTTCAATATGAGAGGAATTGTAAGAAATGATTGTTTGACTGTAAGGTATTAGTCGAAAGTTTCAGTTTATTCAAAAACGACTTTACAACATTAGGGCTAGTTTGTTTGCAAGTATTATAATTTTGTGATTAGGGATTATAATTTCAAGAATATTAATCCTAGGATTATAATTTCTAAATTATAATTATAATCTCAAAATTATTAAGTCATTTTATAATTCCTAGACTAATAATAGTCCCAAGTCTAAATTTAAAAACAAACAAGACACTTGAGATTAAAAGTTATATCTCATGTATAATCTTTGTAAACAAACATAACCTAAATGTGACAATTATGTCGTGTAAGGTGAATTAACACGTATTATGTACCTATTTATAACACATGTACACGAACCCGTTTATGAATCGTATTCGTGTCGTGTCGAAAATTGTCCATATACAACACTACTAGAGCTAAAGTTGGTCAAGTGCTACTCCAGCTCATTTAATTTATATTGAGTAACGAGTTCACTTAAAAATTAATATATTGCATCAAATTTTAATTAAATAATGAAAAAAACTTGTATATATTCTATTGAAAAAGTATTAAATACAAATATATTGATATATATATTATACTTAGTATTTAATTTAAAGGAGTACTTGAATCAGCCAAGTAGCTCCATGAATTCAACTTACAATTTATCAAATTGGGCTCATTTATGTCGTGGAAGTAAGTCGAGTACTTTTGTCAGGAACGGGCCATTAGGGCTTGCCGGGTCAGGCTACACCCATTTTTCAGAGATAAATTTAAGCCTTCATTTTTTTTTGATACCTATGCACCAGCACCCCAAAGTTAATGTAACTAGAAAGGTACATTAAAAATTATTTTTATTTTTATTTTTATTTTAGTATGTCCAAATTTAAGAAATTAGTGTTGTTAATTAAAGAACTTTCTATATTATATCAATTTTTTTTGAGAACACATATTATTATTATTACAATTCAAAATTGAAGTATTCATTTCAATCTTAAAAGCTTAATGGGGGAATTTAGAAAAAAATTACCTTAAATATGTAGCATAACTAATTTGTTGAGGGATATGTTTGATCTTCTGCCCTTGTACATTCGTGATAATCACATTTGATCTTCTTTTTTGGTACACATAAGTTCAAGTGCTATATTATATTATAATGTCCCATTTGTCAAAATAAAAAATAAAATAAAATTCATGACTTTGTAATTGTGCCTTAATTAGTTTTGCACTAAATATATTGGTAGTCTAATGAGAAAAAGGGGTTTCAACTTTCAATTACTAAATGAGACAGATTAAGCTTGTTTATACTAAAAATTTAAATGTAATCACACTAAAAAAGAAATGAAAACTTTTTGGAAGAGGAGTGTGTGGTAAGTAAGTCCATCAGTTTTACATGTTATATATTGTACCTTATTATATATTTTTGTTACTTATTATTTATCATATTTGAGTTTGATAAAATTCGTGAATATAATTTAATTAAGTATAAAAGATATAATTAATGTCTTTTATGTAAAGAATAAGAGTAATTTATTTGATTCAAGTTGGAATCATATAATTTGTGTTTATCAAGTACTTATGTAAAACATTTAAGGTGCAAGTTATTTGTAAAAAATTAGTTTAGTTTCATAATGATTAATAAAAGATTACTAGTTGCTTTATAAACATAAGTGGTGTAATCTTATTTAATTATATGAAACAAAAGAAGTGAAGTCCAATATATTTTGGATTTGACAACTAATTCATTTAAATCTTTTAATGTGACTCTCCATTTTCTATTTAAATTATATTATTATTAATAATTTATAACTTACATCAAGTGTGTAACTTACAACATTATATTTATAATAATGTGAAATTAAAATAGAATTAATAATAGTTGATACTTATATATATGTATACATATATATCTATATGTAGATATACATACATGAGAAATGAAGAATACTTACATTATAAGAAGAACATTTGCACATAAAATTCTCTATTCTTTGATTGGAATATTTTATGAATTGCTATCATAAAATTGTTTAACTCCAAAACTTAACATATATTTTGGAGGCATATCAAGTGTAATTTTATAGCAAATTATTTATGTTGGGGTCGATAAAAACTTTAAAACACATTAAATAATTTTAATTCAATTATGACTACGGTTCAAATAACAGTACATAAACAAGGCCGTCATGTCAAAATTAGGGTAACTTTTCCTCTTTTCACCCTTTAAAGTCTCTGGCCTGTCGATCCATTAAATACTGCTAACTATTCTCTGTCTCTCTGTGTGTGAGTGTGTTATATGTTTTTGATATCTTTGCCTTTACCCACATGGCCACTTATAAACCAAAGATGCTTATTTGAAGCTCAAAAGCATAAAAAATGAGCACCCCTTTTGAATAGATAATGCCATATTTTACTTTTTAGTACTGCCTTGTGATATATAATTCTTTAATATTTTACTTTAAGCAAAATAAAATTAAGAAAAACTATGTCTTTTGTTCTATACATATTTACTTTTTAAAAACAAAATTCTCAACTCAATAATTTAATAGTGATAAAATAATCAGAATATTATTTAGAATATTTTGTCACACATCGAAACATATTGATAGAATTAAACTACTTATAAAGTCTCAATAAATTTTTGGAACAACAGCTTAAGCCTGATTCGAGCTTCGTACGTAGCCACGTAGGTAATAGGCCAAGATTACCCAACCTACAAATATAACTAGTGCTTTTTCAAATTCACAACAACAAAACTAATTTTAAAGTATTCTTAATATCTATTTAGTTAAATAAAAATTAAGAATCGATTAATTATAATTAATTTAATTAGAATATGAAAACTAATAATTACAAAATAATTTAAAAATCTGAATTTATTAAACAATAAACATAACAAGTAATTCTTCAATCTCTTCTATTTTTATAATTTAACTATGGTTTTGATTTCTATTCCTTTAATTTAATAATTTTACAATTAACGTGTGTAATCATAGACTATAAAAATTTAAGGATGTTATAACCCATCAAAACTTCTTCAAACAAATATAAATTATGAAAAACTCATATATTAACAATAATCTATCAAAACCTCATAATTAATTTAAAATCACATAAAAACTATTAAATGAAGGTATTTCAATAACTAAAACATGAAGATTAAATCAATTAAACATAAAAACATAAATAATAAAAGAGATGAAAATATTATCATGAATAATTATTTAATTTCATCTTCATCCTAGATATAAAAAATTAGCTAGTCATTAAAAATAAATAAATTAACTAAGATTAAGATAAAGAAGAAGAAGATTAAAAATAAATAAGAAAACTTCCTTTAATTAATGATTTTTCAACGAGCTCCCAATGAAGAAATAATTTAATTCTACTTCTACTACTAACTTAAACTAAACTAATATATAAAAAACATAATTGTAATTTCGCGTATGTCCACACCTAGAAGGGGGGGGGGGGGGGGGGAATAGGTGTCTAAACTAAAACGTAACTAACAATGACCAACTTTTGTTTTCCTGTTTCAAAACTAAACCAGACAGTAGGAACTAGTGATTTATAGTGTCTACTTTACAGTAAATTTTACTTTTCTTATAGTGTAGACAACATAAAGCAACTACAGATAGTGTCTGGATTAGTATACTATTCCTACCAGCAGTAAACTGTTATGTCAATGAGTTTAGATGCAATGTGAGAATTAAATGATCAAACCACAAGAAATAACAAAACGCAAACACAAGAATTTTTTACATGGTTCAACCCCTATCCTCTATCTAGTAGCTTAATCCACGTCCAATACCAACCGGTATTGGAGAGACTCTTTTAATCTTAAAAATTAATTAAATACAATAAAAAAAATTCTCTGTTCAAATAAAGCTTTCCACTACGATGGATACTTCATTCCCCTTTTGCACCTCTGCAACCTTGAAAGCTTCTTTTGAACAAAAACTATTCACTATTGAAATTAACGACCAAGTTAAACACTGCTTGAACTTAAAATTTGTTACAAAGTATTTTGAATACACTATATTGTGATATTCCAGCTACTAAAGAATTAACAATCAAGCATCGACTTGCTGGAAATTTACTCTAATAACACTCAATAGAAATATCTCTGAATATTAACTTTTGATTTCTCTTAAACTGATATATTCTTCAAGAGTCAGAGTAGCTGTTTAGCCGAGAGTGAATATATATATATATATATATATATATATATATATATATATATATACTAACGGCTAAAAAAAGAACTGTTAGAAGAATTTTAAATCAACATATATATCACATGATTCAAATAAATTGATTAAGTCTAACGAACATCAGCTACCAAGGTATAATAGCCAAGTCAAACTAAAGTTCCTTAAATAAAGGAAAGAGCCCGACTTAAATATACCAACAAAATTTAATAAATAGTCTCAACCAATGTTGGAAAGATGGAAAGAGTCGTGATATATAGGATGCAACGGATATAATATATCTGTACCACTCCAACTTTTTAAGTTTCTCTAATTATTATTCTAAATAGTAAGATGATAATTTAATAAATATTATAATTATGGGTGATATGTGTAAAATTTTCAAAGTAAGCAAGTTATCATAAAATATTCGTTTTGTCGAAAAATATTCGTTTGGTCAGAAAATATTCTTTTTATCGGGGAATATTCGTACGACGACGCAATCATTGGTGGACCTACAACAAAATAACTATCGGATATAGAAAATAACAAAAATAATTGCAAAATTTTTACCGTTAAACTGTTGAAATACATGATGATAAAAGTACAGTGTAATACGCGTTGTTGCACAGTAGCACACAAAATTGTATAATATCTCTAATTATTGATTCTTACGTAAGAAGTCACTCAATTTCATTCAATAATTGCCATAGTAGCAAATGCACAATATTTTATATTATTGACACGACACAATAACTCATTTTATCTGATATGATATTATTAGGCTAATAAACATTATTGACAATGTATAAAAAATTCTGTCAAGAAAATGGGTTAGTTAATTGCGCGTCGTTTATACAGAAGGTCACCTTTTTTCTGAGAACGATCTGGTTGTCAATATTGTAAGTTTATAATAATTATATTCATAAGAAATTAGTGAGCACCAGTCCACTGTAGCAAACACACAAATTTAGGGGAGTCACAATAATCGCCACAATATCTCATATGATTGAATCAATAATTGACATCATAACAAGGGTATAATAATAGATAGTTGCATATATAATGGAAGTCACTGGTTTTAAATAGTTATGTCAACTCATTATTTGAATAACAATAATATCTGTAATGTGACGCCCCCAAAATAGGTATACATCACCCATTCTGAGTCGCCAATAACATGGTACAGAAATAACTACAACTTTATTGTTACAACATATAAACTGTGAGTTTAAATACAGATATTTCCATCTAGACAATATCCACATACAAATAAATCCTCATCATAATTATTGATACATTATTTTACAAAAATGGTGAGGACTACTAAACAACTCTCTAAAACCATCATTCTATACCCCAGGACTCGTACTATTTACATTCTCGCCTCTCCGAGAAGAAAAATGGAACAAAAAAGAAAAGGGTGAGCTCAACTAGCCCAAGTAAAAGAATATTATGACTAAGATAATGAGAACAAATTATCGTTAGTCTTCAACAGGAAAAATCTAATAGAATACAATAGACAACAAGTTTTAAATCAATACTAGCAATGAAAAAAATATTAATTCATGTAAGAGTTACGTAGAGGATGAAATCTACTAATATCTATGAATTTAACAAATCCATCATCAATATTTTTATCCTGTAACATCAATCAATGCACCTCTTGAATCATATATTCATCCTTTGCAATCAGAGGCAAGGATATTCATCGATTGGTCATGTTCATCTAAACACTGCTCATCTTTGCACTACGGGCCAAAGATATTTATCGAAATCATTCATCTTAGCACTACTAAAGCCAAAGATATTCAATAATATCATCATTTAAGATCGAGGATGATGAAAAATATTTTAAAAGAAACGAATCCAAATTGAAACAAAATGACAAGAATTAAGGATTAAGGATTAGTACTACTTTGTTTTATCCATGTCCAAAAATACCTCAAAAATAATCATAGTGGTGTAAAATTCAAGAATGATCAAAACATGGATACAATCAAAGCTAGTATCCACAATAGATATTTTAGGCGAAAAGGACAAATTTTTATTTTTCGATGAATAGCGTCAATGATTCGTGAATAAGATCAGATATCGTGAATAGTAATCTCGACACTAAAAGTTCCAAATTTGATTAAAAAATTGAGATCAATACTTGGCATAATGATATTAGAATAAATAATATCATTAAAAAAATAATATCCCTTACCTGGGAAAGCAAAGATTTAACGGAATATCGGATATAAAGCTATAACTTGAACTTTCACATAGTATAGCAATACTCAAAGTATACTCAAAATACTCACAAGAATACGCCGACAATATAGAGAGAAAACTTGATTTCGGTGTGATTTTTAATTTAACCTAAGACCTATTTATATGAAATTGCTTAGAACACCAAAGCAGAAAATTTAATAAATTAATAATATATTCCTACGCCAACATTTGAAGAACTGAAATCAGTCATTAACATCACATGCAAGACCCACCATTAATGCCAAAAACATTTTTCTTATTTAAATTATTTTAAACTTTCAAAAATCAATTATTTCGGAGCTTCGGAACTTCAATAATTCACAATAAATAGCCCTTTTGTCAGAAAATTCAAATCTCGCGTGTTTTTATAGGAAATTCAATTCTCTACAACTTTGCAGAAGGAAGTTTTTCCAAATTCCAAACAGAAATTGACCGAAATCCACAAACGGGCGATTTTACAGACTATAATCAAATTTCAGTCAAGAAATGGGGTCCACCGACATGAAAAACATGTTTTAAATATTTTTGGTAATAAAAATACTCCTCCTCCACATATACTCATATATCCCACATTCATCGTAAAAATATCATCATTATTATATTATTAAAATATAATAATATATTTAAATGAATTATTTTATCGTAAAATTTCAATTTTCAACAATTGTCACATTAAAAATTTTCTCCATCTATATCCACATAAAATCAATATTTTCTCATCATATGAATCAATAATTAATTATTCACAAATAATATTACGAGAATCACAATATTAATGACAAGGCGGTTCCTCAGGAAGAGGGCTTTCAATAAGAATTTCTCCTCTTTGCGCGCAATTGGGTGACCAAACCTCTCCTTAGATGTAACTTTCTAGACATTGCCAATAATGTTATCTAATAATATTATTGAGATAATATGAATTATTGCTCGATAATGAAAAAATCTTGTAATGACAATTATGAAACAACAACAATATAAAATATCAACGCAAAGAATTAATAAAATATCAAAAGTAATTATCGTAACCATTATTGAGTAGTGGCTTCTTTACGTAAGAGTCAATAATTGGTGCAATCGCGTGCCATCTTGTGCAACAACGCGACATCGTGTTTTAACCCAGGGTATTCCAACAATTGTAAAAGTAATAACTACCGTTGTTTTTTTAAACAACTTATATTTGTCGTTTTCTTCCTCCAATCGCTTTTCAAGTTATGGGGCCCACATGGTCACTTGGTCAGTCATTATGAATATTCCGGACAAAGCATTTAATATTCCACGACCAAAAGAATATTCCCCGACAACAATGAATATTTTATAACCACTTGCTTATTTTATAAAATTTGCGCATTTTACCCATAACTAACCACATTAATCAAATCAACCCTTACTATTTCAAAATAATAAATAAAGGAAATTCCATTTTATTTATAAAAAAATTCGGGGTCTTACATGTAATATTAATACATTAAGTCAATAATATAGGAAACGAATAATAAAATGATAATGAAATAATCTTTTAGATAATGAATTAATCTTTTTGAATAAATAATGATAATGTAATAATCCTTTTTTGATAATGGATTAATCTTTTTGATAATGGATTTATATTTTGAATAAATATTGATAATAAATTATTCTTTTTGAATAAAATATAGATAATGGATGAAAATGAGTAGTTATTATGTTTAAAATATATATAATGGATGAATAAAATATTTATAAAATGTGGGATATTTTGGCTATAAATAGGAAGACTTAACCTAAGGAAACTCATAACTTCTTTGCTTATACTTCCTAGCTTTTTCTCTCTAAAAATTTCTTAGTGTAAGTTCTCTCAAAGTGTGCTAGGCTACTTTTGGTATTTGTGAAGATTAGTAAGAGTACGTACAAGTATTATTCAAGTTGAGCATCAAATCACTTGTTAATTGAGGTAAATGATGTTATTTTCTTCGTACTCAAAAAGGTTGTCTTTCGTATTCATTTTTTTATTAATATGTGGGTATAACCTGTTTACGCGGATTACCGCATGCTTGGTGAATAACCCTTAATATTCATTATTTATTAATCTGTGGGTATAACATGTCTACGCGGATTACCGCATGCCTGGTGAATAACCCTTCATATTCATTTTTTTATTAAGTTATGGAAATGATCTGTCTACGCGGATTATCGCATGACGGGTGAAAATCTATTTGCAGTTTGTATATTCTTTCATACTCGTATTAGATATCATTTCTTTTGTACTCGTCAAGGGATATCATTTTCTTTCATATTTCTCCATTTATGGTACAAAATTATTGTTTATTTCCATAACCTTATTATTAAATGGTGAAAATCCCTGAAAATAGTAGAATATCCTTAATAATTTGCGCTTCATCTAATATCATTTCACTGGAATATTGGTCTGAACTTTCTTATTAAATTTTAATCTATTCATCTGGGTGCTATTCATTCGGTGTACTTTGCATGACGGGGTACTATTCATTCGGGTACTATTTATTCAAGGTACTATTCATACCGGAGTACTATTCACAAAAAAATTTAGTTTCTTTTCTTTATCCAAATTATCTTTGAAATTTGAATCTTAAATATCATTTTTGAATTTTACTCCACAATTTGTAATCATGTTTACAATTTGGACATTCTTGAACTTGGGATAAATTAAATTATAAATCTTTAATATTTGTAATTGATCTCACTTGATTCATTCTTTATATCATTGTCATCATCCTCATGCTTATATTGTGGTAAAAATCATATTTGGCCCGTAGTGCAAAGATGAACTGTTGATTGGTATGAGTATGACCATGAATTTTGTATTGGTATAATCATGACCTTTAATGTTACAGATAAATGTTTGTGGTGAAAGTTCTTTTTGGCCCGTAGTGCATAGATAGATAGGTGTTTGGCATAATTATGACTATTAGTGATACAAACTGTGACGTCCCCAAAATAGGTATACAACACCCATTCTGAGTCGCCAAATACATGGTACAGAAAACAACTACAACTTTATTACAACAATTGTCGTGCAAAATACAACAACACATATCTTTGTGAGTTTGGATACAAATATATATACCAGCTGTGACTCTCATCCCAACCTTGGATAAGACGTCACAATGACACCTTACATAAATGTATAGTCAAAAAGCTGTTTTAGAAATTAGAATCTTTGGGAAGTCTTTCAAGAAACCTTCAGATATGGGAGGCATATGTGACGCCCCCAAAATAGGTCCATTCCATCCAACCCATTCTGAGTCGCCAATAACATGGTATGTAAATAACTACACCTTTATTGTTACAACATATAAACTGTGAGTTTAAATACAGATATTGCCATCTAGACAATATCCACATACAAATAAATCCTCATCATAATTATTGATACATTATTTTACAAAATGGTGAGGACTACTAAACAACTCTCTAAAACCATCATTCCATACCCCGACTCGTGACTCGCTACATTCTCGCCTCCCCGAGAAGAAAAATGGAACAAAAGGAAAAGGGTGAGCTCAACTAGCCCGAAGAAGAATATTATGACTAAGATAATACAGAACAAATTATCGTTAGTCTTCAACAGGAAAAAATCTAATAGAATACAATAGACAACAAGTTTTAAATCAATACTCATGACGGAAAATATTAATTCAGAAGAAGAGTTACGTAGAGGATGAAATCTACTAATATCTATGAATTTAACGATCCATCATCAATATTTTTATCCTGTAACATCAATCAATATATATCCGAAATCATATATTCATCCTTGCACTTTAAAGCCAAGGATATTCATCGATTGGGTCATGTTCATCTAAACACTGTTCATCTTTGCACTACGGGCCAAAGATATTCATCGAAATCATTCATCTTTGCACTACGGGCCAAAGATATTCATCGAAATCATTCATCTTTGCACTACAGGCCAAAGATATTCCATAATATCATCATTTAAGACCGAGGATGATGAAAAATATTTTTAATGAAACGAATCCGGTGAATCAAAATGACAAGGATTAAGGATTAAGGATTCAGTACTTTGTTTTATCCACGTCAAAAATACCTCAAAAATAATCATAGTGGTGTAAAATTCAAGAATGATCAAAACATGGATACAATCAAAGTTAGTATCCATAATAGATATTTTGGACAAAAAGAAGAAATTTCATTTTTGATGAATAGTGCCAGTATTCGTGAATATAGTGTCAGATATCGTGAATAGTCCGTATCACGTGAATAGTAACTCGACACCAAAAGATAGAAATTTCACAAAAACATCTTCATGCTTCAGTGAATAGTATCGTAAATAGTAAACTCATGAATAGTAACTCATGAATAGTAACCGAAGCATGAAAAAGTTTCAAATTTGATAAAAAGTTCCAACCAATATTTCAAGATAATGATATTGAAGAAATAATATCATTTGAGAAGAAAATAACATCCCTTACCTCGAAAAGACAAGACTTTTAGTTGAAACCGGATATAGGCTATGACTTGAACTTGCACCGTATAGCAATACTCAAAGTATACTCAAAATACTCACAAGAATACCGATAATATAGAGAGAAAACTTCATTTACGGTTTGATTTTCAATTCTAACCCAAGACCTATTTATAGAAATTGCTTAGAACACCAAAGCGAGAAAATTTAATATAATAATAATATATATATATAAATTCTTACGCCCACTCTTTGAATTCTGAAAATCTGAATTCAAACCACATGCTAGACCCACTAATAACAAAAAAAACGTTTTTCTTATTTAAATTATTTTAAACTTCCAAAAATCAATTATTTCGGAGCTTCGGAACTTCAATAATTCACAATAAATAGCCCTTTAGTCAGAAAGTTCAAATCTTGCGAGTTTTTATAGAAAATTCAATTCTCTACAACTTTGAAGAAGAAAGTTTTTCCAAATTCCAAACAAAAATTGACCGAAATTCACAAATGGGCGATTTTACAGGCTATAATCAAATTTCAATCAATAAATGGGGTCCACCGACATGTTTAATATGTTTTAAACATTTTTTGGTAACAAAAATACTCCTCCTCCACATATACTCATATATCCCACATTCATCGTAAAAATATCATCGTTAATATATTATTAAAATAATATATTTAAATGAATTATTTTATCGTAAAAGATAAAATATTAATTTTCAACAATTGTCACTATAAAATTTTCTCCATCTATATCCACATAAAATCAATATTTTCCTCATCATATGAATCAATAATTAATTATTCACAAATAATATTACTGAATCACAATATTGACAACCAGCGCCTCAGGAAAGAGGGGCTTTTAATAAGAATTTCTCCTTCACTGGCGCAATTGCAATTAAGTGACCAAACCTCTCCTTAGAGGCAGAACTTTCTAGACATTGCCAATAATGTTATCTAATAATATTATTCAGATAATATGAATTATTGCTTCGATAATGAAAAAATCTTGTGTAATGACAATTATTGAAACAACAACAATATAAAATATCAACGCAGCAATTATTGAATCAATAAAATAAAATCTTGAGCAATAATTATCGTAACCATTATTGAGTAGTGCTTCTTCACGTAAGAATCAATAATTGGTGCAATACCGCAGCCATCTTGTGCAACAACGCCAGACATCGTGTTTTAACCAAGGGTATTCCAGCGATGTAATTCGGTAATAACTACGCCATTATTTTTTAAACAACTTATATTTGTCGTTTTCTTCCTCTAATCGCTTTCCGTTATGGGGCCCACATATGGTCGCTGCTTGGCAAATGCATTACGAATATTCTCCAAGCGATTTAATATTCCACGACCAAACGAATATTCTCTAAACAATAATGAATATTATATAACCACTTGCTTATTTTGTAAAAATTGCGCATTTTACCCATAACTAACCACATTAATCAAATCCACCCTTACTATTTCAAAATAATAAATAAAGGAAATTCCTTTTATTTAAAAAATTTGAGGGTCTTACAACCTCCCTCCTTATGAAATTTCGTCCTCGAAATTGACGACGACACTGGTGTTTGAAAAGATGAAAATACCTCGCTTTCATTTTCGTTTCCAACTCCCAAAGTTATTTCCTCAATATAGCATGGTTTCTCCACAAAACTTTAACTTGTGGTATAACCTCCGGTACATAGGACATGTTCTTTCCTATCCAAGATCTTGGCGGTATCTCCTCGTGACGTTAAGTCTTCTGCTATCTTGTCGGTTCTAACTCAATGACGTGGTTTGGGTCGTCCACATATTTACGTAACATCGATACGTGAAAAGCGTTATGAACACGCCGTCATACTTGGCAGAAAACGAGTCTATAGGCCACGGTTCCTATTCGATCGAGAATTTCAAATGGATTAATAAATCGAAGGTTTGAGTTTTCCTCTCTCACCGATTCTCGCTTTTGAAATAACAACTTCGCACCTCCTTCTTCAAATTCATCAGCTCCGGTGTGTAGCTTGAACAACTTTAACTTTATCGATTAAAGTCGATTATACTCGTATATCATCACGTGGGTACCTAGAGTTTTCATCTCCATCTCTATTATTTGTAAATTATACTGAAATTAGTTTTTGACAATATCGTACATCAGACTTGTATACGATCTTCTACTCAACACGTCGGCTACCACGTTCGCTTTTCCAGGATGGCAAGGTCGAACATGTCTTTGAAATGAGTCTCCTCTTGAGTTCTTCAAGCTCTTCGCATTACATTCTTTTGCTCCATTCAATTTTGTATCTCTACGAGTCATTTGCGTTAATGGAATAGCGATTCGAGAATATCCTTCAACGAATCTCCGATAATAACCAACTAAGCCTGAAAGCTACACATATTTCGATTACTGAATTTAGGTTGTTCTCAATCGTGACTCACATCCCAATCTTGGATAAGACGTTACAATGACACCTATCGGTTCTTTATATCGCACGAATATGGTGTCCCCTACGGAGAGTTCGGCTTCGTGCATTCCACAAAGGAAGTCACCGGATAGAGGCTCAAGTATCAACTTCTCTGATTGGGTTTTAACTCCACGAAGTTCAATAGGAGCCATTCAATATGAGATTTTAGAAATGAGTTTTGTACTGGGTTCAAAGTCAATACAAAATTTAATATCAGGCTTTGGGAGTAAGCCAAGAAATTCTTCAGGAAATACGTCAGGAAAAATCAATAACAACAGGAATATTATTCAAATCTGACGTGTCTTTATTAAAATCCATAACATGGACTAAGAAAGTTTGACATTCGTTTTTCAATAAACAAATGGCTTTATAATTTAATATGAAAGAGTTTGACTTCAATGGTTTGGTTGCTTGAATTCGAATAACAGGTTGCTTAAGAATATGAAAACTAACAACCTTACGAAAGCAATCAATTTTGGCATGATGAGTAGTTAACCTTAAAATCACATCAAAGATCATGGTTATACCAAATCACAGTTCTTGTTCATAATCATACTAATAAATTCATCTTTGCACTACGGCCAAAGATATTCATCCTGATTCATCTTCGCACCATCGCCAAAGATATTCAACAACAGTCATCTTTGCACTCACGGCCAAAGATATTCATTAATGATTCATTTTTGCAGACCATCGGCCAAAGATATTCATCAACAATTCATCTTTGCACTACTGAGCCAACGATATTCCTCAACAGTTCATATTTGCACTACAAGCCAAATATATTCATCAACATTCATATTTGCATTATTAAAAGCCAAATATATTAATATCTCAAAGAAATATATAATCGAGACATGCAATTGTAACTTATTAAACCCTATAACTCCAAATTATGATATATATTAACACATGACACCAAATCGGATGCAATTGTAACTTATTAAACCAATTCCAATCAAAATCGAGAGAATAAATATTAACCCTAGCTAAAAAAATTAGTAATTTCAAAGATATACCTTTAATTACAAAGAGGAGAAAAGGAACGGAAAGAGAGAGTCGAGGCGAGGTCGTCGTCCGGAGTAGTAAATCACAAGAAGAATCTGATGGCGAGAGATGGTGGTTTGGGCGTGGTCGTCGGAGAAGGTGGTTGAAATCGTGAGGTGGTGGTGTGGGTGGACGTTTGAGGGACTTTTAGTGAGGCGAAAAGTGAGAGAGAATCCCAGAGAGAGAGAGAATGAGAATGAGTGACGAGGGAGGCGCTAGAAAACAATCTGTTTAGGTTTTTAAGGTTTATTCTCGAAGGAATTCCGTCGAGGTTATATCGGTCGACCATAAGTTAATGTCGACAGATTATTCAGTCGAGGATACCACATATTCTGTCGACTTTATATTCGCGTTCGCGGGAAACCTTCACGCCGAGTAGGTGTTCTTATTGCCGACTGATGTCCGTCGAGGATTACTTAACACCGACTGACTTAATGTCGACTGAATATTCAGTCGGTCTTATAATAACGTCGACTGAATACATTCCGTCGACCTTAATTCCGTCAGAATTAAAGCTTTTTCTTGTAGTGGAAGCAAAAGGGTGAGCACAACTAGCTCAGTAAAGAATATCATGACTAAAGATAATTAAATTATCAATAGCCTTCATCAGTAATAAATAAGAGATTTAGAACATATGGTAGATGATAAAACTTTTCAACCATAGTTGCAGTGAGAAGCGAAGCAATCCATTAGAAAGAGTCAAATAAACAATACGATATTATCTTCTCCATGTTAAAAGTCCACCAACAATGTTTTATCCCTGTAACATCAATCAACAGTTCCTTTTCACAATTATATGAATATCTCATAATAATAATTGTGATTCTAAATTCCTCTTCGTACCCAGGACGAATATAATTTTCATCACATGTCTTTACCTGAAACATCAAAGATCATGGTTATACCAAATCACAGTTCTTGTTCATAATCATACTAATAAATTCATCTTTGCACTACGAGCCAAAGATATTCATCCACAGTTCATCTTCGCACCACTGGCCAAAGATATTCAACAATAGGCCATCTTTGCACTACGGGCCAAAGATATTTATTAACAGTTCATCTTTGCACTACTGGCCAAAGATATTCATCAACAATTCATCTTTGCACTACAGGCCAAAGATACTCCTCAACAATTCATATTTGCACTACAAGCCAAATATATTCATCAACAGTTCATATTTGCATTACAGGCCAAATATATTAATATCTCAAAGAAATATATAATCATTTCAAAATCTATATAAACCATAATTATAACCATGTTGATCAATTCACCTTTGCACTTAAGCTAAAGATATTCAATTATAAATTCAATGGTCATGATCATACCAGTCACCATTCAACTTTTCACTACTGGCCAAAGAGAACCATAGTCATGATCATACCAATAATCTACTCATCTTTACACTCCAGTGAAAGAGAATTTCAACATCACGGTTATAAAAATATTATATATGATAATAAAATCAATATAATCAATATATAGTTTTAATCTCCAGAGTAATATTCATAAATCAACTATAATTTGGTTAGAAAAAGAAACTAATTTTGTAGTGAATAGTACCCGTGAATAGTAATTCGTGAATAGTAACTCGTGAATAGTAACTCGTGAATAGTAACTCATGAATAGTAATCGACCACAAAAAGGTAGAAATTCCACAATAAAATCTATACCAATATTTCGGTATAATGATATTGAAAGAATAACATTTCTTAAACTTATAAATAATTTATTTTAATTGTTTACACTTTACTAAATAATGCATTTAATCATCATAAAATGCCAAACTTATAAGATTTCATCATCAATAACCAAAACCCTCATCAAAAATCTGCATATACCACATATATGATTCTCAAGCCATAAAATAATATTTTCCAATTTTCTTCCTTCACATAACATATTTAACTCATTTATTCATAACTAGTCCATTTTCATAAAGAATACCAAATCAATTCCAAAAATATTTTTTTTCTGGGATTTAGCAGAATATAGTCCCATATTGAACATATATTTTTCTTAGAATTTTTAAATTCATTTGCTATTTTTCATATGGCCATTGATATTTAGACATTTATCATAAATTGTACTTTTATCCAAAAATTCCGAAATTCACAGAGTATATTGATATTATATAGATGTACTCCCAATAAAAATTTCATCAATTTTGGAGTTAACCATAAGGAGTTATAAGCGGTTACTTTTAAAATAGTCTTTTCTTATAAAATTCATAACTCTTAATCTATACATCCAAAAATCACCATTTTTGGACACAATCAATAAAACTCATCAACATATCATTTCAAAGTTTTTCAGAATTTTTGAAGGTCGGAAAACTTAACTGAAAAACATAATAACCCTTAAAATCCCTTTACTATCCCTTACTTCAAAAAAAAAGACTTCCATTTGGATATCGGATATGACCTTTGAAGGAAACTTGCAGACCGATGAATATCAACTCACCAAGTATCTAAATACTCACAAAATACACTCAATAATCTAGAGAGAGAAAGAGAGAAAACTTGTTTCTGGTGTGATTTTCAATTCTAACTTAGCCTCTATTTATAGAAAATTTTTAGCAGACTTGACCTGCAACCTGATGGCTTTACCTGCTACTATTCCCACCCACCACATTTAAAATAAAATTCAACACATTTCTTCACCAACCACAAGTGGGGCCCACTCAATTATAGAATTTTCCACCAAAGTGCTAAATTCGGATACTTCAACGATTTCTGAACCATTCACCTCTTAAAATTCATAACAAATCATACGTTCATTTTTAACGGTTCAAAATTTGTGGACATATACTAAACTTATATATGTATAAAATATCCAAAAATTACAACGATCAGCGGTCGGATTAAAATTATAACTCACGCAATATATCTAAAAACACTTGGTTTAATTTTTAATACCTTCATTCAAACAAAAAAATTGATAAAATACCTCAACATTAATTCCTTCATTTATAACCACATAAATAAATTCATCATTTATATCCACATCAAATAAATATTTCCTTATCATATAAATCAATAATTAATTATTCATAAATAATGTTACAGAATCACAATAATGACAACCAGGCAGTTCTCAGGAAAGAGGGGGCTTTCCGATAAGTATTTCTCCTTACTGGCGCGCAATTAGGTGACCAACCCTCTCTTTGACAGAACTTTCTAGACATTGCGAATAATGCTATTTAATAATATTATTCGAATAATATGAATTATTGATCGATAATGGGAAATATCAAAATGACAATTATTGAACAACAATAATATAAAATTTCATTTCAACGTAGCAATTATTGAATCAATAAAATAAAATATTGAGCAAGAATTATCGTAATAATTATTGAGTAGTCCTTCTTACGTAAGAATCAATAATTCAAAAAATGCATGTAATACCGTAGTGTCTTCTTGTGCAACAACGCGCATTACTTTTTATTTTACCAAGGGTATTCCAACAAAGTGTTAATTGTAACGATTACGTTATTTATAAAAACTTAATTTTATCGTTTTCTTCATCCAATGCCAGTTATTTTGTTATGGGGCCCATAAATGTCATGGGCTGCCGCATTTAATATTCCCGACAAAAGAATATTCCACGACCAAACGAATATTTCAAACAACAATGAATATTTTATAACCACTTGTGTATTTTGAAAAAAAATTTCATATATCACCTTAACTTTAACTTTTATCAATTTAACCATTTTCTTGAATAGTAATTATAAGAAAATTGAATACTTTTATTTCATAAAAATTGAGGTCTTACAATCTCTTCCTTATGAAATTTCGTTCTCAAATTTACGTGCACTGTATTTCAAAAGTTGAGAATACCTTGCTTCCATTTCAGATTCTATCTCCCCGGTCATCATGATTTCTTCATTGCTTATCTCTCGTGATAACTTCATTTGGGTTCTTCATTTGTTGGGAAGTCATAACAACCGCCATCCCTCGAACTACTCGGCTTTGACTTGTCTGGGGCAGCATTTGGCGTCATCACTACCGTTGGAATATACTTTTCTATAGGGCATATTCCTCCCTCAACTGCCTCGTCGTACTCCTAATTCATGATTTGAATCATCAATCTTCGATCCATATCAAATTCAGGTTGACCGCTCTGTACAGGGTAATTCAAAACTCGATGTTGGGTTCTCCCAATTGCTTTCCAAAAAGAGAAATTCATGTCATCTATTTTAGCCTTCTTAGATCGGACATCTCTTTCCACAATATCCACGTGTCGTGTGGCTTTTACCCATGCATCACTCATTCTTACTCGTTTAGTTTTTTCTTCTTTCAGCTCAGATTCTATCTTTATCATCTTATACTATGCCAAAGAATGCTTCTGTTCAAGCATCACATATCGGGTAACACAAGCTTGAATTGTTGCATCCTTTTATTCCACGACCGCCTGTCGTTCTTCAGCCTGCTCTTCTAACTCATGAATACGATTTTAAAATTCTACATTTTTATCATATAATACCTTTAATAAACTCTCCTCAGGTACCTCTTCTTCCTCTTCTTCCTCACTCTCAGCTGTTACCTCTGTGACTATCTCGGGTGCAACTATCAATTCTTCACTCACCACATTGATATCTCTAATTCCTTCTTCGTCTGACATCACATTATCATGGTTAGTGATTAGAGGTATCCCCACGGTCTCATTCACTCCATTGTTAACATTCTCGTGACCATTCTCAAATCACGCCATAAAACAAGGTTAATTAAACAAAATAACATATCACATAATATCCCGATATTATGACCGACCAACAAATAAGCTTAGGTAGGACACCACTAGAATGATTTACTCATCTCTCCCTCCTAGTTATATTCCCGATCTCCGCCGAGATCATATCCCTAAGCTCGATACCAAATGTGACGCCCCCAAAATAGGTATACAACACCCATTCGAAGTCGTCAAATACATGGTCTGTAAAACAACTACAACTTTATTACAATAATTGTCGTGCAAAATACAACAACACATATCTTTGTGAGTTTGGATACAAATATATATACCAATCGTGACTCTCATCCCAATCTTGGATAAGACGTCACAATGACACCTTACATAAATGTATAGTCAAAAAGCATTTTAGAAATTAGAATCTTTGGGAAGTCTTTCAAGAAACCTTCGTGCATGGGAGGCCATGCTTACAGGTTATGATAGATATCATATGGCCACGTAATTATCCTTGGTTGACCCAATAGACTCTAAAGAAAAAGCGAGAAGATTACTATCATATTCTTCCCAATGGTGAGTCTTCTCGACTTATCAACACTATAACAAAAGGATTATTTCCGACGGAATATTCCATCGGTAATAAGCATATTCCGTCGAGGTTTATATTATTTCATCGAATATTCTATTGGAAATTCTATCATATATAAGAAGGTCGTAAATTAAGTCCGTCGATCTTTTTCGATTTGGGATACTTAACCTCGACGGATTTATCATCGAATCAATATTCAACGAGGGTACTATATGTCCAATCGAAAATATTCTACGATAAGATTCTGGCCTTGATGATAATCATGACACACGTGGCGTAATGCCAAAAATTGGGAAGTTCTTATTTTCGATGGAATTCATCGATAATAGTACTATTCCACGAGAATAATGATTATTTTTTTAATATTTATTTTTTTTGCAATATCTGTGGATTTAACCCACATCTCAGACTGCACAGTATTCCAACAAACACATACCCATACACAAGCTAACAATATAACCTCCAACAAACACATACACATACACAAGCTAACAATATAACCAATAACACTTAATTACAATTACCAAGACCGACAATATGTAAAAAACCAACTAAATGATAAGTAAAAAGGTCAAAAACATCCCATTAATCTAAACTAATGTATATCAAACATCTAATTAAGCTAAATTAAACTAAATGCCAAGGTTTAAACTACATTAATACATCAAAATAATGTAAACTACAAATTAAACGTAATGTAAACTAAGTAAAACTAGTAGAGTCCCCAGATGAGTGAGGATCATCAAAGCAAGGCCGACGCCGCTTCGAGTATGAAAATCGCCACCATCATCATCCCGCCGTCAAACCGGCCATCACCCTGTTGATATAATATAATGCAACTCATTAGTCCATATATATGATTCATTAAAGATAACTAAATGAAAATTAAATTACATGCGTAATATATATTTGAATTTAAAACGAATAAGATACTCGAAAATGAGGGTCGACTCAACATCGCCCAAACGCTGCCCCTCGACTAAGGTAACCACCATCCGAATAATCTCGTCACAGATCGCGCCCATCGCTTCCGAGAGGGATACCAGATTTCTGGCAGTGGGTGGCACTACTGCAACGCCCGCGTAAGTCGATGGAGGCGAGAACTATGGGAAGGTCCTCGACGATGGAACAATGGATCGGCCTCAAACCTCTCCGACATCGCATCCATAACACGCTGGAACAAAGCATCGCTAAGCCAGTCACCAGATGTGATGGTCCCATGGGGCTCTTGGACGCAGACAACAAGCCAGAGCCTACAAAAATAAATATAACATGAATAATATAAATTTTCTTTATTCATAAACAAGAAATAAACTAAAAATATTATACCTCCCGGCAGCAGTATAGCCGGTATCCCTCAGAATCCCAAAGACTCGACATCGCCCGCTAGTACTAGTGGGAGTATCCCGAGACGCGACCCAAAGAGAGCCTCCCTCATCCCGAGATAAACTAATCTCAAGTGAGGGACGGTGGAATCTAACGTCTCAAAGATCGCTTCTAAAAATTTCAAGAACTCCGCTTATATACGGTCATGGATCTTCTCAAACCGCTCCTCGTAATTTGATATATACGTATATGTGAGTTATCTTGGTATCATCATATAAATTACGTAATATTATCATAAATAATATTTATTATAGTAAATGTATTACCCCAGATACTAAGGTGTCATTGGAGACATCGTCAACCCTCAAGTAGAGCCCTTCTACGTATGACTTCTATCCCGTAACTCCATCATAGTAGAGAGGTCGGCCCACCAAGCTACGCATGGCCTAAATCATATACATTAAATAATATCAACTTAAATTACGTAATGTTGTAGCTTTAATATTAAACTAAACTAAAGATAAATACATACCGCTTTAACCTCCTCAAACGATCGCGAGCCGTAAGTATGTACAACTCGCAATTTTGCCTCGATTCTTCTTCATCCGCTTCCGATTTGGTCTTGAACGCAAGATCATCCCAAGACGCACACATCGCAAAGCCCATGCCGATCTCGAGCATCGCTTTACCGGTCGATGATCTCGCAAAGTAGTCCCGGTGATTCTTCTATCGCCCGGATCGCCCTCCGTCAGATCTCGCATAAACAAACACCGCAAGATAATTCTTCGAGATGTGGGCAATGATAATCTGCTGGCCACCATCCGCCTCAATGATGCCGGCCTCAGATCTATAGTATTCTATCAAATGTATATAACATACATCTTATTAATTATTTGAACAATATGTAAATAACATGAACCTTGATTTAATATATGTAATTCGACTTACGTGAAACTCCCGCAACATCGCCACCATGAAGTTTAAGATCGTAGCGCGAGTATCAAGCTAAATCGCACGCAGCCCAAAGAGGGAGACGCGCAGCAGATGATGGTGGTATGGTCGCTTTAATGATGTGATCCATAATACTAGAATACAAAATTTATTAAGAACATTTTAATTGATATCATCGCGATTGAACATATATAAGTGATAGTTGAAACTCACACGCACGAGCCGACATCAATCGAACGACGTCAGCATCACCACGGACGCACTTAATCGATCGAGGTTAGCCTCGCCGACGCCGACGCTCAGCATCGTATGTTTAATATAGTTATGACATTGTCAATGAATGTATAATATAGTTATGAAAACACGTTATTAATGCGCTTAATTAGAAATCAACTCACTAAAGATCTCAAGACGACCCGCCTCGGGAGCCGTCGCTCGATCCGAGCCGCCGCCACCATTTACCACCTCCACCGCTATGTCGAGGCATAGTTGCATTTCATCAAATAATAATATATATAGATACGATGACATTAATTAAATTTTATTGCAATTATTATATCTAATTTCTTTGTATAATATTTACAAAACACCAATTAGTGAAGTAAGACGTCGTCAAACCCGCGTAATCAAAATTATTTTCATTTCCATCTTTCGATTCTCGCTACTTCTCTCTCAGATCAATTTCTTCCTCAAGATCATCTTCTACCACCACATACGGACCGACAACCACATCTTCCTCCACTTTGTCAACATCGAGTACGTTAACGACATCATCAACCACCACGTCATCATCATCTAGCACAACGTGGTCGGGATTGCTAACTTGTTCTTGCAACGGGTCATCCGTATCATCAAATGACCGAAGTCTTCGTCAGGACAATCAGATACTGTGGGGTTCTATAATTTATTTACATTAGGGGCGTAGTACACTTGAGTTGCTTGGTTGGCTAACACAAATACGCCATCGATCAGAATTGATTTTATATCTATCGTGTGACGATTCTATTACGATCAACTTTAACACCCTTTCAAAGATCAAACCAAATGACACTTAAATGTAACGACCTTTTTAGCACCGGATAATTGAGCACAACCACTTCCTTTAATCTTCCATAGTAATTGGACTCGTAATCTCCATAAAACTTCCCAACACGACAACGCCCAGAGTCGATCGATGTCAATTCATTCAAGTCATCAACCTCAATCTATACCCATTCACGATACAACCTCGAAATGAACTAACGAGTTTGTACAGCCTAAAATGACATCTCTAAAACGCTCATAATCGTTTTCTTCTTCAACCCTTCTCTTAAACCAATCGATGGAAATTGTCATTAGTGAATGCTTCCATCTGTGATGTAGTCAACCCCGTTAGAAGCTCGCGATTCCAATTCGAATGCTACCGCGCATACAATAATATGGCAATTGTTTAATTATTTGATTAAGGTAAGAAAATTCATTTTCAACTTGAAATAATACATACTTGATGTACGACATTTATACTTCGTGCATATTCGTAAGCATATATGTAGATACAATCTTTAAATCTTTTATTGTTAGGTAAGTCGTCGTCTCACGTCCAAATGGTTTGGCCGGATAAGTTGAATACAACCAACTCATCAAAGACGCGTTTGGGGATCGACGACGACCTCATTCCGACTTAGACGATTGTGCTTCGTTGAGACTACATCACAAAGTATATGAAAGCGTAAGTCGACAAGCTCTTCCTCCGTATAACGCTCAAATTTATGTAACCTCTACACGAGCTTTGTTTTTAACTTTTGTTTTAATCGACGATATACCGAAATAAGACAATATATCGGCTAAAACAATATTCAGTGATGATTATAACACAATGTAGGTGATATTACCTCTCAAAAGGATACATCCATCGATATTGCACCGGCCCTCCAAGCTTAAGTTCATATACGGCGAGATGAATAGCAAATGCTCCATCGAGTCAAAGAACCCGGAGGTAAGATCATTTCGAGCTTACACATTGTCAACACTATATTTTTCTCCATCCGCTCCACATCACTGCATCTTATAAACAAGAGAGCAAATATCCCTAAAAAAAATTTGAAAGTGCAGTAAATGCATCATTAATATTCCTGTAATACTTCACTTAAAGGCAATTGAATCAACTTCTCGCATGAATACATGATACCATGACTCTTGAATCCGAGTAATTTTAATCGCTTCAACCTTAGTACATCGAGAGATGTTAGAAGCATAACCATCTGGTAGCTTCAATGCACTAAGCCACTTGCAAATGTTTTCAACCTGTTGCTTGGTAAGACAAAATGGAGCTTTTGGTTTTGAGTTGTTAGGACGGAGCCACAATTCCCGCCTGATGTTCATTTCCTCCAAGTCTTTACGTGATTTGTCATTGTCTTTTGTTTTACCACTCAGATTCAAGACGGTGTAAAACAAGTTCTCGAAACACATTTTTCTCCGTGATGCATGACATCTATGCAATGACGAAGTGCTAGTGTGCCCCAAAGATGGCAACTCAAACCAAATGGGCGAAAGTGTGTCCAATTATGAGCTTTACTGCACTTCTATTGTTCTTAACTTACCATGCTCCTTCTCAAAGTGGAAATGTCAAATCATTTAGCCATCCCAATACATCATCGCCGCCGACAAGCCACCAACAACCCCCTTCTTTTTCGCTTTTTCTATTGAACTCGGTAGACATCTTTCTATAACTGTGCTCAACAGCAAGTTAATCTTCTTTGTTAGCCCAAAGAAACTAGTTTTTCGCCCATAACGCAGTTGTGTGCCCTGCACATCCCCCATACAGACTGGACATGACAATTTACCATGGGTCGACCAACCACTGACCATCCCAAGTGCCGGAAAGTCAGTGATAGTCCACAACAAGGCTGCCTTCATCAAAAATTCTGTCCGACAGATTTATCAAAAGTCTGAACCCCTGTTTCCCACAACATCTTAAGTTCATCGACTAACGGTCTAAGGTACACGTTGATGTCTTTTGTAGGACTCTTATCCCCCGGTATTAGTAAAGTCAAGAAAAGATACGGATCCCTCATGCACATCGACGGTGGAAGATTGTAAGTTACCATAATCACCGCCAAAACAGAATATGGTCGACTAAAATTATTAAACTGGACAAAATCCATCTCCAGAGCTATGCCAAGCCCCGACATTCCTAACATCGTCGGAAAATTGTGGAAAATTAGCATCAAAATTCTTCCACTCATCTCCATCTCATTGGGTGAGAAAGTCGACCAGTGACGACGCCCTTGTTCTATGCCAACGATATCGGGTGCAGATGCTGAAGACATGAATAGACGCCGCAACCCTGGCAAGCAAGAGAGAAAGTACCATAATATCTTCTTCAAACATGTTTCTCCTTCCCCACGCTTTTGTGATTTTGTACCGAGGCAAATTGCATATATCACATCGCACCTTATCTTTGTCCTCCCATAAGTATAACATACATCCCGCCACAAGCATCGATCTTCTCATACCCAAGATTCAACCCTTAACCATCTTCTTAACTTCATAAGAACTCATGGGCAAGGTACTATCCTTAGGTAAGAACTCCCTGAAAATAGCAAGCAAATCATTGAATCCTCTCTCACTGCAGTCATGCTCATTCTTGTAGTGTAAAAGCTTCGTCACTGCAGAAAGCCTGGTGTGCTTGTCGTGTTCAGGATATAATGGGGTCCCTGATTCAGATAACATCTTGTAGAAGGCAAAGCTCAATAATCATTTGGTTTTTTTGATGATCAAGACTCGCCGACGCAGCTCATTTTTTACCCCCAACCAATATTCGTAGGGCCTACACGATCTACCAACATCTCCACGACATCATAGTTATCCGACCGGGTCTACAAGATGATCCTCGACAGCTTCTAAACTCAACCGATTCCCCGTGATGAATCCATACCGAATACCCATCCACAAACCCACGTGAATACAAGTCAAATTTCACTTCATCCAGCCTTCCATATCATGTTCTTACACTTGAGACACGGCATCTCATCTTTCCGCTCAGATCATCAAGATGTTCTATTGCTTTGTTCATAAAATTAGACACCCCGTTACCAGAAGACGCATCAACTAATCCCCTCCCATCAATCTTTATCCTACTAAGACATCCAACTCCGATCAAGATCCATCTTTAATCAAGAAAATACCCAATTAGATCAAGAATAATCATGAATGTGGTCCAAGCATGAAATTTAGTTTACCTAGTTTATATCTCCACTCCATGTGGGTTAGGCTTTATCCTGTTCCTCGGACGCGCCTCCTCACTAGTGCCAATCTTAAGACGTTCCTACTATTTTCAAAATTTTCAAGAAGACTTTCTCCATGGTCTCCAAGCATACCTAAATAGACCAAGAAAACTTAGTCTAAGTATGCACTGGAGAACATGTAGAGACACCAAATTTGAAAGTTCCTCAAAACTTATAAAACGCACATGTGCATCAAGCACCGACCCAAGTGAGAGACATAACATCCAAAGAATAAATCCCAAATCGGGATTATTCACATTCACTCCTAATGAGTGAATGTCTAACCAAGTTTCTAAGTTGCAAAGTATCGTGTTTTATCGTTAAGTTGTATTCAAGATTAAATGGAGAGTATTATTGAGTTTATTGAAAATTGTGGCAAACTAAGCAAATGCTACTTAGTTTATTTTTTACAATGATAAACTAAGTAAGTGGTACTTAGTTTTTGTATTATTTTATTTTATTTTATTTTATATGTTTTACTTTAATTTAATTTAATGTAAAATTAATTTATTTATTTAGATTTATTTTATTTTATTTTATTTTGTATAATATTATATTAAATAATAAAGTAAATTTATTTTATCAGTATTAAATTAAATTAAATTAATTTTATTTTTAATTTATTTTTAATTATATTATATTAAATAATAAAGTAAATTTATTTTATTTTATTAAATTTATTTTATGTTATTAAACTTATTTTATTTTAAAGTTTATTATATTATATTATATTATATAATTTATTAAAGTTATTTAAATCTCCTAGTATTTTTTTGTATAATTTTATTAATTTATTTAAGTTTTCTAATATTACTACTTAGTTTTAGTTGCAAACTAAGTCCTAATTGTCTTTTATATAGTTAATTAAATATTTATTTATTATCATCTATAACTTCCACAGAATTCAGTCAGAAATTTCATTGGAATTAATATTCAAAACCAAAATAAGAACAGTCTTCAATTGATTCACAAATTAAAATTCACAATGCTGAAAAAGGAAGAAATTAGAACACTGTAAATTATAAGTTTATCACACTGCATTTCACTTCATATGGTAACAAAAGGCATAAAAATTGAACTAAATTCAGATACATCAAATTCACTAGCCAAACAAAACCAAATCAGATACAAATTAGACTATCGACCCCAAATTAGAACCAAATCGATGCAATTGCATGTATCACTCAATGACAAAAAAATTATACTACCAAACTTACAAAATCGAGATACATGCAATTGTAACTTATTAAACCCTATAACTCCAAATTATGATATATATTAACACATGACACCAAATCGAGATGCAATTGTAACTTATTAAACCAATTCCAATCAAAATCAGTAGAATAAATATTAACCCTAGCTAAAAAATTAGTAATTTCAAAGATATACCTTTAATTACAAGAGGAGAAAAGGAATAGGAAAGAGAGAGTCGAGGCGAGGTCGCTTGAGTAGTCGTCATGATAAGAATCGGTGGGAGGAGATGGTGGTTGAGGCGTGGTCGTCTGGAGGCGGTGGTTGAAATCCCATGAGGTGGTGGTGTGGGTGGACCTGGTTTGAAGGACTTTTAGTGAGAGAGAGCGAGTGAGAGAGCCGAATCGAGAGAGAGAATGAGAGAGTGAGTGACGAGGAGGTAATGGAGAAAACAATCTAATTAGGTTTTTAAGGTTTATTCTCGAAGGAATTCCATCGAGGTTATATCGATCGAATTATAAGTTAATGTCGATGATTATTCAATCGAGGATACCACATATTCTCGTCGATTTTATATTCAAGGTCATGGAAACCTTCGCACACCAAAGTAGGAGTTCTTATGCCGATCGATGTCCGCCGAGGATTACTTAACACCGATCGACTTAATGTCAATCAATATTCAGATCGGTTTTATAATAACGTCGATCGAATACATTCCGTCGACCTTAATTCCGCCAAAATTAAAGCTTTTCTCAGTAGTGGAAGCAAAAGGGTGAGCACAATTAGCTCGATAAAGAATATCATGACTAAAGATAATTAAATTATCAATAGCCTTCATCGGTAATAAATAAGAGATTTAGAACATATGGTAGATGATAAAACTTTTCAACCATAGTTGCAGTTAGTAAGCAAGCAATCCATTAGAAGAGTCGAATAGGCAATACGTCTATTATCTTCTCCATGTTAAAAGTCCACCAACAATGTTTTATCCTGTAACATCAATCAACAGCCTTTTCACAATTATATGAATATCTCATAATAATAATTGTGATTCTAAATTCCTCTTCGCACCTGTGATGAATATAATTTTCATCACATGTCTTTACGAAACATCAAAGATCATGGTTATACCAAATCACAGTTCTTGTTCATAATCATACTAATAAATTCATCTTTTGCACCACGAGCCAAAGATATTCATCCTGATTCATCTTCGCACTAATCGCCAAAGATATTCAACAACGAGCCATCTTTGCACTACGGCCAAAGATATTTATTAATGATTCATCTTTGCCTTTCGGCCAAAGATATTCATCAACAATTCATCTTTGCACCACAGCCAAAGATCTTTCCTCAACAATTCATATTTGCACTACAAGCCAAATATATTCATCAACATTCATATTTGCATTACTGGGCCAAATATATTAATATCTCAAAGAAATATATAATCATTTCAAAATCTATATAAACCATAATTATAACCATGTTGATCAATTCACCTTTGCACTTAAGCTAAAGATATTCAATTATAAATTCAATGGTCATGATCATACCAGTCACCATTCAACTTTTCACTACTGGCCAAAGAGAACCCTAGTCATGATCATACCAATAATCTACTCATCTTTACATTCCAGTGAAAGAGAATTTCAACATCACGGTTATAAAAATATTATATATGATAATAAAATCAATATAATCAATATATAGTTTTAATCTCCAGAGTAATATTCATAAATCAACTATAATTTGGTTAGAAAAAGAAACTAATTTTGTAGTGAATAGTACCCGTGAATAGTAACTCATGAATAGTAACTCGTGAATAGTAACGCATGAATAGTAACTCATGAATAGTAACCCTGACACAAAAAGGTAGAAATTCCACAATAAAATTCATACCAATATTTCGGTATAATGATATTGAAAGAATAACATTTTTTAAACTTATAAACAATTTATTTTAATTGTTTACACTTTACTAAATAATGCATTTAATCATCATAAAATACCAAACTTATAAGATTTCATCACTAATAACCAAAACCCTCATCAAAAATCTGTATATACCACATATATGATTCTCAAGCCATAAAATCATATTTTCTAATTTTCTTCCTTCACATAACATATTTAACTCATTTATTCATAACTAGTCCATTTTCATGAAAAATACCAAATCAGTTCCAAAATTATTTCTTTTCTGGGATTTAGCAGAATATAGTTCCATATTGAACATATATTTTTCTTAGAATTTTTAAAATTCATTTACTATTTTTCATATGGCCAAAATCGCCGAATATTTAGACATTTATCATAAATTGTACTTTTATCCAAAAATTCCAAAATTCATAAAGTACATTGATATTATATAGATGTACTCCCAATAAAAATTTCATCAATTTTGGAGTTAACCATAAGGAGTTATAAGCGGTTACTTTTAAAATAGTCTTTTTCTCATAAAATTTATAACTCTTAATCTATACATCCAAAAATCACCATTTGGACACAATCAATAAAACTCATCAACATATCATTTCAAATTTTTCCAGAATTTTCTGAAGGTCAGAAGAAGTACGAACTGAAAAACATAATAACCCTTAAAATCCCTTTACTATCCCTTACCTCAAAAGAAAGAAGACTTCGATTGGATATCTGGATATGATTTGAAGGAAACTTGCAGATGAATATCAACTCACCAAGTATCTAAATACTCACAAAATACACTCAATAATCTAAAGAGAGAAAGAGAGAAAATTTGTTTCTGGTGTGATTTTCAATTCTAACTTAGCCCTTTATTTATAGGAAAATTTTAGCAGACTTGACTGCAACCGATGGCTTTACTCGCATTATTCCCACCCACCATATTTGAAATAAAATTCAGCACAGATTCTTCACCAACCACAAGTGGGGCCCACTCAATTCTAGAATTTTCCACCAAAATGCTAAATTCGGATACTTCAACAATTTCTGAACCATTCACCTCTTAAAATTCATAACAAATCATACGTTCATTTTTAACGGTTCAAAATTTGTGGATATATACTAAACTTATATATGTATAACATATCCAAAAATTACAACGATCCAACGGTCGGATTAAAAATTATAACTCACGCAATATATCTCAAAAATACTGATTTAATTTTTAATACCTTCATTCCGACAAAAATACTGATAAAATACCTCAACATTAATTCCTTCATTTATAACTACATAAATAAATCCATCATTTATATCCACATCAAATAAATATTTTCTTATCATATAAATCAATAATTAATTATTCACAAATAATATTACAGAATCACAATAATGACAACCAGCAGTCCTCGAGGAAAGAGGGGCTTTTCGATAAGAATTTCTCTCATCGTCGCAAGCAATTAGGTGACCAAACCTCTCCTTGATGAGAACTTTCTAGACTTTGCCAATAATGCTATCTAATAATATTATTGAATAATATGAATTATTGATCGATAATGGAAATACTACGCAAGTGACAATTATTGAACAACAATAATATAAAATTTCAACGTAGCAATTATTGAATCAATAAAATAAAATATTGAGCGAAGAATTACCGTAACAATTATTGAGTAGTGCCTTCTACGTAAGAATCAATAATTCAAAAAAATCTTGTGTAATATCGTGCTTCATTAATGCAACAACGCGTATAATTTATTTTACCAAGGGTATTCCAACAATGTTAAGCATAACGATTACGCCGTTATTTATAAAACTTAATTTTGTCGCGTTTTCTTCATAAAGCAGTTATTACATTATGGGTCCCACAAATGGTTTAAATGGCCATATACGAATATTCCCAACGCGGAAAGAATATTCCACAACCAAACGAATATTCCCCGACAACAATGAATATTTTATAACCACTTGTGTATTTTGAAAAAAATTTCATATTTCACCCTTAACTTTAACTTTTATCAATTTAACCATTTACTTAATAATAATTATAAGAAAAATTGAATACTTTTATTTCATAAAAATTCGGGGTCTTACACAAACGATTATCTTTAGCCTGTAGTGCATAGATAATTCGTTGATTGAAAATAATTATTGATTGGTGTTACATGCATTAAATATTGATGATGGACTTTTAAATCAGAGAAGATAGTAAACATCATGCTCTACATGACTCTTCTAATGGATTGCTATTTCCGCTGCAGTTGATGATCTAAAACTTGTTGTCTATTGTATTCTATCAAAATTTTCCCTGTTAAGGACTAATGATAATTTATTTTTCATTATCTTAGTTATAATATTCTTTACACTACAAGAAAAAGCTTTTATCGATGATCACTATCAAACGACCACATCTGTCATGAGATAACCATCAACAATCGATGTCTTTGTCATTGAAAGCGTCGTCAAAATCTAAAATCGGTTTGAGATGCACATCATGATGATCGATATATCTCATGATCGCTATGAAAGCAACCGGAATGACAAATCCGGTCGCTAAGCTGAGTCAGCATGGTCCAGGGCTAAAGCTGACGTGTTCCACGGGACAACGACCGGTATCAACGACCGGATGCGGTCGGTGTTGCCCATAAATAGTTATCCGTCGCTATTACCTACAGAATCTTGCTGTTTTACAGAAATCCCAAAAACCTATACATGTTTTGTACCTGTTTTATCCCAACACACATACCCAACAACAACATACACAATAATATAAACATCCATCGTCCACCAACACATACACCAAACTAGTATATAAACCATTCAAAACCAATATGATTTTGAATAAATATAATAACATTTCAAAACTTGTTTAAGTAACATACAAACATCCTAAGAATGAATATACAAGTACAAACTTATACTATAACTATAAAACTAATCTAAAGCAGGTACGTCAAGCATCACCGCCTCCTTGATCACCCTGTAATTAACAAAATAATAAAACAAGTTACAAATATATACTAATTATGTTAATATTGGTATATTACGACAATATACAACAAATTAATTTTATACCTCGTCGCCATCCCCGTGTTGTGATGCCGCTGCCGTCATCGCATCGCTGCTTGATTAACTCCTCAAAGACTCAGAGCCCAGGATGTCCGCCTAAAGATCTTCTTGAAGATCCCGATCTTGACGATATATAGCTCTCACACACAATCGTAGTATAAACAACTGGATGGCTCGATGATCGTGTAGACCGGTAGAAGAAGCAAACTGAGCCATGAAGGATGGGCGTCGTCATTGTCCTTGACCTTTAATGTAGTTCTTCTTCACAACAGACGCCTTCTCCCAGAACTCTTGATCGATAGACGGACGTGGAGTGCTTTCAGGATAACGCTCATTCAATAAACGCTTATAAGTGTCCTGTTATCATGTTAACAATTAAATAGTTAAAAATAAATTAATTCTGTAAGCATTAATTAAAGATCAAGTTGTTAAAATTTATTACCGCTATCTGGATAGCCTCAGGCAGACCATCACGGGTGGCCACGTATACATCCGACCAATGGGCAGCGGTGACGACCTTGAGACCGAGACTCTATACAAAAATAACACAATATTACTAAGTAAAAATGGGATATATTTTCTACAATTCATGATTGAAAATATATTAAAAACTTGTAAATACGCACTCGGCGGTGATATCTTTGAATCGTGGAAATCGCCGCCGCCTTGTATGTTCCTTTTAGCCTTTATGCCATCGGATACACCCAGGCTCTCATTGGTGGTGGCGGTCTTTTCGTCTTTTTCACCCATTTCTCACTCTCCATTGGGCACACATCTCACCCATATATGGGTGCACCACCTGGGTGCTTCATGCATATAATCTCTCCCCGGCACGGATGGTCGATCCGGCATTGTGAATGGCTTTTTGTCGTTCTTTATTCAAGTTGTCCTTAGTGCGGACCGCACACTTCGCTTGAATAATGTCTCGAATCACCAAGCATGCGCGTCCTCCCATCTATACCTTTTCTCGCAAATAAAACAACAATGAATCTTAAATGCTTATATAAAATTGATATATCGCGGACGACGTCTATTATTCGGAGGAGGTTTAATCAATAAAAATCCCATGATCCGGACAGGTGCCTTGGGCACATAATTAGGCCCTTTACTAGAGGTGGACAAAAACTCGAGTTGACCGCCGAGCATGACTTTGAGAGGGGCCGTGTCAGTGCGGATCTATCTCACAAAAGACCGCTCATCTCAGAGGCCATGCGCAGGTATGTGCAGACCGATTCTCTCTTTATTTTTAATGTCCCGTGTGGCTGGGGGTGGGGCTTTGGGCCAGCGATTAAAGACTTAAAGCAGCCTTAAGCTCTTTTTCACTTAGCTTTTTTTTTTTTTTGGTCCAAATGTCCAATCAAATCATCATCCATCATTCCATCAAATCATTCAAATCTCATCCAAATTTCAATTTTCAAGCCTCAAGTCTGGACAATATTTATATACTTCACTTTTTATCATTTCATGCTAAGATTACTAATATGTTACATTGTTACTTAATAAACAAACTAACTATTAATATTAAATTTGAATTAACTAACTTAGTAACTTATGAATATTAAATAAACTAAAGAAGTACATTAATATTATAATTTAAGCAACTAATTTATTAATATTAAATAAATTATTAATATATTAATTAAATATAATTACTATTTACAATAAATCAATAATGAATAATTAAATTTTAAACTTGATTGATTTATTAATTAAAAATAATGTATTACAAACTTACAACTAACAAATTACACAATGAATGAATAAGTAATAATTTATCAATCACTAATTTGATGAATAATTATAAGTTTGTAACTTTAAAGTATAACTTAAACAATAATAAAAAATGAATCTACATAAATATTTGTCTTCAAAATTTTTAAAATGTCTTCAAATCTTCAAAAATTATTTGTTTTCAATCTTCATGGATGTACATTTTCAATAGCCTCGTCATGATTTTCGAGATCTTCCAAGCTATCTTGATCGCCTCATTACGCCTTGTATTCTTTTTTGTGGCAAGATAATCTCTATAAAGAAATACATATCTCCAACTAATCGACTAAGTCTACTTTTTTCATCAAGACTCGCCAGATAAAGAAAAACAAGATTCAAGTTACCAGATTAGCTTGATAGTTAGTAAATCACGCCATGCCATGCCAAAGTAGATATCGGTTTGCTATGATTTTTCCAAAATGCAAGTATATCAAAATTTTCAAATTTTGATCGGTCATAAAACTTCTAAAATCAAGATTACAATATAAACCAAGTTCGCTTAAACTACTGTGTGTGATGAAGTTTTTGGTTTTTTGATAATGATTTTAATAATGATGAAAACTTAGAAGATGAAGGGCAGGGGGGGTGGTGACGGTAGATGTAAAGATATATAGACTCATATTGTTTATAAAATTCAAAGAAATGTATTATTAAAATTTAGTTTAATATAATCAATATTTTCAAGACTCTATATTTTCTACTATATCTTCTAAAACACTTTCCACACCTTCTAATTTTATTACGGGTTTAACGTCATTTGCATGACAAGTAATAATAAAAGAGGTATGTATTCAAAATATTTTTAAAATTTTTCTTCCATACTAAAAATAAGGTTACTCCAAAAGGATCATATTTATATTGTTGAAACATATTTGTTATTTCCAAACATGCAAATAGTAATATGATGAATTGTAGGATAATAAACACCACTTAATATTTTTGTGTGTTTTTTAAAACTTTAAGAATATTTAAAAGTCGACATAATAAATCCCAAATTTTGATTTGTTATTTCATGATCATCAGTGTGTTATAAAACTCCATAAGTATATTTTGACGCTTATAAACATCTTTAAATAAATCATATGTACTATTCCATCTAGTGTTATTATCAAATTTTACTCTTTTAAATTTTTCACCTCTTGTATGACAAAAAGTTCTAAAATCTTGCATTCTTCTATTAGAACCATATATATAACCAATCATAAAACTAATTTTATTTATTGTCGTTTGTAAGTAAGTTGAATCCCGGATTGTACAATCAAATTTATTATATGACATACACATCTAACATGAAAAAATACACCATTTACTATGTGTTTTAAATCATTTTTAACATATTAATAGAACTAGTATTATTTGTTGCATTATCTAAACTAATACTCATTATTTTATCTTTAATTTTGAAAGTACGGATTATGGATATAATTTGAGCATATATTGATTGACCATTATGTGGTAATTCAAAATATTCAAATCCTATAATTTTTTTTGCATAAACATATCGTAATCTATCCAATGAGTCAGAATACAAATATAGCTAATTCTAGTTGATGATTAAAGGATCAAGTATCACTAGTTAAACAAATTTTTCCATCAAAATTATCAAAATATTCAATTAATTCATTTTTAGCTTTATTATATAATTTAATCAGATCACGCTTAGTAGTCATTCTACTTACTTGTTTATATTTCATTTGCAATGCGCGCTTTGAATGTAGCTTCTGCAAGCAACGCCAAGATCGTCAAAAAAAAATTGAATGGAAGCTCCTTCTCAATCACTAACTTAGCTTGCCACTCTTTTTGTAATATTTGATCAGAATCCAATTGTGACCGTAATCGATCAATTTGTGATCGAGAGCTTTACCTGCTATTTTATGCTTCTTCAAACATTTACGACTCGTAGTGATTTTCGAGTAATGTATTATTTCCTTTAACCCCAAATAAGTTGTTACATATTTTGCATCGAGCTTTTTTAACACCTTCCGCAATCCACACTTCGATGAAATGATCCCAAATACCGCTTTTACGCTTATTTTGCTCACGGTAGACGGAAAATATTGTACTTGAATCCTAACTACACTTTTATATAATGATATTTGGATCATTTTGACTAAATGATGAGACCGGTGGAATGTTGGAAGAATCCATCAGATTAAAGAATAAAAAGAGAAAGATGTGAGGAGTTGTAAATTTTATAGAGTAAATTATGGGATTTTTATAGTGAAATAAATAACCGTTAGAAAAATTATAGCTGTTACGACTGGCATAAGAAAGTTTATTTAATTTTTGAAATATGAATTCTAATGAAATTTTGATAGATATGATGGATGATGATAGATGGATGAGTATGTGTGTCACCTTTTTTTTTTTTTTTTTTTTCAATTCGTTGGTCATTGTCTTATTACTAAGTAGAGTAGTATTTAGTGCAAAGTGCTACAAAAACACAATAATATGTCATTCATGTAGTAGATTAGCTATCGTTAATATATATATGTTAACAATTAATATATTAATATGTATATATGTATATTAATTTATCATAATATATATGTATGTTAATATATATTATATGTAATATATATTAATATATATATATATATGTTAATATATATTAATATATATATATGTTATATATATATTTTAATATATGTTAATATATATTAATATATATGTATATATGTTAATATTTTTTAGTAGTGTTACTGTAATGTTAATATATGTATACTATTAATGTTAATATATATAAAAATGTCATTCATGTTTTTTTTTTAGTTACTATATATATATATGACTTTTTTTGATGATGTGATGTGCGAATTCAAGTGAGTATATAAAATTAATGCTTTGTAGGTCTTGCTTTTTTGCATGTGTCTTGGGAGTTGGGAGTAGGCCTTCCTTTCGTCGCTTTTACCTACATAAATAAAGTTTGGCGTTGAGAGAGTACAATCAATCAATCACCGCTTTTGGCCGGTTGATATTTTAATTGTTGAGTGTCTCCCTTTTTTTTAACCGCTACATTCAAGGCTGTTAGGTTATATAATTATATTATTCACTAGTACTACTAAACATTAAGGTCGCTTGGTTAGTGTTTCAATGGTTGGTCAGATTGCATTCACTATCCGTTAGACACTTAGACATTAAGGTCGCTCACGGTTAGTGTTGTCATCGGCTACTTTGGCATTTTTTTTGTGTGTTAGCCTATTAGGTTAGATTGTTGAGTTTGATAAATAAGAAGCCAGGCCAGACATGTTATACCGAATCAGGCCAGGCCCAGGCCAAACTCAGACCACAGGCCAGTCCAGGCCGGACTTTTGGCCAGGCCGGTCCAGGCCAGATTTTTGTACTGAAATGACAGCCTTTTTAAGCCTTTCAGACCAGGCCAGGTTGATCCAGGCCTTGACCAGGTCGGGCTTTGACCAAGCCGGGCTCAGGCTGGATCAAGGCCAGGTCGCGGGCCTCAGGCCTTTTGTGCATCTCTACCCCCTACCCAAGCCGCGCTTTTTCTGCGCTGCTTCAAAAGCCATCTGTATATTACAAATTTCAAGATGTTTTGCAGAGTCATATTTGATTACATGTATATATGACAATAAACATGACAGTGATATAAACATGTATATATATGAATATAAAATGACAATGAACAAAAATTGCATTTAAATAGTTTAGTACATAAACATGACAGTGATTTAAACATGTATATATATATATGAATATAAAATGACAGTCCATTAAAAAATTTCATATGAAGTGAACTGCACCCAACTCCAAACAAATATACATTCACTTTTTAAACAAAACTAATATAAGAATAACAAGGTAGAACCTCTTCTACAAAAGTACATCAGAAGAACAATAACTGCTTTAATTGATTCCCTCATTTGTTTCAAGTGTCAATGACTGATTCAGAATCATCTTGTATACGTGTTGCAGATTCATAACCATCATCTGCTTCAGATTCAAAGGTCGATTCGATCAATAACTCTTCCTCCTCGAAGATCAATGTCATCTGACACAAGTATTGACTCAGGATCTAATTCACGTGGTTCATCTCCACCATCTAACTGGATTACTTCATTGTCGTCCTCCATATTGTCACAGTGTTAAACACGTTGTCAAACACATTCTTCTCAATATGCATTACATCTAGATTATGACGAATCAAATTTGTAGACCAATAAGGCAGTTCCCAAAAGATGTTTCTCCGAACCCAGTTATGAGATTCACCAAACCCATTGATTATGTTTGTGGCATCAACCTTACCAAATGGGATAACCGACAACCTCATCACACGATCTCGCATTTCCGTTCCTGACAATCGCGGTGCAGGCATATCATTATCTACTTTACCTTTCCTGAAGTGTTCTCTATTTCTTCGAAATGGGTGATCTACCAAGTCTGTACTCCATCCTCCCACAATACCTTCAACTCATCTATAAGAGGTCTCAAGTAAACATCTAAGTTCTTTCTAGGACTCTTAGGACGAGGAAACACGAGTGAAAGAAACAAGTATGGTTGTTTCATACACATCCAAGGAGGCAAGTTGTACGGAGTAACAATCACAGGCCAACATGAGTAATGCGGAGCAATTTGAGTGGCCAAACGGATTGAAACCATCGGTGGATAATCCAAGCCTCACATTCTAGGTTCCAATGCAAATCCAGGATGTGCTAAGTTGAAATCTTTTCAAGCCTTCCCATCTCATGGATGATTTAGTTCTCCATCTTTAGTTTGGAGATTTCGCATGCCAACTCATATGTTCAAATTGTTCTTGAAGACATGTACAATCTTTTTTAGCCGATGTGTTATTGGAAAATACCTTAGAATCTTAAAGCAGGTATACTTGATTTTTTTGTAGTCACACCCTCTTTATTAGGCCTAAACCGATCATGACTGCAAAACATGCACCTTGTCATCTGTTCATTTTCCTTATAAAACAACATGCAATCGTTGGGACATGTATCGATCTTTTGGTATCCAAGACCCAACTTCTTCACCATTTTCTAACAAAAGTAATAGTTACCAGGTAATTTCTCACCGTCATGCAACATACTCTTAATGGCCTTCAAGAGCGACTCAAAACATTCATGGCTCATGTTGTGATCAGCCTTGATGTTAAGTAATGTCGCCACTGCAGACAATGTAGTGTGTTTGGTGCAACCATGCCACAATGGCTCGCTACCCTCGTCTAACAACTTAAAGAAGTCTTTGGCATCGAATTCATAGGTTGCTCTGCCTGCTTCTCTCAATCAAAATCGCCCCGCAATATCATGAACCATTTCATTCATACGATGAGTACTACTGCCCGAATTGTGTACTTGTGTGATGCCACCACCTCTTCTCTGCCCATGTGCCCACCAGCATTCTTCGTAATTTTTCATGAACCCAGAAACAAGTAAATGATAGTTAACCATGTCTCTGTCCATATAATTTATATTCTTACACTTCAAACATGGACATCGTATCTGCGACTTACCATTCATACATTCCAGGTGACTATACGTATACTCCAAAAACACTTGGCAACCAAAATTCTAAATTCAAATTTGTAGAAGATTTATCTGGGCACTTGACTTTCGTCGTCGTATCCAACTACTCTGATCGAATAGAGGTCCATGATTCCACGGTACCTACTACAGACAACATGAGCTTATTAATCATATGACTTGAGCATACTTGTAACCATATAACTTAAGCATACTTATAAGCATGCATATGATTAACATTTAAGCATACTTGTAAGCATATGACTTGAGCATACTTGTAACCATATGACTTGAGCATATTTGTAAGCATATGAGTATCATTTAAGCATACTTGTAAGTAAATGACTTGAGAGCATATATACTTGTAATCATATGATTTAAGTATACTTGTAAGCATATGATTAACATTTAAGCATACTTATTTTTATTGTTTATTATAAGTGAATATGTAAGGTATTTCATTCATGCTAGCTTTATATCAGAGTTTGCTAACTCATTTATACAACTTTAAAGCCAAAATAGTCTCTTTATTGACCAAGTGTATTTAGTTACATTCTCAGTTGCACTAACAGTTCCCTAACACTGTCTATTTTGGCTTTACAGCCCCCTAACAACCAAGCTTGGCTTGGCCCCGTGAGGCTTAGCTAAGCTTGGCGTGGCCTCGTGTGGCCTTCGCATTTTGACCAAGCCCAAATTTCATCGGCTCCAACATCCCCTTAATAGGCTCTAAAGTGGATCACCAATAGGCTCGTTAATAGTATAAATGTTCGCAAATAACCCGAACCAATAAATTTTTTTGCCGAGTCTCCCCGTAATATGGACTAGCCACATGCACGCGACAAAGATGTATATAAGGTCTTTTCAGGAACACAAGACATAAACCAACGATCGTACATATGAGATACCATAGAATTGGATGGAAATTATGAACTTATCGGAATCCCAATGCTCATAAAAAGAATTACTATCCGCAAAGCAGCTTTTTAATCTAGAGATTTACTACAAAAGAGTTTTACAGGTATCCACAAAGACGTGAGGATCAAACTTGCAAACTTTGAAACCCAATCATTTTTCGTGGGAGCAATTATTCACGTTTTGATTCACATTATGATGTCAATGTCAAGTTCTCGGGTTTATAAATGATTTTTTCACAATGACCAATATAATTGGTTAAACTACAAGCATAAACGAGGGATTCATTTAGTCTATATCATGTGTATGACTTCCTATAATAACCAAATCACATTACCTCTATTGCACAAAAAGAATTCCAAAATATAAATTTTATACTAACTATAATCTAATACATTCATCCTATTACCCAAATCAAGTTACCCAAAATATAAATTTTATACTAACTCCATCCTATCACTAATCAAGTTACCCAAACTGACATAAATTAACAAAATCAAATTACCCAAAGTACTGCGTATTACCCAAATAAATTTTACTCTAATCAAAACTTATAAACCAATCATAATCATATTACCCAAAATATGATTTAAGCATGATAGCCATATTCATTCATTCAACTCTTTGCAATAAATTAACTCTTAAAACACAAATTCGTAGCAAACATACTGATTTGGAGAAGAACGAACAAAAATAACAAACAACCAAAAAAAATTAAAGAAGAAGAACTTAAAAAGTAGCTCTTACCTCTACAATTAGTCTCTAATTTGAAGAAGAATGAACTAAAACCGCTTCTCCTTCTTCTCTTCTCCCCCTTCTCCATCCATCTTCTCTATTTTTGACCTCCTTTTTTTTTCCTTAGTGTTACGCAGGTCGAAATTAACCAGTTATCAATTCATTTAGTTTGATCGGTGATCGCTATCTCTGATCGCACGCGGTCCCCGACTTTTTAATGACATGGATTTATCAATGTAATCGCGATGCGGTCATTGCTTTTGAAGTGGTCGCAATAAAACTACGCTACCAACTTTTCCGCCAAATTTTGGGGGAAATTTGTTCTAATGACCGAAATGCTGCCATGATCGGTCTCTGATATAGATTAGCGACTAGAATATAGGTTAGTCGCTGATATCGGTCGCTATTAAGAATATCAGCGACCGGATATGCGGTCGCTGATATAATTGGTCATTGATAGACCTTTTTCTTGTAGTGTTAGTGGGCAAGTTGAGCTCACCTTTTCCTTTTTGTTCCAATGTTCTTCTCAGGAAAAAAAAGTGTAGCTGAGACTAGTCAGTAAGTAGAGTAATGGTCTGAGATAGTTACTATAGAAGTCTTCACTGTGTTGTGAAATAGTGTGATAATAAATGTAATAACGACTTTATTTGAGTTTGTATATTGTCTACGAGACAATATTGGTATTGAAACTCACATCTTATGTGTTGTCGTATTTTGCATGACAGTTTAATAGTTGTAAATATAGAAGTTTGTATTTGAATTCTGTACCATGTATTTTGGTGACTCAAAATGGGTTGTGTGGACCTATTTTGGGGGCGTCACAATAAAGGAAAGGTGTCCAACATATTTTGCTTAGTCAATACTGTTTCATTTAAAAAGACTCCTACTTAAATAACATATCTAACTTTAATTCAAATCAGGATATATATATCTATATAAAAAAATATAAATAATTTTGAATTTTCCGCTCATCCTAATAAATCATCTGGGCCGTCCAAAGTTTGGGATAAATTCCACCGTCCATAGTGATGGAGGCACGAGACTATTGCTAGTATATATATATAAAGGAAATATTCAGCACTTAACTTATTAATTAAATCAGCGCAAACACATTAGATTAAATCAATTAAACTGAATATAAACGCAATAATATTGTCATCATTAAAATCATAAAAAATTATAAACCAACAATAATATCTAATTTACCCCTAAAACATAAGACTTGTAACCTAATCTAAGTTATATTGAACTTGGTCTTTCTTTTTCCTTTTAACTCTTCATCTCCAAATTGATTCCAGCTCCATTATAATAATCTTTAAAAGTTGGAATACTTATCTTTTTCTTATTCACCAAGATAAGTCCTACAAAACAAAATAAAACATATTAAGTAAAAGGACAAAATGTATGAATTATTATATATATATATATATATGAATTATTTTGGCAAAATTAATGAAATACCTACTCTAGTTTGCACGTTTTACTGATTACACTATTAAACTTTTAATTTTTTAAATTACCCCACTATAAACTAATTATTATTTTGAAATAAGGCCATTCCGTTAAAAAAATTAAACCGACGTTAATTTTTTATCGACAAAACTAATGAATTACCCACTGTAGTTGACACATTTTACTGATTACACCATTGAACTTTTAAATTTTCAAATTATTCCATTAAACTAATTAATATTTTGAAATTGAGTCATTCTGTTACAGACATCACAAATGTTAAATCATTTTAGTTTTTATCTTACGTGGACGTGAAAAAGAAAATAAACAAATTTGATTTATTCTATCTTTTCCTTCTTCTCATCTCTCTCTTCTCCCCCTTCTTCCAAATCAAATAGATCTGTGTATTTTCCATCTCTAAAATTTATAAAAATTCCTAAATCTGAATACCCAAAATATTGAATTGAGCTTCAAAGTTCAGCATTAAATATAACAATGAAGTCTGAATCCTCAACAACAACAAATGAAGAAAATGGTATTGTAGTAGGTTTCCTTCTTCTCAACTCCGACTATTAGCAACCTTATGTCTCTGAACTCCATTCATTAACTCTCGATCGCATCCACAAGGTTCACTCGTTTCCCAATCTCTCTCTATATATTTATGAGTGTGTATATATATATACATGTAGTAATATTTTGTTAAATTGATTTTGTTTGGATTGCATTTATGATTTGATAGGAGCCTGAGTTTTTACAGATGGATACGGAGATAATTCAGAGGTAGATACAAAATGTTGTTGTCAATTACCACATTTTCATTTATACTCCCGATGCATTGCTTTTCATTCGCGAGTAAATTTTTTCTAATGATAAACATATGAGATTAGAGTACCCAAAATATTTTGATTTTTTTACTTTCACTTTCAGGTTTTTAATTATTTTTTGCAACATAAGTAATATTTTTTATTTTTGAATTTCTTTTAGAACCATATAGATGAAAAAATTAATGTTTGCTAAATTTTTTTTAATAGAATGACCCAATTTTAAAATATTAATTAGTTTAATGGGGTAATTTAAAAAATTAAAAATTCAATGGTATAATCAGTAAAATGTGCCAACTACAGTGGGTAATTCATTAGTTTTATCGATAAAAAATTAACATCCGTTTATTTTTTTAACGGAATGACCTAATTCCAAAATAATAATTAGTTTAGTGGGATAATTTAAAAAATTAAAAGTTCAATGATGTAATCAGTAAAATCTGCCAATTACAATGGATATTTCATTAGTTTTGCCAATTTTTTTTCGAAGGCTCTCCTAGAGTGCTCTTAAATGAATAATGTAACGCCCCCAAAATAGGTCCATTCCATCCAACCTATTCTGAGTCGCCAAATATATGGTACAGAAAATAACTACAACTTTATTACAACAATTGTCGTGCAAAATACAACAACACATATACTGTGAGTTTGGATACAAATATAAACCAAATGTGACACATGTCCCAACCGTGGACAACACCTCACAGTGACACCTTACATAAAGGTATAGTCAAAAACTGTTTTAGAAATTAAAATCTTTGGGAAGTGCTCAAGGAAACCTTCGTACATGGGAGGCCATGCGTATAGGTTATGATAGATATCATATGGCCATAGAATTATCCTTGGTTGACCCAATAGACCCCAAAGAAAAACGAGAAGATTACTATCATATTCTTCCCAATGGTGAGTCTTCTCTTGACATATCATTATCTCCACTGTCTCTAATTGGGTATTATACTCCAAACAAATACCAAGATTATATAGGTAGTGCTGGTAGATATACTCAGCAAGTGGATGAGCACAATCCTGTCTTGACTCGAGGTTGTATGTCATTAAACATCTTATATAATAGTGACAAAACACCCTTCCAAGTTGAATTCACCCCACCCTCAACATCTATAGACCACCGTTCTATTCCCCTGTTATTCCCCGCTTGTCCCAGCTACACTTTTATTACCTGAAAGGAATTGTGAAGCAAAAGGGTGAGCAAAAATAGCTCAGTAAAAATATCATGACTAAAGATAATTAAATTATCAATAGCCTTCATTAATAATAAATCGTAGATTTAGAACATACGGTAGATGATAAAAAATTTCAACCATAGTCAGCAATGAACGAAAGCACTCCATTAGAAGAGTCAAATAGACTATAAAGTCTATTATCTTCTCCATGTTAAAAGTCCACCAAAAATGTTTTATTCCTATAACATCAATCAACAATTCCTATCCACAATCACATGTATAACTCATAATCGTAATTGTTGTTCTAAATTCCTTTTCTCATTCGGACTAAGATAATTTTCATCACTTGTCTTTACGAAATATCAAAGATCATGGTTATACCAAATCACGAGTTCATAATCATACTAATAAATTCATCTTTGCATTACGGGCCAAAGATATTCATCAACGATTCATCTTTGCACTACTGTGCCAAAGATATTCATCAATGATTCATCTTTGCACTACAGCCAAAGATATTCAACTACTGAGTCATCTTTTGACTAACGACCCAAAGATATTCATCAACAATTCATCTTTGCACTACAAAAGCCAAAGATATTCATCAACAAGTCATCTTTGCACTACGGACCAAAGATATTCATATCTCAAAGAAATACATAATCATTTAGAATTTATATAAACCATAATTATAACCATATATGTTGATCAATTCACCTTTGCACTTAAGCTAAAGATATTCAATTATAAATTCAATGGTCATGATCATACCAAATCAACAATTCAACTTTGCCTTCATGGCCAAAGAGAACCTATAGTCACGATCATACCAATAATCTATCCATCTTTACACTCAAGTCAAAGAGAAATATCATCATTAGGGTTATAAGAATGTTATATAAAAACAATATAATCAACATATAGATTTAATCTCAAGAGTAAGATTCATAAATCAATAATTTCATAACAACTTAATCAAAATGTTATAAATCACTTAATAATCTCATAATCTAATATTATTAATACTTCCACAATATTTTAATCATTTCTTAAACTTATAAACAATTTATTTTAATTATTTACACTTTACTAATAAATGCATTTAATCATCTTAAAATGCCAACCTCATAAGATCTCATCACCAATAGCCAAAACCCTCATCAAAAATCTGCATATATCTCATATATAATTCTCAAGCCATAAAATCATATTTTTCAATTTTCTTAATTCACATAACATATTTAATTTATTTACTCATAACTAGAACATTTTCATGAAAAATACCAAATCAGTTTTAAAAATATTTCTTTTCTGGGATTTAGAAGAATATAGTCCCATATTGAATATATATTTTTCTCAAAATTTTTAAAATTCATTTACTATTTTTCACATGGCCAAAACCACCGAATATTCAGACATTTATCATAAATTGTACTTTTATCCAAAAATTCTGAAATTTACACGGTATACTGATATTATATAGATGTACTCACAATAAAAATTTCATCAATTTTGGAGTTAATCACAAGGAGTTATAAGCAGTTACTTTTAAAATAGTCTTTTATCATAAAATCCATAACTCCGAATCTATACATCCAAAAATCGCCATTTTTGGAAACAATCAACAAAACTCATCAAATTATCATTTTAAATTTTTCCAGAATTTTTGAAGGTTCAGGAGAATTTCGAAATAATAACCCTTAAAATCCCTTATTATCCCTTACCTCAAAAAGAAGATTACCGATTGGAATAATTTGAAACGAACTTGCATAGTATATAGCAATACTCAAAGTATACTCAAAATACTCACAAGAATACGCTCGATAATATAGAGAGAAACTTGATTTAAGGTGTGATTTTCAATTATAAACTAAGCACCTATTTATAGGAAATTGCTTAGAACACCAAAGCGAAAATTTATTAAAATATTAATATATATATATATATATATATATATATATATATATATATATATATAAAATCTTCTATGCATGCCTAGAATCAAATTTTTAGCCATCAAACACATGTTAAAGATGCCCCAAACATGTCAAAAACGTTTTTCTTAATTAATTAATTAAAAACTCCAAAAATATGATAATTAATTAATCCGAAACTTCAATAATTCATAATAAATAGCCCTTTTATCAGAAAATTCGAATCTCGCGTGTTTTTATAGGAAATTCAATTGTCTACAACTTTACAGAAGAAAGTTTTTCCAAATTCCAAACAAATATTGACCGAAATTCACAAACGAGCGATTTTACAGGCTATAATCAAATTTCAGTCAAGAAATGGGGTCCACCGACATGTTTAACATGTTTTATACATTTTTGGTAACAAAAAATACTCCTCCTCCTCATATACTCATATATCCCACATTCACTGTAAAAATATCACCATTATTATATTATTAAAAAATATAATAATATATTTAAATGAATTATTTTATCAAATAAAGATAAAATATTAATTTTCAATAATTTTCACTTTAAAAATTTTCTCCATCTATATCACATAAAATGAATATTTTCCTCATCATAAAAATCAATAATTAATTATTCACAAATAATATTATATAATCACAATATCGATAACCTGACCCGAGGAGTTCTGAGAAAGAGGGGCTTTCAATAAGAATTTCACCTTACTTAGCAGCAAGTGATTAGGTGACCAAACCTCTCCTTAGACAAAACTTTCTAGACATTGCCAATAATGTTATCCAATAATATTATTAGGATAATATGAATTATTGTTCGATAATAGAAAATATTGTGTAATGACAATTTATCAAACAAACGGTAATATAAAATATCAATGCAAAGAATTATTGAATCAATAAAATAAAATATTGAACAAGAATTATTGTAAGACCCCAAATAATTAATAAATGAAATTTAATTTCCTCTAATTATTATTTTGAAATAGTAAGGGTTGATGTGATTAATGTGGATAGTTATGGGTAAAATACGCAAATATTTCAAAATAAGTAAGTGGTTATAAAATATTCATTGTTGCTTGGGAATATTCGTTTGGTCGTGGAATATTCGTGCATCGTGGGAATATTAAACGACTACGTAGCTGACCATGTGTGGGCCCCATAATGAAAAGCGATTGGAGGAAGAAAACGACAAATATAAGTTGTTTAAAAATAACTACAGTAGTTGTTATCTGGATTTTAATCGTTGGAATACCCGTGGTTAAAACACAAGAATACGCGTTGTTTGCAGAAGAAGACAGATTGCACCAATTATTGACTCTTACGTAAGAAGGCACTACTCAATAATGGTTACAAGAATTCTTGCTCAAAGATTTTATTTTATTGATTCAATAATTCTTTGCGTTGATATTTTTATATTTCGTTGTTTCAATAAATTGTTATTACACAAAGATTTTTCATTATCGAAGCAATAATTCATATTATCCGAATAATATTATTAGATAACATTATTGGCAATGTCTAGAAAGTTCATCGTCTAAGGAGAGGTTTGGTCACCTAATCATAGCGCCAAGAAGGAGAAATTTTATCGAAAGCCCTCTCTCCCTGAACCGCTCGTTGTCAATATTGTGATTCTCAGAATATTATTTGTAAATAATTAATTATTGATTCATATGATGAGAAAAATATTGATTTTATGTGGATATAGATGGAGAAAATTTTAATGTGACAATTGTTGAAAATTGAAATTTTATCTTTTTCGATAAAATAATTCATTTAAATATATATTATTATATTTTAATAATATAATAATGGTGATATTTTTACAAACTAATGGGATATATGAGTATACGAGGAGGAAGAGTATTTTTGTTGCAATAAATGTTTAAAACATGTTAAACATGTCATTGGACCCTATTTATCGATCGAAATTTGATTATAACAGAAATCGCTCTGCTTATGAATTTCGGTCAATTTCTGTTTGGAATTTGGAAAAACTTTCTTCTGCAAAGTTGTAGAGAATTGAATTTCCTATAAAAACTCGCGAGATTCGAATTTTCTGATAAAAGGGCTATTTATTATGAATTATTGAAGTTCCGAAGCTCCGAAATAATTGATTTTTGGAAGTTTTAAATATTTATATTAATAAAAACGTTTTTTTTGTTGTGTGGGCAGCCCTAGCATGTGTTTAATGATCTGAGATCAGTTGTCAAAGTGGGCGTAGAAGATTATTAAATATATTAATATTATAATAAATTTTTCGCTTTTGGTGTTCTAAGCAATTTCCTATAAATAGTGCTTTAGTTAGAATTGAAAATCACACCGTAAATCAAGTTTTCTCTCTATATTATCGAGTTTATTCTTGTGAGTATTTTGAGTATACTTTGAGTATTGCTATACTATGTGAAAGTTCAAGATATAGCCTATATCCAAAGATTCCAGCTTAAAAGATCGATCTTTCGAGGTAAGTGGATGTTATTTTCTTCTCAAATGATATTATTTCTTCAATATCATTATTGTCGAAATATTGGTTGAAACTTTTATCAAATTTGGAACTTTTTCATGTCTGGGTTACTTATTCATATTAAGTTACTATTCATGAGTTACTATTCACGAAGTTACTATTCACAAGTACTATTCATTAAGCGTGAAGATATTTTTTTTGTGAAATTTCTATCTTTTGGTGTTGAGTTACTATTCACGATATAACAAGACTATTCACGATATCAAGCACTATTCACTTAATACTACACTATTCATTCGAAAAATGAAATTTCTTCTTTTGTCCAAAATATCTATTATGGATACTAGCTTTGATTGTATCCATGTTTTGATCATTCTTGAATTTTACACCACTATGATTATTTTTGAGGTATTTTTGGACGTGGATAAAACAAAATACTAATCCTTAATCCTTAATCCTTGTCATTTTGTTTTCACCGGATTCGTTTCTTTAAAAAATATTTTTCATCATCCTCGCCTTAAAAGATGAATGATTTATGATGAATATCTTTGGCTCAGTAGGCAAAAAGATGAGTGATTTTTCGATGAATATCTTTGGCCCGTAAGGTGCAAAGATGAATGATTTCGATGAATATCTTTCGCCCGTAGCAAAGATGAACAGTGTTTAGATGAACATGACTAATCGGTGAATGTCCTTGGCTCAGAAAAAAGGATGAACATTTGATCCCGTGATATATATTGATTGATGTTACAGGATAAAAAATAGACGATGAACTTTAAAATTCATACATGTAAGATAGTAGTTTGCATTCTCTACTTAACTCTTCTAATGAATTATTATTTCACTGCGTAATATTGATTTAAAACTTGTTGTCTATTGTATTCTATTATATTTTTCCTCGTTGAAGACTAACGATAATTTTGTTGTATATTATCTTAGTCATAATATTCTTTATTGGGCTAATCGAGCTCACCCTTTTCCTTTTTGTTCAATTTTTCTTCTCGTGAGGAAGTAGAATATAAAGCAAGTACGTAGCCTGGGGTATGGAATGAAAGTTCTAGGAGAGTTGTTTAGTAGTCCTCACCATTGTTGTAAAATAATGTATCAATAATTATGATGAGGATTTATTTGTATGTGGATATTGTCAGATGGAAATATCTCGTATTTAAACTCACAGCTTTTACTATTGTAATAATAAAGTTGTAGTTGTTTTGCATCTGTATTGACAACTCGTAATGGGGATGTAGACCTATTTTGGGGGTGTCACGGTTGGTATCGAGCTTAGGGATATGATCTCTGGCGGAGATCGGGGAATAGAACTAGGAGGGAGAGACGAGTAAATCATTCGCTTAGTGTGTCCTACCTAAGCTTATTTGATAGTTGGTCAAGATATATAGGATATTATGTGATATATTTATTTCCTTAATTAACCCTTGTTTTATGACAGTATTTGAGAATGTCGACTGAGAATATTAACAATGGAAATGAGACCGTGGAGACGCATGTACTCACCAACGAGGAGAACGTGTAACAGTCGGGCAATGTTCTCTTGTGAACAACACCAATCGAAAGAGATGATGAACGAGGGATATTTAGAAGCTTTTTGCAGCTTCATGCAAAATCGACGAGGAGACTCGTGTTCAAAACATAGGAGGAAATGATAGCAATTCACACGTTGTCACACAAGCCAAGCAGTTCAAAGAGTTGGGACCACCGAATTTAAGGGAAATCCAGATCCGATCATGGCGTAAACATGGGTCAAGCAAATTACCAAGATATTCGATGTCTTGGGATGCACAGAGGAACGAAGGTTCCATTCGCCACCTTTATGTTCCGTGGCGAAAGGCAGATCATCTGGTGGGAGTCTCGTGAAGTGCACTCCATCCAAACTTTCGGCAAAGATGTCTTGGGAGACGTTTCAGAACTATTTAATGACAAATACTTTCCCGAAAGTGTTCGCTATATGAAGGAAGTGGAGTTTATTAGATCGAGCAGTAACAACATGACGGTGTCTCAAAGACGAAGGCGAAATTTGCAGAGTTATCCGTGTTTGCACCTCATTTGGTGGAGAATGAGGAACGATGACGCTTGGATGTTTTCGAGAGGTTTGAAACCCTAAGATACGCCAAGATCTCATCTCTCATAAATTTTTCTCTATTCGAGATGTTGTTAATGTGGCTCAATTGTTAGAAGCGAGATAACGAGTACGGCCAACCGAGGTACCACAATCAGGATCATACCCGAGATAAAGATCAACAAAACAACAATAATCGGTGGAGAAAGAAAAAAGACGGACAAAATGGTAACCACTCTAGTGGTAATCATGGCCATGAAAATAGAAGAAGCGAGTCGGGAGGAGATTTTAAAAGAGGAGATTCAACAACGACCATGTATGTGAAGACGGTGCAAGTGCCAAAGAAAGAATCGGTTCCAAGGAGGAGAACGACCACCCATTATATGCTATAAATGCGAAAAGAGGGACATATCATCCAAACCGCCCACAGCAGTTCGGTGTATGCTATAATTGTGGAAAGGAAGGATATATCGCCGAGATTGCACCAGAGCGAAACCTAGTTCAATGGGGGGACGGTGACTCAAAAGATCATCCCGTAAAAGTCAAAGTCGGTGCCTCGGAAGAAGCGTTTGTTGTGATCGGGTCAAAATGCGAGGAACCCAAACGAGGTGACCACGGGTAAGTTTATTTATAAATTCTTGTGAAGTTTATACTTTACTAGATACCGGCAAGGTTAGCCATTCATTTATCTCTCCCGCTTGTGCTCAACGTTTTAAACTTGACTCAGGAGAAATTAGACTTTGACCTATCTCGTGGAAACTCCGTTAGAGAAACTTTCATCACATCCATCGCTTATAAATCTTGTCTAATCCATGTTGGCACCCTTATCTTACCCGTTGACCTTATCTCTTTAAAGATACTTGCTTTTGATGTGATTTTAGGGATTGATTGGTTAACTACTCATCATGCCAAAATTGATTGTTTTCGTAAGGTTGTTAGCTTTCATATTCCTAAACAAACCGTTGTTCAATTCAAGCAACTAAACCATTAAAATCAATCATCGTCATATCTAATCATAAAGCTATTCGCTTATTAAAAAACGGATGTCAAGCTTTCTTAGCCCATGTTATGGATTTGAATAAAGACACGCCAAAATTGAATAATATTCCGTTGTTATTAACTTTCCCGACGATTTCTCAAGAACTTCCTGCCTACCCCCGTAACGTGAAGTTGAATTCTTTATTGACCTTGAACCGCACAAAGCCCATTTCTAAAACCCCATATCGAATGGCTCCTATTGAACTTCAGAGTTAAAGGTCCAACTATAGGAGTTGTTGGACATTGGTTTCATTCGCCCCAGTACATCTCCTTGGGGTGCCCTGTTTTATTTGTAAAGAAGAAAGACGGGAGTATGCGATTTTGTATCGACTATCTGGAATTGAACCATGTCACTATCAAGAATAGGTATCCTCTACCTCGTATTGATGACTTGTTTGACCGGTTGCAAGGAGCACAATTCTTTTCAAAATCGATCTTCGCTCGGATATCATCACCAAGATTAGAACCGAGGATATTCCAAAGACCGCTTTAGAACTCCCAGACGGCATTATGAATTCTTAGTTATGTCTTTCGGATTGACTAATGCTCCTGCGGCTTTCATGGATATGATGAACCGAGTATTCAAAGAGTATTTGGATCATTCGTTGTTGTCTTTATTGATGACATCCTCATATATTCCAAAAGCCGTGGAAGATCATGAGCACCATTTGAAGTCGGTACTCCAAAGGCTTCGTGAAAACAAGCTTTATGCCAAGTTAAAGAAATGCGAGTTCGCTCGAGAAGTAGCATTTCTTGGGCATGTGGTGTCAAAACATGGAGTATCTGTTGACCCGCCAAGATTGAAGCAATACAAAGTTGGGAGCAACCAAGTTGTGGATCAAGTACGTAGCTTTTTGAGCTTAATTTGGTTATTATCGGAGATTCGTGGAAGGGTTTTCTCAAATCGCTATTCGTTAACTCATCTAACTCTAAGGATACAAAATTCGCTTGGGTCAAGAGAGTCAGAAGAGTTTCCAAGAGCTTAAAAGGAGACTTATTTGGCACTGTTTCTAACAATACCATCCGGTTCGGATGGATTTGTTATTCACAAATGATGCTTCGTGCAAAGGGTTAGGATGTGTTCTCATGCAACGTGGGAAAGTCATAGCCTATGCCTCGCGACAACTTAAAGAATATGAGAGGAATTATCCTACTCATGATCTAGAGTTAGCAAGATCGTTTTGCCGCTTAAAGATCCTGGAGGCACTATCTATATGGAGAGAAAGTGGAGATATATTCGCACCATAAAAGCCTTAAATATTTCTTCACTCAAAAGAACTTAACACGCGGCAAATGACGTTGGCTCGAGCTATTGAAAGACTACGACCACACTATTCAATACCATCCCGAAAAGCGAACGTGGTAGTGGTGGCGTTGAGTAGAAGATCATATGCAGGAACGAGTGCGATGATGTCAAATATACGCATAGAGCCAACTTTAATAGAAAAAGTTAAGGTTGCTCAAGCCACCGACCCGGAGCTGATGCATATGAAGAAGAAAGTACAAGAAGGAGATATTCCGGAAGCGAGAATTGATGAAGAAGGAATACTTCGAGTCCACTCCAGACTTTGTGTTCCTAACGATTCTGATTTGAAGTACAAGATTATGATGGAGGCACACAATACACCATTTGCAATCCATCCGGGAAGTACTAAAATGTATCGTGATCTTCGACATACATTTTGGTGGAACAATATGAAGAGAGAGATTGCAAAGTTTATCTCAACATGTTTAACTTGTCAACGTGTAAAGGCAGAGCATCAAGTGCCTAAAGGACCATTGCAACCACTTGAGATTCCGAAATGGAAGTGGGAACACATTACCATGGATTTCGTTACGGGACTTCCCACGGTTTCTCAAGGCATAAATGCTATTTGGGTTATTGTTGATAGATTAACCAAGTCCTCATTTCATTTTGCCAACACGGAGACTTATTCCTTGAACGTCTTGCTCAAATGTACGTAAATGAGATTGTGAGATTGCATGGCATGCCAAGATCCATAGTTTCGGATCGTGACCCAAGATTCACTTCAAGATTTTGGGTTAGCTTGCAAAAAGCTATGGGTACGGATTTAAGATTCATTCAAGCATACCATCCTCAAACGGACGGACAATCGAGAGGACTATTCAAACTCTTGAAGATTTATTAAGACTCGTGTCCTAGACTTCAAGGGCGGTTGGGATAAGTATTTACCATTGGTGGAATTCTCCTACAACAACAGCTTATCGTGCAAGTATAGGTGTGGCCCCATTCAAGCATTATATGGACGAAAGTGTCGCTCTCCAATATGTTGGGATGAGGTGGGTGAAGCAACATTGTTGGGACCCGAGTTAAGACGTATGACTCACCGAAAAGATCCAAATGATTCGACAACGATACAAAACGGCACAAGATCGACAAAAGAGTTATGCGGATCTTCATCGAAAGGACGTGGAATTTAGTATAGGGGATCATGTATTGTCATGAGTTGCTCCATGGAAGGAGTTACAAGATTTGGGAAAGAGGAAAGCTCAATCCACGATTTATTGGTCCATTTCAAATTCTTGACCGAAAGTAGAAATGTAGCCTATAGACTCGCGTTACCTCCAAGTATGTCTCGTGTTCATAATGTGTTTCACATATCTCTGCACTTCAGTAAATATGTGAAACCCCAACCATGTTATTGAGTTAGAACCGACGAGATAGCCAAGACTTAACGTATGAGGGAGGTACTGTCAAGATCTTGGATAGGAAGGAGCATGTCCCTACGACGAAGGTCATACCACAAGTTAAAGTCTTGTGGAGAAACCATTCTATAGAGGAAATGACCGGGAGTTGGAAACGAAATAAAAGCGAGGTATCCTCACCTTTTCAAACACAGTACGTATGTCAAATTTCGAGGACGAAATTTCATAAGGAGGGAGGTTGTAAGACCCCAAATAATTAATAAATGAAATTTAATTTTCTAATTATTATTTTGAAATAGTAAGGGTTGATGTGATTAATGTGGATAGTTATGAGTAAAATACATAAATATTTCAAAATAAGTAAGTGGTTATAAAATATTCATTGTTGTCGGGGAATATTCGTTTGGTCGTGGAATATTCGTGACATTTGGGAATATTCGCAAATGACAGCAGCGACCATGTGTGGGCCCCATAATGAAAAGCGATTGGAGGAAGAAAACGACAAATATAAGTTGTTTAAAAATAATGGCAGTAGTTGTTACCTTTTACACATTGTTGAATACCCGGTGGTTAAAACACATGAATACGGCGTTGTTGTTGCAGAAGAAGACACCAGTATTGCACCAATTATTGACTTCTTACGTAAGAAGGCACTACTCAATAATGGTTACGTAATTACTGCTCAAATATTTTATTTTATTGATTCAATAATTCTTTGCGTTGATATTTTATATTCATTGTTGTTTCAATAAATTGTTATTACACAATATTTTTCATTATCGAAGCAATAATTCATATTATCCTGAATAATATTATTAGATAACATTATTGGCAATGTCTAGAAAGTTACGTCTAAGGAGAGGTTTGGTCACCTAATTGCGCCGCCAAGAAGGAGAGAATTTTTATGGAAAGCCCCCTTTCCTGAACCGCACAGTTGTCAATATTGTGATTCTGTAATATTATTTGTGAATAATTAATTATTGATTCATATGATGAGGAAAATATTGATTTTATGTGGATATAGATGGAGAAAATTTTTAATGTGACAATTGTTGAAAATTGAAATTTTATCTTTTTCTGATAAAATAATTCATTTAAATATATATTATTATATTTTAATAATATAATAATGGTGATATTTTTACAACGAATGTGGGATATATGAGTATACGAGGAGGAAGAGTATTTTTGTTGCAATAAATGTTTAAAACATGTTAAACATGTCAGTGGACCCTATTTATTGACTGAAATTTGATTATAGCCTGTAAAATCGACTGTTTATGAATTTCGGTCAATTTCTGTTTGGAATTTGGAAAAAACTTTCTTCTGTAAAGTTGTAGAGAATTGAATTTCCTATAAAAACTCGAGATTCGAATTTTCTGATAAAAGGGCTATTTATTATGAATTATTGAAGTTCAAAGCTCAAATAATTGATTTTTGGAAGTTTTAAATATTTATATTAATAAAACGTTTTTTTTTTTTGTTGTGTGGGCAGCCCTAGCATGTGTTTAATGATCTGAGATCAGTTGTCAAAGTGGGCGAGAAGATTATTAAATATATTAATATTATAATAAATTTTTCGCTTTGGTGTTCTAAGCAATTTCCTATAAATAAAGTGCTTGGGTTAGAATTGAAAATCACACCGTAAATCAAGTTTTTCTCTCTATATTATCGAGCGTATTCTTGTGAGTATTTTGAGTATACTTTGAGTATTGCTATACGGTGAAAGTTCAAGATATAGCCTATATCCAAGATTCCGGTTAAAGACCGATCTTTCGAGGTAAGTGGATGTTATTTCTTCTCAAATGATATTATTTCTTCAATATCATTATGTTTGAAATATTGGTTGAAACTTTTATCAAATTTGGAACTTTTTCATGCCTGGGTTACTTATTCATTATTCATGACTTACTATTCACGAGTTACTATTCGAAGTTTATTCACAAGTACTATTCACGGAAGCGTGAAGATATTTTTTGTGAAATTTCTATCTTTTGGGTGTTTGAGTTACTATTCACGATACTCAAGACTATTCACGATACTCAAGACTATTCACGAATAATGCACTATTCACCTAAAAATGAAATTTCTTCTTTTGTCCAAAATATCTATTATGGATACTAGCTTTGATCAGATCCATGTTTTGATCATTCTTGAATTTTACACCACTATGATTATTTTTGAGGTATTTTTGGACGTGGATAAAACAAAATACTAATCCTTAATCCTTAATCCTTGTCATTTTGTTTCACCGGATTCGCTTTTTTAAAAAAATATTTTCATCATCCTCGGCCTTAAAAGATGAATGATTTATGATGAATATCTTTGGCCTCAGAAGTGCAAAGATGAAGTGATTTTGATGAATATCTTTGGCCCGTAAGTGCAAAGATGAATGATTTTCGATGAATATCTTTGGCCGTGTAGTGTGTGAAAAGATGAACAGTGTTTAGATGAACATGACCAATCGGTGAATGTCCTTGGCCTCAGTAGTGCAAAAGGATGAACATTTGATCCCGTATATATATTGATTGATGTTACAGTGGATAAAAATAGGCGATGAACTTTAAAATTCATACATGTAAGATAGTAGTTTGCATTCTCTACTTAACTCTTCTAATGAATTATTATTTATTTCCTAATATTGATTTAAAACTTGTTGTCTATTGTATTCTATTATATTTTTCCATGTTGAAGACTAACGATAATTTTGTTGTATATTATCTTAGTCATAATATTCTTTATCGGGCTAGTGAGCTCACCCTTTTTTCCTTTTGTTCCATTTTTTTCTTCTCGAGGAGGAATAGAATATAGCAAGTACTTAGCCTGGGTATGGAATGAAAGTTCTAGGGAGAGTTGTTTAGTAGTCCTCACCATTGTTGTAAAATAATGTATCAATAATTATGATGAGGATTTATTTGTATGTGGATATTGTCAGATGGCAATATCTCGTATTTAAACTCACGCTTTTACTATTGTAATAATAAAGTTGTAGTTGTTTACATGCACTGTGTATTGACAACTCGTAATGGGGGATGTAGACCTATTTTGGGGTGTCACAATTCTTTGTAACAATTATTGAGTATTATCTTCTACGTAAGAATCAATAATTGGTGCAATACCGTAATATTCTTGTGTTTTAACCATAGAGTATTTTAATGAGATTGTGCTCAGAATAACTACTGGCGTCATTTATAAACAACTTATATTTGTCGTTTTGTTCATCCAATCGCTTTACGTTATGGGGCCATAAAAGATCTGCTACTGGTCGTCTGAATATTCTCCACAAACGTGCAAGAATATTCCACGACCAAACGAATATTCCCTAACAACAATGAATATTTTATAGCCACTTACGTATTTTGTAAAATTTGCATAATTCACCCATAACTTTAAACTTTTATCAATTTAACCATTTACTGAATAATAATTATATAAAAAAATTGAATAATTTTATTTCATAAAATTTGGGGTCTTCAATCTCTCCTCCTTATGAAATTTCGTCCCCGAAATTTACGCACTGTATTTCAAAGAGTTTAGAATACCTTGCTTTCATTTGATTCCATCTTCCCTATCATCATAATTTCTCAATGCTCATCTCTTGTATTTCAGATATCATTCTAGAATGACTTCAAAACAAGGTTAATTGAACAAATTAACATATCACATAATATCCCGATAGTATGACTGACCAACAAATAAGCTTAGGTAAGACACACTAACGAAGGATTTACTTATCTCTCCCCTCCTAGTTCTATTCCCCGATCTCCGCCAGAGATCATATCTCTAAGCTCTGATACCAAATGTAACTTTAGACACCAACTTGTGTCAGCACCTTACATTGATACTATCGGTTTGCCACCGAGCAAGGCCCCTACGGAGATGCGGCCGATTGCATTCCCCATCAACAGAAGTCACCAACGAGAGAGGCTCGGGGCTCTTTTACTTATAGCTACGATACCAAATGTAACGCCCCAAAATAGGTCCATCCATCCAACCCATTACGATGCGCCAAATACATGGTACAGTAAAATAACTACAACTTTATTACAACAATTGTCGTGCAAAATATAACAACACATATATCTTGTGAGTTTGGATACAAATATATACCAAATGTGACACATGTCCCAACCGTGGACAACACCTCACGGTGACACCTTACATAAAGGTATAGTCAAAAGCATTTTAGAAATTAGAATCTTTGGGAAGTGCTCAGAAACCTTCCATGCATGGGAGGCCACGCGTCACAGGTTATAATAGATATCATATGTCCACAGAATTATCCTTGGTTGATTGATAGACCCCAAAGAAAAATGAGAAGATTACTATCATCTTCTTTAAATTCAATGGTGAGTCTTATCTTGACATATAACTATCTCCACTTTGTCTCCAAGTGAATATTATATTTCAAATAAACTCCAAGATCATATAGGTAGTGCTAGTAGATATACTCAACAAGTGGATGCGCATAAACCACATCTTATGATAACACGAGGTTATATGTCATTTAGACATCTTGTATGATAGTGGCAAAACACCCTTCCAAAGTTGGGTTCACCTCATCTATTGATTCACCAAAATTAAATATCAAATGACGTATATAATCGACACACTTATCTAAAGTTCTCAATAAAATTATTTTCATACTATTTAGGGAGAACCTCAACAGCTATAGACCACCGTTCTAATCCTCTTAATACCCCGCTCGACCCAACTACACTTTTATTACCTGAAAGGAATTGTGAAGCAAAAGGGCAAGCACAACTAGCCTAGTAAAGAATATCATGACTAAAGATAATTAAATTATCAATAGCTTTCATCAATAATAAATCAGAGATTTAGAACATATGGTAGATAATAAAACTTTTCAACCATAGTTGCGATTGGAGCGAAAGCAATTCATTAGAAGAGTCAAATAGACCATAAGGTCTATTATCTTCTATGTTAAAAGTCCACCAATAATATTTTATCCCTGTAACATCAATCAACAATTCCCGTCCACGATCATGTGAATAACTCATAATCACAATTGTGATTCTAAATTCCTCTTCGCACCCAAGACGAAGATAATTTTCATTACCTGTCTTCACCTGAAATATCAAAAATCATGGTTATACCAAATCACAATTCCTGCTCGTAATCATTAAATCATCTTTGCACTAAGGCCAAAGATATTCATTATTATCACATCCATGAATTAATATTTCATTGCTGAGACTTAGCTCAATAATTAATCCACATCATCGAATCATCCCTACACTACAGGCCAATGATATTCTTTAGTATCACGACCACGAATTATCCATGCACTACGGGCCAAAGATAATTGTGTTTTCATCAACGGTCCTGATTATGACATAAAACAATTCATCTTTACACCCTTGGTCGAAGAGAATCCATAGCCATAATCATACCAAAAAACTGTCCATCAATGCACTACGGGCCAATGAGGACTTTTTCCACATCATTTGTAACATTACGGTCATGATTATACCGAATAATCCCTTGTCATAATCATACCAAGTCCATCTATGCACTACAGGCCACAAATGACTTTCAACATATTATAAACATGAGGATGATGACAATATTATAAGCATTAGTCAAACTAAATCAAGGATAAATATTAAAGACTTTAAATTTATCCAAACATTATCAATCACTTAATAAAATCATAATCTAATATTGTTAATATTATAACAATATTTTAATCACTCCTTAAACTTATAAACAATTTAATTTAATTATTTACACTTTTCTAAATAATGCATTTAATCATTCAAAAATGTCATACTCATAAGATTTCATCACCAATAATCAAATTACTCATCAAAAATCTACATATACCTTATATAGGATTTTCAAGCCATAAAATTCTATTTACCAATTTTTTAACTTCACATAACATATTTAATTCATATGTTCGTAACTAAACTATTTTTATGAAAAATACCAAATCAGTCCCAAAAATTATTCTTTTCTGGGATTAAGTAGAATATAGTCCCATATTGAACATATATTTTTCTCGGAATTTTTAAAATTCATTTACTATTTTTCAAAAATCAAATTCTAATTAATTCCTTAAAAAATTAGCTACCTCAAGTTTAACTCCAGAAATTCCCAAATCTTGGAAGGATCTTACAAATATTAACGTGAGCTTCCAGTTTAAATTTTATGGTCAGTGAGATTCTGAGAACTCTCGGTTATAGCATTTTAAATCGGAAAAATCTAAATATTGAAATAGTCATAACTTGCTCATTTTAAGTCGGAATGAGCTCATTTTTGGACAGGAGGTACTTTATACCATATATTTCCATGTCCCAAAAGGTCGAAATTTTTCTCACAATTTAAGTGGCCAAAAATGCCCTTTTAAAAATCTGGGCAGTAGCTTTTTCGAAATTGACAGTTTTTGACTCCTTCTCTAAAATCAGTCCACACTAAAATCTACAATACCTTTTCCAGTGATTCCACTTGGATAAGTTAGGAAACTCATAGATCTAACTCTATAACTTGACCACACTAAAAAATTCAAAATATAATAGGAGATATGGTCAATTGAATTTCATGTTCCATTTTCACCAAAATCTGATTTTCAACCCTTTGTGATTTCTAAGAAACTTTCCTGTGTTCACATAATAACCAACATAACTCATCATGACAATGACATAATAATTCAATAAAATAAGTTCAAGAATTAATTTGTCCAGAAATTAGTAACGTCCAAATTGTCAACATGATATTTCTTTGTGGAGTAAAATTCAAGAATACTCAGAAGAATATTTTCATGAAAAGATACTGGATGAAGCGCAAATATCAAGGATATTCCACTAATTTCATGGAGTATAGAAGTCAAAACTTTAACCAACTGAGTATAATAAAATATATGAAGCGCAAATAGATTTTCACCTGTGGCGCCCCCCAAAATAGGTATCATCACTATTACGAGTGCCAAATACATGGTACGGGGATCAAATACAATATTTAATATACAACAAAGAAATGTGAGTTTCAATACAAATCATCTTCTAGACAATATCCACTCTCGAGAATAAGTCCTCATTACATTTATTGTCACCTTTATTTATGAGAATAGTGATGACTACTATCTTATCCTACGATCCATCACTCCGGTTTCTCAGACTCGTTCCAACTATATTCTCATTTCACGAAGAAACGGTGAAAGAAAGGTGAGCTCAACTAGCCTAGTAAGAAATATTATGACTAAGATAATGCGAGAATAAATTATCATTAGCCTTAAATGATGTTAAAGCGATACAATATAACAAACATTAAGTTTAAGCTGTGGCGAACAAGCAATTCATTAAAAGAGTCAAGTAGAGAATAAAATCTACTATCTTTTATGATTTAAAAAGGTTTTTCATGACTTTTATCGCTGGAACTCAGCATAATAAATAATCCACATCATCGAATCACCCCTGCACTACGGCCAATGATATTCTTTAGTATTACGATCACAATTATCCATGCACTACGGGCCAGGAATATTTGTGTATTCATCAATGGTCATGATCATGCCAACAACTGTCCATCAATGCACTACGGGCCAATGAGGACTTTTACCATATCATTTGTAACATTACGGTCATGATTATACCGAATAATCCCTGGTCATAATCATACCAAGTCCATCTATTCACTACAGGCCACAGATGACTTTCAAAAAATATAAACATGAGGATGATGACAATGATATAAGAATTCAATAAAACAAGTTCAAGAATTAATTTATTCAGGAACTAATAACGTCCAAGTTGTCAATATGATACTGCTTTGTGCTGTAAAATTCAAGAATGCTCAGAAGAATATTTCCATGAAAAGATACTGGATGAAGCGCAAATATCAAGAATATTCCACTAATTTCAAGGAGTATAGAAGTCAAAACTTTAACCAACTGAGTATAATTAGGAATGGAATAACAAAAGAAATCACCAAGCATGCGATAGACCGCACAGACATGTTATTCCAACAGAATAATAATTAACGGAACCAGTCCGTCAGTAAAGCATACGAGACATGATATTCAAGCGAGAATAATAAAGACGAAATCGGATCCGAGCGTAAAATGTACGTAGAAAGGATATTCCAATGAGAATAATAAAAAGGCGGAATCGAGTCCGGCGTAAAAGCGCATGACGAGAATATTCCAACATAATAATAAAAGGCGAAATCGGTCCGTGCAGAAACGCATGCATGTAATATTATTCTAATGAATAATAACGAATGGAATAACGAAGAAGAATTTCACCAAGTATAGGGTAGCAGCGTATCTGAGTTATTCCAATGAATAATAAATAATGGAATAACATAAGTTCTCTTCATGAATACAAAAGAAATAATACCCCTTACCATAAAAGAAACTGGATATAGGAAAAGAAAGTTAACAGACTTCTCTTCTTCTTTCTCTCTATAATTTTCTCTCTCTAGAGTTTCAGTGAATTCGTAAGAAAATAATGAATGAATGAGCTTCTATTTATAGAAGAATGGATTGCATAGTAATTAATTCATGAACGGTCCAGATTGATTTACTTTTAATCGGACGGTCCAGATTTAAAGCAAAATCTTTTAAATATAATATATTATATATATATATATATTATATATATATATAACATGTGCAAGAAAAAAAAAATCACGGGTGGAAGACCCGTGAATTCATCTTACTCCCTCTGCCCATTTTTCCAAACCTACATATATATACATATAATATAAAATACAATAATAATACTCCTTACGTCCACCCTTATTCCCCCACCCACCTTCCATTATCAATATTACATATATATATGTATATATAATACTTATATATATGTATTCATATATATATATATATATATATATATATATATATATATATATATAAAGCAATGAGATAACCTACAAACAATTTTTTTAAAATGGGAAAGTGGGGGTCAATAATAATCAAAATTGACAACAATTACTATAGCAATAATTGAACAAAGCTGGTGACTTCTCACGTAAGCATCAATAATCAATACAGGTGTCTTCTACTATGCAACCACGCAGATATTCTTTGTACTTTAACGGGTATTTCAACAGCTTAACGGTAAAACTTCCATTATTATTTTTTATAAAGTATTTTTGTCGTTTTCTTAATCAACAATAATTCCGTTAATGAGGTCCACCAATGATTGTGCCATTGTACGAATATTCCTGTTAAAAGCGAATATTCTCAGAGCCAATCGAATATTATATAACAACTTGCGTACTTTGCAAAATTTATAAATATTACCCACAACTATAAAATTATATCAAATTCATTCCATAATATTCAAAAATGATATTTATAGAAAATTCATCTTTATTTATAAAAGTTGGGGTCTTACACACCCGCCATGCGATAATCCACGTATACAGATAATTTCCACAATTTAATAAGGAATGAATACAAATGATCATTCACCATGCATGTGGTAATCCACATAGACATGTTATACCAACAGAATAATAAAGAATGGAATAACAGAAGGATTCACCGTGCATGCGATAGATCGCATACGCAGCATCTGAGTTATTCCCAACAGAATAATAAATAATGGAACCGAATCAGTCCCATGTAAACGCACAAACAAGATATTAGATAGAATAATAAATAATGGAACTAGGTGCGGCGCGTAAACGCATAGGCGAGGATATTAAACGAAGAATAATAAATAATGGAACCGGTCCGGCAGAACGCCGCACAAAATGCAGAATATTAAAGCGAGAATAATAAAGAAGCGGAATAATAGAAGAATTTCACCATGTATGCGATACTTAGCATAAGCAAAGTTATTCAACATAATAATAAAGAATGGAATAATGAAGAATTTCACCAAGTATAGGGTAGTCGCGTGATACGAGTTATTCCAATGTAATAATAAAGAATGGAATAATGAAGTTCTCTTCATGAATAAGAAAGAAATAATACCCCTTATAGTACAACAAATAATATCCCTTACCTTTGAAAGAAGAGTATTTATTTGGTAGAGGCGAGGATATACTCGAAGAAAACTTTACTACTCTGTTCAAAGCTTTCTTAAACTCTAAAAGAAATCGCTCCACGATTATAGAAGAGGAATTCTCTCTATAGTTTCTCTCTCAGAGTTTCGGTGAATTAGTAAGAAATAATGAAGGAATGAGCTTCTATTTATAGAAGAATGGACCTATAGTAACTAATTCATGAGCGGTCAGATTGATTTACTTTTAATCGGATGGTCCATATTTAAAGCAAAATCTTTTAAATAAAATATAATATATTCTATTTATAATCTAATAAAAGCGAATAACTTTATAAAAGTATTTCGCTTTATATAAAAATATTTTACTATACAAAATACTATCAAATGAGCCTTTATGCAACACTATGCATAATAAAATATAATATATTCTATTTATAGAATAATTTTATAAAAGTATTACATTTTATATAAAAAGATTTTACTATACTGAAAACACTATGCACAATAGAATATAATATATTCTATTTATAGAATAACTTTATAAAAGTATTACATTTTTTATATAAAAGCTTTTTCATTTTATTACATTAATAATACTAATAAAACAAAAGCGAAAGTGACTTATCACGTAAACATTAATAACCAACAGGTGTGTGCTACTTATGAAACCATGCGTATCTTCGTACTTTTACTCTTAGGGTAGTTCAGCAGGTTTTAAGGTAACACTTCCGCCGTTATTTTATAAAAGATAATTACATCATTTTTAAATACGACAATATTTCCGTTGTGGGGTCCACCAATGATTGTGCCGTCGTACGGATATTCCCCGATAAAAAGAATATTCCCCGACCAATCGAATATTTTATAACAACTTGTATACTTTTCAAAATTTATAAATATTACCCACAACTATAACATTATATCAAATCCATACCATAATATTAAAAAAATATTTCGAGAAAATTAAATCTTTATTCATAAAATCTGGGGTCTTACAGATACCTATACCAAAAAATGTATGTATAGTCTGCATAGACTGTACAGACATGTTTTGTTATATGTATCCAAATCACATCAAAAACACTGTATTATGTAAAAATTCAAGTTCCATAATTTTTTTTAGTTGTTTTTAAAAAAAAAAAGCAAAAAAAAAAAGGGTCCGAATTTTGGTCCGGTCCAGGAGTTCGGACCTGATCCTGCCTCTCTCTCTCTATATATATATTTATATATATATATATATAAATGATCCTAGGCGGACCATTTGAATGGACCATTTAACGGACTAAAGGGAACACGCGGGTCAAAAGCATTATCCGGGCCGAAAATGAAAGAAACATTATCCATTATCCGGGTCGATTCTTTGAAGGGGAGATTCTCTCAGAGCTGAAGCAAACGGGAGCTGAAGCAAAGGGGATATACAAACAAATTTCACAAGCAAAGAGGCGATTCTCACTAGATTCACGCGGGTCAAAAGAGAAGATGGGACGAATTTTACAGATCTGAAGCAAACGAATTTCACAGAGCTGAAGCAAAGGGGGGATTCTCTCAATTACATCCATATGAAACCCTCGAAAACTATCCTTTCTTCACTAACAGGTATCGCGAATTACACAGATCTTGAAGTCTAGGTTTTTTTTTTCTCTCAAAAAGGTATCGCTTTGCTTAATTGGTTTTGGCTTAAAAAAATTAGAATCCCAGTCACTTTGTTATGTTTCCATACTCTTTTAGATTATTATTTTTAAGTGTATGGAGGAGTCAATGTTCCTATAATTTTTGTGTTCCTCACCTTCAAGCAGAATATAGATAGTATCAGTTTGATCACCAATTCCTGCAAATAAAATCAGAGTATATATGGTCTAAAAGTTTGAGTAGTTAACTTGAAAAACTACTAAGAACAGAAAGAGAAAAACAAAACAGTATTGAGATTTGAGACCCTATTAGCAGCTTTAGAACTCTTTTTGAGCAATTATATTGTGGAACCCTGATCTGTGTTATATACTTTCTTAGGAGCCTCCCTCATGTTTATACCTCTATCTTGTGCTGTAGCTCAACCATGAAGAACTTTCTTCCTCCTTAACTGCAGGTCCTTTGTGGACAAAACTTTTCAGGCACAGTAAAATCCTTAATTAGTTTTTATTGTTCTAATTTATTTTTGTTATTCAACTTTTTGTCTAATTATTGAAATATTTATTTAAATCCTTATAATTGTTGCTTGTAAATGAGTCTTACAATAATCGAACCACATATAGGAGAAACCTCGCACTTCTTATATTAGTCACGTCATGCAAGTGTGCCTTTGTGCGGTTAGTTGATAATTGATTAGGTTCATCAGCAAATTAAAACATCGTGGCAGTGAAATTTTCTAGTATTTCTTTTGTATTAAAAAAGTTGAATTCTACTACTACTACTACTACTACTACTACTACTACTACTACAACTACTACTACTACTATAATTTAATTGTGATTTTACTTTTGAATAAAATATTGCAATCATATAAGTTTTAGAGATTGTTTTATATCTAACAAGCTGACGTAATTCATTCAAATATACAATTTGAAATTATTGTTGATCTTTTTTATGCCTGTCTGCTGATAGAAAATGTCATCAAATTCGTATACTGCTACATCCGTATGGCCTCCGTTCATATGTCGTTGTAGTACGAGCCCTTGTATAGTAAAACTTTCAATGTCGGAAAAGAATCCGGGTAGACACTATTATTCTTGCCCAAGAATGGTATGTATTTATGTATTGCAATTTTTGTATATTTGTTCCTTTTACACAAGTGAATAAATTTATTGTGTCCCAAAAATACGCGAGAATGTGGTAACTTCATCAAATTTGGTGATTGAATATGTTCGAGTGTTGCATAATCAAGGGAGGTTGTAGATGGACACATCCGAGCGTTTAAATGTAACAACTCATCCAACGAATACTAACGACTCCAACGAATTAGCGATGATAAAGATTGAAATGCGTCAATTGCAACTAACTCAACGATTTGTCATATTTGTGAATGTTATGTATGCTGTGTTGTTGTTAATTTTATTAAATCGGTTGTAATTTTGATAATGTTCATTATTTAACCAACACGTTATGTATGAGATCGGTGGATCTATGAAATTTTGGTAGATATGCTTGCTAATGCTTTTGCAAGGTTGGTGTGACAAGAATATTGTAATTGAAATAAATTGTTGAAAATTTACTCTCAAGTTGACTGTCTAAATGAGGATTTTATAGATTCTTTCTGAAAATTTTGCTGTCTACATTTTGATTTCTCAAGGAGAAATTTGAATGGGATTGGGCATGTTTTTTGCTTGCATTTGAGGGGGTTTATTGGAAACAATGTTTTTAATTCTTAGTGTTTTGACGTTTGGACATGTATTACTACAGTAGTCATTTTCATATATATGAGAAAACTTGGGCTAATGATAATATTAGAATATTAGTTTTGCTTTTAGTAATGTGTAAATGCATATTTATTTCGGCAGAACGAACAAGTAACATTATAAGCCAAAACTTGTGGCGGTGCTGCTTTTTGGGGAAAAGAAGTTTGATAGAATAGAAGGGTGCATCATTAAGATGGTTTGCTAGTGATCGTATTCTAGATCTATTTCTCAAAGATTACTAAATCTATCGGAAAGATCTCTACCAAAATGTATAAAATTTCACTCCAAAAAAAAATAGAGCAGAGTGTACAAAATTAGATTTAGACCAAAATTGAGAAAAGTGGTAGGTACCTGAATGAATGTGAGTTTGTTAACCAGAAAAAATAGGCAAAAAAAATCAAACCTTCAAGCTGCAGAAGAACACAACAAAGAAATAAAGAAAGAGAAATACTGTTTTTTTTTAGTTCAGTCTTTGTAGCTAGAAAACAAAGAAATGGAAACCCCAAAAAAGTCGCCCTTCTTTTTCTCTTTTCAGTTTTCTTGATTATGTTGCCTGGCCTCAACAAAAACAAGGAGTACTTGTCATGAAAACAATAAGAAAATTAAACCACACTCAAAATACAACCTAGCCATATTATAACAGAGGGAGTAACTCTGTATATATGTCTTTATTGGCAGCCTTTCACTACACTACTAATTACAAAGGCAGTAACAAACTTATAAAAAATACTTATACATGCAGTCCATTCCACCTTAAAAAACTTACAAACTTAAAAAAAGTACTGCAGTCCACTCCTCTACTCTGCACAATCTCACAAGCTTAAAAAATATTCAATGCTCTGCAGTCCATTCCACCTTAAAAAACTTATAAAATACTTATACATGTGTTAGAATCGCACGATCACGCTTCTGCGGTCATACAAAGTACTTAAAAATACGAGAATCTGATCCATTCCAAAATATGAGAGAGTAGAAACACAGCATCAGGTTTATACATTGCAACATAGCTAGAGACACTGTGAAGAGCATCAAATTTAGCACCACAAAATCTCATCCTGAAATGAAAACATGATTCATATATGTCGGCACCCATTTAACACGAATTTGATACATTGATTGTAGTCATTTGTTGTCATTTAACCCACTCTTCTCAACCAACTCTATCCATTTCAAATCAAACTCTTCCTTAATCTCTGATTTCAATATGCAATTTGAAAACTCCTTATAGTAAGCATTGTATTTAACTGAATCTATTTTCTCAGAAAATTTAGTTAAAATGTGCCAACTACAATATCTATGAAATGTTGTTGGTAGAGTTTGTGAAATTGCATTTGTCATAGCAGGATCTTGATCAGTAATGATCATCTTAGGGGCATCACTTGACATGGCTTCCAAAAATTGGTTGAAAAGCCAAACAAATGAATCTATGGTCTCATTACTCAAGAATGCACATGCAAATATTATTGTTTGACCATGATTATTAACTCCCATTAGTGGTGCAAAAATTAATCCATACCAATTAGTGTTGTACGTAGTATCAAATATCACTACATCACCATAAAAATTGTAAGCCCGTCAGGTTGAATCAACCCAAAAACAATGAGTAATCATGTTCTCGTTATTTGACTCAATTTTGAAATAAAATGATGGATTCTTTCCTTGTTCACCCATTAAAAACTCGTGCAACATATGTCCATCATGTCCTTTCATCTCATTGCGCTTGTCTCTTTCGAGATTATACAAATCTCTTTGCGTACAACCAATATTCTCAAACCCCCCCGATTACACTCCAAGCAAATTGAATTGTTGATGCGATGGTATATTTACCATCTGAAGCTGTTAAGTTAGGGCCTTTTGGGCAGTTGATATATTGCGGTGAGATCGCAAAAAATGTGTTTTTCGTGGAGTTGTTAATGGGTGACAATGACGCTCAACAAATATACTAACAACATATAAGTCTAAAGGTGTCACCACAATAGCAAGTTTTGCTTTACAACCCTCTTTAATTGATCCCTTGCGCCTTGTTGCCTCAATGTTCGCTACTGTTGTAGCATTCCCCTGTTTCCAACAAACAAACTCTTTCCTTATGATCTCACTAGCTACTTCCCCGTCTCTTTTTTTTAGACCAATTTCGAACACTAAAGCCACTCTTTTTTACATATGCATTGTAGAAACTAAAAGCATCATCTATTGTTTCAAATTCTTGACCTATTTTTGGTTTCAGCTCTTGTGCTACTTGAGGATTATACAAATTATATGAAAAATTAGGATCTAACTCAACACTAGGTTCCTCATTTAGCTCACTCTCTAATTCAAAGTCTACATTCCCCCTTCTTCCCACTCTAAATTTTCTCCCATCCCATACTCTGCTTCCACATTATCCATGAGAGATTAAAACCTATAATGATCAGAAATCACATTACCCTCAGTCATACAATTGAGTGTAAATGTAAAGCTTATGGAACTAGAATGGAGGGTATTCAATTCGTAGTATTATGGATAGACTTAAATAACTAAAATGTCAGTATATTGGAATCCCCATAGAGAAGTGAGAAAAATCAGTACTTCATGAAATTGTAGAATTAGACTCTAAAGAGTACTACACATCAGCAAAAATTGCAGAGCACTAAAAAAATTAAAGCATGATGCAAAATTTTCAATCCGAATATGATAAAATTGTGAAAACTTTATTTCTCAGACTTTTGGCGAAAAATTAGCATAAAAAATAGTACTATTAATTAGCATAGAAGATAATTTTTTTGATAAATTTTTTTTTAATTAGCATAAAATAAAATCTTAATAATAAAATTTTCTATGCTAATTAAATAGTACTATTAAAAATTAGCAACCACAAAAAAAAAAATTAGCATAGAAGATGCAGGACAGGTTTAGGCAATTAGAGGTTCCAGAAGTTTGACGAAAAATCTTAAGTAGAAACTTTTCTTAGTTGAGTTTTGAGTTGTGCAAGCAACAAAGTAAGAAAATAGTACTATTGAATTAAAAAAGAGAAAAACAGAAATTTGTCCCTATTTTAATGCTTCAGAGCAGACACCCAATCAGCCACAATCCAATAAACAAGTCTAATTAAACAAATATTGAGAAAAACTCTGTTTAAAACTATCAAAGTTCGGTGATTACACAGATTTTAGGAGAGAATCTCACTAACCTTACGATTTGCAAACCCTAGCTTCAAAGGGGCTTTGTTTTGTTCTCAGTCGTAAGGGACTTCGCGAATCTACCTTGTTTAGTCGCGAATCTACCTTGTTCAGTCATCCGGGCTCTGTTCTCTACGAATTGGAAGAGAAATAGAGAAGGAGGGATTTTCGATCTGACGAATTGGAAGACTAAGAGAGAAGGAGGGGAGACTTCTTTCTGTTCTCAGTCGTCCGGTTTATGTTTCTTTCATTTTTGGCCCGAATAATGCTTTTGACCCGCGTGTTCCCTTTAGTCCGTTAAATGGCCCGTTCAAATGGTCCGCCTAGGATCCTTTCTGTGTATATAGTAAGGATCAAGTGCATACCTTTTATCTTCTCTCACCGTCTTCACCTCCTTTTAGGCGGCGGTTGCGGTAAAATACAATGCAAGTAAATCTATACTTTTAGCGATTTTGACATATAAGCGTCGCTAAAAGTATAGGCACGACGATTGTATGACCGCAAACCATGCCTAAAAAGTAGTGGTAAGCATTTAATGAATAAAAGTATGAACTTGATCCCGATCCGAATATATATATATATATATATATATATATATATATATATATATATATATATAAAAAGTTACATTATAACAATTCAATTATATATTTAACTATATATACTTATTAGTACTAATTATGTAAGTTACATATTAGTAATAATTAGAAGTTAAATAGAATTTAAATAGTCTTACTATTTTTCTTTTGTTTCAAAATAAAATAAATTTCTATTAAATAAAATTAAAAAAAAATAATTTTATCAAACAACTTTCTATCAAGTACTATCTGAAATAGAGTGTAGGTTGCCTCGATCATAGTCCACATTAATTTATTATACTCGGAAGTATGTGAATACTAGAGCCAATAAAACTTTAGCTATTAATTAAAGTATAAACTTCTTATTTTTCCTTCCCCACGAGTCTAATAAGAGGGTTAAATATATTTTTATCCACTCTATTCGATCTCGGTTTACAAATACATTATCAGACTGAATTTTTTTACGGTCAACTCATTAAACTATATTTTTTTTATAAAAATTAAAATTTTCGTCTAAAAATGTTAAAAATTAACGAAAAGTCTACATGGCAATACTTATGTGTAATATAAGACCCACTGTGATTTTTTTTAATAATAATAACAAAATAACTTTAGTTTAAATTTTTTGATTTTCAAACTTGAGTTACATCTTTTTTAAATAACAAATAATTAAATTAATAAAATATATATATTAATTAATAAAAAATATATTAATATATAATTTTTACAAATGTATTTATATAAAATTAATGAATACATATTATTTTTTTTAATTTTTAAATATTTGAAGTTAACTTTAAAGATACAAAATTATCTAATATAATTCATCATCTTCTTCACTATAAACCCAAATCAAAATTCATCATCTCCTTCATCACAAATCAAAATTCAAATCTAATTCATATTAAAAAAATAAACAGACAACCAACACAAGATAAACAAATATATAAACCACTTCCAATCACAAAAACATAATCTTTCCCCAAAAACACATATCGTCTCTGTTCTCTCTCTCTCTTCGTTTATGATGTCTTGTAGTACTAAGAAATCTTCACTTGCGTGCGAATTCATACAATTTCCTCTATCTCAATCCCCACATGAGCCTCGAAACACAACCTAAAATTCTGATGAATCTTCTTAGTGGCACCACCCAAAGTGTTGCCTCGGAGTTCGTGGCCGGGATTTACAACAAAGAGAATGAAGTACCTAATAAGGCCAAAAATTTAGTCCGTCTTTGATAAAGAAAATCTGAGAACCCAATAATGGGTCTTTATTTGTGGCCAATTTGGTCCACTAATGAAGTCGGAATTGTCGATTGAAATCAAATCTACTTCATCTTCTTTACCACAATCTAGATCCGTCTATTGATGAGTGTGATTGCTTGAACACCATTGATGAACCCGATTGCTTGAACACCATTGATGAACCCAATTGCTTTGAAGAGTGGATTTTAGAAGAATGATTTGAAGAGGGAGAGGCTTTTTTTAATTAGGTCTATTCAGATCTAGATCTAAACAAATCCAGATCTGAACTTTTAATTTCCACCGATTTCTCCACTGATTGTTTTTCTCCTCTATTTTGATCTTCTGTTTTGAAGAAATGGATTCTGGGCTCTCCTGTACGTAATGATTCTCTATTTTGAATAACACGATCTTCTGTAATTGCTTAACTATATAAATATGATCCTCTGTTTAAAAAAATATGAATTCATTAATTTTATATAAACATATTTGTAAAAATTACACATTAATATATTTTGTTATTAATTACTTTAATTAATATATTTTATTTAATTACTTTACTTATTTGTTAATATATTTTTAATTAATTTAATTATTTGCTAATATATTTAATATTTAATATTTATTTAATGATTTCATAGTATAAATAATAATTATATTAGTTTTGAAAAATAAAAATAGTAATTAATTTTCAAAATTTTAGTTATATTTTTGAAGTTTGAATTTATTTTATAAATTTTAATTTTTAATTTGTGCTTATTATAAAATACTTATGAATAATGTTAAAGACATTACTCAAATTCAAAAACCCAAAATTTTCTTATTTTAATAAAATATGTAATATATCTTAATACAATAACATGTTAGACATTTATATGTTATATTACTAATTTTAGTTTTATTTGAAGAGAGGTTAATTAAATTAATGAATTTAATGAGTTATTTAAATTAAAAGAAAATTATATAATTATATGTAATTTATATAATTTATTTAAAATTGTACAAATATTAATTGATTAAAATAAAATTTTAAAAAATAGAAGTAGGATTAATCTTAATGATTTTTACATTAAGAAATAAGATTAATGATTTTTACATTAAGATTAATCCTACTTCTATTTTTAAAATAAAATTTTAAATTCTTCAAAAACTAGACAGAATTTTAAAAACAAGACAAAATTTGACATGTACGATTTTTGTTTTGAATGCATTATTTTAAACTAGACAGAATTTTAAAAAATATTAATGAATTTTAGAATAATGATTATTTTTCCATCTAGGCATGCCACAAAGAAAATTATATGACATGTAGGATTTCTCTCTCGCACGTGGCACCTCGTGTAATTTTTCCGTCCAAAGTCAAACACTTTAACAGAATTTGTAACGGTTTGTAAAAAAATTGTAGTTCAGTGAGTGAATGAAAAAAAATTGATTCGATAATTCGTTTTGTAAGAAACCGGGGTGAGTAGAGTAGAAAAAAATGTATTTAACCCTCTAATAAGATGTGGTGGTTGAGTGTAATTGTGGTGGTGGAATGAAGTAAGTTTGTGTCAAAGTTGACCCTACTTTAAATTGGATGAGGATGAACATGGCATTCGTTGTTATTTGACAAAATTATTGATATTTCTCCGGCCCGTCGAATATAGGAATTTTAAACATACACATGTATTAGATGAATAATGTTCTCATCTACTAATAGGCATGGATCACTCCTCCATATAAAAAAGCGAAACCAGGATTTATAAACCGCAAGGTCAAATTTTGATTAAAAAAATTTAAATATTACAAAGTATTCAAATTAATATTAATTATAATATTATTTACAAATTATAATGCCACTTTTTTGTTAAATTCATAACTTAGAAATGTTTTATGATTGCGTCACTATCAATATTTTCAAATACATTATTTTCGATATAAATAACTAAAGAATCATTCAATTATTTATCTCATAATTTTGAGAGCCCGTGCGAGGCATTGGATAGTATATATAATTTTTTTTTATAAATTTTTGATAATTTTTTATTGACATCATACATATATAATGTTGAAAATAATTTATATAATATCATATTTACAATTGTATAATACATAAAAAAGAAATAGATAATCAAGTTTGCATTAATGTTTTATATCACTTTTCTTTTGCTTTATTGTGAGATTCATACATGCTTATATATATATATGAAATTATAATTATATTCATTGTATTTGAACACATTATTATTATTATTATTGCATAATTTGTATTTGAAAATTATAAGGTGATGACTAAATTATCCCTTAAAAATGACCAATCAAATTAATTTGAATAATACCTTCAATTACCTTATTATACATAAGTATAGATTTGATTACAAAGTGTACTTTTATAACAAATATTCGTCATTAAAAAATTCCTTTACACAATAATGGTTGCAACCGACAAGACAAATAAACGTGAGAATAAAAATTAGTCTTACTCTTGTTGACCAACTTTTAAGAAAGTCCTCCAATTTTTTTAAAATTTAGAATCATTTTTATATCTACAATTAAATTTTCAAGTTCATGCATCATCAAGCCCCAAAAACTCTCCATCTTAAATTTTAATAGTTAAAACTTTATAAATTGAATCAACTATTATGGAGAAAGATTTATTTGGATCGAAATTCGTCCACCCTAAAAAGGACAAAAATGAAAGAAAAAATATATATTCAAATACCCTAATTATGAGTTACACGTACGGAAACCCTAGCAGTTATTGTGGGTTTAGTTAATTAGCTAAGTATAATACACGAAGAGATGGCCAGAGATCCACCAACGTTGGTTAGCTGAAAATCAAGTGTCACACCAAATTTACTCGACAATCTTTTGCATGATCATAATCACCTCTTCTTTAAATATTAGTGAATCTGACTGCTGACGGTTGATTTATGTTTTTATCAAGTTAGCTAGGACTAGCTGAGTACTGCCATGTAGAAGAATATTGAAACAGCGCATATATATATATATATATATTGAAAATATGCCTCTCCAATTGTGTTTGTGGTTTAAATGGGTCAATGACTTTGAAGTTTGAAGAGAGCCAATTTACTTTTAAGGAAGGCAGCATAAAAGGAAACCGATTAAGGCCACTAGAAACCAACAATACATCGTGAGTCATCGTCATCGGTACTATACGCTGTTTTTGTTTTTCCACTTGATTATTTGTAATTTGTTTATATTTGAGTGAACAATTAGAAGCTATGAAAAAGCTAGCTTCAACTTTATGAAATTATTGAGGGCGAGAGGGAATGTTGGAATTATTTTTTTTGGCCGGGGGAGGGGGGGTGGGGAGTGGGTCTTAAACCCCATGCATAAAGGGATTCAAGCTGTGCTTGTATATAAAATAAAAAGGTACATATATATATATAATACAAAATAATATTAAAATAGAGTAATTTTATTTATTTTTTTATTTACAAAAATGACACTCGTGGCTCTACTTGTATTTAAAAAAAATCTCTAAAACAATGTAATTTTAATAAGTAATGTTATTTAAGAGAGAGTGTTATTTAAAATAAATAATTTAGAAATGTCCTCATTATATATATATATATATAATCCATATACTCCATGTTATTATTAAATGGAAGCCCTTTATTCCTTTGCTTACGAGTCCGGAAGAAAGAAATCGTACGTAGTTCCCGATTCTTAGAGACAGTCGGTCAGTCCTCCACCTTATTTCTCTTTTCAGCTCCTCTCCGCTTCTTTTGTGCAGCATGTACCTCCCCACTCTCTCTCTCTCTCTCATTTGGAGGCTGTCCCATATTTCTTAATTAACTATTGAGATTTGTAAAATTCATAATTACCCTTTTTTAGCTCGACTTTAAGATTAGATAAACGGCCAAGTGTAGTAGAAATAGGATTGCCTTATACTTATTTATATACTCATTAATTATTACTGGACAAACGTCCAATAGGTTTATCTACTTTAATTACTTGTATTGCTTTTCCCCTAATTAAATGGGTTTCACTACCTACGTAAAATTTGCTACTATCACTTGGGTGGTGTGTTTAACTAAAGGAGATCTTTGTTGAATGAAAATATGTACTAATTAATATGTAATTAAGTTCACACTTTGGTGATTCTTTTTACTCCTCTATTATACTAAAAAAGTTGTATTTGTAAAATTTACAAATATTAACAATGTATACAAGTGTTTACCCCCGAAAACAATAACTTATTAGTTTGATAGTAGTGCATGACGCATAATGAAATTCAAATTGCAAATTTAGTGTTTTATATATCATTTTATACTAATATTAATATTAGTAAAAGAAAATTTGTAGACAAAAGGTTAATCATAAATAAAACTCTTTTTGTAAGATAGGGAGAGTAAATTTTATTTTTTATTTTGTGTGTGAAAGAGAGGGATCCGGTTAGGGTGAAATTGCCTAGTAAGGCTTTTGATCATTGTAGTGATATTATAGAAAAATGTTACATTAATTAATATAATACAAAACTAAATATAAAACTTAGTAATACAACATTTTTTATAACCAATGCAATAAAAAATTCTAAAACTTATTATTAGGGTTGTCGTGACAAGTTTACTCTAATCGAATTCCGAAAGAGAGGGATGTACTTGATCCACATACCATATCGTTAACCAAATTTTAATTTTGTGCTGAATGATGGAGAGAGAAAGAGAGCGCAAAGCTGAGTTGGCTTTGGTACAGGCAATGGCGAAGCCATATGGGAGGGAGAGTGTGGGGTTAATTGATCTCACTGAAATTTTTATTTTATTTTATAATATATGATAAATTTAGAAGAAATTAAATGTAATGAATAAATTGAGTCTATTGAAATTTTATAAATTTTTTAATATACGGGATCAAATTGAATTTTTTATAACTTTCTCAATTTTATATTACTTCTACTATTTGATGTATACATATTCCTCTTATATTTTTAAAATAAATAATAATTTAATTTATATTATTTTATAAACATAAGAAATTTAAATATTTATTAACAAATTTATGATTAGAAAAGCGTATTAGAGATCAATAAGGTGTGTGTATATATATATAATATTATTACTAATTATTATATTAATAATATTGTAATCAAATACATATTTTACCTATGCAATCGGCCATAAAGTACAAAATTATCTAAAAAAAAATTGCTTAGGGGCACTACCCGGAATCTCTGCTAAATTATTTATAACATTCCAATATTTTGACCCAATGAAAAAATATCTTGGCCACTGGGTACAGGTGCATTCGTCCTGCTATTCAGCACATGCATTCCACTTTCCACTACAAAATCGACTTTGGAACCTAAAATTTACCTCCCCTTGAAGCAAAGCACACCCCATCAACCATATACTAGCTAGCTCTCTATACACTAATTTCAGTACTCCCTTAACCTTTCTCTTTCAATTCCGTTTTCCAGATATATATATATATATATATATATATATATATATAACCACAACGCATAGTACAATACATGTAGGAGAACATCCTTAATTCTTCATACCTCAAAAATGTCCATGCCTTTATTTCCCTTATATTCATTAATTTAACCATCTCAAAAAGTACATATATAAAGACCTTGTTATAGCCTATTTGATCATGAAACCATGATTAATTCCTACCAGTTTTATTCTTGATCTACATCTTCAAATTTCCCTCTAAACCTTTCATGCTCATCATTAATTAACTCGCCCCAATATATCAAACGTCATGAGGGCAGGAGGCTTCACAGTCCAACAGCCACTATCCGTTGAGGCCGCAACTGTAATAAAGCAATCCGTAACACTTGCTAGAAGGCGCGGCCATGCTCAAGTAACCCCTCTTCATGTAGCAAGCACCATGCTTTCTTCTCCCACGGGCCTTCTCCGAACGGCCTGCCTTCAATCTCAATCTCACTCCCACCCTCTTCAGTGCAAAGCCCTTGAGCTTTGTTTCAACGTGGCCCTCAATCGCCTTCCGGCTTCCTCCTCCGGCCCCATGCTGGCCGGCCCTCCTCAGTCCCAACACCCTTCCATATCCAACGCCCTTGTTGCGGCCTTCAAGCGGGCTCAAGCCCACCAAAGGCGCGGCTCTATTGAGAGCCAACAGCAACCCCTCCTAGCAGTGAAAATAGAGATTGAGCAGCTTATAATATCCATCTTAGATGATCCTAGTGTTAGTAGAGTCATGCGAGAGGCCGGATTTTCAAGTACACAAGTGAAAAGTAATGTGGAACGAAGTGTGTCTTTAGAATTATGCTCTCATCAAACACCTGCTCCTATTAGTAACAAGTCCTCCAAGGAATATAATAATAACCTTACAGAGCCAATTGGGGCAACGCCAGATCAAGTTAGGAATGAAGATGTGATGAGTGTGATTGTCAGCTTGATGAACAAGAGGAGGAAACGTCTTGTGATTGTTGGGGAATGTGTGGATAGCGTAGAAGGTGTTGTAAGGGGAGTGATGGAGAAGGTGGAAAAAGGCGATGTCCCGGATGAATTGAGACAAGTTAAGTTTATAAGTCTCCCTCTTTTTACGTTTGGGAATCTCCCAAGAGGAGAGGTTGAGAAAAAGCTTAACGAGTTGAGGAGTATGAAGAGCTTTGTCGACGACAGAGCGATAGTTTTGTACTTGGGAGACCTCAAATGGATTACCGAGTATCGGGCGAGCAATTCAGGTACTGGGCAAGGGAGGAACAACTATTATTGTCCGGTGGAGCACATGATTGTTGAGCTTGGGAGATTGGCTTATAATGGAAGGTTTTGGTTAATGGGAATTGCATCGTTTCAGACATACTTGAGATGTAGAAACGGAAACCCTTCACTTGAAAGTGTTTGGGGTCTGCACCCTCTTACCCTTCCTGCTGCTGGTTTGGGCTTGAGTCTCATTACTGACAGGTAAAACAGTTATTTAACTTTGAAATTAATTTGGTTGGATCTCTTTGAGCACAATTTAAGGCTTCAAAAATAATTAATGCTTCCTTGAAGTGAAAAAGCGCCTTAATTAGGTTTTACGATGATCAAGTGTAAAAGATTTATGTAGTTGCTTCTTATTCTTCCGGTGCTTTATTTTTTTTCTTTATCCTTTTTCTGTTGGATTTAGAATTCCTAGGAGGGTTTACATAGTTGCTGCTTTCTTCTTCTTTCATCGTATTTTCCTTTTTCGGGAATCTCTTTTCCATCTTTTAATTATTACAATTTCTTTAAGGTTTATTTTTATACCCAGATTTAATTAATTAATGTGTATTATAGATCTCAAAATTATACGACTAAGTTACAATTTTTCTTAACCTACTTCTCTTGCTTTAAACTCTGCTTATTATGGTGTATTTAATTGATAAGATTTCATAAATGTGTCAATATTTACCCAAACAGTGATATATATATATATATATATATATATCATGCTCATCGATCTAATTCCTTTCTAATATTTTAGCAGCGATATACAAAAAGATTGTGGAGTCAAGAAAACTGGAAATGGGCCTAACTGGCTTCTGGTTGAAGGTGGAGAGGAGAAGGAGCTCACTTGCTGTGCTGATTGCTCAGCCAAATTCGAAAGTGAAGCTCAAAGCTCAAGAAACACTTTTAATTCTCACGGCGAATCTACATCCTCAACCCTTCCTTCATGGCTCAAGGATGAGTCTAAAAGGCTTAATAGTAATGATCAGGTTATTATCTTAACCCTACCTTTCACACTTTCTAAAGTAAAGTAAATGAGTCGAAACCTAACTTTTTAATTATTTGCATTATGAAATTTATGATTATAATTATATATCTTTCCTTTTCTTTCTTTCAGGACTATGACTCGGTCAAAGATTTGTGCAAGAAATGGAATTCGTTTTGCAGCTCATCATCCCATAAACAACCTCAATCATATGAGAAAACAATTACCTTTTCTTCACCTTCTTCATCTACCACTTGTTTTTCCTATGACCAACAAAACCCTAAATTTCACCACACGTCCAAAAAACCTTGGCCAGTGTTTGAGCCATCCAAACAATTTTGGGCTTCTGCAGCAATTGACAAAACTTACAATTTGAGGATGTACATCCCTGAGAATGGCCAGTTTTCCAATCCTAATTCCACTCCAAATTCTGTTTCTTCCAGCGACATCATGGAAATGGAATACGTAACACGGTTCAGAGAGTTCAATGCTGAGAACATAAAAACCCTATGCAATGCACTAGAGAAAAAGGTCCCTTGGCAAAAAGATATAATTCCTGAAATCGCTGGCACGATATTACAATGCAGGTCCGGAATGCTAAGAAGGAAAGAAAATAGAAGGCGTATTGATCAGGCAAAAGAAGAGACATGGTTTTTCTTTCAAGGTGTAGATGGACATGCCAAAGAGAAGGTTGCGAGGGAATTGGCTAAGGTTGTGTTTGGTTCACATTCCAACTTTGTATCTATTTCTCTAAGCAGTTTCTCGTCTACAAGGGCTGATTCAACCGAAGATTTAAGAAATAAAAGATCAAGAGATGAACAAAGTTGTAGCTACATTGAGAGATTTGCGGAAGCAGTGTCTATTAATCCTCATCGAGTTTTCTATGTTGAAGATGTTGAGCAAGCGGATTATTGCTCTCAAATGGGGATTAAAAGGGCTACTGAGAGTGGAAAAATTAAAAATGCAAACGGTGATGAAGTTAGGCTTTGTGATTCTATCATAATTTTGAGCTGTGAAAGTTTTAGCTCTAGGTCAAGAGCTTGCTCTCCTCCTTTTAGGCAAAAAAGTACTGATGATCGGATGGAAGGGGAGAAAGTTGTTGAATCGGAGGAGGCGGGTAGTCCTTGTGTGTCTCTGGATTTAAATATGTCATTCGATGATGATGGTGCAGAAGAAATGTCAATTGATGATATAGGCCTTGTTGAATCGGTAGACAGATGTATCATTTTCAAAATTCAGGAGTTGTAAAAGAATAATAGATGTAGGAATACATGTTATTAAACGGTTCTCTCTCTCTCTTTTTTCTTCCTTTGTTTTAATTAACCCCTTTTTATTTCTATGTTGCATTTAGTCATTTTTTTTTCTCTTTCTGAAATTCATACTTACTAGGATCGATCGTGATGGATGGCAAAGGCCGGCCGGGGAAAAAAATAGATGGATGAAAACAATTAAGTTGATCCGTCTGTTAAAACTTAGTAGTAAAAAGACGTCCGTGTGATATATTTAATTATTACCATCAGTTATATATTGACTGGTTTGCAAACCAAGAAAAAAATATTCAATACTGTTTTTAGTCTATCCTATGGGTTTCTTTTCCGGATGATCTGCTTTCTTCTATCGTTTTCTTTCTTCCACTATTTTTACCCACTTATAGGAGTATTCAATTATGAAAAGGTTGTTAAATCAGTTTGATCGTTCTGAGACGTGTGAACGATAAATGAATATATTGGAAAGAATTGTGGTGGGTCATTGGTGTCATTTTCGAATGGTGGTGGAATATGCTTTGCAGAAAAATTTGTGAATCGTTTTTTGCATTCAAATTAGAACAAATTAAAAAGAGGTTTACTTTACTTTACTGCAGGGACATCCAAAAAGATATAAGATATACTAATTAAATGATTTTTAAGTTAGGATTAATTGGCCAGGGAAGCATAGCTTAAACGATTTAAACTTAGAAAACGAGTAACAGAAGTGGCAATTAATTATATATATTTTTCACGAGAAGGATATACTTATTTAGGAACATTAATAATGAGACTAGCTAACTCGGAAATCATGCCCTTCTATATATACTCCATAAAGCTCTAATTAGTAGATAGGGACAATCATACAGTATCCTGAGAAACCAATAATGATACCATCATTTCTGCAAGTTTCTACAAAATACAGTTTCTAACAGTTCTTCTTCTTCCCGCTTAAAATAAATTAATTACCTATAAAGAAGTTGCTTCTCATGCATGCATATTGCACTCTTGAATGACTTGAATAAATTATTTATTTTACCTAGGAGGGGAAATCATATCATACCCTCAGAAGGTAAGCGCTACTGATTAAGAACTGTGAGTCCATGTACAAATTAGGGTTTACACATACAACCTAAAGAATTGAATGACAAACAGAAAAGTCGGAAATAAAGAAGCAAGACCTGAGAGAATCTTCCACGTGTCCCGAGGCAGAAGACACATGGAGGAGACTTATTTTTGGGAATTGATTGAGGGATTGGATTGGTGGCTAGAAGGACAGGGCAATATGGGCATTACTCTGATGATTAAAGGGTATTTCTGGAATTTCCCTGAAAGCATGTGCCTGGCACATGACCACTTTTCAGAAAATCCTATAAATACCCCTTCCATTCTATTGGGAAGGGGACTTCTCTTCAGACTCAAGACTTGGACTTTTGGAAGATCAAAGGGACCCTTTTGGTGACTTAAAGGCTTGGAGATTCCACCTAAAAGCACCAAAGGGGTTTGGACATTCTCTCAACTTGAAGGACTCAAGAAGGCTCTTGAAATCCCTGCACCAAAGGGGTTTGGACTTCGCTGCATATTGAAGCAAGCCTTTCTTCTCTGGCAGAAGAAGAGTTGTACGTTCATAAGTCTGGACTCGCTCCCAAAAGACGTTAGAAAGACCAAAAGAGGGGAGCCCTTCCACAATCATTAAGAAATGGGGCCTCCTTGGTTGTTCCCAAGTCTGCAGAATGTTCAACGGGGAAGGCCTGTAAGAAAAAAGAATTCAGCATAAGGAATCTAAAGAGCACAGGCATTAGGATCCATTCAAATAAAATATAGGGTCAAGGAAGAATGGGAAAATGTGAAAGAGGAGGCCATTAGGTCGGTTCCCCTAAGGGTTGGCCCGTAGGGTTTAATTAGCCACCTAAGGAGCTCTCCCCTCTTACATTTAACTTCTCTTTACTCGTTGAATCAACTGATTGGAATAAATGCTACTTCACCGGAATATCCGAGCCAAGATCCTTGTTAAGATAAAATGGCCCGGAATAAATTCTTCCTCCTTGCGGTGTTGTCCTTTCTTTCAGAATATCCGAGCCAAGGACCTTGTTAAGGTAAAATGGCTCGGAATAAATTCTTCCTCCTTGTGGTGTTGTCCTTTCTTTCAGAATATCCGAGCCAAGGACCTTGTTAAGGTGAAATGACTCGGAATAAATTCTTCCTTCTTGCAGTGTTGTCCTTTCTTTCAGAATATCCGAGCCAAGGACCTTGTTAAGGTAAAATGGCCCGGAATAAATTCTTCCTCCTTGTGGTGTTGTCCTTTCTTTCAGAATATCCGAGCCAAGGACCTTGTTAAGGTGAAATGGCTCAGAATAAATCCTTCCTCCTTGCGGTGTTGTCCTTTCTTTGAGAATATTCGAGCCAAGATCCTTGTTAAGGTGAAATGACTCAGAATAGATGTCTCCTCCTTGCGGTGTTGCTTTCTCTTTGAGAATATCCAAGTCAAGATCCTTGTTAAGGTAAAATGGCCCGGAACAGTTGTTTTCTTGTTACGATATTGTCTTTTCTTTAAGAATATCCGAGCCAAGATCCTGTTAAGATGAAATGGCTCGAAAAAGAAAAAAAAACTACAATCACCTGAAAAGAGAAATCGATGAAGCAATTAGAAAGAATTCAAATATTAAAAAAAAATTGAAGTGAAGTTTAAGCCGCCTGAAGATGAGTTTTGATTCGTGACTACAACGTATTGAAGTTTCCTTCGGGAATTTTGATCCCTGACTATACAAAGATTAGCACACGATTTTTGGTCACCCAGTTATGCTTCATGAAAATCCAAGACTTGGTATTTATGTTTCAGTCTCAAAATAGTCACCAATGATAATTCAACTTTTTCGTGGTTTTTCTTGATACCCTTGTTCCAAATCTTGTTAGGCATTGATATTTTATTGGTTTCTGGCCAATGTCTCGACAATCAAAAATCTTTGTTGCTCTAATCAAATTCCAAATTCCAAATTCCAATACCTTCCTACTCATTCAATCAATATATATATATATATATATATAAATAAAAATTTTAAAAAAAATAAAAAAATTACGAAATCAATTCCAAATATATATATATATATATAAATTTCGTGGTGTGAATCCAAAGAGTCAATAGGCAGTGAGCCATATATGGTTATTTTACAGATCTGTACTATATGTATATATATTCATATATGTGAGTCAATATGCAGTGAACATGCAAGCATAAAAAAAAAGTGTTGATGACCTCTCAATCAAAAAAGGTGAGTGGACCTTGGTTGTCTCTATTCTCCTTCAGCGATTACTACTGTTATGCAATTACTGTTTTTTCTCTTCAGTTTCATCTTTTCCTCCTTCTCTAAAATACTAGTATAGTGAAATCAATTGATTTACTTTTCTAGTAAAATCATTCCTTTCAATTACCGTGAATGAATACTACGCGGTATCACCAATTAAAAAATAATAATATTTTGTTAATAATGATATTATTATTTTACAATATTAAATTATTCCTATTTAAAAAAATAAAATAATATAATTCTCAACTTTCAGAAAATATTTTTCAAATTCCACCTAATTTTATTTTATAAATATATAAATAGAAATGATTTGATTTCCAAAATATGAATGATTTGATAAAGAAAGATTTTATTTTATTTTATTTTTAAAAATAAAATAAAATTTTATTTACCTAGTAATATATATATATATATATATATATATATATATATATATATATATATTATAGAAACAAATATAATAAATAAATTACGCATGTCATCATAGAAATTCTTCCAATCACCCCGCGTAATTAGTGTGCATAATCACTAAGCATATTATCAGATAAGGGAAAAGTATCTTGTTGTTTTTTAATATATATATAATAATTGAGGGTTAATTGCTTTACCACATAGATTTGGTACATCATTCTTAACATGGGTGACCACATGTGTTGTACACCGTAAATAAAATAAGATTTTATTTTATTTGGCAAAATATAATTTATCTTTACCTGGTTTTTAATATATATATATATATATATATATATATATAAAGATTTGTCTTTGTTTTCAAGATTTTTAAAAATAAAATAAGATTTTTATTTTATTTGTTAATATATAATTTATCTTGATTTAGTTTCAATATATGTACATATATACATATAAAAATTAATTCGGGAAACAAAGATTGTGCAGGATTTGGAGAAGATTTTTAATATTTCGTGGGTGAGCTCTCCTAAGGGGTCCCCTCTCCATGAATTTTTGTTTTTCGAACTTGCAAAGATCGAGCTCACTTTACATTGTTTAGAAATTTGAAACAGGACTCAAAGACTCGAAGAAATTTGCACGATCGCCACTCCGAAGGTGTGACTCACGTGCAGGGGGCAAATGTGAGTCTATGTACAAATTAGGGTTCACACATACGACCTAAAGAATTGAATGACAAATAGAAAAGCCAGAAATAAAGAAGCAAGACCTGAGAGAATCTTCCGCGTGTCCCGAGGCAGAAGACACGTGGAGGAGACTCATTTTTGGGAATTGATTGAGGGATTGGATTGGTGGCTAGAAGGACAGGGCAATATGGGCATTACTCTGATGATTAAAAGGTATTTCTGGAATTTCCCTGAAAGCATGTGTCTGGCACATGACCACTTTTCAGAAAACCCTATAAATACCCCTTCCATTCCATTGGGAAGGGGATTTCTCTTCAGACTCAAGACTTGGACTCTTGGAAGATCAAAGGGACCCTTTTGGTGACTTAAAGGCTTGGAGATTCCACCTAAAAGCACCAAAAGGGTTTGGACATTCTCTCAACTTAAAGGACTCAAGAAGGCTCTTGGAATCCCATTACCTAACATGGTTCCGGATTCTAGGAGTTACGCCGCAGCGTCGTTGGAGTAATCGTCCATTGTCGTTCTCCCTCTTCAATCAATCAATCAATTTATTACTTTTCAGTGAATTTCTCTCCTCCTCGTGAACACAAAACCTTAACCCCCAAGCAGCACGATTTCTTGCCCACATTTCTTTAAGCGACTCTGCTTTGGGGAGGTGTAAAATTCGGGAAGGGTATGTGACACCCCCAAAATAGGTATACATCACCCATTACGAGTTGTTAATACACAGTGATGTAAACAACTACAACTTTATTATTACAACAAAGAAAGCTGTGAGTTTAAATACGAGATATTGCCATCTAAACAATATCCACATACAAATAAATCCTCATCATAATTATTGATACATTATTTTACAAAAATGGTGGGGACTACTAAACAACTCTCTAAAACCATCATTCCATACCTCGACTCGTACTCGCTACATTCTCGCCTCCTGAGAAGAAAAATGGAACAAAAAGGAAAAGGGTGAGCTCAACTAGCCAATAAAGAAGAATATTATGACTAAGATAATATACAACAAATTATCGTTAGTCTTCAACAGGGAAAAATTTAATAGAATACAATAGACAACAAGTTTAAATCAATACTCGCAGCGGAAAATATTAATTCATAGAAGAGTTACGTGGAGGATGAAATCTACTAATATCTATGAATTTAACAGTCCATCATCAATATTTTTATCCCTGCAACATCAATCAATATATATGTGGAATCATATATTCATCCTTGCACTACAGGCCAAGGACATTCACCAGTTGGTCATGTTCATCTAAACACTTGTTCATCTTTGCACTACGGGGCAAAGATATTCATCAGAAATCATTCATCTTTGCACTACAGGCCAAAGATATTCATCAGAAATCAATCATCTTTGCACTACAGGCCAAAGATATTCAATAATATCATTATTTAAGAATGAGGATGATGAAAAATATATATATATTTTTTAAATAAACGAATTCAGTGAAACAAAATGACAAGGATTAAGGATTAAGAATTCGTACTTTGTTTTATCCACGTCCAAAAATACCTCAAAAATAATCATAGTGGTGTAAAATTCAAGAATGATCAAAACATGGATACAATCAAAACTAGTATCCCTGATAGATATTTTGGACTTAAAAGGAAATTTTTTATTTTTCGATGAATAAGTGTCGATTCGTGAATAGATCAGATATCGTGAATAGTCTTGAGTATCGTAAATAAGTAACTCAGAACACCAAAAGTTCTAAATTTGATAAAACTTCAGATCAATATTTCAAAGATAATGATATTGAAGAAATAATATCATTACGAAAAAAAATATCCCTTACCTCGAAAGACAAGATTTCTAGTTGAAAACAGGATATAAAGCATGACTTGAACTTTCACCAGATAAAGCAATACTCAAAGTATACTCAAAATACTCACAAGAATACGCTCGATAATATAGAGAGAGAAAACTTCAATTTCTGGTGTAATCTTCAATTCTAACCTAAACACCCTATTTATAGAAAATTGCTTAGAACACCAAAGCAGAAAATTTAATATAATAATAATATATATAATAAATCTTCTACGCACACTTGAAATCTGATTTCAGTTCAATAACCACATGCCACCTTCTAGAAAAAGTATAAAAAATGTTTTTCTAATTTAAAATAATTTAAACTTCCAAAAATCAATTATTTCGTAGCTTCGAAACTTCAATAATTCACAATAAATAGCCCTTTTGTCGGAAAAATTTGAGTCTCATGCGAGTGTTTATAGGAAATTCAATTCTCTACAATTTCTGAAGAAATTTTTTCCAAATTCCAAACATAAATTGAGTGAAATCCATAAAGCAGGTGATTTTAGAGGCTATAATCAAATTTAAATTCGATAAATGGGGTCCAATAAGCATGTTTAACATGTTTTTAAACATTTATTGCAACAAAAATACTCTTCCTCCTCAGATACTCATATATCCCACATTAGTTGTAAAAATATCACCATTATTATATTATTAAAATATAATAATATATATATTTAAATGAATTATTTTATCGAGAAAAGATAAAATTTTAATTTTCAATAATTGTCACATTAAAATTTTCTCCATCTATATCCACATAAAATCAATATTTTCCTCATCATATGAATCAATAATTAATTATTCACAAATAATATGAATTATTGCTTCGATAATGAAAAATCTTGTGTAATGTGATTATTGAAACAACAAAGAATATAAAATATCAACACAACAATTATTGAACCAATAAAATCTTTGAGCATAATTCTTGTAACCATTATTGAGTAGTGCCTTCTTACGTAAGAGTCGATAATTGGTGCAATCTGGTATCTTCTTGTTCAACAACACGTATTAGTGTGTTTTAATCGGGGGTATTTCAACAAGATAATAGCAGTAATAACTATGCCGTTATTTATAAACAACTTATATTTGTCGTTTTCTTCATCCAATCGCTTTCCGTTATGGGGCCCACAAAAAGATGCGGCGTATTGCACGAATATTACTCGACAAAGATCACGAATATTCGACGACCAAACGAATATTCCCAAACGATAAAGAATATTTTATAACCACTTGCTTTATTGAAATATTTGCGTATTTTACCCATAACTATCCACATGAATCAAATCAACCCTTACTATTTCAAAATAATAAATAGAGGAAATTCCACTTTTATTTAAAAAAATCGGGGTCTTTACGGGGTATGCCTGACTTCAAAAGCGGAGAACTACGGGAAGAGTCGCTTCACCAACAAATAGTATTACCTCACCAAATCCAGTTCCAAGGCAAACAACTCAAGCTTTCCAGGGCACAAATCTGGATTTTGATCAACCACTTATTGAAGACTCTTCGAAAGGGAGTTCAACATCACTATACATGGTCAATCAACAACAAGCAAACGCAGGAAGGCAAGACGAGAATACAAGCGGAGAGAAAGCAAATGATGTGCAACTAGAGATGCTCAAGGCGTTGAAGGAAGCACAGGAAGAACAAGGGATGATGATGGCCATGATGCTAGAGATGTAGAGGAAGCAAGAGGAAATGGAGAACTTCCGCCAGCAGTTGATGCAGATTCCTACCTTCAAGACCATGTTCCCAGGCAATTCGCAGGGAGAACAAGTAGGAGTGGAGGACAATAACAATGGCAGCAACAACAAAGAGAACCAAATTGTACCTCCATTGACTGAAAGTCGATCGGTTCCAGTAATCAACTTGGAGCTCCAGAACAGTGGTGACGTGCCACAACCTAGGTTGGAAGCAATCCAACCTCAGACAAACATCATCCCAACTGCTCTTCCAGTATTTTCACATTTGCAGATGCCAACCGTCCCAAGCCATGTCTAGCGCGCGAGTGAGCCAACAAATGCCACCAGTGACAGCTTTGCACGATGCAAGTGTACATCAACCAATCTCTTCACCATCCACACCGCCAATACAACAGTATATTACAACATACCAGAGAGTTCACGCCACAAGCCAGTACGTGACAAAGGATGATATGATCGATGTGATCAATCAACTTCGCAGGCAGACATCCCGACCCTCGGAGTTAGACTTTACTCCACCTTACCCGGCACACATTCGGAGGCAACCTTACCCAACAGGGTATATCGAGCATCCCCCTCAATTTCCAAAGTACAATGAGGAGAAAGGAAATGCCAGAGAACACATTGCCAAGTTTGTGGAGTCGATGTCTCCATGGTTAGGATATGATGAAACGAACAATCACAATTTATTGATGAGAGAATTCAACAAGACTTTGACGGATAATGCCTTCAATTGGTATTACAACTTGGAGAAGGGATCAGTCCATGATTGGGATGATCTAATAATATAATTATATATCTTGCATAATTATATTTATTTTTATATTAATAATATTTATTTTTTAACATTATATTTGTAAGTCAAAATAAATTTTGTGCAAATCTCTTTATATTTAATTAAAAAGTGATAAAGCATGAATGTATTAAAAAAAAAAAAGAATAATAGGCTTACAAGTTAGACTCTATTTAATATTTTTAAATATTTTAATATTTTGTGCAATCTCTTTATATTTGATTAAAAACTGATAAAACATCAATACGTAAAAAAAAGAGTAGGCTAAAGACAACTTCTAAGTAGGAATATTTTAATATTAAATATTTATTTTGTTGAACTATACTGACAATATGTTAAAAAGTGGGCCCCTCTTATTTAAATAGAAACCAGTAAAGCTTGTCATGGCTTGGTATTAATATATCCCAATCTCAGCCTTCCAATAAGTTGATCAACTGTCCAAAAAAGGGTGTTGACGATTCTCATGCCTCATAAAGAATTTGCCGTGGAAGGATTCCATATATATATATATATATATATATATATATATAAAATCTTTTTTTAGCAAAAGGCGAAAATATTATAGCTGGGTATCTTAATGTGATCCAACAAAGCAAGTTGTGCGTAGTACCACTATTGGAGTGTGATTATTTGGGTAGTGAGAGAGTCCTTATTAAAGTAAGATTGTATTTCCTTATTTGGTGTGATAAGGAGGTTTAATTTGAGAAGAAATTTATTAGTCATTAATTGCAGTTATAAGGTGATTCTAAAAAGGACTCCTACTCCTATCTATAAATACAGCAACAAGCTAGGGTTGAAAGAGGAAGAAGACAGAATAGAGGAGACAACACACAAGAGATACAACACAAATACACAACTTGTACAGCGTCCATATACACATCTTGTACTCTCAATATTATCATAGTGGATTACTCTCTCTTATCGTGATTTTTTCTCAATTGGGTTTCCACGTAAATTCGTGTGTTGATATTTATATCTCTTTATTTATGTTTGTGTGAATGTATTTTGTGAGTTTGATATAATCAACTACTCCATCAACCGATTAAAGACGATTTTAGTCTCTTTGTTTTGGTGATTTCTGCCAAAGCGTACAAAATTTGGGCGTTAACATTGGGCGCCGTTTACATGGAAAAACAAAGACACTTGTTACTAGTGTCGATTTAAAATCACCGATTCAAGAAGGAGATAAGTGATTTTTTTTTATTAAATTAAATATATACTTGTACGTGTGTATATATATATATTATGCATGTAGTGGTAGTATTCACATGATGCATGTAAAATCTAAACATTAAGACTTTGGTCCAAGTGATGATAAATTGGTCTTTGAGTCGCGATCGAGAAATAATTCGACCCGTAAGTAGATTAAAGTTTAAGCTTTTATATCATTGAAGTGATTTAAAGACGGCTTCGGTTTCATCATCAACCACAGACTGAAGGAAATTCGGAGGATATACATTCGGATGATAAAAATTCAGAGGATATAAATTGAGAGGATATAAATTCAGCGGATAAAAATTCTACGGATAAAAATCTCGCGGATAAAAATCCCGCGAATATAAATCCCGAGGATATAAATCCCGATGATAAAAATCCCTAGGAGACTTTTTGTATACTCTCTTATTTTAAGTTATTTACAATTTCTTGTAAATAAGAGACTGGGGGGCAATGTTGAAGTGTGATTATTTTGGGTAGTGAGAGAGTCCTTATTAAAGTAAGATTGTATTTCTTTATTTGGTGGGATAAGGAGGTTTAATTTGGGAAGAAATTTATTAGCAATTAATTGCAGTTATAAGGTGATTCTGAAAAGGACTCTTACTCCTATCTATAAATACAGCAACAAGCTAGGGTTGAAAGAGGAAGAAGACAGAATAGAGGAGGAAAGACACAAGAGATACAACACAAATACACAACTTGTACTCCCAATATTATTATAGTGGATTTCACTCTCTCTCCGTGGTTTTTTTCCAGTTGGGTTTCCACGTAAATCTTGTGTTCACACTTTATATTCTTTTATTTATGTTTATGTGAGTGTATTCAACAATACAATCAACCGTTAGCGCAATTTTGGCCTGTTGTTTTGGTGATTTCGTCAGGCGTACAAAATCAGGCGTTAACAAACACCTAATTTAGTGGGTAATTTTGATTTGTATGCTGGTTTAAATTAATGCCAGTCGTTGTTTTCCAACCGGAATGATGCTAATCACTTTTCATGGGGAAGAAAATTTCTAACAATTAATTTATGAGTGAAGAAACTGACGTTTTTGTACGTATGTATATTTTCACCTAATTTTGCTTTGCAAGCTTAATTAAAATGAGTATTTAAAAGAATGTTGAAAACCCATAAACTGAAAACAGTAAATACATAATTAATTAGGGTATGATCCATACCAAAGCAGAGGCAACTTTTTTCTACTCCACTTTAGAAGGGAAAAAGCAAAATCTGCCCTTTGATATATCTAAAGAGCACTACTTTTTATGCTTGGTGATGCGTTTTGCGAAAGAATAACTTTTCTGCCTTTTGATTTTCGTAACCCCAACATTCTCTTCTTTGGAAAGCATCAAAAAGTTGAGCATAAGGATTCAAATTAAACAAGCACTCCACTACTAAATAATCAAACAAAAGTACTAAAGAATATAAAATAAAATTAAGATGGAGAATTAAATAAAGCATAAGCATCTCTTATTTAAACCTTAAAGATGTTTTTCACTTTCGAATTAATCTCCAAAAGATCATTATCTTGGTGGCTAAATAAAACCAAAAGGCATGCATAAGTGTGGAATTTGTCGCTTATCTTATGAAAAGATTAGGAGTTTCAATTAAGATAGTAATATTTAAATATCTTTTTTTTTGAACTAAACAAGCATATGTATATATGAATAATATTATTCTCTTATACATATGATTCACTCTTTCTTTAACATTGCCGAAAGGAAGAAGCTTCTATTTAAACTGCATTAATTTTCTTTATCTTTATCTCTTTTTCTTTTGTCTCTCCCTTCGTTTTACATTTCTTTTATTTAAAGCTTGTTATCTGATGACCAAAGTGAAATTCGTTGCTTCAGAATTTGGCAACAAAATATTATGCTAGTTAAATACCCTATATATCTGCCAGAAAATGAAAGTATTATATGTTACAAAATGATAGTGTCAGAGTATATAACCTAGCATTCAACAAGCGATCGAAGGCTTGAACGAGTATAAGGCGACAAAATTATATGCTGCCATAATTAAATTTGGCATAAATATATAGCTTATTTGCTATCATGTAATTTAGTTATATATGTTAGGAGGATAACTGATCACATATTGAATAAAAAGTGCTTAAACCAACTTTTATTAATTTATAAAAAAAATATTATCATTTAAATTGAGTTGGGAGGTTAGATGAGACATTGTCAATATATAGGTACTTTTTCCCCGGTTGAGCCTTTCCCTACAAAAAATATACAACATGAGAAGTACTTATTCCATGCGACAATATCTCAATCTGGTTACAGTGTTTAGAAGAGAAGTAGTTATTTTTTTGGTTTCATATATAATACACATTTTTTGTTGGGTACAAACTTTTCGTGATTCATTAGTACAAAACATGCGTGTCATCGATCCCATAAAAATATTCGACGACGACGGATCTAAATAAATATGAAACATTTAGTAAAGATATATGTAGATATTAATTATATATGAAAACTGTATACATGCAAAAAATGTATATAATATAAGTGTCTCTGGTCGTCACATATTAGCTAGTGCATGTGACTAAATGAATTTTAAATACTAAATTATTCTTATTAGTAGTCAGTCATGTACATGTAGATGCATCTGAAACTGAGTGCGTGCCATCGATCTGCAGTCAGTTGCTTTATTTTAATAGTATTGTGATAAACATGCCATTGGAATCTAATTTTCCCTCAAAAGCAGGAAGGAATTTAGATTCTCCATGATGAATGTTTTTAAATTCTCTCGTGAATTAATGCAGAAAGTGGACGCCCCTTTTTAAACAAAGTGTTGATCACCTTTTTAATCTCCCCTTCTAATTAATGGAATACTATATATAAATGAGCCTTTCTGTTCCTAATTTGAATGGTTATCCCATCCGATCCTTTTTATTGTTTTGATGAATATATTATTTTAGAAATATAAAATAAATTATGATATCAGTATATATATTACTACGTACTACACTAAATACTTATAGTATTCAAAAAGAATATGATTAAAACAATTAAATTTATATTTTTAAAATATATAAATTTTACCAATGATACTCTTTTGTAAGGGTGTAAATGAAATTGAATCGGAATGTAACAGAGTAGTATTCTCGAATTCGACTCAAAATGATAAATTCGTACTCAATTTCAATTATATTTGAAAAATCTCTTTCAGATTCGATTTCGACTCGATTCGAATATTTATTACTCGAATTCGATCCGACTCGACTCAAATATTTATTCAAACTACTCATGAAGCTTCAAATTCAGTTTCGAATTGAGTCTTCACATAATAACTAGTTTTATAATAAATATAACTATAAATTAAATTTGTTATTTTACTTAAAAATGAAAAAAATATTTATTATTACACTTTACAAATATAAAATCACAATTAAAATTAAAAACAAAGCAAAATAATAACTAATTATCCTAATTTGATTTAAATTTGTATATATTATAAGAGAATGTATCGAACATCTAATCGAATATGTATTAATCGAGTATGTATCGAATCACAATAAAAAAATTCGAGTAGCTTGAATCTTAAACGAGTCTGAGTATAACTTTGCTCAAATTCTACTCATATTTTTATTCGAATTATTTTTAATGCTCATATTTGGATCATATTATTAACGAATTCGAATTTCGTTCGTATTTTTTCGAATCGAACTCAAATCAAATTCGAACTGTGTTAGCTCGTTTAAACCTCTTTTGTGTGGAACGGAATTGAAACAAAGACTAGTACTCCAATATGTATGTTTCGGGAATGAAACGAATACTTTAACATGCACTGGAGTTTGGACCAAACTGCTCAGGCGTAATGCAACTGAGAGATGACACGTGGAAGGCATTTTTTGAGGTAAGAAAGTTCTTCCCTTAACCCATCCCTCATGCAGAAATGAATAATCGATCAGCGTCTACTTCTTAATTAAGAGTGGGAATACGTACAGATCGAGTTGAATATATATATAATTATATATATACACACACACGTTACAACATTTTTATTAGGATTAAGTTCAGATGACCACTTGGAGTTTGGACAATTTCCCACTTAACCACCTGTAGTCAATAAAGCTACATTTAAACTCCCGATTTTTTGAGTTAAAGTGAAAACGTCACATTTTTCATCCAATTTAACTGCGTGTATGTCAGACGCCAAAAGCGCGTGAAAAGGGGCTTTAACGATTAAAAAAGACTGAAATACCCTCTTCTTCTCCAATTCTCTCATTTCTCACTCAAACTTATTTTGATCCCGATTTTGATCTCCCCAATTTGCAGGCCCACCTCACCCTCTTTGCTCTACTTGCGCCAACTCTGTAGAACTAAGACCCCCACAAAACCCAACAATTTCGGCATAGCTTCAAGCTCCTTCAATGGGGTCTTGCTCGTTAAGGGTTATATGGAGGAATCAAACTCTGTTTCTGGTTTTGCTAATAAGGAATCAAACTCTGTTTCTGGTCTTGCTCGTTAAGGGTTAATTGGTTTTGCTCAGATATCATCTTCTCCTTCTCTATTTTTCAGATCGATTAATTAGATCCCCCCAAACTGTTGACATTTATATTTATCATCGGAACTGTCATCTTCTCCTCCTCTTTTTTTATTTCGATGATAGAGGAGCTGATTTAAAAAAAGAAGGATTTTTATTTCTGGGTCAGATTCGTGCAAGCTTGCCGTCGTCGGAATCGGGGACCGAGACGAACTCACCATTATCGATCGGCAGCTTACGAATCCAAAAATCCGTACTATTTTTTCCTTGTCTCTTTGAATTTTTCCACTTTATGAGTTAATCCTTTCATTACTCTAAAAGAGTCTCGTTTATCAAATTTACAAATATTGAGGATGCATTTCCCCATATTTACCCTTAGAAACTTTAAACACGCTTTTTGTGGAACAAATTTGTGACATGCACCATGGTAATGAGTTTGGGTTGTTGAAAGTTGACAATAAATTGGCTAATTTTATGGTAGCATAAATTGAGTTCAAAGGAGAGACTGAATAGTAGAATTTTGTACAATAGTAATAACTTTCTGAGGGGCTAATTGACCCTTGGGCATGTCGAACTGTATTCATGGTAAATTTTACTGTTATTCCTCCATATGTGTATCATCTTGGGAGTAATGGGGGGTGTGATTGTGTTTCCGGATGTTCAGGGGATTGTTTTTGTGCTATGAAGAATGAGGGTGAGTTCCCTTATAACGATAAAGGGATTTTGGTGAGAGGGAAGCCACTGATATTTGAATGTGGCCCACTCGCACTGCAATTTCTTTCCAAGTTTTCCCCAATTCAATTGTTAACTGTATTTTTCTTATGGTATGCTTGAATTGAATTTGGAATAGAAGAGATGAGAGAACCTATTTTTCTTTCTTTTCTTTTTTTTTCTTTGGGTCGAATGAAAGGGAACACTTGATAGGGGTCGGTTCTTTTTTTTTCTCTCTTTGGAGCGAAATGGAAGTCGGCAAGGAATATAAAGGAGCAGTGGATCTGTTTCCTTCCACCTTTTTTCTTTCATGTTTGGAAGCGGATGGGTAGGGGAGTATATAATGAGAGTGCTGGTTATGCAAGTCTCATTTGATTTAAGCGAGGAAGAGAATGAGCAAGCAGTGGCTTGGCATAGTGAGAAGCTAGCAGTTCTATTTGTGAAATTGGAGGGTAAATAAGTCATTAGCCAACTCACAGTTAAGTTAGATGGAAAAAGTGACGTTTTCACTTCACCTCAAAAAGTCAGGAGTTTAAATGTAGCTTTACTGACTACAGGTGGTTAAGTGAGAAACCGCCTAAACTCCAGGTGATCATCTGAACTTAACCCTTTTTATTAAAAAAAAGTAAATTACTTATTAATGAAATTTAATTTTTTAAAAAATACAAAATCAATCAATCATAATCGTGTACCAAATTAATCTAGTTTAAGTAATTAATATGTTTTTCTAATTAAAAGGGTTCTTCACTTAATATTTTTCTCTAAAATTAAAGGGTCGGGGTTCTCCACAAGCTGCTCAATATATATATATATATATATATAGAGAGAGAGAGAGAGAGAGGATCAGGTAAGGACTTTCTTACGATACTAAAATACGGACTTTTTTTTTATTTTTATTTTTGCCTTTTTTAAAAAAAAACAACTAAAATAAAGTTTAATATTTTATGGAACTGGAATTTTTCTATCATATGTTGTTTTGGGTACAAATAACAAAACAGTATATGCATACATCTTGCATCGTATACACACATTTTTAGTATAGGTATCCAAATCACGCCCAATAATATCATATTATGAAAAAATTTAGTTCCATAAAATATTAAAAAAAAAATTAGTTGTTTTAAAAAAAAGCAAAAAAAAAGAGTCTTCATTTTAGTATCGTAAGAGAATCCTTACCTGATCCGGACTATATATATATATATATATATATATATATATATATATAGTAAAACCCCTATTTAAGAATACTCTATATAAGAATAACCTTTACAATATTATAAAAAAATTTGGTCCCAATTTGGGCCAGTTATAAATATGAATAACCTCTAAATTGTAATATGTTATATACTCCCTCCATCCCAGGATAAAAGTCCTTATTACTTCTACTACTTTGGGTTGTCCCATGTTAAATATCCACTTTCTTTTAATAACCAAACTTTTACATATTTTTTCATCTTATACCCGTAGCATTAAATATCTCATATTTTTTTTATTTTAATTCTCTCTCCATATTTAATGACATTATTATGGATAATTTTGTCATTTTATTCCTCTTCTTAATATGCGTGAAAAGTCCACTTAAGACTTTTATCCCGGGACTGAGACGGAGGAGTACTTTTTAAGTCCCATTAAGAAAAATATACCTCTATATAGTAATAATTTTATATATATATATATATATATATATATATATATATATATATATATGAGAAAGAGACAATATTAATTTTAAAAGATTACATTTTTTTATAAAAGACTACATTTCTTATAAAGAACTACATTTTCTATAAAAGACTATATTTCCTATAAAGGATTATATTTTCCTATAAAAGACTATATTTTCTATAAAAGACTACATTTCCTATAAAAGACTACATTTTCCTAGTTTGAAAATCTAAATAATTTATGTTTTCTTTAATTTTTTTTCCATTGCATAAATATTTTTTGAATAATAATTATTAGGGAGTTCTTATTGATATTTTTGTTAAAGTGAATATTTTTGGGTGTTCGGAAAATATTTTGTACCAATATCTCTATTTAGTAATAATCTCTCAATTAGAATACAAATAATTTAGTTTCAAGTCTATTCTTAAATAGAAATTTTACTGTATATATAGTAATCGTTATTATTAGCATTATTATTAATTAAAGACAACAACTTTCTACTAATACTTTCTTACTTTTGTTTGTGGGACTGTTAGCCCCATCAGCTTCTTATACCCTCCGGGCCTCCTCCTCCTCCTTTTGTCTTTCCTTTCTTTTCTCCCTTCTAATCTTTTTCCCTGGAAACCTTTTCCAACCACCATTAGCTAGCTAGTTATAACTAATTATTGAAAAACGTCTACCCAACTTTTTCAACTCTAATCATATACGTACTACTATATCTACTTCAAGTAATTACCTTTTCATAATTTATCAATTAAAATTGCTACCTTCTCTATCGCTTTGCTTTAATTCTCTTAAAATTACACTAACATATATATATATATATCCCTTTAATTTTAAATATGCCTTATTTTTTATTATTTTTTTTCACTTTGGGCATTGTATTCTTAATTTTTTTAATTAGGGGATTAAATTTATAATATTTTTATTGATAGTGTCACGTCAGAAAATTGATGGCATGACAGCGACACGTGAGTAAAAAATACTTATGTGTAATATCGAGTCTCATTTTAACATTTATTCAATTAATTTTTTATACCAAAAAGGGTAAATATAAGACCATTATTAATTTTTTAAAGTAAATTTAATGAAAATTTTACCATTTTGGTATAAAAAATTAATTATATTAATTATTGATGATTATGAAATAACAATATTTTAATTAGTAGTACATTTATACATTTTAAAATATTTATCATTATATTGTTTATTTATGATTTTTTAAACTGAGTTTGTAATTTGATGTGTTAAAATTATGTACTGTATAAATTATGTGTCTATCATAATGTATTAAGTTTACTTAATATTACACATAAGAAGGATGTTATTTGTCATTCAAAACTTTGTTTTGTACTTTGTAGATGAGTCTATTAATATGTTGTCTTATCTTCTTAGGATTTCTCATTTAAGCCTAATCCTACTCCCTTTCCCTCCCACAGAATGATCTGCAGCCTACATCATGTTCCTTAATTATTATCAATAAGAAAAAAAAGGAAAAGATATATATATTTCTCTAAAGATGGGCAACATATTCATGTCTTTGGTCTGCACTCTGCATGCTTTGTTTGACTTAACGGATTTGGTTGATTTAGTATCTTGATGAATTTCTTGGTGTATTTTTTGATGAAATTTACGTTTAAAAATGGCTAACATTTTTTCAACGGGTGATTACAGCTATAATTGGGCTGAAAAGATACAAATAGGGTTATACGACGAATGAAAGCATATAAATTATGTTAACTGACGAGCAAGGTTACACATCAGACATTTGATTAGCATAAAACAACAAATATATAGCGATAAATGCAAATCGAGACAAGTCTTCCAATTCTTACGTATTATTTGAATTTGACTTGGTTATATGTAATCATTACTAAAATGTGAATGAAATTTACATGGATATGTTGAGTTGTATATCATACATTATGAATTGTGAAAATCAAAGTATGACTATGGCTGATTGAGATATGAAACTCAATCTATATGTGCTATGTGATGCATGAAAATTATTAATTTTGTTGAGCAGTCGAGTTTAATTTTGTAAAAAAAAAACTATTGTGGTAATTCTCTTGTAAATAATGTTAAATATATAATTAAGCAGATTTGTAATTACTTTGATAAAAAGAAGTCATAAAATAATTATAACTCCAATGTCTGTAATTGTAAAGGTTGCGATTTAGGAAACGAAAGAAATTAAAGACATAAAGAAAAATTTTAATTATCCTCATTTTTAGCTCTTATTTCATCTAAGAATGAAGTAAAACCGAATCAAGATGGTATCTAACGCACAAAGTTAGGAACGGAAAGAGTTCCGATTTTGGGTTCGTTACAAATGATCATTCAACGAACGTACAATGAAAAAGTAATTTAATCTACTTCTAACATAAACTAATACTCTCCTCTCTCCTCTCTCCTCTCTTCTCTAAAGCCAGAGACTATTATTTCCGGACAATAAAATGATTTGGAAGGGGATGTCTAACTAGGTATTATAATTATAAACCCTACTATTTGGGATTAAAAATTTGTGGACAAAATTAACTTTTAACTTTATTTAAAAAGATCGATGTATATTATCCTTTCTATTTATTCTTAAACTAATGAGTATGATATATTTGTTATCAGTATTAAATGTATGATCGTCCAAACGATAAATTTTTATCCAATCTTTTAAATAATATTGAACAAAACGAACATAATATGAGATTATTTTAAATTATTTCATAAATAATTCTATAAAAAATAAACATGTTATTAGGATTATTTAATTAAAAGATTAATAATCTTAAAATTATAATTAATGAAAATATAATTTCGAAATTATTAATATTTGTATAATTTCGAGATTATAAATTTTACAAATAAACATGACGAACATGCCAACACGTAGTCAATAATTGTGAGTTGATTCACTCGCAATACACCTTTTCGCCGACTAGATTTGGTGGAGCAAATATTATCTTTGCAATTGAATTGTCTTTCTTAAACACTTTTCTAAGTGCAGAACTAAAAGTCGTTATCTCTGAGAGTAGCATAAAAAATTAATTCTGGCTTTTTACGAGTAATTAATCTACTACAAAGCAAAGCCTTCGTAGCTAAGTAACAAACATTAATTAGGAAGATATTTTTCTGAGTAAATATAGCTGGAAAAGGGTTCATGGCTAATAAAATTTACTACTACCTTTGTCACACTAAAAAAAATTCTTATTTGATTTTGATTCCAATTAATTTGTAAAATTTTAGAATTTAAATTGTGGTGTGAGTTTATTTTAATTTTTAAAATAAATATTTTAAAATACTTCAAACTTTCTATGCCAAATTAAGCCATGGCCAGCAGAGGACTCGGCACAATTTCAAGTATCGAAACAAATTAATTGAATCATTATATGGAGTATCCTATTATTTATGTTTCCATCACTCCTTTTCTTATCGGTTCGCAAGCAGGAATCTTCGTTTAAATTCGAAGAATATTGGCGGTTTCTTAGTCATTAATTGCAATAAGCAAATAAAAGATATATTTATGGAGATTAAAAAAAAAAGATTATTGGTAGACGAAATAACCTAAACATCACTAAGCATTGCATATATCCTGTGTAACCCGTTACAAAACATTTTAAAATGGCAAGTTTTAAGTAAAGTTTAATGTTAGAGAGTTGGTATCAAAGGAAATGAGTATTATTTATGGGGAAAAGAAACTTGAGCTTAAACTAGCAAAGTACAATATTAAACGCCTTCTCTCCTTTATTTCTAATATAAGAATTAAGCAATATAATTAATTAGACAGAATAATTTGGAAGTTGTTTGATCTATACAGGAAACATTCCTAGATACATAAGAGTGTTTGATGTAACACCCGGCTAACATCGAAATATAGGGAATTTTATATATATATATATATATATATATATATATATATATATATATATTTAAGGAATTAAATTATTAACAATAGAACATTGGGTCATAATATTTTGAGTGAATATGTGGTTGACTATGATGACCCAAAATAGGGTTAATAGTTTAAGATTTTATTTGGATAAATTTAATGTCATTCGGACGTGACCTTTTGGATGAGTTTGTGGTGGAGTAAGTATACCTAATAAAAAATATTATTATGCTAGTAGTTTAAAGTCATGTTTAAATTAATTTGATGCGATTGGAATTTGAAATTTGATCCAAAAATTATTCGGATTTGGCTCGGGTTTCTTACCGGGTTTCGATCTAACAAGGTTTTTGAATTGCCTTTCTCTGTACCAAATAGTAGAATCAGACTACCCACCCACCAGAAAAAGAAGAAATGTTTTGGTTGGCATCTGGGAAAGAGAGAGAGACCCCCTTTGGCTTTAGGAAAAGCCGAGCGATGATATCCTTTATTTCTTTGTTTGTTTGAATGGATAGATGATGGTATCGATCAACAATTTCACTTCTAGGTATACCTCCTCTTTTTCTTTCTGTTATGGAGTAGGTATGCATGAAAGTAAGGGAAATATCAATGATCAACTAATTCCTACAATACTTTAATTTTCCTCTTGATCTTCTATCTATGTATGTATAGATACATTTTCCATTACTCGATCGATCATTTCATAACTGAAAATGCAGCAAACACCACATGACGTACGTAATATTCTCTTCTCCCTCCTAATTGGATCTCTCGCTCATCATCACTTTTGATCAAATCATATCATCAAATCCCTAAAAACCAAACTATACCCACATAAAAGATCATTCACTCTCTCTCTCTCTCTCTCTCTCTCTCTATATATATATATATATATATATATATATATATATATATATGTTCCTATTTCACATCTGACGTTAACTCAGAGTACTATTCCAGTTAACATATTTGGGGCCGTCCATTGAACGATCGATTGAATAAAGCTTGGGACTGCACGCATATCCTACCTACGGATAGTGCAACTATTATTAGCGGTCAGAATATCCCTATACTTCTATCCTCAGCTTAATAGTTAATATTTTTGTTGATTCTTTCAAAATGTGTTTAATTAGAGACACATGTCCTTTATCAAAATCTATTACTTTTGCACTTAATAATTGGGTTTTGCTATGTATTGCGACCATAAATGTATGCCGATTCATGGAATTTTGATATGAATTATAAAAGAGCCTTAGTTATTACATATCTTTTCAAAAAAATTATTATTATTATTTATTCACGTAATTGATAATCAAAAAGTCGACCTAAACTTTTGCAATATATATTATTTTTCAATAAATTTTAGTCTCTTGTATCTTTTAATTAAAACAAATTTAGTGACATTCATTATGGATTATTTCCATCCGCAAAACTACTGTACCTGAACTGAATCCCCTTCTTATATATTATCTATGTAAAGTGTATTGCAAAGTATTTTAGGAGTCGAACTCCATCTTTAAAAATGGGCCAATAGACCCATTATGGGATCTTTGTAAAACTAAATAGGTTGTACTCCTTTAGAATGATAATGGCCCATATGTGAAGAACGAACGAGTGGAATGGTCATCATTTATTTTTGTATAGAAACAAATTACATTATACAAATTTTCCAAGTAAATATCATTTTTCTTAGTTTCCAAAAATAGGTATTATTTAGGCTTTTCTTAAATCAATTTTTAAATATAATTTAGTGATAATACAATTTATACAACTAGTTACAAGTGTTTTTTTTTCTTAAATTAAAATGTGAGCATTGAATTTGAAGTAAATAAATTGGGGAGGATAGGATAGGATGATCCAATTGAATTGGTGATGAAATTTAATTTAATTTAAATGTGGTTAGGCGTAGCGTAGCTTTCATTCATTCAACAGCTTCCCCAATTCCCATCCCAATAAGTCACATGCTTAGAAACTTTGGATGGCAGGCAGGGTACCAACTACCCAGTACCCACCGTCAAAGCGTCTTAATTTCTTTGTCCACCCACCCAAGTCCCAACTAAAACTGGATGATATACTACTACTACTACTACTAGGGGTGTTTATTTTTTTCGATTTTTTCGGTTTTTCGAACCGGACCGAATCGGTCGATTCGGTGTAAAAAAGAGCCGGTCCGATTCAGTACAAAAAACCGGTATATACCGATTTCGGTTTGGCGTTTTTATGGTTCGGTAAAAATCAAACCGGACCGGTTATACCGGTTTTCTAATTTTTTATTATTATTAATAATAAATAATGATTATAATAATAATAATAATAAAATAATGATTATAATAATAATAATAATAAAAATAATAATTATATTAATTTTCGATAAAAACGGCAGACACAACCCGGGCATTACTTCGATTCGATATCTGGTCCAACCAAATCTCAGATTCAGTATTAAGATTTAGGCGATTTTGATTTGATGCAGATTTAGTGCCGGTTCTGGTTCGATCAGATAAAAACCGGTTGAACACCCCTAACTACTACTACTATTCAAATTTCAAACTATAAAACATAAACATTTTCAAGACACATTTGAGGATATTGTTTTTTTTTTAATGTTAATTTTTGACTGAACACATTTTATTTGGCCAAGGACAATGTTCTAACCTAAGACTTCCACTTTTGCAGGAGGCATATAATCCACTGCTCGGCTCAACTCAAACTTTGGTGTAACTAATCACTTTTATTATCAACTATGTATGACCTGACCTGACCTGATTTGTCCTCGCTCATTTTTAAATTTAGAATAAAATAAATATTACTTTTTTTGAACTAAAACAAACGGACCTACGAAATGCCAAGGAAATTTAATATTATCTTAATAAAGATAAATACGAATATTTTTGACAAGATTATATATGCTCATATATATAAATATTAAATTTATTAAATTTTTTGTGTAAAAATATCAATAAACTTAACTTTTTGATCAAGTTTTATATTTATTTTTTTTCAAAAATGAAATCAATTTTGACAAAAGGAAAGCCCACGTCAGTATCTCCTCCACCTCTCCAAATAGATAGATTTGTACTTGTACCACATCACTAGTCAAAATACATTACACGTATAGGTATAGTTGAAAACATGAGTGGTTTAAGCAAGCTCGGCAAAGCTCTCACCCTTGTTTTTGTTGTTTCACTCATCGCCCTTCTATCCGAGCTCCTCTACGTCCTCTGCCGCCGCCGCCTCTTTCCCCGTCAGGATCACCCCGAATTAACTGCCAAGGACGATCTTCTCTACTTCTTCTGCTTCAAAACTCACTGTCGGGTTGAACCAGCCGGAGCTGCTCGGGTCAGGGGGTCAGATGGGTCATCGGTGGACGATCGGATGGAGGTCATTGATTTGTTTAAGTTGAGAGAAACGTACGGACCCTCGAGGGTTTTGTTTACGATAAAGGAGGAGGAGGAGGAGAGAGAAGATTTTGATTCCGAAAAGTCGTTATCATCGGCTACGAACAGGGCGAGAACCAGGAATTTGAGCGACAGTTTTGAGGACACCGGAGTTTCGCCGGAGTTGGTGTTGACGATTGATGTGGCGGAGGACGATATTGAAGCGACGCCGTTCTCAACGCCTTGTGCTTCACCCTTGTATTTCACTCCCACGGCTTCTCCGGTTCACGAGATATTGGGAGGTGGAGTTTGCGCTGACAAAACGGCGTCGTACTAGGTCGAATAGATATGTTATTAGGCCGTTGAAATTGTTGGCCGGAGGGCAGTGGCGTTGCCGCCTGCCAATATATGTTTTGGCTTAATTTGATGGCCGTCAGTTTATCTAATCGGAGTTCAATTACGGTGTTCCATACCCTCGCGCTCACTCTGCTTGTATATAGTACCGTCACATTTTATATATTCACATGTATTTACGGTTAATTTTATAAATAAATAAAGATTAATGACAAATACTAATATTACAAGATAAAAAACATGGGATAAAATCATAAACTAGAGGATGAGACAATATATTTGAATGTATAAGGTCTACCACTTTGACGTTTACCTTATTAATAAAATTACTAGTTATTTTAGTGTGAAATTGAACACATTGACATATAAAAGTTATTTTAAGATTTAGCAGTTTTAATTTTTGAATTAACAATTATATTAAGATGCACTTTTTGTTACCGAACCAGGCCTCCCAAAACATTGTACATAAAATGAGTGTACTTTATTTGGAATCCATAAACTTATGATGAATGCAATAAACTTATTTTTTTTTTTCCTTCTGAATGAACAAAATATAACTCCATTGATTCATATGCAAAAAACATATTTGAAATTGTATTATTTATCTTAATTTAAGATTATTTTGATGTGACACCCCCAAAATAGGTCTACATCCCTCATTCTGAGTTGTCAATACACGGTACAGAAACAATTACAACTTTATTATTACAATAGTAAAACTGTGAATTTAAATACAGATATTGTCATCTAGACAATATCCACATACAAATAAATCCTCATCATAATTATTGATACATTATTTTACAACAATGGTGAGGACTACTAAACAACTCTCCCAGAACTTTCATTCCATACCCGACTCAGATTGCTATATTCTCGCCTCCGAGAAGAAAAATGGAACAAAAAGGAAAAGGGTGAGCTCGACTCAGCCCAGTAAAGAATATTATGACTAAGATAATATACAAAAAATTATCGTTAGTCTTCAAACAGGAAAAATATAATAGAATCCAATAGACAACAAGTTTTAAATCAATATTCGCAATGAAATAATAATTCATTAGAAGAGTTAAGTAGAGAATGCAAACTACTATCTTCTATGTATGAATTTTAAAGTTCATCGTCTATTTTTATCCTCGTAACATCAATCAATATATATCGGGATCAAATATTCATCCTCGCACTACTGGTGCCGAGGACATTCACTAGTTGGTCATGTTCATCTAAACACTGCATTCATCTTTGCACTACGGCCAAAGATATTCATCAAAAATCATTCATCTTTGCACCATCGCCAAAGATATTCATCATAAATCATTCATCTTTGCACTATGTGCCAAAGATATTCAATAATATCATCATTTAAGACCGAGGATGATGAAAAAATATTTTAAAAAAAACGAATCCAATTGAATCAAAAATGACAAGGATTAAGGATTAAGGATTCAGACTTTGTTTTATCCAAGGCCCAAAAATACCTCAAAAATAATCATAGTGGCGTAAAATTCAAGAATGATCAAAACATGGATACAATCAAAGCTAGTATCCACAATAGATATTTTGGACGAAAAAGAAAAATTTTCATTTTCGATGAATAGTGTCAGATTCGTGAATAAAGGTCAGATACGTGAATAGTCCGTGATATCGTGAATAGTAACTTCGACACCAAAAGTTCCAAATTTGATAAAACTTCCAACCAATATTTCGGCATAATGATATTGAAGAAATAATATTATTTTTCGAATAAAATAACATCCTTACCTCGAAAGATCAAGATTTAACCTGGAATATCGGATATAGACTATATCTTGAACTTTCACCGTGATAGCAATACTCAAAGTATACTCAAAATACTCACAAGAATACGCTCGATAATATAGAGAGAAAACTTCAGATTTACGTGTGATTTTCAATTCTAACCCAAGACCTATTTATAGGAAATCGCTGTAACACCAAAAGCAGAAAATTTAATAAAATATTAATATGTATAAAAATATTATACGTATTCTTTGAAATCTGAATCTCAGCAATTCACACATGCCAACCTTCTAGAAGAAAATAAAAAAACGTTTTTCTAATTTAAAATAATTTAAACTTCCAAAATTAATTATTTTGAGACTTCTAACTTCAATAATTCACAATAAATAGCCCTTTTATCAGAAAATTTGAATCTCATGAGTTTTATAGGAAATCAATTCTCTACAACTTTACAGAAGAAAGTTTTTCTAAATTCCCAAATGAAATTGACCGAAATCCATAAACGGGTGATTTTAGAGGCTATAATCAAATTTCGGTAAATAAATGGGGTCCAATCGACATGTTTAACATGTTTTAAACATTTATTGCAACAAAAATACTCTTCCTCCTCAGATACTCATATATCCCACATTCGTTTGTAAAAATATCACCATTAATATATTATTAAAATATAATAATATATATTTAAATGAATTATTTTATCGAAAAAAGATAAAATTTCAATTTTCAACAATTGTCACATTAAAAATTTTCTCCATCTATATCCACATAAAATCAATATTTTCCTCATCATATGAATCAATAATTAATTATTCACAAATAATATTACGTAATCACAATATCGACAAACTGTGCAGCCTCAGGGAAGCAGGGGCTTTCAATAAGAATTTCTCTCATCTTGGTAGCGCAATTAGGTGACCAAACCTCTCCTTAGACAGTAACTTTCTAGACATTGCCAATAATGTTATCTAATAATATTATTCAGATAATATGAATTATTGTTTCGACAATGAAAAATATCGTGTAATGACAATTATTAAAACAACAAAGAATATAAAATATCAATGCAAAAGAATTATTGAATCAATAAAATAAAACACCGAACAAAGAATTATCGTAACCATTATTGAGTAAAGGCCTTTCACGTAAGAGTCAATAATTGGTGCAATACTGTAGTGCTACCGATTCAACAACGGCAGATATCTTTGTGTTTTAACCACCGGTATTCCAACAAAGGTAAATCTCAGAATAACTACTGTAGTTATTTTTAAACAACTTATATTTGTCATTTTCTTCCTCCAATCGCTTTTTGTTATGGGACCACACATGCCACAAGCGGCATAAATTGCATTTAATATTCCCTCGACAAAGCATTTAATATTCCATCACCAAACTAATATTCCCGACAACAATGAATATTTTATAACCACTTGCTTATTTTGAAATATTTATGATATTTTACCCAGAATTATATCCACATTAATCACATCAACCCTTACTATTTCAAAATAGTAATTAGAGGAAATTAAATTTCATTTATTAATTATTTGGGATCTTACATTTGAACTATACAATCCTTTGACGAGGAACTATTAGTCCCTTAATGCTGAACTATTAGTCCTATAAAGTCATTTGATAGTTTAAATATGTGTGCTTACAAGGTGCATGTTATTGTGTTGAACTTGGAAAACTATAGCAAACTCATGAGTGATGATGATAGTACTGCTGTCACACACTTATTTAAATCAACAACATAAAATGTAATTTTCACAACAAAAGTGTCGCTATAGATCTGCAACGACACTTTTGTTTTGAAAATAACAAAAAATATTGTAAATTTAACAATTCTCGTAATAAATAAGTAATCCTTAATCTACTGGGACTTTTTAAAATGCCATTAATATTTATTTCTAGCAGGTTACCATTGAGGCCCACAATGGTTTTCCATTTCCATAATTATTGTTTTAATTTAATTATGGAGAGGATAAAGCCCAACCGAGGCCCACAATGGTTTTCCATATCGCGAAACAACCAAAATAATTCCTGCCAAAAACTGGTGACCGTTTTCTGCTTCTTTTTTTTTTTAAGAAAATTAAATGCATTTTAAATAAATTCATTAAACCCCACCCCATGACTAACAAGAAACAAAGTTAATATATAAGCAAAGAAATTCATTATTTATTCACAACAAAGTGCAAACGAATAGGCACCCACATAATAATAGTAATACCCAAGGAGGATGTCATGTGTACATAAATCAAGATCGTGTATAATCTCTGCTAGTACCCAAAAAAAAAAACTGAAAGAACAAAATCACGTATAGAAAAATAAATCAAATCCATGTAACCGGCGGCCGGGAGAAAAACAGATCAACGCCTCCAATCCCAATCGCACCTTTTAGTCTGAAAATTACCAGAAGTTCTGCCAGTAGACTCCAAAGGAAGTTTCAAGTCACACTCGATTTTGGGCTTAAACTTGGGCTTAAAAGGACCCATCTTGAACCTAACCTTCAAATAAAGCTTCACATCAATGTCATAACTCCCAGAACTCTTATCCGAATTAAACCTCGACACTTTTGAACCCAGCACAAGCAAATTCTGCCCCTTAAACACAGGACTCAAATAGTCGGTCTTCTTGTGGCCCTGATAAAACCGCTGCAAATCGATCGTATCGAATCTTTCCCCTTCATATAGAGCCCTTGCTTCGATCTTGTCGTAGTAAATGCCGATACGTTTGTTAGGGTTTCTGATGGTCATGTAGAGGGCAAGATCGTAATAAAGTGTGTTGTTGGTGGAGGAGAGGTCAAATTGGGTGAGGGAAGCTTCGGTCACGTAGAACTTGACCGGATTTGGGCGGAAGATTAACCAAAAGATGACCACGGCGACGGCCACCACGACTAAGATTGTGCAGACGATTTGGAATATGAGGTTGAAGAGGCAGCTGCAGAGGCAGCCGAAGCAGGAGCCGAAGAAACCTCCGCCGCCGCCACGGCGTCCGGGGCGGTGGTAGGATTTTGCTGGCGGAGGGATGGATGGGCCATAAAAGGCTCCGTTCAATTGGGGTTGTGGTGCTTCTCCCATAATTTTTTTTCGAAAGAGTTATAGAGAAGAAAGGATTTTTGAAATTACTGATATGTTTGTTTAGATGGTGGATTGTGTGTGTATATATATATGTGTTGATAAAGAGAGAGAATGGGAATGGAAGACTTTTTGAAGGCCCGAGGGTTCGTATTAGTAGTAGTATAATATTGAAAGAGAAGACGCGGAAAAGGGAAGGTAGGTGTATAGACTAGACTGGATGGGAATGGTAAGGGTTTTTGATATTAACGCGGTTGCTTTACAATTCAGCATGGTCAGGTTGGCTGCGTGGTAACTTCCCATGTTAATTAGTAATTGACTGTTTCTTGTCATTTTTTAGAGCGATGCTCTCTATAACTTAAACGCGTCAAGTTTGTTTTTCCGATTTTATTTTCTCCTAGTTTGAGATTAATTACTTCTTTCACTTTTTCTCCACTCTTGTGAGAGACTTTTATTTTGAGAGCTTGTATTTTACGATGAATGATTGCATATGGAATATATTAATCTATCTGATAAAATATAAATAATTTTAAATTTTTTACTCACTCAATAAATTATTTGGACCGTTTAAAATTTGAGATAAATTTCATTGTCCATACAATGTCGAAAACACAGAACACAATTAGTTTGAATAAATTATGTGGGGGGAAGTGACATATCTACAATTATTTTTGCATAGGTCATGAAAATTTGCATTTTGAATAGAGTACGTAAATATCCCATCAACTTTATTATGGAGTACATATAAAATTGTATTTACAGTCCGCGGTTTAAATTCTATTTATATTTTTAAAATGAAATTATACTTGACAAACGGGTGGGCCCAATTTAAATGGGTCGGGTCAAAATGACCCAATTTTTTTTTATCTGAAAATATGTCCTAATTTCATTTACTCTTAATTTTGGTATCATTAATTAAAAGGGGAAAAGCATATATAATAACGACCCCCAACATGAAACATACTTTCTGTTTATGCTAGTAAAAGTGTCGGACAAATGACTTTATAATAAAAAAATCTTTGTAATTTGATTGGTTTAAATATTTTCTTAAGAAATGTGGAAGGTTTAGACTTCAATTCTCAAGTGGAGTATTATTTTATTCTTTTTTAAAAAGCCTACGGACCAGATCAAAATAACCCAAATTATTATAAATTAAAAAAGTTAAATATAAAGTCCAATTTTTACGGATCACCCCAGCCCACAGATCTGAGCTAATTTTGTCAGGCCTAAATGGAGTAGTTATAACATCGATTGGCCAGCTACGTACTTGAAATTATGTTCTTAGTAACACATAGGAGTACTATCATTATTTTTAAATAAATACTGCTATGAGGTCGAAACTCTATGTTGATTGGTCCTGGTTTAGAGGACAACAACTACCTACCTTAAAAAATAACGACTATTGCTGGCATGGCAGGCATATATATTGGGTAATCCAAATTTACCAAAAGGTTTAGATGGCTAAAAGTGTGGGCTAAATAATTGGATCCAGTTATCATAAAATTAATTTTTTTAATAAATTAATCAATTAATTAATACATTGTCAACATGCAGAAAAAGAGATCACCTCTTGTCTGCGTGTCGATACTGTATTAATCAATTGATCAAAATTAACTTAATGCTAATCACTCCCTTAATAACTACTACAACTTTCTTACCCTTTTGGGGGATTGTGGTCGCTAGAGAACATAACATTCCTCTAAAAAATATTTACATTTCAAGGCCTTAATAATACTCTTTCCGTTCTTTAATATAAATCGTTTTAGATATGTGCACACGAATTAAAGAAATGATTGAAAAACATTAACTATACTATCAATTGTCTATAATACCCTTTGTTAGTTCCTAGTAGACACAAGTTATCTAGAAGGGGGGTTGAATAGATATTTAAAAATCTTTTTGTTTTAACTTGTTCTTAGATAATGATTAAAACTTTGCGGAATTAGTATTTGTTTTAATCTTCTTTACCAAGCAATGGAGTTATGAGCGAGTAAGGTAGTTATAGCAGATATAGCAGTTATAGCATGAATGTAATCGATACGATTGTTTTAAGTGGTTCGAGCAGACTCAAAGCTCCTAGTCCACTCTTCTACTTAACTGAAGTAGGATATCCACTAAGGATATCTTTTACAATCTTCCGAATCACACAGATTCCTTCTAGACATTCATAGCCTAAGAACTCTCTAGTTCACTTGAACTCTTCAAGTCCAGCAGACTTGGCTTTCTTTACGCTTCACTACTTAACTCTTCAAGTCCAAAGAAACTTGGTATACTTCTTCATTGATTGATAGTTGTTGAGTTCTTGATGGTTGCTACTTCGCTTGTCGTAAGCACCGGTTCGTTAAGAATCGAGTAAATGAAAGCAAGTTTTGCAATATCTCGATCGTAGAGTTGAGCTTGAGAGAGATGTTCATGTTGTTTGATTAATGCTTGCTTATTTTCTCTCTCATCCGTCTCGACCGTATATATGTGATGTTGAAAACTATCCGTTGGATCCATCCGTTGTGGCATTAAATGCATCCGAACTTTCGTACTATGATGAAGACATTTCGCACATCTTATGAATTCGCAGATTTCGCCCACCGACACCGCGCACTTCGCTTTCTCACCTACCACCGAAAAGGTGTTTTGTCCCTCTCTTACCCATAAGATTATCCTTAGCTTCTTCAATACGCTTCTTTGTTGCATACTAAGGATATTTCATACAATCTGGACCGATGAGTCATCGCAAAGATCCGGGATCCATTTCTCACTTGTTGAAAAAAGCATTATAAGGCTCGACGTTTTCTGACATGAGACAGATGCTGCTCTACGATTTGGATCGTGGTGTTCTACGATTTAGATCGTAGTGTCTTTTACATCCTTGCACACCACGATGCTATTAGTTGAGAGCAAGACGATTTCCTTTATCCTTCGCGCACACTACGATCTTCTTTGCTCGTGTTGTTGACTTACGCTCCCGAGAGCTCACTACGATCGCCGACTTGTAAACTTCATGTTTCCTTCAGCACACTACGTTCGTGGAGTTAGCTCAGCAATCGTTGGGACCACTCTACGAAATCCGAAGAGTCTCCTTCAAGGCAAGCACACTACGATCTTTAGGCTCTACGTTTTCTGCCTTGACTTCTGCAATGTTGATCAAATTGATGCACTATAATTTCTTCAAAACTAATTTATTACATCTTAAGATCAACCTAACAGTTTTGATCTTTCTATCTATACATTCTTTAACAGAATGATACACGTTGAAAGCTTAGATCAACCTAACAGTTTTGATCTATCACTAAGTCCTTGTACACATATTCATTTAAGGACCTTATAAATAATCATGAACACATGCATTAAAACATCAAATCATAATATGCATTCTCCCAACAATCTCCCCCTATTTGATGTTGACATAACCAAGGAGATTTGTTGTCATGATTATTAGTGACTAGATGCATTTGCTGGAAATTTAAACATGACTTAGTATTTTGGGTGAATGTACTAAAATTTCTAGAGAATAAGCATGAATTTATTGATGATCAGAAGATATTACAATATAGCATTACATCAATAAAACATTAAACGTTCAACTTATCTCTGTTTTCTTGGTTTCTTCTGTGGAGGAGGATTGGCATACTCTTCAGCCCTTCTTTTTCTTTGAGCTCCCTCATTCCTTCGCTAACTCTTCCAAATTTCACTTAGACTTAGAATTGGATTCTCTCTACGTATGCTATGCACGAAAGCGGGATCTCCAATTGGCATTCTTACGCTGCATCTGTAGACACGTCTTTGTGAGCTAGGAGTTGGCTCCTTATGACTTCGGAGGAATAGTTGTTATAATTTCCTCCACGACCGGATCGTTGAGTCGATGATGTCTTGCAGGAGGGCTTCGTGATGTCTCGAGCATGAAATTGACTTCTCCCCTTTCTTGAGTTTCATGACCTCTTCCTCCGCCTTGGCCTCCTTGACCCTCCTTTCCTTTATTATTCTCCCCTTTATGTCAAAGATCAAGGGTTCGAATATCGGCAGACGTACCGATTAACTCCTCGAACAAGCTCATTCATTGGCTTTGGGTTTGAAAGTAATGTCCTCTCTATTCTCCTTGATCCGCTTTTTCAATTTCTAGCTTCTTTATTTTGGAGGATATCGAGAATCATATCATTATGCTTCTCCGATTGGCATAAGATTTTCGGAAGTCATAAACAAAAGCTTTCAAGTTGAGAATATTGTCCAAAGATAATTTGATGTTGACGATCTTGGTTTTTCTCGCATTTCAAGCACAACCTCTCTTTGTTTGACAAAGAACTTTGTAAATGGATCTCATCTCCGTCGATATACTCTTGTAATCTCTTTGATAATTTCCCTTAGCCTCGTAGTGAGCTCAGTATTCATTGTACTAGGGAATTTGTTAGCAGCTTTTATCATTTGATTCAAACGGATGTTGAGGAGATCATAGTGGGATTCCAGACTTGCTTCGATAGACTTGATCATCTGCTCAGAGGTTTCTTTTAAGTCATCCTTGGTAGGTAGGCTTGAGAGAGCATTATTTGATTGGGGATTGTCCATTTGAGGGGTTCTTGGTGGAGATTGATCTTGCAAATTGTACAACGCAAGATCAAGACTGAAATAGTCATGTGATGAGGAGGATGATATATCAGCTGGAGGGGCTTGGGTTTGGTTATCTGGAATAGGTGACTCTATGATTTCAACATTGGACTCTACGATGTGGCTTGAGTCTGGAATCGTAGAGTTGCTGATTTGAGGGAGTAGGGTAAGGTTGACTTCTACGGTCTTTAGTTCTGTAATTTTGGGATTCTCGTGAATCTGAAACCGATTTATTGGATTGGGAATCACTTCCAGCCATTTAGGAAATTCATAGAAATAGCTAAATGAAGATGATGACAGGTGAATAACTCTAAAAATGGTAGGGATAGTCAATACCTCAGGTTTGTCTTTTGATGAGGAATGGTTGATAAGCAGCTTTTTGGCGAAGATGACTTTCCCTGGAAATCCATGAGCCAGAACTGAGATTGCTGGATATTCCTTGAAGCTCCGTAACACGTGATCCCATGATTTCGTGGATTTGAGCTTGATGGTATGCCATCATGGGTAGGTAAGAAAACATTTGGTTGTACAGATAGCTTCTGTATCCATCTTTCCCTACACCAGTAATTTCAAGCTCATCATCATCATCATCATTTTCTTCCTCTTCTTTGGTTTCTTCTGAAGAATTCATTATCTCAATGGCCTCTGGAAGGTTTGGCATTGGTTCATCTCCATCTTTAGCACGGACCTCTTCTTCAGCCATTGGGATATTATGAGGCTTCCCCTCACTATGAACATCTTCTTGGAGGTTTAGAAACTCCCCCTCAGCTGGTAAATCTTCTTCTAAGTTCAGAGAGTCCTTTCCAATTTGGAACCTTTTCGAAAGCAAGAGGCTTCTCCCCTCGGTAGATGTATACTCGATCATGAGAATTTCAGAATCTCCCCTCAATTGGAGCATCTTCTTCTAAGTTTACTTGGGATAGTTCTACTTTAAATGCCCACACTCTTGGCTTCCTTCTTCAAGAGATTTTTCATTCTCAAGAATATACCGACCGATTTTTCTCCTTGCTTTCTTTGGTTTTAGTCACCACTTCGGACTCTCTTGAGTCTTTGTTTTGCCACGTTGATCAGCCACTCTTCTTAAAGCAACTTCTTCCATTTCTGCCACACTTGGCCTGCTCTCAGAGAACAGCAGAGACTTTACGATCGAAAACACTATTGGTCTTTTGGACTTATGACCAGTCTTGTTCTTCTTTAAGATCTGTGAAATAGTGGCTTCGATCCTCTTGACTTCTCTTCACATTCAGATGTTCCTTAGCCTCCTTAGAGTCTCTATGTCAGATGACTCTACAGGAATGTTAGTTGTAGATCCTTGAGGCTCTTCGACTTGTCTTGCTCTTAGCTTTCTCTTGCCCTTGCTTTTTCTGGCAAGAGCAGAGAGTTCTTCCTTATCTGCTTCTCTTTCTTCTTCAGCTTCTTTGACAACAGACATTCCTCCTTGAAAGCATGCTTCCTTTTGTTCCCCAATTCTCTCACTGGACTCTGTCATCATTCTTACATACTCAGCAGGGTTCCTTTCCCAGTTTTTAAACAACTGCTGTGTTATTCTTTGATTTGGGTTGATGGCTTCTCCTTCATCATCCCCAATTTGTCACCCAATGTAAATTGCAGAATGATGCTAATGAATCTCCCGTACAGCATCTTCGGAGTACTCTTTGATTTCTTCGAGCTGACGATCCACTTGCCGATCCACTCGAGCAACACAGCCCCATAGTTGAGTTGTGTGCCATGAACCAAAACAAACATGAGCTTAAGCTGAGCCTCATTTACCGAGTCATGACCTGAGCTCTTGCAGCAGATGCATTTCCCAATAATGTCAGCTAGAAATTCATACATTTGAGGGAACTCCTTCTTTTTATAAGCTTTCACAGAGGGGTTCTTCTTGTGATGCATTTTCTTGATCCTCTTGAAATCTTATGTTGTCTAAAATGGGTGCCCTTCATTCTTGAAACCTAGAAATGATTGACGCCTTCTTTCCTTAGTTTTATTTCAACTCATCTAACTCGTGTAGTGATGGTGTTGTGTTAATTACACACCATTTTTGTAGAACTCCTTCACCAACTTAGGATAGATGAGCGATTTCGGTCTTGGCGCTTCTTCGAGACCTGCCTTCTTCAGTAAGGCTAAGATCTTGTGAAACTTAGGTGGAGCGGTTTTGAACTCGTCAAAATAGAGTCTATAACCGAAAATCACATTAGAAGCAACCATTGATTCTGTAGTTGAGAAGAGAGATACAACCTGAGCTTTCTTCCGATTTAGGATTTTTCGGAGAGAGAGAGAGAGAGAGAGATAATCTTTTGAACTTGATTTTAAAACACTTGCCCAATTTGTCCTTGTAATTTCCTCTCTCTTTTTGACTTAGTGGGGACGGTGTGTCGCGCTTTTTGCTTGGCTCTACGATTTTGATTGTGCATGAATGTAACGACGATTTGCCCTTTTAGTCTTCAGTGCTAAGATGTCCTTAGGATGACTACGATCGTAGAGGTAGTCTTCTGGTCGTTGAGTCGGTTCACCATTCGTAGAGTCTGTCCTACGATCGTCGAGTCTGTCCGGCAGTCGTTGAGTCTAATCACCATTCGTAGAGTCATCGCCCCACGATCGTCGAAGTCCGTCAGGATCCTTGTGATGAGTTTTTGACTAAGCATTCTTTTTAAGGTAACTCGGAAGGGCCAACCTCTTGGTGATTCAAGGGGTTAGGTTTGTCCCTGAGGCACCTCTTAGAGAGATTGCATTGTTATGAGGCTTGTCATCACTGGATTCACTTTGCTTGTTGGAAGGGCTTTAGGTCATCGTCGAGTCTGCACTATGATAGTTGAGTCTTTGCTACGATTGTTGAGGTAGTTATCTCGTTTCTACTCTACGATCATGAACTTCCCTTGATCATGTCTACGATTTTGAGTACAGCCTTTATATCTGTCATGGTTAAGACAATCTAGAGCATACATTTCATGGTTCAAGATTTAGCATGCCTAGTTCACTTATTAACTTGTTAAACTGGATTCATCTAGTGGTTTTGTAAAAACATCGCAAGTTAATTTTCGAAGAGGGATATATTGTAAAGATATAGTTCTATTTTGCACATGATCCCTAATGAAGTGATACCTTATTTCTATTTGCTTGGTCCTAGAATGCATGACAGGATTATGAGTTATTTCTATGGCACTTGTGTTATCACAGTGTATAGGAATAGATTTGAAATCGAACCCATAGTCAATTAGGCGATTTCTCATCCGTAGGATCTCGAAAGATAACAAACTACCAAATAAAGAATATATTCACCTTCCGGTTGAGGTAGAATCGAGTTTTGTTTTTTTGCTAAACCAGACACAAGTCTGCTTTCAAGAAGTTGACAGTGCCATCTGGTACTTTTTCCATCTATTTTGCATCCTACAAAATCAAGATCCGTATCCTATCATTCAAATGAGGATTCCTTGGGATACCATAACCCCAAGTAGGGTGTACCTTGAGGTATTTTGAAGATCCTCTTTACTGACAGATAAATGTGACTCTTTAGGGTTAGCCTGAAATCTAGCACATATGCATGTTACAAACATTATATCTGGTCTACTGGCAGTTAGGTATAAAAGAGAACCTATCATACCTCTATATTGAGTTATATCAATACATTTACCTTTTCCATCCTTGTCAAGCTTGGTTGCAGGAGCAATTGGTGTTTTCATGGGAGAGGCTAATTCCATGCCATACTTCTTCAGTAAGTCTTTGATGTATTTGGCTTGGTTGATGAATATTCCTTCATCACCGCTTTCACTTGCATATCAAGGAAGAAATTCAAACTCACCCATCATGCTCATTTCAAACTTGCTTCTGTGATTAGCTTAGAGAATATCTTACATAACTTTTCGTCAAGAGAACCAAAGATAATATCATCAACATATATTTGAACTAGTAAGACTTTGTCTTTATGCTTTCAAGAAATAGTGTGGTATCTACTCTACACCTTTAGTGAACCCATTTTTTATTAAGAAGTTAGTCAAGATTTCATACCATGCTCTAGAGTGCTTGTTTAAGACCATATAAAGCTTTGTCTAATCTAGACATAATTGGAAAGAGATGGATTGATGAAACACGGAAGTTGTTCTATGAGACTTCTTCTTGAAACTCTCCATTTAGAAATGCACTTTTGACATCCATCCGGAAGACTTTGAACTTCATGTGGGCAAAGAAAGGCAAGAAAGATTCGATGGCTTCTAGCCCCGACAACAGTGCAAATGTCTCATCATAGTCGATGCCTTCTTCTTGAGAATAGCCCTTTGCCACTAATCTTGCCTTGTTTCTGGTGTTGACCCCATCTTCATCCATTTTGTTCCTGAAGACCCACTTGGTTCCTATAACAGGATGACTATTTGGTCTTGGTACCAATCTCCATACTTTGCTTCGTTCAAATTGGTTGAGTTCTTCCTGCATGGCTTCTATCCAACTGGAGTCTTCCATAGCATCCTCTATCTTCTTTGCCTCTATCTGTGACAGGAAGCTTAGATAGAAGCATTCATTCTGAGTCGCAGCTCTTATTTTAACTCTTGCACTTGGATCTCCAATGATTAGATCCTGAGTATGATCCCTTACCCATCTATTCCCTGTTGGGACATCCGTCCCCGATGCCTTCCTCGCCTTAGGTCTTCAAGGTCTATCTCTTCTTCTTGGAGTGGAGGTGGTTGTCTTGGATGGACCTCTTTACGATTTCATTATCCTGCTCTACGATTTCACTGTCTAGTACTACGATCGTAGTGTTGAGCTCTACGATTGCACTCGTAGTGTCTGCACTATCGGTCGTAGTGTCTAGAGGCACTGCTTTGTCTGAGTCAGTTTCATCAAAGATGATGTGTATTGAGACTTTGACATTCAGTGTCTTCTTGTTGAACACCCTGTAAGCTTTGCTGTCTGTGGCATATCCAAGAAAGATCCCTTCGTCTGACTTGGGATAATTTTTTTTGAGATACTGCTTTCCATTGTTGAGAATATAGCATGCACAGCCAAAAACATAGAAATAGCTGACACTTGGCTTCCTTCCTTTCCACAGTTCGTAGGGTGTCCTCTTGATCGTAGAGTGAATTAATGATCTGCTCGTATGTAGATGCAGTTGTTGATGGCTTACGCCGTAATATTCAGTGCATTTAGCTATCGCTAGTAGGGTCCTTTCACCTCTATCGTAGTTCGTTTCTTTCTTTCAAAGAACTCCATTTTGTTGAGGAGTTCGTGGAGTCGAGAAGTTACGAGTCGATGCCATTGTTCGAAAGCAGAACTTGTCTACTTCTGAGAAATCGAATTCTCTTCCATGATCACTCCTTATTGCCTTGATTTTCTCTCCTTTCTCATTCATCACCAGTCTGAACATCTTGATTAATTCGGACCTCGTTTCATCCTTTGAAGTTAGGAAGAATACCCATGTGAATCTGGTGAAGTCGTCGACTACGACTAGATAGTATCTTTTGCCTCCAAGACTAGCTGTTGGAATTGGTCCAAAAAGATCCATGTGGAGCAGCTGCAAGGGTTTGTTAATGGAGTTGACAGTCTTGCTCTTGAATGAGCTTCTGGTTTGCTTTCCAAGCTGGCAGGAGTTGCATGGCCTTTCCTTCATAAAGTTGAACTTGGGTAGGCCAGCTACGAGATCTTTTGATGCCAGTTTGGACATGTTTTTGAAGTTTAAGTGAGACATCCTTCTATGCCATAGCCAGCTCATTTCCTCAGATGCTTTTACCAGAAAACATATTGTCTCATCAGAGCTTAGTTGACCAAGATCTACTGTGTAGACATTTCTTTTCTTGTTTGATGGCCAAATTTTTTATGGCGAGATGTCTTCAAATCTACGACTAGACATTGGTTGTTGAGAAATGTTACTTGGTGACCCTTATCGCAGAGTTGGCTGATACTTAGAAGGTTGTGTTGGAGTCCTTCCACATATACTACTTTGTTGAAAGATACTGCACCATTGCCAGCAGAGCAATATCCTCTTGTCTTGCCCGAGTCGTTATCTCCAAAGATGACTGAGGGACCCTCCTTTTCTACATAGTTGGATAGTAGAGCTTTGTTCCCTGTCATATGCCTCGAGCAACCACTGTCCATATACCATGTTGAGGTCGTGGAGCTCTTTTCCTGTCAAAACATTTGAACCTTCATTTTGGTACCCATATTTGCATGGGTCCTTCTTTATTAGTGCCTTTGGGGACCCAAATTTGTCTAATCTTGGGTCTCACATGCATGGAATTATAATAACACTTTGTAGCCCTATGACCATTTTTATTGCATATGAAGCACCTATTATAATGCATGCCTGTGTGTGTGTGGTGATTCATCTTCTACTTGGACTTGTGTGGTTCCTTAGTTAACCTTCTGTTAAACTGATTCTCTATCTTCCACGTGTCCTTAGGTTTCATAAATAGTGATGAGTGTGCCTTACCTCTACTGTACCTTCCCAGTTGATTCGTAAAGTTGATTTTGTTTGACTCTACGATTCTTCGAGGTTGGTAAGTAGAGGTTGGGTTACTCTTTTCCTTGATGAAACCCAGACCAGCGTGAGATCCTTTACTTCTCTAAGTGTAACTAGAGACAATAGAACAATGTTGAACTAGTTCTTCCAACTGTGAGGATTTCACAAAAGCAATGTCTCTACCAAAACTTGAGACATTACTAGTGCTAGTTTCCATTGTCTTTTCCACACTTAGCTCTGAGATGGATTCCCCAAAGCCTAAACCTGTTCTGTCGAATGTGCTTCTCCCGACCAGAAGCGAGCAAATCCATGGATGATGAGGATCTGTTTCATGCAGAGATAGTCTTCTCTAGATCCTCAATTTTAGAGGTTAGCTTAGACTCTCTTTGTGCATGATGTGTGTTTGTCTGTTTTAAAGTTTCATTCTCAGCTTCAAGCTTGGAGAGAAGATTAGTACTTAAAAGAGCTGTTTCAAGCTCTTCTTAAACTTTCTTCTTCTCCTCTTGAAGAAGTGAATGATCTTTAGACAAGACTCTGAACCAATTCATGTATTGATGTAGGTCAGTGGTTATGCCATGCAAAGCAGTTTTTAAGTCACTTATATCTACATCAGGAGAATTAAAATCAAATACCTCATCGATACTTACATCGTGTATGTTTAAGCTTTGTTTGTCCTTTGCATGTTTGTCCATTAAGCACAGATTGGCCATATGTGGTTCTTCTTCATCTCCGGAGTCTGCATTTGAGTCATTATCTGAATCACTCCACGATCCTCCCAAGAACTGTGCCTTTGTCTCTTTTCTGAGGCCTCTTGGTTCCTTTGTAATCTTTCTTTGCCTGAGATTTCTTCTTTAGCTCTTCTTTGATAGGCTTGTTGCAGTTGGCAATGAAATGACCATGTTTCTTGCAGTTGTAGCATAAATCATTCATTTGTTCCTGGCTGACGTAGTTACCGACTTTCTTTGGCTTGCCGGTTCTGCCTTGTCGCATGAACCTTCTTAGTCTCTTTACCAGCATAGCAAAGTCATCGTCATCGTCTTCATCATCATCAGAGTCAATCTCGATGATGACTTTCGATGCACTTTCATTTGCCTTGAGAGCAATACCCTTTATCCTTTCTTCTTCCTTCCGATAAGGTTTTTGGCGCATTGGGTCACTTTCTTCATTCAGACGTCAGAGATTTTCATACAATTGTTGAATCGTCATCTCATTAAGATTCTTTGATTTTCTTATTCTTTGTGGTCTTTGTATCCCACCGCTTCGGTGAGGGCTCTCATGAACTTTATGGTTAGATCCTTGTTAGGATAGATCTTCCCATACTTTCGTAGAGAGTTGAAAGCGTAACGTTAAATCTTTTATAAGTTGCGATCACGTTTTCTCCCCGCATACGAAAGCGAACATTTCATACTTCATCGTGTCGTCGAAGAAGAGGCTTGCATTTCTCTCGACTTCTTGGTTCCTCCTCGTGCATAATCAACAATGCTTCCCAAACTTCCTTAGCGTTTTTTTTTCGCGTTTACAACATTTTCAAACAGATCGTCCTCTAAGGATTGGAACAGGATGTTCTTTGCCTTTTTATCAAGTTCGATGACTCTTTTCTCTGCGTATATCATCCATTCTTCTTTCACTTTTATTTGTACTGTTTGGATCGCCACCTTTGGTTGGTGCAAGCTTTGTTGGTATATAGCGCCCATTAAAACAGTCTCAAATAGATCTTCATCTATTGAGTCCATATAAGCTTGCATCCCGACTTTCCGGTTAGCAAATTTATCTTTGTTGCACATTGGTGGCTTCACGCCTCCCCGGTCCGGATTCGGCTTTGTACGAAAGTGCCATTTGGATCTACTAAAGCGTGTAAGTCGTAAAATAGAACTCGCTTTGATACCAATTATTAGTTCCTAGTGAGGCACAAGTTATCTGTAGGGGGGGTTGAATAGATATTTGAAAATCTTTTCGTTTTAACTTGTTCTTAGATAATGATTAAAACTTTCATGGAATTAGTATTTGTTTTAATCTTCTTTACCAACAATGGAGTTATGAAATGAGTAAGGTAGTTATAGCAGATATAGTAGTTATATAGATTATAGCATGAATGTAATCGACACGCTTATTTTTAAGTGGTTCGAGAGCACTCAAAGCTCCTAGTCCACTCTCTTCACTCAACGAGTAGGATATCCACTAAGGATGTCTTTTATAATCTTCCGAATCACACAGATTCCTTCTGCACAAATGATCTAAGAACTTCTCTAGTTCACTCTTGAACTCTTCAAGTCCAAAGAGACTTGGCTTTCTTACGATTCACTACTTAACTCTTCAAGTCCAAAGCCAAACTTGGTATACTTCTTGATTGATTGATAGTTGTTGAGTTCTTGATGGTTGCTACTCATCATTTGTGTAAGCCTTTGGTTTGTTAAGAGGCGAGTGGTGAGCAAGTTTTGCAATATATCTCGGATCGTAGAGTTGAGCTTGAGAGAGATGTTCACGTTGTTTGATTAATGCTTGCTTATTTTCTCTCTCATCCATCTCGATCCAGATATATGTGATGTTGAAAACTATCCGTTGGATCCATCCGTTGTGGCATTAAATGCATCTCGAACTTTCTATCTTTGTGGGGAGACATTTACGCACATCTTCTAAATTTCGCATTACGCCCCACCGACACCGCAGATCGCTTTCTCACCTACCACCGAAAAGGTGTTTTGTCCCTCTTACCCATAAGTCTTATCATTAGCTTCTTCAATACGCTTCTTTGTTGCATACTAAGGATATTTCATACAATCTGGGACCGATGAGATCTTATGCGAAAGATCTCGGGATCCATTTCTCACTTGTTGAAAACATGATTATGAGGCTCGGCGCTTTTCGACATGAGGCAGATGATTTCTACGATTTGGATCGTGGTGTTCTACGATTTAGATCGTAGTGTCTTTTACATCCTTGCACACTACGATCTTTATTAGTTGAGAGCACTACGATTTCCCTTTATCCTCGCGCACACTACGATCTTCTCTCTTACTCGTGTTGTTGACTCTACGTTCAGGAGAGCTCACTCACGATCGTTGACTTGTAAACTTCATGTTTCCTTCAAAGACACTACGATCGTGGAGTTAGCTCAAACAATCATTGGGACCACTCTACGAAATCGAAGAGTCTCCTTCAAGGCATATACTACGATCTTTAGGCTCTACATTTTTACGCTTTGACTTTCGTAATGTTGATCAAATTGATGCACTATGATTTCTTCAAGACTAATCTATTACATCTTAAAATCAACCTAACACTTTTGATCTTTCTATCTATACATTCTTTAACAGAATGATACACGTTGAAAGCTTAGATCAACCTAACAGTTTTGATCTATCACTAAGTCCTTGTACACATATTCATTTAAGGACCTTATAAATAATCATGAACACATGCATTAAAACATCAAATCATAATATGCATTCTCCCAACACTCTTCACCTCACTGATCTCATAATGAAAGAGTTTTATCGGGAGAAGGAGAGAAAGACTTAAGAGTAGAGGAGTTGTATAAGATAATGATAAATATGGATCACAAAATTAAGTGGAGTAATAAGGGGCAATTTAGAAAAAATAGTAATCAATTCTCCTAGATAACCACAAACGACAAATAATTAAGAATAAAAAAAAAATCTAATACACCCTATATATAGGAATGGAGGGAATAGAGAGTAGTATATATAGTTCATAGGTAAAGAACATGTACATGATTACTTGGCTGGCTCTTGAAATTTTTAAAATTTGTTTTTGTTAATGGTTGTGTTTAGAGTTGCCAAAATTTTACTCATATATATTCATTAATTCCTCCACTAATTTATAATTAAATGAATAAAATTATCTATTTATCTTAATAAATTTTAATTAATGGTTTAAGTTAAATGAATAACAATAACAATAACAATAAATAAATAAGTTAGATTGATTGAAATAAGTTAGATTGATTGTGGAAATCGACAATCTCTCTCTAAAACCCAACTCACAAATCACGTACGGCGTACTAGTATAGTGTACAGTATTTTAAAAAATAAAATTTTAATTAAAAATCAGTATTTTAATTTTAAAACGAACCGAGAGAGTATATATGTATATCCAATTATCCATCCATCTAGAACTATATATATCTGATATTTTAATTTTCCTGACCTGTACTGTATTAGGTCATCAACTCTATTTTTTTTAGTCATCTTTGTTTATCAGTAGTACTTTGCACATAAAGTAGAATTAATACAGTTTTGTCTTTTTTAGCTGCTGCCGACCCAACTACAAATTAAGAGCTTTTCTCTTTATCTTGTTAACTGCATGCATGACAAAAAGACAAAAATATAAAAGATTAAATAAAAACATTAACAGCTGATTGTATCTAATTAAGGAGTTTGTTTATAAGTACGTAGAGGATTCTAAACTCAACTCCTTTAATTAAATTCACTCGATTTTTCTGACCATATAATCATACATATTTTCTTAATTTACAATCTTAAGGAATCTTCAATTTTGAACCTCAGATGATGAAATCAGATAGCCAACAGATAATAGATGGAGAGAAACAAAGAGTAAAACAAAGTGATGGCTTCCAGAACAATAATATATATATATACACACACGGTCCGGATCTTAAACTCACCATTTATCTAACATAACTTATTCACCCCTTTTAGCGACAGATCGGGCGACGATTCGGTCCGTCGTTAAAAGGTAAGGCGATGGTTCTATATATAGCGACGGACCAAATCGTCGCTCGGTCCATCGCTAAAGGGAAGTGATCAAGATGAGTTAAATAAGAGGCGAGCTTAAGATCCGAACCGTATATATATATATATATATATATATATATATATATATACAGGGGCGGATCCAGCCTCGCAATTCAGTGAGGGCAAATTGAAATTTTTTTTCTTCTTAAGAATAAAATTTTAATAAAATAATTACAAAACTAAATAATTCTATAATTACATTCTCTCTTTGTGAGGTATTGGTTGAGTCGGGCTCCGGAGTAAATAACTTCTTCTAAAATTCTCTTTTTCACTAGCGGGATAAGAACTCATTGGTTATCTTTTACAGAAATTCTAGGGAGACATTTTTTTGGGGACATTCTAGCGACTTTTTTTTTTTTTTTTTGGTTTTTTTTTTGTAGTACCTCTTAAAAAATGTATAATATTTATTTCAACTGAAATTTTGTAAAATCGAGTGTTTTAAGTATAATTTGGATACATACAAAAAAACAAGGTATGTATACGGTGCATACAACCACATTTCTTGTATGTATCCAATTTATACCTAAAACACTGTTTTTTATAAAAATTTCAGTTGAAATAAATATTATACATTTTTAAAGAGGTACTACAAAAAAAAAACCAAAAAAAAAAAAATATCGCTAGAATGTCCACACAAAAATGTCCCCCTAGAATTACTCTATCTTTTATCAAGATCCCTCTCAATATTAATTAAGGGAAAGAGATATCGGTGTATGGGTTTGGGTTTGGGGGTTAACCGTTAACATTTTGCGAGTGAGTTTCTTGATAAATATTAGCAATGACATATTATGTTTGTCACTAGTTTCTCGGTAAATTTTGCGAGTGAGTTTCTATTGTTTTAATTGATTACAAGGTATTACTAACTTTCCTTTAAAAGTGATAACTATTGAAAAAAAAAATTCAAAGTTGTAATTGTTAAAAAATTATTTGCGGTCGATTATGACATGCACAAGAAAGGTTAAATGGGTTCATAACCATGTGCATCGAAAATGATATGTTGGACAAACTTGATTTTGAATATTTGATTAAAGATTTTGCCTGTAGGAATACTAGAAGAAGTATCTTTCGATGAATATTTTGAGTTTCGGAAAGACACTTTTTTTTATACAACTTATACTTTTAATTTATTTATTTATTCATTTTTTTTTTGTGAAAACGATATTTTGAAAAGGGCATGGTTTTTATTTTTCATCATAGACCACTAAAATCTCAACAACCACTCTGATGTTGAGTTTTAACATTAAAAACTATTTACATGCACATGCACTCTATTAATTTAGGTAATTAGGTTGTGAAAATGTTTTATCTACCTCAACAATATTCCCTAGCTAGCTAGCTTTCCGAGTTCAACACCATACGTACATGCAAATCATTAGTCACCAAGTCACAATAATTATCTAGTAGAACTCTATATGTTAGGCACCCACCCTCAATTAACAACCAAAATAATACTTATTACTCTATCCATCTCACCAAAAAAAAAAATGTCTTATTACGTCTCTTGAATTAATTGGTCGAAAATGATTGAAGTCAATTAAGTTGCTTCAATTTTTCTATTTTTAGTTTAATACTAACTTAATTGATATATATATATATATATATATATATATATATATATATATATATATATATATATGTACACTAATTAACTTCCCCTGTAAATTAAACTACCTAATCACTCTCTCACATGGCTTGTCGCTGTGTTCCTATACTTAACCAATCAACCAAGATATGATGAACAAACATTAAAAAAAATTCAAAAAATTAAATAAAAGAGAAATTAACCATAAGCAAATTTATTAAAACGAGAAAATGACACCACAAAGCTCCACCATGCACATGCCTCAACTCTTGACTTTTTCTATTAAAAAACAATAGAGTATATAATTGGATTCATCGTTAACTTTACATCTCCATAACTATTACGGAGTACTAATTTATTATAATCATGCACCTCAATTTAATTAATTAATTATAACAATTAATATTGAAATTTTGCTATGTCTGATCGACCATCTGTATTTCTTGCACATTATTCTTTAGCGAAATTTATAATCAATGTATACAACTAAAAGTGATAAAAATTACGAGTTGACTTCAAGATGACTTAACGGCGTTTCCTTGATCACACACTGACTTCGCAATTCGTTGCTAATTGGTACTTAACGGCGCCACCGACAGTGATGCCGGTGTTAGGATTACCAAACGGAATATACGCGGGACAGGTCACATGAATATGATAACGACCCGTAGTAACTGACCCAACCTTCCATCGAACCCGTCCAGTAATCTTGATCATCAGCCAGATGTTCCCATTGGCCTGGTCCTGGCTCAGCGCCACGCCGTTGTACGGCGCCACCGGCACGTTGGTCCCGAAGACAAACGGAGACCAGACGTTGACGTCCTTGTGGCCTTGGTACGTCGGTGGAATGTCGGTGTAGTACGTGATTTGTTGGCTCCGGTAGGTGGCGTAGATGTCGAGTTTATCGTAGTAGATTCCGATTTTGGAGTTGGGGTTTCGGGAGGAGATGGTGACCTGGAAATTGGAAGTGAGGAGATTTGGAACGGAGGTGACGTTGAAGGCGTAAAGGGTGGCGTCTTGGATGATGAAGCGGGGCTTTTTCGGCTGGAGGATGGCCCAACTTATGAGGATTGCCAGGAGGATGATGAAGAGGACGATGAGGACGACTGCGATTGTCAGGCGAAAGTATTCCTTAAAGCAAAATTTATTCACCTAATATGCTAAGTTGGTTAATTGAATAATTGCTTCCCAAGATAAAACGGATTTCAATGAAAAATTAAATTAGTTAATTATGAAAGTCTCCTTAAAGCAAATTACAAAATTAAGAATTCATCGAGATAAAACCAAAATTTATAGCATTACAAAATTAAGAATTCATCGAACCAAAATTTATGTTATGAACTATATGAACATGAATGATGTATGCATGAGAACTTCATCGTAAAAATTAATGCGTAAACGAACGGAAAAATCCATCGCAGTAATCTGGACCTGTGAAATGTAATCCGGATTATATGTATGAACGGACGATGTAAAAAGAACAGAACGGGATTATCTCGCAGAATCGGACGGAAAAACTTGCAGAACGGGAATTTAGAACGGGTTTTTCGTAATCTGGACGGATGTAAAAAATTTCTAGAAATGGAAGGAATTTTTTTTTTTTTTGTATCTCTCAAATGCTTTCCCCACACCATTTATTTATAGAAAAAGTTTCAGATGTAATCGCTGCCAAAACGACGTAGTTTCACAAACCCACCCGTCACGATTACGATTAATTAATTCGAGTCCACGATCCGACCCGAAGTCAATTTTCTCATTCAAATCCCATTTCCAACAATCCCCACATGAATGTAAAATTGGCTTTACAATATGCAAAATATGTTATGAATATGCGTACACTAGTTCGAGTACATGAGAAAAGATATTTCATCAAAGTTAAGAATTTTAGTGGCTTTGAACTTGCCTCTAGTAAAATCTATCTGACGATTTTCTCGGCTAATCAAGAGACTTGATGTCTTTGAATCATCGCCTTTTGTGTAAACCAAGACAATAGAATTCACAAAATATCTCTTCGCATATATTTGGTTCTCACGTTTGTGTTCATTTTGGCCTTGAAACACCTCTTGGTTCCGTAAGTATTTTAGAGAATTCAAACCTTCATAATTCTCACAAAAGTGGCCCCCTTCTTACTCACGAGAGGTGACTTCTATCAAGAGTATCCCGCAATACCCCACTTGACGTATTTCAAGATATAAAAGTCATTAAAAGTGTAACTTATCCCGATTCTCGTAGTAGATGTGCACTATCTCATCTTAGGAATGGTTAGAGTAAATATCTCCTCAAAGGCTTTTATCGAGTACTACATAGTTCGGTTTGCCCATTGAACCTAGATCTTGGGATCTCCAAATACCTAGGTTGGGTTGCCACTATGATTTACTCTTATTTAAAAAGTAGGTTTTAAACCCATTCCCTCGATGATTTTTCCACTTGCTTCTCTTGTTAAACCTTTCGTAAATGGATCCGCAATATTATCTTTTCGACTTTACATAGTCAATCGAGATAATTCCATTTGAGAGCAATTGTTCAATCTCAGATTATGTCTTCGTCAGATATGACGTGATTTACTGTTATATAAATGACTCTGGTTCTTCCAATCGCCGATTGGCTATCACAAAGTAGTATACATATACCGCATGTGTCTTGACCAATTTGGAATATCCTCTAAGAAATTACGGCCACTCGCTTTTCTCCCGCTTTATTCTAACGCAATGAATTTCGATTCCATTGAGACCTAGCAATACACGCTTGTTTTGAGGATTTCCAAGATATCGCCGCACCTCCAAGGGTAAAGACATATCCACTTGTGGATTTTAGTCTTTATTGTCGATATCCAATTAGCATCACTATATCCTTCCAATACTCGCCGGATATCTTCAGATAGTGCAAATCCATATTTTTGAGTATGTTTTAGGTATCCTAAAACTCTCAAAATTGCTTTCCAAATGATCTTTACCGGATTACTCAGATACCTACTTAGCTTACTTTACCAATAAGCTATATTCGTCTAAGATGCTTCATGACATACATTAACCCGCTTATTATACGAGAATATTCCAAATTGAGATATGCTATCACCTTCATTTTTAGCTAGATGAAGATTTATATCAATCTGGGTTTTATTCGTAATTATATTATACTTGTTAAAATTTTCAAGTATTTTCTCAATGTAATGAGATTGAGATAACATAATTCCATCGAGGTTCTAGAAATCTTGATTCCTAAAATTATATCAAGAATCCCTCAAGTCTTTCATGTCAAACCTATTTGACAACATACGCTTAGTAGAGTTGATAACTTCATTGTTGCTACCCATGATTAACATATCATCCACATAAAGACAAACAATGACATATTCCTTTTGAGTGCTTTTGACATAAACACATTTGTCACACTCATTAATTTTAAATCCATTTGATAACATAACATTATCAAATTTCTCGTACATTGTTTTGGTGCTTGTTTTAATCCATACAAGGATTTAACAAGTTTACATACTTTCCTCTCTTGTCCAGAGCAAAAAACCTTCAAAGTTGTTCCATATATATTTCTTCATCTAATTCACCATTTAAGAATGCATTTTTACATCCATTTGATGTATTTCAAGTTTATTTAAAGATGCTATTGCTATTAGCATTCGAATAGATGTAATTTTTGTAACAGTGAATAAGTGTCTAAATAATCTAATCCTTCCTTTTGTCTATAGCCTTTAACAACAAGCCTTGCTTTGTATTTATCAATTGAGCCATCGCCTTTCAACTTCTTTTTTGAAGATCCATTTATACCCTAAGGGTTTTGAAACTGTGGAAGGTCCACCAATTCCCATGTATGATTTTGCATAATGGACTCAATTTCGCTTATTTATCGCTTTCTTTCCAATGAGAAGCATCCGGAGAGGATATTGCTTCCTTATAGGTTCGAGGATCGCTTTTAACAAAATGTTAGAAAATCCGGACCAAAAGACGTTGAAGTCCTCGCCTTTTGCTACGCCTAGGTTCATCCACCATGCACTTTTTCATTTCATATTTTCGTGATTATTACTAAAGATCCAAAGGTCTTTTGTTTGAATTTGAATCATTATTTCCATTATATGGAAAAATATTCTCAAAAATGATGCATCTCTTGATTCAATAAATGTATTAACATGAATATCGTTAATTTTTTATTTATGAACAAGAAAGCGATAAGCACCGCCGTTATTCAGATAACCAATGAAAACACAACCAATTGTTTTTGGTCCTATCTTAACCTTTTTAGGTTTAGGAACCATCACTTTTGCTAAACACCCCCACACTCTTAAGTATTTATAGCAAGGTTCATGACCTTTCCATAATTCATAAGGTGTTTTATGAGTTTTCTTATGAGGCACTTTATTAAGAATATAATCGGTAAAGCAAAGCTTCCCCCACAAATTTCGGGGTGCTCCAACTGCTCAACATAGCATTCAACATTTCTTTTAATGTTCTGGCTTCAATGCTCAAAGAAGAATACCGTTAGATTGAGGTGAATAAGGAGCGGTAGTTTGGTGAATAATGCCATGAGTAGAGCAGATCTCTTCAAATGGTGATTCATATTCACCACCTCTATCGCTTCTTATTGCTTTAATCTTTTTGCTAAGTTGATTTTCAACTTCATTTTTATAAAGTTGAAACATTTCTACAAATTTCATCTTTACTTCTTAGCAAATATACATAACAATATCTTGTGCAATCATCAATAAAGGTTATGAAATATTTTTTCCCACCTCTAGTTTGCACAAACTTTAAGTCACATATGTCAGTGTGAATTAAATCTAGAGGTTCAGTTTTCCTTTCAACAGAATGAAAGGGTAATCTTGTTATTTTTGATTCCACACAAATTTCACATTTATGTTTTAGATTAATATCAAATTTAGGCAAGAACTCTAAATTAATTAATCTACGCAGAGTATTATAATTAACATGACCTAATCTAGCATGCCATATGTTTGAAGACTCTAACAAATAAGGTAAGAATTAATCTTATTATTATTAATAGATTTTGGTACAACAAATATAACATTCATCTTAAAGAGCCCATCATTCATGTAGCCCTTTCCTACAAACATATCATTCTTAGTAAGTACAAACTTATCAAACACAAACACCAACTTAAAGCCATTCTTGCTAAGCAGTGACCCAGAAACTAGATTCTTCCGAATATCTCGCACATGAAGCACTTCATTCAAAGTCGGCTTCTTTGCTGGATGTCATTTTCAAGATAATCTTTCCACGCCCTTGAACCTTTGAACTTGAGGAGTTTCCCATAAAGAGTTGATCATCATTTTCACCGCTTTGTAAGTAGAAAACATCCATTTGTTGGAACATATGTGGCGTAGTAGCTCCAAAGTGTCCACGCATTCACTCTTTTTAGGGTTTCTACCAAATTACATTCAGATATAATCGCACAAAGGTTCATGTCTGAAACATCTTCAGAAAGCTTCTCCAGTTCTGTCACATGTGCTTGAGGCTTTTGTTCTTTCTTCAACTTCTTTGGCTTTCGACATTCATTAGATTTATGTCCGTGAATGCCACAGCTTGAAACATTTGCCTTTGAATTTCTTTTTGGCCTTGAAGGTATCTTTGCCTTCACGCTTTCTTTTGTTATTATTTGGCCTTTGTTCTACAACATTTGCCTTGGCTTCAATGAAATTCTTTCCACTTTTCTTCTCAGATCCTCGATTGTCCTCTTCAATCCTTAGTCGCACGATCAGTTCTTCAAGATTCATCTTTGCTTTTATGCTTCAGATAATTTTCAAGTCTTTCCACGACGATGGAAGCTTTCAATCAATCATTGCCGCAACTTGAATGATTCACTTAATGACATTCCTTCGTAATGAATGTCATGTAGAATTACTTGTAATTTTGAACCCGAGTAATAATCGCTTTGGAATCTATCATTTTATAATCAAGAAATCTACCGACTATAAATTTTTTCATGCCAAAGATCTTCGCTTTTATATTTTTTATCTAAAGATTCCCACAATTCTTTTTGCGCTTTGATTGTATAAATACACATTATACAATGTGTTATCTAATCCATTCATCACATAGTTCCTCAAGAAGAAAATCTGCATGTTTCCATGCATCAACAAAGAAGCCACTTTCTCCTTGTCGGTTTCTCCTTCAACAAGAGTAGAGATACCTCTCTGTAGAAACCTTGCCAAGTTCAACGTGGTGAGATAGAAAAGCATTTCTGCTGCCAACGCTTGAAATCGGGCCCATTGAACCTTTTCGTGCTTTTCTCCATGAGACATACTCACTAAGTAGAATGGTGCTTGTAGAAGCCATTTCGTTATACAAATAAAGACTATTGTTAATAGACAAAACAAATTTCGCTTGTACAAGATGTAACAATAATATATATTAGCAATAAAAATAAAATGTTATATGAATTTAAAATCAATAATGTAATAATGATATTAATATGCAAACAATTTTCTGCTTACATAAAACACTATTTAAGTTACAGAATATATATAAATAAAATATTATATATCTATTAATCATGCAATATTTACAAACATATAAACATGTAATTTATGAACATGTAATTTATATATAATAACAGAATATATAAATTTAACATGGAACAACTGTTATTAACATGCAAATATATATAATCATGCCACTAATATATATAATATATATCACCTGCTCATCCTTGTATAAAATATAAAAAGTTACTGGAGCATGTAAATCTCCAAGCTAGTAACATGCAAAAGGAGAGATATTGATATTGATACTTTAAGCTAGTAAATCAAAGTCAATAACATTAATTTGTATTAAACAAATTAACAGAATAATGATGTATAAATTAACAGAATAAAGTCTCTTACCCGAATCAGTGTAATTCGGTTTTATGGTCAATTCAATTTTGCATGTATATATACTAATATATATACAATATATATATATATATATATGCAGTATAAATATATAATATATATATATGCATATATATATATATATATATATATATATATATATACTAATATTCAGTAAGTTATATGCATGTATATATATAATAATATATAATGCATGCACAACTTTTATTACGTAATGATTATATATATGATAGTTATATATATATATGATAATATATTCTATTAGAGAATTCTTTGGCAGTTGGAATATATTATTACAATGCTTAATATATCAGTGCAAAACCGAACTAATATAGCAAATGACTTGACACAATCATGCAGAAATTAATAAAACATGCAGAATTAGACAGAATTTCTGTTTACAAATTTCAGTTTACCTTTTATAGCAAATGGTTATTTAGACAACAAAAATTTGTATTAAAATCAGAATATTAACATACAATTAATATATTAACATGTAATTAATATAATAACGAAATATATATAACAACAGAAATTAATTTCTAGAATTCTGTGTATTAATATATAACATGTATTAATATGCAAAAATTCAACAAAATTTTTCCAGTGAACAAATTCAGTAACAGTAAGAATATAAATATATCATATATTATATTATACTGCAAGGATAAACAACTTGTATAATATTTACCGTTGCCCAACTATAGATTCACCATTTCAGAACTTACAGATTCATGCACTATAATATTTACCGTTGCATTATTTCAGAATACTTATTACGTTAATAAACTTGTTTTATAAAACAATTTCCTGTTTTATAATTCTGTAATAAAAATTTTATAAAACCAAAATTACATAATTATATTAAATAAAACTATAATTACAGAATATTAAATTTGCTTTAAGATTGTTATCTGTAATATATAGTATTATTTAATAATGCATATAAATAAATTATGCAAAAATGAAAAATATAAATCCGAGTCCTTTGAATTCACAAAGTCTCCTTAAAGCAAATTTATTCCCCCACAGATGCTAAGGGTTAATTGAATAATTGCTTCCCAAGATAAAACGGATTTCAATTCTTAATTAGTAGCATTACAAAATTAAGAATTCATCGAACCAAAATTTATGTTATGTACTGAAACTATATGAACATGAATGATGTATGCATGAGAACTTACATCAAAAATTAATGCAGAAACGGAACGGGAAAAATCCATGCAGCAGAACGGAACAGAACGGGATTAGAACAGTGAACGGGATTATACAGAAAAGAACAGAACGGGACGGGACAGAAACGGAAAAACAGAACGGGATTATCTGCAGAACGGGACGGAAAAATTTCAGAAATGGAATTCTAAACGGGTTTTTCAAAGAACGGGACGGGACATTTATAAAAATTTCTAGAAATGGCCAAAATTTTTTTTTTATATATCTCAAATGCTTTCCCCACACCATTTATTTATAGAAAAAGTTTGTATGTAATCCCATTTAAAACATAGGTGAATAGATTCATGGCCAAGTTTAAACCAGGCGTTGTAAATTGATGAGAAAATAATTAATATTGTAGTCAACGAAAGGTTGGTCGGTATTGATCTACATTGATAGATGAGTTTGAACTGTTTACACATTCTACATTAAGTGCATGCATGTTAGTAATATGTGCTAGATGTAATGCTAGCTTATATATAGTGGAGAATAGATATTGTAAATGATAAGCAAAAAAAAATTAGATTGATTAAAGATCCAGTATTCAAAAAAAAAGCGGATATTATTCAGTATTAGGAAAAAAACGGATATATCCGTATTCGGCTTAAAGGTATCCGTAAATAAATGGATACGAATACGGATATAGGCGTATTCGTATTCGATTAATATCCGTCCGTAGGATTCCGATATCTGGAATCCGTATCCGAATAACTTATATATATATATATATATATATATATATATATATACACACACACTTAATATTTACATTAATGTAAATTATTAATTAATAATTTACCTATATAAGTTGTTAATAATTTAATATATATATATATAATATGTATTTATTAATAACTTACATTCATTGATTAATCACTTACATTTATTTATATAAGTTATTAATATATACGTGTGTGTGTATATATATATATAAATATATATATATATATATATATATATATATATATATATATATATTAATAAATCATAACTTAGATTCATTAATTAATCACTTTAACTTATATTTGTAAGACCCTAGAATTTTATGAAATAAAAGTATTCAATTTTTCTTATAATTACAATTCAAGTAAATGGTTAAATTGATAAAAAGTTAAAGTTAAGGGTGATATATGAAATTTTTTCAAAAAATACATGCAAGTGGTTATAAAATATTCATTGTTGTTGGGAGAATATTCGTTTTTGGTCGTGAAATATTAAATAGATTGTCGGGGAATATTAGATGACGACGCTTTGACCTTGTGGGGGCCCCATAACTGAAAAAGCGATTAGATGAAGAAAACGACAAATATAAGTTGTTTATAAATGACGCAGGCGTAGTTATTACAAGTATTATCTTGTTAAAATACTGGGTGGTTAAAACACAAGTAGTTACACTGGCGGTATTGCACCAATTATTGATTCTTACGTACGTGAAGACCTTTACTCAATAATTGTTATAGTAATTCTTATTGAAGATTTTATTTTATTGATTCAATAATTCTTTGCGTTGATATTTTATTTTATTTCAATAATTGTCACTATCTGATATCTTCCATTATCGAAGCAATAATTCATATTATCTGAATAATATTATTAGAAAATATTATTGACAATGTCTAGAAAGTTACATCTAAGGAGAGGTTTGGTCACCTAATTTGCTTGCTGCGAGTAAGGAGAAATTCTTATTGGAAAGCCCCCTCTTTCTGGGAGGCTATGCGGTTGTCAATAATGTGTTTCTGTAATATTATTTGTGAATAATTAATTATTAATTTATATGATGAGGAAAATATTAATTTTATGAGGATATAGATGGAAAAAAATTTTAATGTGACAATTGTTGAAAATTAATATTTTATCTTTTTCGATAAAATAATTCAATTAAATATATTATTTTAATAATATATTAATGATGATATTTTTACGATGAATGTGGGATATATGAGTATATGTGGAGGAGGAGTATTTTGTTACCAAAAATATTTAAAGCATTTTTTATTCATCGGTGGACCCCATTTTTTGAGTGAAATTTGATTATAGCCTGTAAAATCGTCCGTTTGTGGATTTTGGTCAATTTACATTTGGAATTTGGAAAAACTTTCTTACGCAAAGTTGTAGAGAATTGAATTTTCTATAAAAATTCACGAGATTGAATTTTACGATAAAAGGACTATTTATTATGAATTATTGAAGTTCTGAAGCTCCGAAATAATTGATTTTTGGAAGTTTAAAATATTTAAAGTGTGAAAAACGTTTTTTGTTTTGTGGGCAGCCCTAGCATGTGTTTATTAAGCTAAAATCAGATTTCTAGAGGCGTAGGAATCTTGATTTATAAATATTATTATTAAATTAAATTTTTCATTTTGGTGTTCTAAAGATTTTCCTATAAATAGAAAAGTCTTAGGTTATAATTGAAAATCACACCGTAAACTCAAGTTTTCTCTCTCTATATTATCGAGCGTATTCTTGTGAGTATTTTGAGTATACTTTGAGTATTGCTATCTGGTGCAAGTTCGATTCAACGTTATTCTAATGTAAGTATCGCTTCTTTTTGAGGTAAGGGATAATAAGGGATTTTAAGGGTTATTATTTCGAAATTCTTCTGAACCTTTAAAAATTCTGAAAAAAATTTGAAATGATAATTTGATGAGTTTTGTTGATTGTGTCCAAAAAAGGCAATTTTTGGATGTATAGATTAGGAGTTATGGATTTTATGAGAAAAGACTATTTTAAAAGTAACTGCTTATAACTCCTTGTGATTAACTCCAAAATTGATGAAATTTTTATTGGGAGTACATCTATATAATATCAGTATACCGTTTAAATTTCAGAATTTTTGAATAAAAGCACAATTTATGATAAATGTCTGAATATTCGGTGGTTTTGGCCATGTGAAAAATAGTAAATGAATTTTAAAAATTCTGAGAAAAATATATATTCAATATGGGACTATATTCTTCTAAATCCCAAAAAAGAAATATTTTTAAAACTGATTTGGTATTTTTCATGAAAATATTCTAGTTATGAGTAAATGAATTAAATATGTTATGTGAAGTAAGAAAATTAGAAAATATGATTTTATGGCTTGAGAATCATATATGAGGTATATGCAGATTTTTGATGAGGGTTTTGGTTATTGGTGATGAGATCTTATGAGTTTGGCATTTTAAGATGATTAAATGCATTTATTAGTAAAGTGTAAACAATTAAAATAAATTGTTTATAAGTTTAAGAAATGATTAAAATATTGTGATAGTATTAATAATATTAGATTATGAGATTATTAAGTGAATTATAACATTTTGATTAAGGTGTTATGAGATCATTGATTTATGAATCTTACTCTTAAGATTAAATCTATATGTTGATTATATTATTTTTATTATCATATTTAACATTCTTATAACCCTAATGGTGATATTTCTCTTTGACTTGAGTGTAAAGATGGATAGATTATTGGTATGATCGTGACTATAGGTTCTCTTTGGCGGCCAAGAGTGAAAGTTGAATTGTTGACTAGTATGATCTTGACCATTGAATTTATAATTGAATATCTTTAACTTAAGTGCAAAGGTGAATTGATCAACATATATGGTTATAATTATGGTTTATATAAATTCTGAAATGATTATGTATTTCTTTGAGATATGAATATCTTTGGCATGTAGTGCAAAGATGACTTGTTGATGAATATCTTTGGCCTGTAGTGCAAAGATGACTTGTTGATGAATATCTTTGGCCGTAGTGCAAAGATGAATTTATTAGTAGGATTATAAACATATAAACCGTGATTTGGTATAACCATAATCTTTGATGTTTCGGTGATGAAAATTATCTTTGTCTGGATGAGAAGAAGGAATTTAGAACTACAATTACGATTACGAAGTTATACATGTGATTGTGGGATGAGGAATTGTTGATTGATGTCGCGAGGATAAAACATTGTTGGTGGACTTTTTAACATGGAGAAGATAATAGACTTTATAGTCTATTTGACTCTTCTAATGGATCGCTTCGTTCACGCAACTATGGTTGAAAAGTTTTATCATCTACCATATGTTCTAAATCTCGATTTATTATCTTTGTTGAAGGCTATTGATAATTTATTTATCTTTAGTCATGATATTCTTTATCGAGCTAGTTGTGTTTCACCCTTTTGCTTCACAATTCCTTTCGGTGTAATAAAAGTGTAGTTTATGTCGGCGGGGGAATAACAAGGGAATAGAAGCGGTGGTCTATAGATGTTGAGGTGAGGTGAATTTAACTTGGAAGGGTATTTTGCCACTTATCATACAAGATGTCTAATGACATACAACCTCGTGTCATCATAAGACATGAGGTTCAGGTTTATCCTTTCTTGCCGAGTATATCTACCAAAGACTATCTATATGATCTTGGAGTCTTATTTGAAATATAACTCTCAATTAGAGGCGATGAAGATAATGATATGTCGAGAAGACTCGCCATTGGGAAGAATATGATAGTAATCTTCTCGTTTTTCTTTAGGGGTCTATTGGATCAACCAAGGATAATTACGTGGCCATATGATATATATAATAACCTAGACGCATGGCCTCCCAGTATACGAAGGTTTTCTTGAAAGCACTTCCCAAAGATTCTAATTTCTAAAATAGTTTTTGACTATACCTTTATGTAAGGTGTCACTTGTGAGGTGTTGTCCGGTTGGGACATGTGTCACATTTGGTATATATTTGTATCCAAACTCACAAGATATATGTGTTGTTGTATTTTGCACGACAATTGTTGTAATAAAGTTGTAGTTGTTTTCGTACCATGTATTTGGCGATTTCGAATGGGTTGGATTGAATGGACCTATTTTGGGGTCGTTACATTTGGTATCGAGCTTAGGGATATATGATCTCTGGCGGAGATCGGGATTAGAACCAGGAGGGAGAGATGAGTAAATCCTTATTTAGTGTGTCTACCTAAGCTTATTTGTTGGTCGGTCATAATATCGGAATATTATGTGATATGTTAATTTGTTCAATTAACCCTTGTTTTGAAGTCAGATTCTAGAATGATATATAAAATACGGAGATGAGCATTGGAGAAATTATGATGATGCAGGGAAGATGGAATCGAAATGAAAGCAAGGTATTCTCAACTTTTGAAATACAGTGTACGTAAATTTGGGGACGAAATTTCATAAGGAGGGAGATTGTAAGACCCGAATTTTATGAAATAAAAGTATTCAATTTTTCTTATAATTACAATTCAAAGTAAATGGTTAAATTGATAAAAAGTTAAAGTTAAGGGTGATATATAAAATTTTTTCAAAAATACATGAGTGGTTATAAAATATTCATTGTTGTGGGAGAATATTCGTTTGGTCGTGGAATATTATTAGATCTTCGGAGAATATTAAATACTGTGGTACAATTGACCTTGTGGGGGCCCCATAATGGAAAGCGATTGGATGAAGAAAGCGACAAATATAAGTTGTTTATAAATGGACAGGCGTAGTTGTTTACAAGATTATCTTGTTAAAATACTCGGTGGTTAAAACACACGAATATTACACTGCAGTCTTAATTATTGATTCTTATGTAAGAAGACACTACTCAATAATTATTACGGTAATTATTATTCAAAGATATTTTATTTTATTGATTCAATAATTCTTTGCGTTGATATTTTATTTTATTTCAATAATTGTCACTATATCTGATTATCTTCCATTATCGAAGCAATAATTCATATTATCTGAATAATATTATAAGCTATTAATATATATTTATATATATACACACACGTTTAAGGACAACGGTCGAGAGGCGGGAGCAATGGACAATATAATTTTTTTTATTAAAATGTTTTAGGTCTAAATTAATTTAAAATTAATCTAGAAGGGAGAGTTAAATAAATTAATTCACGTTTATGAATTTTTGGGTGGAGAGAGTATTTATCACTTTCATTTGCCTAATTATTTAGAAACTAGAAGTTCAAATATGTAAAATAAGTTTAATGTCAATTTTGAATCAAGTTAGATTAACTAGTTGTCACACATACATTATAACTCGCACTCTCCATAAATATAATGTAATCAAATAATTTCTTATAACCATGTACTTTATTTATTGAGGATAAATAATAAATAAATCTCCCATAAATATTACTATTCATTTATTAAATATTAATTTATTTCTCTTTTTATTATTTAATAAAATTTGAAAGAATAATATTGAGATTTTAATTTCAATTTGATCCATCAAACAAAAGTATCGGTTACATTATTGAATCTTTTATTTTCACCCAAAACGTCAATTAGCATGTTCCTCCCTTTATGATTAGGATGTTTAATTAATATGTATGGTTTAAATATTAAATTGTGTTTAATTAATATGTATGATTTAAACTTTAATATTTTTTTTCGTAAATATTTTGAATGAATTTTATATTAGGTTCTTGATAAACGAATTAGGATATTCGGATATCGAATAATTTGTCTATTCGGATAAAATAAAGCAGTAGCGGATATTATCCAAGTATTGAATATTTTTAGAACAGGATACGGATAATATTTTAAAATCCGCTTGGATCTAGGATACGGATACGGATAACGAATTGGTTTTCCGGATACGGATACGGATATACCTGTATCCGTATCCGTTTAATACCGTTTACATCCCTAGTGGAGAATTATTTTTACATGTGTTTTGATATTTTTATACGATTTTTTTTTCGAGACTCACTGTATGTTCATGTTGGAAAAAAATATGTGAAAATATAAAAATATATACAGAAATATCAGTTTATATAGGTCCGGATCAAGTGCATACCCCTTATCTTACTCACCCGTGCTCACCCCTCCTTTAGGCGACGGTTTCGATCATACAACCGTCGTTTATATTTTTAGCGACGCTATATATGTTGTCTGTCATTAGCTAAAAGTATAGGCGACGAGTTGTGTATGGCAAACCGTCATAAAAGTAGCTGCAGATAATAATAAATAAAAATGCATGATTAATGATATATATATATATATATATATATATATATATATATATATATATATATATATATATATATATATATATATATATAAACCCTTATTCTAGGTTTTCTAACTAGCTAGTCTGTACTTTAGAATGTACTTCTAGTGCCTGCAACTTAAAGTGAAATTTACTTTAAATACTAGGAATTGTGGATAGAGCATGTGTGCTTCACAGTTGCACCCTCCTATATATTAATTATATGAGATATATTTATTAATTCTTTGTGAACTATATAGTAAAAGGTTAATTAATTAAGGATGAATTACATCTACATAAAGTTGCATTTCAAAGGTAAATGAAACGTAACTATATTGTCCTATACAATTTTTTCACTATTAAACTTAACAAAATTCCCTCAACTTCTTTGTTGATTATAGAAATATGGTGTAGTAGTATTTATATATAATTTGACAATAACTTTGAAAAAGATAAAATATGTTATTAGCTTCCAAATTTTGACAGTAATATGAAAGCTAGGGAACAAATTAAACATTGAAGTTAAATTTGCTGAAATTGATTATATTATCCTTTGTGTTTGTTTGGAATACTTTTTATTCCCCGATAATTAAGGGGCGGCCTACAAAAAACATCGGCCAACCTAATCCCATTACTATTGCCCGTCGGGAATACTTGGGTCGTTTGTCGCTAAAACAAGCTCACGATCAAATTATGGGTGAGGACTTTAGCAACGGACTTCCATCAAGATCAAATTATTATGTGTGAGGACTTTAGCAACGGAAGTTCCCTTTAGCGACTGGATTTTGTTGTTGTTGTAATATATCAAAACGAGTGGAGAAATTAGAATCATCCTAATCAATCAAAGTTTTTTCCCCTCTTTTTATATTTAACTAGATTTTGAAATTATATTTTACTAAATTTTAGATTTCTATTCCTATATTTTAAAGTTGTAGGATGATTGAAGGACTATTAATTTTGTGTTATTAATAATTAATTATTATAAGTATATATAAAAGGTTTTTGAGAATTAACCACGGGGATTTATATTATTGATAACCACCAGCATGCAACACTTTCTATTTGTTTTTTACTTTTTGATCACTTGCTTTTGATCAATTTAATAATCTATTTTTGCAGAGGCCCATTCAGGGACCTAAATTTAAAATTCAAAAAAGAAAAAGAAAAAGAAGGTTTCGTAGTCATGTTTCGTAATAAAAAAGAAGGGAGTAAAGAACTAATTAATACCAAACGGTACCTACCTAGCTACCTGAAAATTGGCAAATTTTTTACACTTTATCCATTCACTGAACCATTAGAAATATTTCTTTCTTTTTATCTTTTTTATGTTTTATAATACTCCTATAAGATTAATTTTAACTTTTTAAAATATATTTTAAATTCAAAATTATTGCGATTCATTTAAAATTTTAAAATAATACATTTGTAATTATACTATTACTTTATAAATAATTTAGAATTTTCGAATTTATATTATTTAAAGTTAAAATATTTATATCAATTCAATATATATATATATATATATATATATATATATATCAATCTTATTTAAAAAAACAATATACTTTGGAACGAAGGAAGGATAAATTGGCTCAGTCTAGCATACCACTTTAACATACCAAAACAGTACTGTAAATAAGTATTTCACAGGTCTTTAATTAGTGAGTCCTTCCACTGTGACATTGATTTTGTGATCGCTCTGATGATCGGATATTTTTTTTTAACTCTAAAAAAATATTTAATATTTATAGAAATTTAAATTTTTATAAAAAATAATATTTTAAATATATACAAAAAAATCGATAGATAGACCGATCCCATTCCCGGTCCCCCTAGACTTTTTGTTAATGAGTAGTAGTAGCTTTGTGGTCCCTTTTCCTTCCTTAGTTCATAGTCTTCACCAACACTACCTAGCTACCTATTCATTAACTCCATTCAACCAAAGCCATAACCTTTAAATGCAGCTCTCCCTCCTCTCTCTCTCTCTAATTACTCTCACACATAAAGTTAATTTAATACTGTATTTTACTCGATTGATTTGAAGAATCAATAATGCTACTGTTAACGTTAAGATTTTTACACGCGTTCCAATCACATAAAAATACTTCCAATCTTACACTGTAAACACGTCAATATCAGAAACTTGACAACTTGAACCGTCGGAGGATAGCTCCAGTATGAGAATCAGTACAGACAATCACAAAGTTAACAATGGAGATGTTTAGTTATAGTACTCTGGTAATAAAAATATCAGTTACTTTTTGTGAGTCCATATACAGATTAGGGTTCACACATACGACCTAAAGAATTGAATGACAAACAGAAAAGTCGAAAATAAAGAAGTAAGACCTGAGAGAATCTTCCACGTGTCCCGAGGCAGAAGACACGTGGAGGAGACTCATTTTTGAGAATTGATTGAGGGATTGGATTGGTGGCTAGAAAGACAGGGCAATATGGGCATTACTCTGATGATTAAAGGATATTTTTGGAATTTTTCTGAAAGCATGTGTCTGACACATGACCACTTTTCAGAAAACCCTATAAATACCCCTTCCATTCCATTGGGAAAGGGACTTCTCTTCAGACTCAAGACTTGGACTCTTGGAAGATCAAAGGGACCCTTTTGGTGACTTAAAGGCTTGGAGATTCCACCTAAAAGCACCAAAGGGGTTTGGACATTCTCTGAACCTGAAGACTCAAGAAGGCTATCTGAATCCTTGCATACCCTAACAAGGTTCTCGGATTCTAAGAGTTCTGCCACGTGTCGTTGAAGTAATCGCTCACCTGTTCTTTCTCCTTTCTTCAATCAATCAATTAATTCCGTACTTTTCGTGGATTTCTCTCCTCTTCAGCCAACACAAAACCCTAACCCTAGCAAGGTACGATTTCCTTGCCCACATTTCTTTGGCGACTCTGCTGGGGAGGTGTAGAATTTGTGAAAGGTATGCCCACAACTCGAAGTGGGAGAACAACAGGAAGAGCTTCACCAACAAACAGTATTACCTCATCGGGTCCAGTTCCAAGGCAAACAGGTCAAGCTTTCCAAAGCGTAAATCTAAATCTCGATCAACCCATCCTTGAATACGACGGAAGGAAGTTCAACATCACCATACATGGTCGAAAACAACCATCGAATGTCAATGACGGTATGGGAAGGCAAAAGTGAGGAAGAAGTGAGAAGCGAGACAAATGTTGTGCAATGGAGATACTCAAGGCATTGAAGGAAGCACAAGAAGGACAAAGGATGATGATGGCCATGATCTTTGGAGATGCAGGAGAAGCAAGAGGAGATGGGGAACTTTCGCGGCGATTGATGCGAGATCCCTACCTTCAAGCCATGTTCTCGAGGCGATTCGCAAGGAGAACAAGCAGGAGTGAAGGGACAACAACAATGGCAAAGAACAACAAAGAGAACCAGTTGTACCTCCATCGACGGAAAGTCAATTGATTCCAATAATCAACTTGGAGGCCCGAATAGTGGTGGCGTGCCCTGACCTAGGTTGGAAGCAAGTCGACCTCGGAACAAACATCAACCCAAGCCGCTCTCCCATCAATTTCACGGTGCAAATGCCAACCATTCCGAGCAATGTCCGGTGAGCGAACCAAAGAATTGCCACGGTGCAACTTTGCATGATGATGAAGTGTGCATCAACCAATCTCTCTACCATACACACTGCCAATACAGCAGTATATCACAAAACCCCAGAGAGTTCACGTTATAAGCTAGTACGTGACGAAGGATGATATGATCAACGTAATCAATAAACTTCGCAGACAGACATCTCGACCCTCGAAGTTGGACTTTACTCCTCCTTACCCTGCACACATTCGGAGGCAACCCTACCCAATAGGGTATATTGAGCGTCCCCCGCAGTTTCCAAAATACAACGGGGAGAAAGGAAACGCTATAGAACATATTGCCAGGTTCGTAGAGTCGATGTCTCCATGGCTGGGATATGATGAAGTGAACAACCACAACTTGTTGATGCGAGAATTCAACAAAACTTTGACGGATAGTGCCTTCAGTTGGTACTATAATTTGGAGAAGGGGTCAGTCCATGATTGGGATGACCTAAAATTATAATTTTTTAAGAAATTTTTCTAAGTGCAAAAACAGGTAACCATTGTAGAACTCATGTGGTTCAAACGAAATGAGTGAGTGAGAGCTATCGATTACGTTAGCGAGTTCGGGGCCCGAGCACGAAGTGTGCAAAGCCAATTGAAGAAAAGAACCTGGTCAGCATTTGTAACAATGGCGCCTTAGACTCCTTCAAGCCTTACCTCATTACCAAGGCGTGTGATTCATTTGCGACCCTCTCATTTTTTGCACAAGACTTGGGGGGAATCATGACATTTACCACCAGTCATGCGATGGATACATGGAAGAAGCAAGAGGACAACAAGCTGTGGCTTTGGGGATTCTCGATCGAAAAACCACAAAGGGCAAGAAGGAGAAGAATGAGAAATTTGGCGAAGCGAGAGAAAAGCACGGGGACAAATATGCAGAATGCCGATTAGGAGGCTATCACATATAGCGAGAAGGCATTGAGAGAACTGTCTGAACAATGGGTCGAAAGCAGTGGTGAAACATCCAAGGCCCGATTGGTTGTGATGGAAGAGATGAAAAGAAGACCAAATTTACATGTATACCACCAATACATTAGGGCACTCCACTATGGATTCTTCTGATCTGCGGAGGATATACCATGAGAAGTTTGGCGGTAGGGAGATTGAACTAGGAGAAGAAAATGCAACACTATCACCCATGGTGCGATCCGGAAGTCAAGAACCCAAATCTGGCTCTACCATCGAAAGAAGTCTCGAACTACAGATGAATTAAAAATCCACCCAAGATGGTGGTCCACCAAAAATGGTGGTTTAAGTCCTCAGGAATATCCCTTGCCAAGTAATTGGATGACCAAGGGAGGAGGCACAAAAATTGACGAATTAAAAAAAAAAAAAAAAAATCCACCCAAGATGGTGGTCCACTCTAAATGGTGGTCAAGTCCTCGTGAGATTGCACTTTGCCAAGAAATTGAACGACCAGTGACGAGGCACCCGATTTCAAGTCCTCGTAGTACGACTTTGCCAAGAAATGGGACGACCAGTGACAAGGCACTGAGTGTTACACTTTATCATCAAAAGTGAGCGAGGCACACGATTATAAGTCCTCGTAAGTTATACTTTCACCTTCAAAAGTAATTAAGGCACTGATAATGACCCTCGAAGTTACACTTTCAACTTCAAAAGTGATTGAGGCACTTGAAAGTATAAGCCCTCGACCCCGAAAGTTACACTTTATCTTTAAAAGTGGCGAACGTTATGCTTTATTCGACAAAAGCAAAGAAAGTTGCACTTTTTATTTCTAAAAGTGGTGAGCGTTATGCTTTCTTCGATAAAAGCGATTTATTATATGAAGCGTTATGCTTTTCCGTTAAAAGCAACTTGATTATCAATAAATTTGTCAAACTTTCACTTATACTTGATTATTTCTTGATTTATTAAAAAAAGAGTATGAATTCAAGTGTTAGTTTGCATGAAATATATGTACATGAATTTTTTGATCTGAGAAAATAGAAAAACTACTGAAAAGCCGTGATCTAGAAGCCATGACACATCGAATCGAAGAGAGGGAATAACTAAAAAGCCTCAAGTCGACAATGGTGGTGCCACGAGCATTAGTATGAGAGGCTATCGAGCCTTCAAAGTCTTGAAAGCGGTGATTAAATTTCCCAAAAGCTTGGGCTTCAATTTATCTATGGCATCTTGAAGCTCCTAAAGCTCTACATAAAGTAAGTCATTCTCATGGAGACATGAAGTGACTTAGAGCGAAGTGCAACAACATGATGATTGGAAATAAAAGATCCAACCTAGTATGAAAGGGAGACATGTCAATGAGAGTTAGGAGATACCAAGATATCCTTGAAGAGCTCTCTCAGGGCTCGCCTCTCTGGGTTTGCTCCCCTAGAGGTTCCCTCTCCTAGGACTTTCGTTTTCGAAGCTTGCAAAACATCAAGTCCCACGAAGTGTTCAGAAACTGGAATCAAGGCTTCAGCACTTAAAATATTTTGCGCGATCATCTCACCAAAGGCGTGACCCACGCGCAGGGGGCAAAATTCTTACTCGTAGATGGTATAGACATCCTCCAACATAGAGGTGCATTCCTCCCCCCAGGCAGTGACGAATGTACAGGTAGAGGAGCACCATCGCGAGATCAATACAATAAGGGCGTTATGGTCCTATTGGATATATACGTAGGTCTCTGCATAGTTGAACACAACAAAAGATGCCCGCACTCTTGAGTATATTTACGTAATCAGTGTTTCCAAGGATCTCGTCTATTCAATCCTGCCATTCTTGAAGGCGATCAGATGAATCAGACAAGAAGCGAAGGGGAATGAAAGGGTATTCTTGCTTCTCTATGCATATGCGGGGAATACGATAGGAATGGGAGAAGTCATCTCAACCTCCACATGCCACTGCGTATAGAGCGAAGCTTTTTCTTCTCTGGCGGAGGAAGAGTTGTATGTTCATAAGTGCGGGACTCGCTCCCAAAAGGCGTTGGAAAGAAAAGAGGGAGCCCTCCTCAATCATTGAGAAAGCGGGGCCTCCTTGGTTGTTCCCAAGTCTGCGAGAATGTTCAACGGGAAGGCTTGTAAGAAAAAGAATTGAAATATAAGGAATCTAAAAAAGCACAAGCATTAGGATCCATTCAAATAAAAAATAGGGTCAAGGAAGAACAGGAAAATATGAAAGAGGAGGCTATTAGGTCGGTTCCCCTAAGGGTTGGCCCGTAGGGTTTAGCCACCTAAGGAGCTCTCCTGTGACGACCCCAAAATAGGTCCATTCCATCCAACCCATTCTGAGTCGCCAAATACATGGTACAGAAAATAACTACAACTTTAATACAACAATTGTCGTACAAAATACAACAACACATATCTTTGTGAGTTTGAATACAAATATATACCAACCAGAAGACGTCACATGATGACACCTTACATAAAGGTATAGTCAAAAAGCATGTTTAAAAATTAGAATCTTTGGGAAGTGCTCAAGGAAACCTTCGTCTGAGGAGGCCATGCTGCGTCAGGTTATGATAGATATCATATGTCCAGAGAATTATCCTTGGTTGACTAATAGACCCCAAAGAAAAACTAGAAGATTAATATCATATTCTTCCCAATGGTGAGTCTTCTCTTAACATATCATTATCTCCCTTTGTCTCTAATTGAGAGTTATATTTCAAATAGACTCCAAGATCATATAGATAGTCTTTGGTAGATGTACTTTCGTGAAGTGGATGAGCACAACCCTGTCTCTTATGATGACTCGAGGTTGTATGTCATTAAACATCTTGTATAATAGTGACAAAACACCCTTCAAAGTTGAATTCACCTCACCCTCAACATCTATAGACCATGATTCTATTCCCCTGTTATTCCATTTCGACCCAAATTTACATTTTTATTACCGAAAGGAATTGTGAAGCAAAAAGGGTGAAAGACAACTAGCTTCGATAAAAATATCATAACTAAAGATAATTAAATTATCAATAGCCTTCATCAATAATAAATCGGAGATTTAGAACATATGGTAGATGATAAAAAATTTCAACCATAGTTGCGGTGAACGCAAGCAATCCATTAGAAGAGTCGAATAGACTATAAAGTCTATTATCTTCTCCATGTTAAAAGTCCACCAACAATGTTTTATCCCTGTAACATCAATCAACAATTCCTGTCCATAATCACATGTATAACTCATAATCGTAATTGTTGTTCTAAATTCTTTTTCTCATTCAGGTCGAAGATAATTTTCATCATTTGTCTTTACCTGAAATATCAAAGATCATGGTTATACCAAATCACAGTTCCTGTTCATAATCATACTAATAAATTCATCTTTGCACTACGGGCCAAAGATATTCATTAACATTTCATCTTTGCACTACTGGGCCAAAGATATTCAACTACTGTGTCATCTTTGCACTACGACCCAAAGATATTCATCAATGATTCATCTTTTGCTACAGGCCAAAGATATTCATCAATGATCATCTTTGCACTACTGGACCAAAGATATTCATATCTCAAAGAAATACATAATCATTTCAGAATTTATATAAACCATAATTATAACCATATATGTTGATCAATTCACCTTTTTGACTTAATTTAAAGATATTCAATTATAAATTCAATGGTCATGATCATACCAATCAACAATTTAACTTTGCACTACTGGCCAAAGAGAACCTATAGTCACGATCATACCAATAATCTATCAATCTTTACACTCAAGTCAAAGAGAAATATCATCATTAGGGTTATAAGAATGTTATATAAAAACAATATAATCAACATATAGATTTAATCTCAAGAGTAAGATTCATAAATCAATGATTTCATAACAACTTAATTAAAATGTTATAAATCACTTAATAATCTCATAATCTAATATTATTAATACTACCACAATATTTTAATCATTTCTTAAACTTATAAACAATTTATTTTAATTGTTTACACTTTACTAATAAATGCATTTAATCATCTTAAAATGCCAAACTCATAAGATTTCATCACCAATAACCAAAACCCTCATCAAAAGTCTGCATATACCTCATATATGATTCTCAAGCCATAAAATCATATTTTCTAATTTTCTTACTTCACATAACATATTTAATTCATTTACTCATAACTAGAATATTTTCATGAAAAATACCAAATCAGTTTTAAAAATATTTCTTTTCTGGGATTTAGAAGAATATAGTCCCATATTGAATATATATTTTTCTCAAAATTTTTAAAATTCATTTACTATTTTTCACATGGCCAAAACCACCGAATATTCAGACATTTATCATAAATTGTACTTTTATCCAAAAATTTTGAAATTCACAGGGTATACTGATATTATATAGATGTACTTCCAATAAAAATTTCATCAATTTTGGAGTTAACCACAAGGAGTTATAAGCGATTACTTTTAAAATAGTCTTTTCTCATAAAATCCATAACTCCTAATCTATACATCCAAAAATCTCCATTTTTGGACACAATCAACAAAACTCATCAAATTATCATTTCAATTTTTTCCAGAATTTTTGAAGTTTCAGAAGAATTTTGAAATAATAACCCTTAAAATCCCTTATTATCCCTTACCTCAAAAAAAGCGATGCGACATTGGAATAACAATTGAAGCGAACTTGCACCGTATAATAATACTCAAAGTATACTCAAAATACTCACAAGAATACGCTCGATAATATAGAGAGAAAACTTGATTTCGGTGTGATTTTCAATTATAACCTAAACACCTATTTATAGGAAATTGCTTAGAACACCAAAAGCGAAAATTTATTATAATATTAATATATTATATAACAATTCCTACGCACTCATTCTAGAGTTTGATTTCAGCCACTTAGCATTTCTCACATGCCACCTTCTAGAAAAAGTAATAAAAAAAACGTTTTTTATATAATAAATAATTAAAACTTCCAAAAATCAATTCTTTCAGAGCTTCAGAACTTTAATAATTCATAATAAATAGCCTTTTTATCAGAAAATTCGAATCTCGCGTGTTTTTATAGGAAATTCAATTCTCTACAACTTTGCAGAAGAAAATTTTTCCAAATTCCAAACAAAAATTGACCGAAATCCACAAATGAAAGCGACTTTACAATTTATAATCAAATTTGAATTCAAGAAATGGGGTCCCACCAAACATGTTTAACATGTTTTAAACATTTATTGCAACAAAATACTCTTCCTCCTCGTATACTCATATATCCCACATTCGTTGTAAAAATATCACCATTATTATATTTTTAAAATATAATAATATATTTAAATGAATTATTTTATCAGAAAAAGATAAAATTTCAATTTTCAACAATTGTCACATTAAAAATTTCTCCATCTATATCCACATAAAATCAATATTTTTCTCATCATATGAATCAATAATTAATTATTCACAAATAATATTACGAGAATCACAATATTAATGACTGAGGCGGTTCCAGGAAAAGGGGCTTTCAATAAGAATTTCTCCTTCTTTGGCCTTGCAATTAGGTGACCAAACCTCTCCTTAGATGCGAACTTTCTAGACATTGTCAATAATTTTTCTAATAATATTATTAGGATAATATGAATTATTGCTAGATAATAGAAAATATCGTGTAGTAGTGACAATTATAAAATATCAACGCAGTAATCATTGAATCAAAAATAAAATATTGAGCAAGTAATTATTTGTAACAATTATTGAGTAGTGCCTTCTTACGTAAGAATCAATAATTGGTGCAATCTGGTAATCTCTTGTGCAACAACGCATATTACTTTACTTTACCCACCGGGTATTCCAATGATGTTAATTCGGTAACCACTTCTATTGTTATTTATAAAAACTTTAATTTGTCTTTTCTTCATCCAAGCGGTTATTACATTATGGGGCCCACAAATGGTCATTGGCCATAAATACGAATATTCCCCAACAAAAAAGAATATTCCACGACGAAACGAATATTCTCACAACAATGAATATTTTATAGCCACTTGCGTATTTTGTAAAATTTGCATAATTCACCCATAACTTTTAAATTTTATCAATTTAACCATTTCTTTGAAAAAATAATTATAAAAAAAATGAATAATTTTATTTCATAAAATTCGGGGTCTTACATCTCCCCTCTTACATTTAACTTCTCTTTACTCGTTGAATCAACTGATTGGAATAAATGCTACTTCACAGGAATATCCGAGCCAAGATCCTTGTTAAGATAAAATGGCGGAATAAATTTTTCCTCCTTGCGATTGTTGTCCTTTCTTTCGAATATCCGAGGCAAGGACCTTGTTAAGGTGAAATGACTGGAATAAATCCTTCTCCTTGCGGTGTTGTCCTTTCTTTCGAATATCAAGGCGAGGACCTTGTTAAGGTGAAATGGCTCGGAATAAATCCTTCCTCCTTGCGGTGTTGTCCTTTCTTTCAGAATATCCGAGCCAAGGACCTTGTTAAGGTGAAATGGCTCGGAATAAATCCTTCCTCTTTGCGATATTGCTTTCAAAAATATCCGAACCAAGATCCTGTTAAGGTGAAATGGCCCGGAAAAGAAACACTACGATCATTTGAAAAAAAAAACAAATGAAACAATCATAAAGAATTAACCAAACTGAAAATTACACAAGCTATTACGGGGATATCGGGTTGGATTGTTGGGGAGAAAGCGCAAGTGTACACAAGTGAGTGGAGTAGGTTAATTAAGTTCTTCTTTCAAATTACGCTCACGTAGTACAAGACAATATTTGATGCACTTGGAGAGGCAACGAACCTTTGCGTTAAACACAGGATATCTATGAATAGAAGCTTGGTCTAATGGCCAAAGTATTGGTCGATATTGGGTTTCATATCATTCATTACGCTATGTCGATTCAAGTACACATCAAAAAAAAAAAAATGGTCATCGCCACAAACCAATTAAAAGCGATCCTTGCGGTTTGTCTTTGCGTTGGGGTTAGTGTTAGGAGGGTTGGTGAGATTCAAATTCAAAAGGCCGGTGATAATATACAATTACCCAAAAGAACTTGAGCTAGTTTTATATGCTTTGAATGATGATGGCAAAACAATTACAAGATTCGATGTGGTTGTACCAAAAGTGGGGCTACGATTAGAGGTAGCCAAAAATGAGAAAAGCTTGAATATGTTAAATTCAAGGATCGAGGAATTTAGTAGAATATCCCTTGAATCATGGAGATTTTATTTAGCCCACGATATATATATATATATATATATATATATATATATATATATATATATATATATATATATATATATATATATAATATGGAAAAAGAACATATAAACATATATACTTTTCATATATATTCCCACATACTTTTCATATATGATATTAAGAATTCTTGGGGATCAAATTATTAAGTAATTAATATTTAATATACAATACCAAATCAATAATATAATATATATATATATATATATATAAATATTAGGAAAATTTGATCTTATTTTCAAAATAAAATAAGATTTAATTTAGTAATATATATATATATATATATATATATATATATATATAAGTAAAAAAAATTACGAAAACATTTCGTGGTATGAATCTCAATATAAAGTTAATTGCTTCTCATTTGCAATTCTAATACATATATTACTATATTTATTTTTTTAGTAAAATCAAATCCTTCCAATCACCAAGCTTGATCACTGTGCACAATCACAGTGCATATCAATCAGATAAGAGAAAAGGAGCTTGGTGGAAGTATGATATATATATTTGACTTTGTTTTCAAGATTTCTAAAATAAAATAAGATTTTATTTTATTTGGTAATATATAATTTATTTTGAATTAGTTTTTAATATATATATATATAAAGATTTGACTTTGTTTTCAAGATTTCTAAAAACAAAATAAGATTTTTATTTTATTTGATAATATATAATTTATCTTGATTTAGTTTCAATATATGTACATATATACATATAAAAATTAATTTGGGAAGCAAAGATTGTGCAGGATTTGGAGAAGATTTTTTCGTGGGTGAGCTCTCCTAAGGGGTCCCCTCTCCAAGAATTTTTTGTTTTCAGAACTTTCAAGATCGAGCTCCGCGCATTGTTTAGAAATTTGAAACAGGACTCAAAGACTCGAAGAAATTTGCACGATCGTCACTCCGAAGGTGTGACTCACGTGCAGGGGACAAATGTGAGTCCATGTACAAATTAGGGTTTACACATACGACCTAAAGAATTGAATGACAAACAGAAAAGTCGAAAATAAAGAAGTAAGACTTGAGAGAATCTTCCACGTGTCCCGAGGCAGAAGACACGTGGAGGAGACTCATTTTTGGGAATTAATTGAGGGATTGGATTGGTGGCTAGAAAGACAGGGCAATATGGGTATTACTCTGATGATTAAAGGGTATTTTTGGAATTTTCCTGAAAGCATGTTCCTGACACATGACCACTTTTCAGAAAACCCTATAAATACCCCTTTCATTCCATTGGGAAAGGGACTTCTCTTCAGACTCAAGACTTGGACTCTTGGAAGATCAAAGGGACCCTTTTGGTGACTTAAAGGCTTGGAGATTCCACCTAAAAGCACCAAAGAGGTTTGGACATTCTCTGAACCCGAAGACTCAAGAAGGCTCTCTGAATCCTTGCATACCCTAACAAGGTTCTCGGATTCTAAGAGTTCTGCCACGTGTCGTTGGAGTAATTGCTCACCTGTTCTTCTCCCCTCTTCAATCAATCAATCAATTCCGTACTTTTCATGGATTTCTCTCCTCCTCAGCCAACACAAAACCCTAACCCTAGCAAGGTACGAAGAAATTTGCACGATCGTCACTCCGAAGGTGTGACTCACGTGCAGGGGGCAAATGTGAGTCAATGTATAAATTAGGGTTCACACATATGACCTAAAGAATTGAATGACAAATAGAAAAGCCAAAAATAAAGAAGTAAAACCTGAGAGAATCTTCCACGTGTCCCGAGGCAGAAGACACGTGGAGGAGACTCATTTTTGGGAATTAATTGAGGGATTGGATTGGTGGCTAGAAAGACAGGGCAATATGGGTATTACTCTGATGATTAAAGGGTATTTTTGGAATTTTCCTGAAAGCATGTGCCTGACACATGACCACTTTTCAGAAAACCCTATAAATACCCCTTCCATTCCATTGGGAAAGGGACTTCTCTTCAGACTCAAGACTTGGACTCTTGGAAGATCAAAGGACCCTTTTGGTGACTTAAAGGCTTGGAGATTCCACCTAAAAGCACAAAGGGTTTGGAAATTCTCTGAACTTAGAAGACTCGAGAAAGGCTCTGCGAATCCTTGCATACCCTAACAAGGTTCTCGGATTCTAAGAGTTCTGCCACGTGTCGTTGGAGTAATCGCTCACCTGTTCTTCTCCTCTCTTCAATCAATCAATTCCGTACTTTCCGTGGATTTCTCTCCTCCTTAGCCAACACAAAACCCTAACCCTAGCAAGGTACGATTTCCTTGCCCACACCTTTCATTTGTCTTATGCCCTGCCCTCATATACTTCTCGTTTTGTCTTGCAAGCCGCCGACTTCCCCTGACACCAGCCATCTGCAGTAGCTCACCGGCTGATCCCATCACTGCCACCCTTAGTGGGTTATTTCTAATCCACATTAATTAAAGTCAAGAGATATTAGTCAAAGCTCATCTCTATAATGATCACCGGTCCAAGCCCTAAAAAAACCATAGTCATCCAATAGTTCAGTCCAATAGCTCGGCTCAATACTCCGAAGGCCCATAATAAAAATAGCCCAATAGACTCAAAACGTTATGGTCCAATAGCTACTATCACATAATACTCATATATACATATCCATACTGTGAGTTCATATCTAACATATGGCTGAAAAAAGTATAGAAATTCATTATCCAATAACTCAAAGAATACTGGAAAAAATATACATTAGCATAATTAAATAGAAGAAAATTTTCTTTAAACAGTTACTGCAAGTAGATTACAAATAATGGATTTAAAAACTTTTACCGAAAATAATACAAATAAAATAACTGATTACACAATGTGGGCCCAAGTGCAAAATTAGGGTTCACATGACCTAATTGAATTAAATGCACAATTTGGGTTCCACGACCTCATTAAATGTGCAAATTAGGGTTCGCATAACCTAATGAAATGAAGATGGAAAAGTCAAAAATAAATGTACTAGATCCGGGAGAAGCCTCCACGTGTCCCGAGGCAGAAGACTCGTGGAGGCGGCTCGTTTTGGGAATTGATTGAGGGATTGGATTGGTGGCTAGAAGGACAGGGCAATATGGGCATTATTCTAATGACTAAAGGGTATTTTTGGAATTTTCCTGAAAGCATGTACCTTGCACATGACTACTTTCGAGAGAACCCTATAAATACCCTTCCATTCCATTGGGAAAGGGATCTCTCTGAGAGACAAGACTTGGACCTTTTTGGTGACTTAAAGGCTTGGATTTTCCACCTAAAAAGCACTAAAGGGTTTGGACCTCTCTCCGGACACGTGAGTCGGACTCTTTTTTAGTTACTTAAGGCTTGGATATTCCACACTAAAAAGCACTAAAGGGTTTGGGACACCGGCTCTCAACTCGAGGGACTCAACAAGAAGGCTCTTGGAATCCCAATAACCCTAACCCGGTTTAGAATTCTAGGGGTTACGCACGCACGCGTCGTTAGATGTCGCCCGCTTTGCCGATTCTCCCTCTTGATCAATCAATCAATTCAAGTCTTTCTTCGTGGATTTCTCTCCTCCTACCAATCTGAAACCCCAACCCAAGAAGGTGCGATTTCTTGCCCACACACAATTAAAACACAATCGAATGGTGCATCAAAAGTGAGTTAAATAGTGTTTATTTTATGACAAATTAGGAACTCCTATCCTTCATTCTTTGAACTGGAAATTTAAAATTAATTTTGGAATGACTAAAAGACAATTTTTTTTTAGAAAGGAGAGAGTAATCTTGTAAAATATACTAAAAATTGAACATCTATATACACACTACAGTGAACTAAGAAAGGTAGATGTATACTATAACCAGAGCACTCACACCTCTGATTTATTTCGTATACAACAAACCAGCCAATAATAAATATTGGAAGACATAATCAACCAACATCAATTCTAGAGGTGTCGAATAAACCCTAGATTTCGACTATGAAATTTCACAATTGGTCCTAGATTTCGATCGAATTGTAACTCGGTCCGTCGTTAAAAGGGGTGAGCAAGGTATGTTAAATAAGAGGTAAGTTTAAGATTCAGACCGTGTATATATATATATATATGGGAATATGGAGGTACACAGTCGCGTAACTTTTAAAGTTACACGGTCTACGATCGTAGAGTGAGTTCACTTCTACGATCGTAGAAGTAAACACTTCGATTTGTGAATTCACTCTACGATCGTGGACTACTTCTACGATCATAGAGTGAATTCACTCTACTATCAGGAGGACTACTTTCTACGATCGTAGAGAGTGAAATCACTACTACGATCGTAGACCGTGTAATTTTAAAAGTTTACAGTGTACCTCCATTTTTATATATATATATATATATATATATATATATATATATATATATATATATATAGGATAGGATCAGTATACCCTTATCTTACTCACTCGTGCTTCACCCCCTTTAAGCGACGATTTGGTTATACAACCGTCGTCTATACTTTTATGACGCTATATGTTGTCTGTCGCTAAAAGTATAGATTTATTAGATTATATGATCGAAATTGTCGCTAAAAAGAGGTGAGCACAAATGAATAAGATAAGGGTATGCATTTGATTCGGACCGTGTATATATATATATATATATATATAAGAACAAACCTACTCACTCTCACATGGGATGCCGCTGTATTCATATACTTCACCAACTAATTTAGAAGACATGATGAACTTTTAACATATCAAAAGTCTTCATGGATCAACCAAAACATTGAATGAAACCCACAATAGTTAAATTAAGCCGTTTGATTCCTTACGGTTTATAACAACTTTTTCCTTAATAATAGTTTACTTATTTCTTCTTAAATTACTTTTTTTTACGCGAAAGAGATTTCTTTTTATTGGTGGCATTATCAAATAAAGATAATGTTTTCAAAGTTAATTTGTTGTCATAGTTTTATGATCATGTCATCACTATTAAATTATAAATTTATTATTTTTAATTAAAAATACATATGAAACAAAAATATATTTTTAATATGTATAATTCTTGACATGTGACGTACGAAATATTAAGAAATAATTGATTTATTATTCATGGAGAATTGCACTATTAAATGTAATTTTATTTATTAATTAGGTTAGGCCATTAGGTTTAATTAATTTTAGGTCGTTCATGTTTTGAGCTTATTCTTAATTTTATTGGACTTTATTTATTTTAAAGGTTTATGTAATATAAATAGAGTTATTATTTTGGAGGAACTTTCATCATTATTTGTTTAATACACTTTGGCTATTCAACAACTTGAAAAGAAAAATGACGACACCGGCCACAACATCCAAACACATACCTACTTAACCTCTTTAATTTCCTTCTCTATTCAAAAACAATAATAAGTAATTGCTCAATGATTTAAGTAATGAATTAACGTAACAATATCGTAGTTTTGCTATCGGTCTCATCTGAATTTCTTACGCAGCAAAATTAAAAATAAATATATTGACTACATAAGAGAGTGAAGACTGCCATAACGGCGTTAACCGGTATGGATCACACACTGACTTTGCAATTCGTTGCTAACTGGTACTTAACAGGGCCACCAACAGAAACAGTACCGGTGGAGTTATCAAACGGTATATACGCGGGACAGTTAACATGAAGATGATAACGCCCAGTTGTAACGGACCCAATCTTCCATCTGACCCGTCCATTAATCTTGATCATCAGCCAGATGGCCCCAACTGCCTGGTCCTGGCTCAGCGCCATGCCGTTGTATGGCGCCAACGGCACGTTGGTCCCGTATACAAACGGAGACCAAACGTTGACCTCCTTGTGGCCTTGGTATATAGGCGGCGTGGCGGTGTAGTATGTGATTTGTTGGTTCCGGTAGGTGGCGTAGATGTCGAGTTTGTCATAGTAGATTCCGATCTTATCGTTAGGGTTTCGTGAGGAAATGGTGAGTTGGAAGTTGGAGGAGAGGAGATAGGGAAGCTGGGAGGTGAGGTTGAAGGCGTAAAGGGTGGCGTCTTGGATGACGAATCGTGGTTTTTTGGGCTGGAGTACGGCCCAGACGATGAGGATTGTGAGGAGGATGATGAAGAGGACGATGAGGACACCGACGATTATACGGCGAATTATCTTTTTCCGCTTGCTTGACATGGTTGCGGAAGAGCAGCTAGGGTGTGGAATGTAAATGTGCAACTATATATTAGTAGGCTTAGAAATGAGTAACAGTAGGGGAGCAGCCAGCGTTTGTTTTCTTTTTAAAAATCTACAATTAAATATTAATTATATATATATATATATATATACGAGCTTGTATAGTTTACCTAATTGGGTTTGTCACATCATATGTATTTTTCTATGTACATCTATATATTTAATATTTGTAATATTGTTCATCCATTAATTTTTATAATATAATTTTCTGTGGGTTGAATCCTTTTATATCATTATATTCGCGTCTATATCTCTCCATGAGAACATAATCTCTAAAGCAAATACAAAAGAGAGAGTCAAAATATTACACTAGTACAACGTAGAAGGTACCCATACGAAAAAACAAAGTGAACTGCGGGGGCATGCATCATCGATCTACTCAAAATAAGCCTTGGGAATAAGTAGCTATATATATATATATATATCTTCAAAGTAATGGACTTGTTGCTAGATATATTAAGGATATTGTTAAATTTATAATATTTTTTATTATTTTTATAATAAAAATATCGTTATAAATATATAACTACGTTGAACGTGATTATAGGATCTTATAAAGCATACAAGTGTAAAAAATTAAACGATATTTAAAAGCAATAAACAACTGTGTAATGCATCAGGAGCTGAATTGATGTAGATCGAATATAATACTAAAGTTGTCAACGGGCGGTTGGTCCGTATTGATCTAGATCGATAGACGAGCTAGCGTGTACTGTGAACACATTTTTCATTAACTGATGAATTGATGCCAATACATGTATGAGTATTGAGTAGTATGAGTAGACTACACACACGTATATGTAAATATAAATACCCAAGTATTGACGGACTACAGCATGCATTAATACAACTCATTTTATATTGTAGTCGTAATTTAGTACATCTGCTGCTAGACCTGACAAACACATCGGATTTTTGACGGGCCGAATTAAAATGGTTCGAATTTTAACGGGCTAAAAGGTTAAGTCCAAAGTCCGGTTTTTAACATGCGATCGGACTGGGCTGGGCCTAGGTTGTCTTATGACCAATTTTTGTTATTTTTGGGCTTAGCACAAACAGGTCGGGCCAAAACGGTCCAATTTTTTATGAGTTGAAAAAATGAAACTCAAAGTCCGTTTTTTGATGAACGGTCCAACTCGGCCCACGGGCTTGGATAAATTTTGTCAGGTCTATCTGCTGTTATGTTCTTCATATGAGTTGTAGTCTATATATATATATATATATATATATATTATACTACGTGAGAATGATTTTGTAAAAAGATACTTCATCCGTCACTTAATATAAGTCGTTTAAAAGTTGTGAATAAATATAAAAAAATGATTGTATACAGAGCCGACCCTGAGTTTTCAAGGGCTTAAAGCAACAACAAAAAAATTGGCATTTTGCGAATTGCTATTGACATAGGCATAAAAAAAACTAAGAACTTTCCCTGAACGTGTAGGTGTAATATAAAAAAGGGGCCTTCTTGATTCAAAAACTACAAGTTTGCCATTGAGATTTGGACCTATTTCATTGGATAAGTTTTTTGTGGGCCTTTAAATTTAAACTGACGTGGGCTGAGCTCTTTTGTTTATGTATATATATACATAATACAAATACTTCTTGGGGGCCCTAAAAATTTGTCAATTTTAGTGGGCCTAAAGCCAGGGCACCTTGGGCTTTAGCCCAGGGCCGGTGCTTATTGTATAACATTAAATATAATATTAATTATCTATATTGTTCTTATATTAGAAAAAAATAGTGTTATTTATTAGGCAAAAAATAGTGAGAGAACCAAAGTAATATTTAATACTTGGGCTATGTTTATTTGCAAAAATTATAATCCCGGGATTATAATGAATGCGATAATTATAATCCCAAGACTATTAATCCTACGAGTAAATAGTCCTAGTGATATGTTTGTTTTTTATGAGATTATTCATGGGATAACTTAAAATAATCTCATGTTATGTTTGTTTTTTACAAGAATTAAAGTACTGGATAAAAAATATCATTTGGACTATTATACTCTTACCAATAATAGCATTTTTAAACCATAATTTAAACTTGTTTATACATCAAAAAAGCGCCTATAAATAAATAAAAAATTATTTAAACATATCACATGTACGTACTAGAGACAATTATGATGAAAGTTGTCATGAAAAATTATTTTATGAAAAATAAATGATAAACTTTTTAATAGTAAATATAGATGTATTTTTAAAATAAGTTTTTATTATAATAAAAAAATAATTACAACTATGAAAATGTTGAAGTGTATTAATACATTGATTACTACATATATTAATTTGATGTATTATTTTTATTACATTAATTTTATTACTTTGAAATTACCATGCACAGGAAATAAAGGTTAGTATAATTACAGGAAATTATCACAGGAAATAAAGGTTAGTATAATAAAAGTTGAAATTATCACAGGAAAGAAAGGTTAGTATATTGATAAGTTAGTTAACTTAATATATATAAAAAGTGGTTAACTTAATGTATTTGTCCAGGATTTTTATTAAATTTTATTTATTAATACACGCTAGTCATATTAAAGAAATAAAGGTTAGTTTTGTCTATAAATTTTTAATCCCGCGTGATGGGATTATAATACCAATCTAAACATGGTATTAAATAGTCCCTTATTTTAAATTATTTTATAATTCTTGGACTAATAGTCCAAAGTCCAAATTTAAAAATAAATAAGACATTTGGAATTAATAGTCATATCTCAAATGTAATCCTTACAAACAAACATATATTTGGGATAATATTAGAAATTAAAAAATTAATAATTACTTAAAATTCTCAAATAAAAACACTTCTTTAAAACGACTTATACTAAATTAGGGAGGGAGTATTACAGTAGCTAGACTCTTTAATTGTTGCATTATATCTTTTTAGAATCCGAAAAGGAAACAGAATTTGCTTTTCAACGAGGAGTATTTAATCTAGTTTAATTTCCTCCACTTTTTAGTGAAAGTTGTCTAACAATATTTTAATATATTTTTTTCATAAAAAGTTGATATTTTCATATAATTTTCCTCACATGAATAGTGAGTAATGTCTCACCTCTATATAAAAAAGACTCGTATGAAAATATTATTTTATCATGTAAAAATATCAATTTTCTTTTTTAAGCATGAATCCCCAAAAACCCAAAAGGAGTTTTATTCAAAACTTTTACAAACTTTAAAGATTTTTTGTTTATCTATTATAACATAATAATACTAATACTAATACTAATAAGAAAATATATACTCCCTTTGTCTTATAATAAACATCTTAATTTAATTTTTATGGTCAAATTGGTTATATATTTTTAAAATTATTAATTAAAAATATTTATATAGAATTTTTAAATTCCAAAACTTGACACTAGTAGTAAACTCTCTATAATTTATTATGATCATAATCAGTTGGTTTATATTTTGAAATTTTTAAAGATTTATTAATTTAAAATGGTCAATTTGACTATTAAATTTAAATTAAAACATTTATTATGAACCGAGGAAGTACATAATTGTAATAATTATCGTTAAAGTATTAATTTTGTTGTTTTATTTTATTATAAAAAATAGAGTCTTGCTTATGTATACATTTGCTGAATTTCAATTGCGAAACTTATGGATACATAAGATTGATAAGAATTATAAGAAGATTTTATTTATTATACATTTCTCTAAAAAAATTATGATAATATTTATCCACTTAACTAAAAATTAAAAAATCGACGATAACATTCATAATATATATTATTTTCCTAAAAAATAAGACTCTTTGTTTAAAAATTTTGGGGTGACTTCTTTAATATTTTAAAAACGGAATAGAGGGAGTAAAGAATTTGGCATTTTTAATTCTCTTGCTTACATGTGTCAATCTCATAGGAAGAAATAAAATAATTAGTAACAATAGTTATACATACCTACCTACCTAGCTCAAAACTAGTGAGCCAACTGTCGCCTAAAATTCTCTTCGCTTTATTCTCACTTATCACTAAGAATAATGTTTCTTGCTTTATCTCTCGTGTTTCACGATCGACTATACAGGAATATTACATATATATATATATATATATATATATATATATATATATATTCCATTTTGCACTCTACAACTAAGTAGTGATCGATAAAATACTAAAAGCAATCTTAGTTGGAGTAGGCACTAATGTCTTTACATTATTATCATGTTGACATGCATAAACTCAAACATCTTAATCTTAAAATAAAATATGATTAACATGCTTCTTAAACTAATATACTCTGATTAACTGAGTCTTTTCAACCTATACAAATTAAGATTATTTCGCACAAAAGAAATTAAACGATAATACCCCCGTCTCATGTCAACATAAAATTTAAACTGCATGTATATATATAAAATCTCAACTCTACTACTAATTAATAAAAGTCTCAATAAGAAATTATTATGACTTGTTAGGTCAGTCTCACAGTTCGCATAGGATTGCACAACAAAATTTACAATCATGAAATCGTACGTAAACTAAAATTGTAATGTTCTTATGGATATGAGAGAGAGAGAGAGAGAGAGAGAAGACTTAACGGGATTGCATGATTCAAACGTCGACTTTGCAATTCTCTGCTAGCTGATATTTAACCCTGCTACCCACAACATTTTTACCAAAAGGAATATAAGCAGGACAATTAACATGAATATGATAACGTCCGGACACAAAAGCGCCAACTTTCCATCTCACGCGTCCATTAATTTTGATCATCAGCCAGATGGCTCCATTAGCCTGGTCCTTGATCAATGCCTGGACATTGAACGGAGCCACCGGCACGTCGGTCCCATATATGAACGGCGACCAAACGTTGACGGCCTTGTGGCCTTGGTATGTTGGCGGCGTGGAGGTGTAGTAAGTGATTTGTTGACTCCGGTAGGTGGCATAAATATGGAATTTGTCATAGTAAATACCGATTTTGTCATTAGCGTTTCGAGAGGAGATGGTAACTTGGATGTTGGAAGTGAAGAGGTTTGGGGTGGAGGAGACGTTGAAGGCATAAAAGGTGGCGTCTTGGAGGATGAAGTGGGGTTTTTTGGGTTGGAGGATGGCCCATATGATGAGAAATACCACGACCACGATGAAGGAGAAGATGAGGAGACCGGCGCATAGGCGGCGCGTCGGCCGTTTGTCTTTCTCACAGCTGCACTCTTTTGTTGCCATGGTGATGGTGGTGGTTTGCTTGGGTTTGAGAAAGTGAGATAAGTGAATACAGAGGAGTGTAAAGTGTACTAGGGGGATCCACTGTGCTCATTTCTTTCTTTATTAATAATTCGTGGTTAACTAATTAACCACTGTGCTCATTTCTTTCTTTATTTTTGTTGAAGTAGGAACTCCGTCATACGTACTTGTATATTCGGCTTAACTGAAGTAGGTCATACGCGCAGTGTGAGATATACCTAATTATATGTACATGCCCTAATGATTTTGAAGCAATACAAGTAAATTGGAATGACTAGGCAAGCATATATAATGAGCACCCCACGGCCACAGACTTGCTCTAGTAAAAAATTAATTGGCTAAATAGGCTTTGAAGGAAAATTTAACACTACTGAGAAGAATAAATAATTCATTTTATATTTTGAGAACACCAATATATTAGGCTAGGTTTTATATTCATTTAGATATTCAAATGAATTAAGCCGAGTCCAACTTATCTTTCTCGAACTCAATTCTCTGGTTATTAATTGAATAAATAATGTACGTAGTAACATTATGATGACTATGCTGGGGTGATGAATAAGTCACACAACGATTAATTACCAAAGAAGCAAGCATAATATAACTAAGACGAATTTCAAACGCTTTACCAATTAATATGTATAACTACTATGTGTCTAAACTTGCAAATACTACTTTTTCAAACAAAAGCTAGCAGGCATGTAAATTAAGTGTATACTTATGATATTTTCAACTAATTGATAATTAAATAAATAAAATAAAATTCCAATAACTGAATGTGTTGGTACGGATAATTCCATCCAAAAAACAACGTCCACGTGTCCATAAATGGGAGAAATTAGTGCGCATCTTTTTGTTTGTGGAATCTTAGAGAAAAGATGAAAGTTCTACATAACCATTCTTTTGAGTTAACTTTAGTGAAAGGAATAAAAAAAAGGATAGGTACGTACGATCTGTAGTAGACATGAGTTGTCACAAATGGCGTTATATAAAACTACTTCATATGATAATTGAAGGTGATCATAATTAATTAATTCAAGAACATTAATGTAATAATACTAGTAATATGTATTAATTATTATTAGATATATAGAATTAAAAGAATTAAGAAACCAAATGGAGACAATGGTGGTTACTAGCTAATTGTGCCCTGCCCACTAGGCACTACTTATCATTGATATATTTAAGGGTATGTTTGGAATTTGAAAATCTTGCTATTAGTATTTTTTATTATATATATATATATATATATATATATATATATATATATATATATATATATATATACGAAGCCGATTCTAAAAAGCGGAAATAAATAAGCGAATGAGAAAGAGCGGACCAGAGTAAAAAAAAAACTTGAGTCGAGGTCAACCAGCGTGTTTTTCCGACCCATACCCTAACTTGGCGTGTTTTTTGCCTTGAGTCAGATTTTTTAATTCGCTTTAGAGCGGCTCTCAGTATATATATATATATATACACACACACACTATTATAAATACTTACTACTCCCTCCTATTCATATTAAATGTCTTTTTAGAAAGTTTCATTTTATTATATATAAGTGTCGTTTTGGAATCCCTATGCAATATTGCACTATTTTTTCTTAATTTACCCCTCTATTTAATATGCTTAGTAAATGCAATTCCATGGACCATTGTGGAGAGAGAAATAATTAATTAGGGATACAAAAGGCATTTTGTGTTATTTCTTAATAAGTGTGCTCAACTCTAAAAAGACATTTAATATGAATAGGAGGGAGTAGTATATAGTAATCCATCAATATTTTGTCAAGTAAATTAGGCAACTTTTATGTAATTACCTAAGGTATCAGAAAAGGCATGAAAATTCAGATTATATATGGCATGGCTGTGTATTTCTTTATGTGCGTCTGTCTGGTTGGTAAAAGGTTTAGGATCATCTTTGGAATTTGAACCTAGATGGATCTACGAGAAGTTGCATGACATCCTCCCTCGGTTTCACTTGCCATTTCTCTCTCATATATATAGACTGGAGTCTGGATCACCCTTCCTTCAAAAACATTGAAAAATTTAACTCTTAGCACGACCCATGGTAAGGAACACCAACTGAGAAACTTTCTCATACTTACAGAGGAGAGGAGGTAACTGGTAAGGTGCCCACTTACTTAGGAAAACTGTATGTCCACACGCTGTGTTTGTCGCCTTTTCAGCCCCATCATTAATTACTCTTCTCTTTTTTTTAACCCTTTTCCTTTCTTTAATTAACAAAATAATTCTTTTCTTTGTCGTAGTCCTCCAAATTCAGAGAGGAACTGAAACACTCTGTAGGGGCCGGGGGTACTTCAAAGAATAAAAATGGTTGGTGAAAGGGACAACGAAAAAATATACAATATGAGAGAGAGAATGCACTATATATTGATTTATGGAAAACTAGATATGCATGGGAGGGGGCGAGGGGCGTCAATACAAGTCCACGTAAATTAAAAGAAATGGACGGATGGGTATTTGGGAACCTACATATACACTAGTAACATGGCTCGTATTGACCATGAGAGCTTGATACTGATTATCGCAAACGTTATCTATACCAACTTAATTTAAGTTTTGAGTAATTAGTTAGTAGTAATATTTTTTTAAATGATGAAAAAAATTATTAGATTTTTTTTTGGCAAAAGGCTAAATATGATATATTAATGAAAAACAAAACCCAAAATCTACAAAAACTTATGATAGAACAAATTATTCCCTTAAAAAGTTACATACTGAAATGGAAGGTAAAATATCAACATTAAAAAATCTAAACTACGGCCATCTAATAACTTTTCGTATTTAACCATAAAAAACATATATATTATCATAAACTCAACTTTGCCACATTGTACCATCAACAACAGAGTAAAAACATATATATACCAACAAAAATACATGATCAATGAAGCAGTAAACCATCAATGCACTAGCAATTCCAATTCACAAAAAATATTCTACATATTTTTTCTTTATTATTTAATATTTCTAAGGCAATGGATTCACATTGTCTCAAAAAAAGAAATATTGCTATATATATCTCTCGTCAAAAGAGATACCTCGAATTTTTTTACCGGGTTTCTGAAAAGTCCCCATTCCTTGAAAACCCAAAATAAATGCGATTGCAATCAGCATTCACCAATCGACTCGTCGTCAGCCATTCCCCACACCTAAACATAGCCAATGTCATTACCCTAATCCTAAAACTCACCGCCCCACGGCTCTTATCCCTTAAGATCCCCTTCTCGATATCCTTCCCAGCATTTGCTCCACCAACTGCTAGCCGGCCATTAACTTGGGTCTGGTTATTTTTGCCATGGTCCAGAGCCGGCAATTGAATCTCGGAGAGAAGAAGAGCGTCGCCGTACAACACTACAAAAAAACAGGTCATTGGCGACGGTACCGTCGCCAATGACCCCGTTGCCGTCGGCAATGAGGTCATTGGCGACGGCACTATCCGCCGCCCTTCCCGTCGCCGTATGGGTCGTCGCCCCTGGCTCCCGTCGCTCGCCGTCGGCAAGAAGATCATTCCCGACGGGATCATTGCCGACGGCATAGCCGTCGCCAATGATCCTCCATGCCCGTTGCCAATGAGGTTTTTAGAAGAAAAAAAAAATTTGAAAAAATGCAAAATACTCATGTTCATTTACATATATATAATTATACCTGTTATAAACTAAAGAAAAATTATAAAGAATTCTTCACGAACGCATATCAATAACAATAATAACTTTTGCTATATCAACCATCAATGTAATCATAAACAATCAAAATATAGTTAGATACATATACCATCAACCTAACTAGATTCTAAACTCTAGTCTGTACAACTCAAAAGCTGTATAAATATACATATATGAAAGTCAAAATATAAACATAATGGGTACTACAACCCAAGATCAGGAATCTCGGTATCACCATCGCTGCCGGTCCCACCACTGTTCCCACCTACGGTCCCACCTCCTCCCCCGACCGGCCGTCCCCACCCTCAATAGTCTCATCGAGATCGGCTCGGCGATCATCACCATCTCCACCATGGCATCGCTTTGTCTGGCCGCCTCCACCCACCAAGTCTCATCAACAAGACCTACAATATTAAAATATTAATAACGAATTCGAAAATAGAGCATATTTAAGTTAGTTTTGTTTGTGTTTTTATTCATGTTCAGTTTTGTAAACTGGGCGATAACTCGACTTCCGTACGTCGGAATCGAGTCCCGTAAGTTTTAACGCGTGTCAAATGCCTACGTGGTGCTATGTGTGTGTTTGCGTGTCGTCCGGACGGACGATGCGGGTTTTGAGCTCTTTTTCGGCTTTTTGCCTAAGTGTTAGCGAGTTACATGGCTGGCGATAACTCGGCTTAAAATGCGTCGGAATCGAGTCCCGTAAGTTCTAACGTGTCAAATTCCTACGCGGTGCTATGTGTATTTGCGTGTCGTCCGGACGGACGATGCAGGTTTTGGGCTCTTTTTCGGCTTTTTGCCTAAGTGTTGGCGAGTTCTGCAAACTGGGCGATAACTCGGTCTCCGTACGTCGGAATCGAGTCCCGTAAGTTCTTACGCGTGTCAAATGCCTACGCGGTGTTATATGTGTGTTTGCGTGTCGTCAAGACGGACGATGCGGGTTTTGAGCTCTTTTTCGGCTTTTTGCCTAAGTGTTGGCGAGTTCTGCAAACTGGGCGATAACTCGGTCTCCGTACGTCGGAATCGAGTCCCGTAAGTTATAACGCGTGTCAAATGCCTACGTGGTGCTATGTGTATGTTTGCGTGTCGTTCGGACAGCTGATGCGGGTTTTGGGCTCTTTTTCGGCATTTTGCCCAAGTGTTGGCGAATTCTGTAAACTGCGCGATAACTCGGTCTCCGTATGTCGGAATCGAGTCCCGTAAGTTCTAACGCGTTTCAAATGTCTACGCGGTGCTATGTGTGTGTTTGCGTGTCGTCCGGACGGACGATGTGGGTTTTGGGCTCTTTTTTGGCTTTTTGCCTAAGTGTTGGCGAGTTCTGTAAACTGGGTGATAACTCGGCTTCCGTACGTCGGAATCGAGTCCAGTAGCTTCTAACGCGTGTCAAATGCCTACACGGTGCTATGTGTGTGTTTGCGTGTCGTCCGGACAGACGATGCGGATTTTGAACTCTTTTTCGACTTTTTGCCTAAGTGTTGGCGAGTTCTGCAAACTGGACGATAACTCAGTCTCCGTATGTCGGAATCGAGTCCCGTAAGTTCTAACGCGTGTAAAATACCTACGCGGTGCTATGTGTGTGTTTACAATTACAAATTACGTAAGTTAGGGTTTTATCTTAAGTTTATCTAAGCAATACAATTACAAATTACATAAATTAAATAAGGAAATACATAATTTAATTGTTTTTACCTGTCGAATATGTGGTGGGAAGATGTTGGCCAAGACAACTGCACACACGCAGATGGCCTCCTCCCGTATTACACCAATGAGGTCGTCAACGGCAGCTGTAGAATCGATAGAGCCGTGGACAACCTCCCTGAGCTACCGGTGATAGATCATTTCGCGTGATGGTGCGCCTGACTGCATAACACCGCTCGACATGCACCCCTCTATGATCCGCCGGAAGAAGTCGTCGGATAATGAAGGGTCGGCACCAGATCCACTCGCACCTCTACCTCCAGTGGGTGGGCGTCGCCGAGATCTCGCAACAGGGACTAGGGTGTAAGTTGGGACATGGGGAATGCCCACAACTCTACCCTTCTTCGGTCCCCCAGCAGCTGCGGCCGATCCTCTATCTCTCGCCTTGACACGCGTAGACTCGTCAACTAGAGTGTCTCTCTACGCTGCCGCCAAGCCACCGCAAGATCCTCGAGCCGTCAAAAAAAAACACATTAGTAGATGATACGCAAAGTATAAAATGAAATAATACAAAAGAATATCCGAATTTTAAATACATACTAAATGAGAAAATTAAATAACTTATAGCAATGCGTTCTGCCTCAGGTGAGATATAACCACCGTCACCTTTTTTTTGGTGGGCGTGCCACCAAAACTCCAAGCGGGAGGGTGCATGCTTTAAACTCACCTCAAGTCTCTCCCGATGCAAGTCAGATGACCGAGATCCAGTCTTGAGTGTGAGAGACGACTGCTGTCGAGCGGTGAGCAGCTATGTGCGCCGACATCTCTTGAAGGCCTCGCCATCCCAAATCCGCACATCCGTCCCACACCGCAGCAGATATGAAATATGGTCGGACATCCTTAAGTGTCTGTCCATCAGCCATCTTCGTCTGGGCCTTCTTCTTCCAGTCGTAGACCCACTTGTGCCAATTCATCTCTAGGTATCTGTGCAAAACAGACATGCCATGTGCTTCCTGCCCGTCCTCAAAACGATAATATCTCTGCACATTACACATTAAGAAGCTTAGTATACAACATAAATCAAAGAGGTAACAGTATATTCAAATGTCTAATAAAACTAACATATGAATGATTGATATCCTACCTTAAACTCGGCAATAATCAACTGACGTGTGCGATCATCCACATCCGCCCACCTCATCCACGGGTTTGAGAATCGGTTGCGGACTATCCCAAGCAACGTGTTTTTTGGCGTGGCGTCAAGGATACTACAATTGAAATTTCAATTACAAAGAATATATAAGAACTAAATACTTATATTATAGTAATATTATATAGGCTTATGAAATTACCTATGAGTCCCAACACGACATATAAGAGGCGCCTGGGGGGGATTCCCTAGCAAGCCACGTGCTAGTCCCCGCGGAGGTCTACGTCGATCACCTATGTAGTGAAATACATTAATATTTATATAAACGAATATAATGTCAATACAATATAAAATAAAAAATAATAATCAAGTGGCTACCCTACGGTACTCAGAGCTAAGCCCACTCTTATCAGTGGCTACCCTACGTTCCATCCAACTTCGATCAACAGACATCTTGGACAAGCATGCGCTATATATATGGAAAGTTAGACAAACACAATCAAGTCTCCAAGTTAATGTATATGCAAGCTTATGAGTTTCTAACTCCATCTCCCACTCTAGCAATTAGTCGCTTTATCCCATTCTAGGATGTGTCGCCTCACTAATCGTTAACAACTTGAACACATCTTTAAATTTTCCAGAAATTTCTAAGAAGACCTCCTATGGTCTTCAAGTACGAAATAGACTAACACATCATAGTCTAAATATGCACCGAAGAACATCAAGAGATATATCTTGAATTGAAAATTCAAAAAATATAAAGACGTCTTTCAAGTCATTTAACCAAACCTAAGTGAGATCGAAACATACAAGAACAGTCCCAAAATGGGGACTATTTGAGATTCACTCCTACTAAGTGAATCTCAAACGTGTTTCTAAGCTTCCTAAACTATATGAAAATATGCATATATGAAATTGAACTCTTTCCTAGAACAAAAGGAATACTATTTTAATTAAGCAACAAAATTGAAACAAAGACATGGTAATTTATATTGAGAAAGCATTATATTCGTTTCAAATAGATGTATCTCAATAACATAGATGTATCTCAACCAAAAGTACACATGTTATACTTTCCAAAGTGGACTGATTTCCTTCGACATAAAAGCTCATCAACACATAATTAAAATGACCATGTCTAACCATAAAACATCATATAACATATAGATCTACCATCATATGACTCTGAAATATAAACTCATCATTTGATTTAAAACAACAATTGGCTAGCTCGTATCAATCCCATAAATAGAAAAAAAGAAAACAAGGTGGTTATTTCGTATCAATCCCATACTCCCTAAAATAAATGGGAAAAAAGAGGTACACATTTAGGTTTCTTGCAAAATGATGTTTAAAGAGTAAGCATCATTTGTGATGATTACTTACTGCATCTTATGACCCAATTGCTTACTTGTCTTTGTTGTGACCTTAAAATGCTAGATAATACAAAGGAATACGTTAGCTTCTATTGGATGTCAAATCATGCATTGCTTTTTATCAACTAGAACATATAATGAACTAATGAAGGTATTCATCAAATAGTAAGTGTAAGGTCATATATGTTACTGCAAAGTAAATATGACAACAGATGCTAGTCCATGTATGATGCAAGGTAGAATCACTTTACTGATATTATTTTTTCACATGTTTAATCTTTGATTTATTTAATAGCATCTAGTTTGCTATAGTTAAGTGTAATATGAACTAACAAACATATTACATGAAAATATTTCAAATAAACATATATATATATATATGAACTGACATGCATACTACTCCAAAAAAAAAGAGAGGAGATAAAAGAAAAACTTACAAAAAAGAGAGAGATGCAGAGAGGTCAATGCTCGTTGCTTACTGCCCAAAACAAGAAACACAGGTATTAGAAAAAAACCCAAATTAAACCCTAACATAACTAAATTGGAACTTATATACAAATGAAACCTTAAGAAGAAAAAAAGTGTAACTTACTAATGGAAGCCAACAATAACAAATGTAGAACCAGAGCTGAGAGAGAACGAAAATTAGGGGAGATTGTAATAGTGTATCAGGTCAAAGAAAGGGAAGAAGAAAGGGGGAAGCCAGAAGGTGGAGGACTGACGGCAGGGACCGACGGCAGTGGTGGCGAGAGAAACCGTGGGAAGGAACAGAACAAGAGGGAAAAAGAAAATAAAGAGGAAAAAGAAATTGAATCTGGCGTATTAAAAATCAGACCTCATTCTCGACGGCGTGTGCCGTCGTTTGAGTCCCGTCGCCAATGAGGCATTCACAACGGCGATGTCGTCGCCATGTACATTTATAGTCGTCGTCAATGAATTTTCCCTCCACCACCAAATTTTTGCACCTTTTTTTCTCTGAAAAAGTGTTATTAGCGACGGCACACATTAGCGACGACTTGCCCGTCGGCATGAAGGTCATTCTCGACGGCACATGTACCGTCGCTACTAACCCCGTTGCCTATGACTGATTTTTTTGTAGTGACAAGACTGCCACTTCCAGGCGGTCATAATAGACCGAGAGTTTCCGGTCTGGATTTTTAGCCACAATAGAGATGTTCCACGACGCCCAAAGCTCGGCGTCAGAGGCGTTGATCCGATATACGGTGGCTCCGGTGACGCTGAATTCCAGCAGGGGCGGGCGGAGGACGAAGTGAAATAATAGGGAAATGGCGCCCAGGATCAGGAGCGCAAAGAGAAGAGCAGTCATGAATCGGCGTAGGAATGAAGATCCCTGGCTGTTGCGAACGCTGGGATAGAGAGCGGCGGACGGTGGCGGCAGTTGAGGTATGCTGGTGACATAGCCAGTAGTAGTGCCGGTAGCCGTACTGATAGACGCCGGGTAGCCCGTTACCGGCCTGTTTGTTAAAAAACTCGACCGAAGAAGCCATTAGCGAGTATATTAGAAAGAGAAATTGTGGTTTATTAAGTGACGGAGTAGTGGTGGTTGGTGGTGGCGTACTGGCGGTTTTAAAAAGAGAAGGGGAGGTGTAGAGGAAAATGGGTAGTACGGATATTAATGGAAGTGTACAAACAGACACGTGGTAAATTCCGATATTTTACGAATGAGTTAAGTCAAAAGAAAAGAAAAGAACCAAACAATCACGGGTTGGCAAAAAGATAATCAGATTCTGAATAATAAAATAGGTTTTGGCACCTTGGAAATTAATAAGAGTTTATGGAGTAAGAAAATAATTATATGCTCAAATTTTAATTTGAAAACATATTTTACTGTGTTGCGTTTTAATTAGTTGATATTTCATGAGTATATATGCCTAATAATTATAACTTATTTTTGGTGATTATAAATATTTTTTTTTCATTTAATTATATTGTTGGGACATGATTATTTGGGTACGGATGATTAGGTGGACCACGATCTACATCAAGAAAGTTTTCCCACGTAGAAATCTATTTGGGGCAATTTGAAAACTTTAAGGAATTCAAAATTCTTAATTATATTTGATTTTTAACTCCTAAAACAAAGTGTTAGGATAGAATCTGACTTGCTTCTCTTAAGGAGATTTATTTCAATCCTATTAAAAAATTTGACCTAATAAGCAATCATATTTTCATACGGGCAAGGACATGTAGAACTCTTAAGGAGATTCAGTTAATTCAATCCCATCAAAGAATCTTATCTAATGAAGAACCCTATTTTCATACGAAGAAGGACATGTAGAGTTGGTGTGATCACTATAAATATAAGGTTATACTTTGGTTTTCAGCTACACACAAATCATTATTATTTTTCAGCACTAAATATCTCCATTGTTTACTTATTTTCATACCGGAGCTATCATCCGGTTGGTCAAACCGTCAAATTTCACGTTTGATTTCATTTTTATCCATAATTAAATGCGCTTTTCGTGTGAACAAATCTTGACGTTAACATATATTTTGATATATGTGTCCATATATAATATAAGAAATATAATTTTAAAACAATTTGACCCATATTCATATTTTTCGAAGGGTGGGAACGTAAATTATCATTCCACGCGTCTTCTTGGATTCTCATCAATTTTGTTTATTTGTAAGTATTATTTAATTATTTAACTTTTGTAACAATCATATATATCCATCATGACTGGTGAAAGGTGAAAAAGTTTTAAAATTGTTTAGATTATTTTATACGAAAATGTAGTAAAAACTATATATATATATATATATATATATATATATATATATATTCTACTTCAATTATTTGGAGATATTTTTTTCCCTTAAAAAAAGCATTATTAAATAATCTAAATACTAGAAGTCCAAAAGCAACGTAACTCTCCCCTAATTTATTAGATTAATCAGAATCTGATTATTTGGATGAAAACTGGAGCTGCAGAATACCGTAAATAACATATAGCTTCGTTTCTCAAGAGTAAAAAAGGGCCTTTCCTTTCCTCCCTTTCTAGTTATCCCAACTCCGCAAATACTCAACCCTTAATTCTCTCTAGATCTCTTGCATAAGGTTTTAATTTGAATTCGACTTGAAATATAAATAATTAATTTAAATATGAATAAATTTTAAAGTTCGATAAATTACTCGGATTATATTCGTTTGAAAAGTTCAAACTACTCGAGCTCGATTTGAGATCGTACTCATCTCGGTACCTTACCAAGTTTCAATCAAACCTTATTTTGTACTAAAAAAATTTTGTGAATCAAATCTAAGCAACTCAATACTCAGTTCGACTCGGTTCATTTACACTCTTACTCTTGCATAACAATAACAATGGAAGATGTTAAATTAAATTAGCAGACATCAAATTGGAGAACATGAAATCCTCTTATACGTACATACATGAATATGATCAACCTATATATCTCTATAAATTAACCAAACCCTAGTCGCTGTCTTGTACCGTACGTACGTTGTGATTCCTAATCTCCAAATCAAACACCTCTACATAATGGATTTCATCGTCATCTGAATCTGTTTCTTTTTACTTGTTGCCGGCATGGAATTAAGAAGGTAAGGGGAAAAGAAGTGGCTGTTGACATGCATGGAAAGTAAGGAGAAAGACAAGTTTTGTATTTTTATGCCAACATCGTCGTTTTTAGGTTACATACGGGTACCGCACCTCCAATATAAATTTTTGGACACCGTACAATATAAATTTAATAAAATTCGAATGAGCTCAATTCCTCCCTATAAAGCCAGCCGTAGTGCATGGCCAGGCAAAGACATGAAGGGCATCTTAGAATTTGACAAAATATAGGTATTAAAATGAATTATTATACTTTAGATTTTTAAGGTAATCTTGTAATTTAATATATAGAAGTATGACTATCTAAAAACCAAATATTCTTTGACCCACTTATCTCTTAAGAAAAATAATTTACATTATTTCCCTTATTTATTTTTGCAATTGGTATCTGATCATATAAAATTAAAATGTCCTTTAATCGACAATCATGCTTGCAAATTAATGATCCTTCACATAATTTGTGTTTTTAGAATTAACCTGGCTATAGAGAACATTTAAGATCATACTTACATGTCCAAGTTAACAACCCAACCTAATTGCAAAAGTCATACATATTTTAATTTCTCATATACAGAGAGAGACTTATAGCTGGAAATATTATGAATAATCTCTTTAACTAGAAAGAAGAAAAAGATAGTACATAATTAGGAATCTAGATGGGAGATAGCTAGCCTAATTAATTAAGTTTGTGCTTATGCTCTTTTTATTGAAGAGGAAGAGCCCTATAAATTATCAACTCACCGGCAAATATATGATTAAAATTAAGGAAATGTTATACATGACGACAAACATGTGACGAAATTGGATTGTCTAATGTGAAAGTCGATGAGATAAGATGTAATAAATTAGAATGAAACCATTAATTCTTAATTCATATATATTGCATATATGCAAATACTTCATAATTACAATTGGGCGAAAACTTTCACAATATATAGCAGCACTCTTAAAATCATATCATGTTGTCTTAAAAGATGAAATATTGTATGATCATAACTAAATCTCAAAATTCCCTGATGGATGTGGGCATGCCATCATTTAACATAAAAAAGAATGAAGGATCAACGTACATACATATATAATATACAGTAGCAATGGAATGGAAAATCTTTGACATATTGTCCTAGGGAAACTACCACAGCAAGTGTAGCTAGAATTCATGTTTGGTTCCGATCGGTTATAACCAGATTTTCTGTTTTGAGACAAAAAAAAAAACCAAGAAATAAATAAATACTATGAGAAACTTGAAAGATAAGAGCATGAAAAAAATCAAAACATGCACATAGCAAAATATAAAAAATTACAGCATCCACCTGATGGCCTACGTGCATGCATGCATGCAAGAACAAATGAGAATGAATCATTGTCGTTGTTCAATTTCAATTACTCATTACTAAACATTCTTTATTCCCACCGATCAAATTCCCAACGGCAGCGGTGGGAACCGGAAACGCAACCTCTAAATCCCCACACAGAATTTTTAGGTTTCTGCTCGTACTCCGATGATTGTCAGCCATAAATATAGCGTTCACAATTATCCTCATATCAAAAGCAACAACTCCACTTCCTTGTCGTTCCTTTTCTATGTCTTTCACCCACGAAGCTCCCGTGATGTTTATTTGATTCGTATTTGGCATTTCAAACTTGGTATTCAATGTCCTTTTATCATTTTTCCCCAAATGAAATGGATCGACATAATTTGTGTCCAAAAGATGATCATCATAAACCAATGTAGCCTCCACGAAATCATACGAAACTTCGAATTTGTGGTTAGGGTTCCTCACGGTTACGTTTGCATCCCATGTAGAGTTTAAGGCCATGGTACTCGTATTAAAAAGGGTCATGGCTAAGGATTCGACGTAAAATATGGGAATATCCGAACCATAAATGACCCAAGTGAGGAAACTCATCACCGACATTCCGACGAATATTATGATCATCATGACAAGGAAGACACGAGCCAAATTGTAGCCATGGTTTCTTTGGGGAGGTCCCATGATAACATAGTTTTGGGAGGCGCCCGGAGGGTAGTAGGATCCAGGCGGCGGCGGCGGTCCGTATTGGTAGTTGTTGGGGTAGCTTTGATATGGCGGCGGGTATCCTTGATATGGCGGGGGGAAAGGATAACCTGGTTGCGGTTGCGGTTGCGGTTGCAGTTGGGGTTGGGGTTGGGACTGTGGTTCATGTGGTTGTGAATGTTGACTTTCTGTCATGGATTTTGAATCAATATCCGAGGAGGAATTAGTCATGGTTAATCCCTCTCGATCCCTGTTCCTCTCTATGGAATAGACATTAAAGAGGGAGAGACAGAGAGAATCAGGGATGGAAGATGATGCGAAGGTTGCATGTAAATGAGGTAACAGAGAAAAATTAACTAATTTTGTTCTAAAAATATTAGAGGCCAAAGGTGTCACATTGTTGTACCAAGCATGCAATTATGTTGATCAGCCATGCATGCAATCAGATATATATATATATATATATATATTACTGGTTAGGATTGATAACCTAATTTATATGGCACACAAAGGCGTAAATTACTAGAAGGACATATGTGTGTTGGATGCCCTAATTAACTGTCATTTTAAGCTTTTTCACTAGCCAGCCGTGTTTAGCGGCAAATGTGATAGAGTTTCAAAAGCGTCTAATAACTTCTTATATTTTAGACTAATACATATATGTATGTATGTTCTATATAATCAACTAATTAAGTACTTGTATAATTTTACTATATTAAAAAATACTTGTATAATTTCCTGTACGTTACGTAGCCCAGCTAGGTTTGTAGGCTATTTGTTATATCTCAAAATGACAGTCCGCTAATAAATAAATAAAAAAGAGTTAAAAGTCTCATGACTAAGATTACATATGGCTTAATTAAATATAATGAATTCTAATAATACATTGATGATAGAAGAACTAGAGTCTCATTAATTCTATAAGGTTCCCGATGGAGATGATAAATGGATTCTTTCTTTGGTTTGTGACTAGCTAATTAAGGGGAAATTTTGTTAAATTAATTTATTGGAAAAATCGTAAACGGTTTTAATTTCATCCAAGCAAGGAGAGACTGATCATGACTAGCGGAAAACTGAAAGAGAATTCTACTCTAGCTTTTTTTAACATTCGTTCATTCATTCGGAGTATGAGAAATTCGTCCGTCCGTCCGTCCGTCCAAACCCTTAATTTTGCTAAGACAATGGTACTGTTATGTAGAAAAATATCAGTGAAACTGTGTTATTTTATACTTTTTTTTAGTGGAATGAATGAGAATGGGGTGAGTATATTTGTATATGTAAGTTTGTCCTTGGTAGAAACCATAAATACAACCTTTCTTCTTTCTTTTTCTAAGACGGACGGAGGGGAGGGAGTATTTGAACACTGAAAGAATATTTCACGTACGGGTGGGTTGGTAATCGCACCACTAAAATAACGAATCCACATTTATTTATTTATTTAATCACATTATTCTACAATTACTGAAACCAACTCATGTTTCTTAATTCAAAACTCATCTTTATCGCTTTTGTTCACCACAGGTCTTCCCCTCAAAAAACTCTGCCAGCATTCGTTCAAGATCCTCTGGACTGAATCGGATGTACTTCTGAGGATTTTTCCCACCCTCAATGAGAGGCCTGGAGTATAACAAATTATAATTCTCATTAGCAGCAGCAGCAGCAGCAGCAGCTTCAAGGTTAATAATAAACACAATATAGAAAAATACCCTACCCAAAACGTCTAACAAAAGATCTATAGGCCGGCAAGAGGACTTCAGCAACAGCCAGCCTCAAAGACTCCCGCAATTCACTGTCAGGAACTGACCACTGAGATTGCCTTTGATGAAGTTCCTCAAATTGAATGTTGAAAGTCTTGTAGCGATCTTTCACCATTGCCCTTGAAACTCCACTATTGCTTCCAGGATCGCCTGTAAATGAATTCCCACCTGATGAAAGACCCTGGATGGAGAGACATTGCAAAATCTGCACAACAAGGTAGACAAACCAACTTAGCCTTCTCTATATTGAAATGTTTCCGGATATCATAATTATTGAGGAAATCAAGCCTGATCATATCACTCATCCACACACAAGAAATCATCACACAAGCTCTTCAGGGAATCAAGGTTCTACCAAGTCCTCCATCCTACTCATTTTTATTATTTTCAGGGTAGTTTTAATTTATGATTGACATCGTCTGCATTCTAATTATCAACATTAGTGTGAACAAAAACAATCCAAAGAACTCAACTTCAGCCAATCTCAACCTTGGTTAATATTACTGATCCCAACCCATTTATAAAAATACTCATATATCAACTAAAGTTAAACCCAAGCTTAACATTCCTATATTCAGCCACGAGAAATTAATATAGGAAAATATATGCCTCTTGAAAAGGACAAGAAAAAAAATTCAGGCAAGTGAATAATGTGCAGGGGGCTTTAGAAATTATAGTTGAATAAGTGAAAAAAAAAAACAGCAACTTGACACAGCCCTTATTTCCCAACTTAAAGAGAGTAAACACTAAACAAAGACACCAAGTCCCTAGCAAATGGACAACTTCATCGATTAAAATGTAACACAACGAACATAAATAAATATGAATGGGTATCAAGCATAGGATGAGAAAGGCATTCTAGATATGGTCAAGATATAATAGAGAACATATAGAAAAAGTATAGAAACCATAACACTAATATGCAGTCTAATGTATATTCAGTTTGGTTTATATATACAAAACCTTGGACCAAGAAACCCTCTTGTACTGATTTGCATACTGCTGCACAATCCTTCGGTGTATTTGGACCCAGTCATCCCCTAGCAAATCCTTTGCTTCTGACCTAGAAAAAAAATTCATAAAACCCAACCTCCTCGTACAATTATTAGCTACCTGTTCAAAAAAAATTTATAACATACCTACGCACAGATCTCACAATATAGTGCATGTTGTTCATCATAAATAACTGAGTTAAAGCTGGATCTTTATATTGCCTAGATTTTGCATCAAGGTTAGTCTGAAGAGCCTGCATAATTCGTGTAGTAACAGATGCCAGCTGGGCCTCCGAATCACCGTCATCAAACTCTCGGAAGAGTTGCTTCAGTGTTGATTGGTAACTGCACATATTTAAAGTGTGTTACTCCATTTTGTGCATTTGAAGTCATCGCAGGATAATTACAATTGCTCAATAGTGACTCTGAAACCATAAGAAAATGAATAGAATAAGAAAGAAAAGTTCAAACACCATGCCTAAAAGGTGGTTGTCTATTAAGTGGAAGGGACCGACTGAGGTAAGAAGTCAGCAGGGATGAAATTATATTAGGAAAACACATCAACTTTAAAAGAGCATATGCTCGGTTAGCAACCCAGAGATACTTGGAAGCACCTTAAACTACTAACATAAGAAGCAAAAACTGTTTACCAAGCATTACTAGATCAACAATCATTATCTCTTATGAACACATCAGCAAGCCTATGAAAAGTATTGGGAGTCTAGCATTCTACAATCAGCAGCACCTAACAAAATTAAAAGGAAGCAAGAAACAGGAAGTAGTGATTTGAACTTACTCGAATAAAAACTTCACATAATTTATTACATAGCTAGTCAAGGGATGGACTGTCCCATCGAGAACAGCAGTTTTTGTGGCATCTTTTTCAACTGCTTCTTCAAAATCACCAAACGTTTCTTGAGCTGTCTGGGCCAACCGCTTTGTCAAACCAACGGCAGCTTCTCGCATTTCAGCACAGAATTTGCTTCCAAAAATTATATCAAACTGTCAATCAAACCAACAAACCCCCACCCCACACCAGGAGGAAAAAATCCCACAATATCAATAAATAAATTAATCAATCTATTTAATAGGAATTACATGCAAGGAAATATCCTGCCATCTATTTAAACAAACATTTTCATGCAAAACTAAATAACCTATATCTATACTATATATTAAAAACATATCAGTTCATCAAAAAAATGTAGATTAAATTACAGTCCAGATAATAGACCTATTTCATGCGATTCTTCTCAGTATGGAATGAGCAATGAGTCGATAAAACAGAAATCTAGTTTCTAGTAACTCAGTTGTCAACATGGTACTCTTACATTTCAGAGTGCTAAATTTAGTGACCAGATATTTCTTTGTTTTCTACATCTAATGAACATAAATATCAATAATCTAACTTCTAACTTGGCATTAAATGCTCAAATACTAGCATTTGTATTAAATTCTAATATTCATAGAACAAACAAATTTGTTTTGTGATTAAAAACTTTCTCAAAAGTTTACCTCTATTGCATTTAGATTATAAAAGAAATCCTAACTATAAGCATCCATATAAAACTACTACTAGCATATCACGTTTCAGTCTATGAAGTGTTCCGCATTCTAGTATCTGTTCCACGAACAGAAAAGATCCACTTTGTAGGAAACAATAAAATTAGTTTAAAAAATTATTAAAATGCAATTGGAAAGCTAAAAGTCAGGGTAGAAAACTGCAAGTTAACCAATTCTCTATGCAGATCGGAAAACATGATAAAGTAACAATAACAAACAACTGAAGACACTGACAACAACAAACTTAAAATTAAAAACCTTTTTCTCAAGTATTTAAAGAATCCCCTAAGGCTAATATCTCTAAGATTCTATAGTTAATTCAGGATAATAAATATTTATAAAGCATCTATGAAGATACTTCCAGCGACTGAGAGAAGTACAAACTACAAAGCATCAACTCCTCTTCATAATGGATTATATAAATATGACTGTGGAGTACTACAACTTTGAACTATGGAAGGGAATAATTGAGCTAATGGACAATTGAAAAAAAAAATTCAAAAGGGACTGCAAAACATAGTAAAAGATGAGATCAAAGGCACATATTCCAAGCAAAATGGAATTAACAAGTCATTCCCCATCATGCTCATGTATGTCAACAACTCATGCCTCAAGGAGTCAACATTTAACAATGAACAATATCTACTGAACTTTTTTCAAGATAGATGTCTTTTGAGAATAATATAATCTTCCACTTTGCCAGACATCTATGAACCACTATAAAACTGACCAGAAAAAGTTCCCCATGACCTCACACCCTAGTCATATTTTCACCATTATAGACGAGAAGTTTTCAAATATGAGAGAGAAAATAAATGGAATAGAAAGGACATGTAAATTGATCATATTTAGATAATACATAGAAGAAACAAAACAACAAACATAAAAGTCAGACTAAGTTATTATAATCAGAAAGTTTGGAACTAGCAATCAGATCAGGAGAAGGCTTTTGGTTATATTTTTGGAAAATGATATACATGTCGACAAATATTTGACGGGCTTGAATTACGACCAACGTGGAAGTGTATGTGATAAGATAGAATAAATTAAAGTGGGACCCTTCTTAATTCCTACATAACCCATGTATGCATATACATTACAATAATAATTCAGCTAAAAACTTTCGCAATGTATAGTAGGACTCTATTTTCTACAATCCTTAATGCCTTAAACTAACAAGTCATACTGGATGGAGCACATCTAATATTTATACAACTTTATTCCCAAGAGGATAATAAAATTCTTATGTTGTTTGCCAATTACAAGTTCAACTACTTTGACACTCATCCAATAATATTATAACATATTCCATTTATCCAATAGACTAATAGAGTAATAGCATTAGAAGTAATATTACAACATTAATAATCAAAAATAGATGAATCAACTCAACTTCAAGCATGCATCCAATTAGAAAAACAAATAAAATACTAGACGACGCTCATAATCCTAGACACTCATAATTCCATCCATTTCGAAATATCAATTTTTACTTTTTAAAGCCAAGATATTTTCAAATTTAAAATTGATGTGAATCATTTAACTTTCGAAAATAATAAAACTTGTTTAAAATTTCTTGTATTATCTAACGTTAAATGAATTCATAAAATTTGAAAATATCTCAAAATTGACTTCAAAAGTAAAAAATTATCATATATTATTTTAGAACGTAGGAAGTATTTTATATCTTATTGATGCTTCCAAGGGCTAGGAGACATAAGTGCAAGACACCAAACCTAAATATTGGCTTTCACATGTTTAAATACTGAAAATTTCAGCAATGGCATGATCCTAATGCAACTGATAAAGTTCATCATACCTCTGGCTGAATTTCTCTCATTATCTCATACATGTCTAGAAGGACAAACAATTTCTCGGGCGACCTCTTGCTTCTTGCAATGGCCTCTCCAAAGCTAAGGAGCACAGATACACTGTTTGCAGTAACATCTGCAAAGCACTGATCCCTTAGAGAATCAATTCCTTCAAAAATTTGATCGCAGACTTTCTTTTCCCCAGCAAACAGCAGTTTGACCTGTTTTCAATATGCGAAAGCATTGTAAAGAAAAGGTGAGAGATTAGGAGAAACAGTTTACAGATCATATATAATATGGTATAAACCCTTACAGAAATCCTCATAAAATGTATCCAGTTCCCAATCTTAGCCTCCAAAGCCTCCCACTGCATCCTTTGGACATCCTCTTTACTAAGTTTTTCTACACCTAATTTTCTCAGGCTCTGTTCCACAACTGAAGCACGGATTTCCCTGTAAACAGGAAATGGATGCCTTGTTGATCCAGAATTTGAAGAAAAGAAATAATAGGTTCAAATAAAGGTATAATTATCTTCTTGTACAATCACAAATAGCAGATCTCTTTAAAATATTAAAAGTTGAAACTCGTGCTTGCAGAAGTACTGGTTGCTTCTTTCATATCCATGAAGACCTACCAACAAAAATGAAACATAAGCAGCTCACCATTTTCCCACTTTAATTAGGCTTCTTTAAGGACATCTGTTTCTGACTCATAGGAAGTGGTTTTACATAAATTGCTATCCAGCCAATAGCCACTCTTTGCATCAAATATTTACAATCAGTCCACAATCTTCTCTAAACATTTCAATGCATATGTGAAATCTTCACCAAGCAGCAATAAAGAAACTTATTAGCTTACACGAAATCTTTTAGTGGTAGAAATCTCTCAATCCCAAACTCTATCAAGGTCTACGTAATAATTAAGGCTAGATATCTGTCAAATCCTAAACAGTCACAACCTTCCTTTTAGATGTGTACAATGAATGCAAATTATTAATCTGCAACTATACACTCAAGTCTCAATGCAGAAGTCATGTATGGTTCAGTATGTTTTCTTCTCTATCTTTATAGACTCTTCATTATTTATGAAAAGAGTATCTACTCAATAAAGATTAAGAGATCTGATAACTTATGGAGAAAGAGGATGGTACCACTCTACATCATGATAGACTATAAAAATTAAGTTTTCTTACCTGTAAATGTTGAACAGTTCCTGTTGGTGGCCAGCTTGGAACATTTGTTGCGCCAAATCATGCAGCAGTGGCAGGATTCGGGGAGGAATGAGAGCCGGAGGGTGGTAAACAACAGCTTCCAGGCTTCTATTTTGGTGCTCCGTTGACTGTTTCTTGCCGCTAGCATCATGAGCAGGTGATCCTGCTGATGGTCGCAGAGAATTGGGTAGGCAATCGAAAAGACGATCAGGTTCTACAGGTTTGCTGAAATCCAAGTAAGATATTTTATTTGTAGTACAGATATATTGTTTTCACTGGTTCTTGAAAAACTCATCCAGACTCTAAGGAATCAAGCACCAAAAATAATTTCAAGACACCCATCAGATCATATGTAACTAGAATAAATATGCAAAACATGCTTGCAAAAACATATTACAATCAAGAAACACCAAAAATCATAACATGCAGGTTAGTAAAAAATAAATAAATAAAGAACTTAGAAAGGGTATTGCTGTTGCATTATTTGAAGCCATGGTGAATGCAAAAGCTGTCAGTTAAATTAACAAACTACAATTTAAAACTGAAGGACTATTTTTTGAAGCTTATATCTTATAATGTAGAAAAATTAATACTGATTGGGATCCAGTAGTTGAGAGAGTGATTTGGAGGGCTACCTTTTTTCTGTAGAGGTAAGATTAATTTAAGAAAAGCATATCATTCAACTTTTTTTTTTTGCTAAATAAAAGCATTTCATTCAACTAAGCCCTTTATATCCTTTAGTATTCAGTGCGTTGCAGATTGACTTGAGAGGTTGATGAGGAACTTCCGATGCACCGGGGCAGGTGAAGAGGAGGGATTGTCTGGTTGGTTGGAAATATAGTCTGCAGCCCCATTTAAGCATTAGCTGAATGCGTCCGGAATTCACAATCAGGAGGATTGGGGCTTGGTTATGTTGTCTCTAGGAAAATCTTTTCAGCCGGTAAACAACATTGAAGTTTCTTGTTGAAGGCTCACCTATGGCACAGGTTTGTCAAAAAATGAATTGGTCTTCAGCCAAATGGATAGGTTGATAGTGTCTTAGTGATATCTTTTAAGTGAGTTCTGTCCTGAGGCAAAGGTTGGGGATGAGGCAGCACATTTGTTTCAGATAGGATACTTGGGTAGGGGATTTTCCTTTATCTTTTCCTTTTCCTCGTCCATATACATTCACTTCTCTTTATTATAGTTTCGTCATTAATTACCATATGGAAGATGGGAGCTCCATTTTTTGGGATTATCACTTTTCCATTAATTTAAATGAAAATAGACTAAGAAAATATATAAAATGATGCTTAATTCTAATAATGGGTATCAGTTTTCTCCCAACTATCAATTCCTCAATCCTAGATTTTGAACTCCTCAAAAGTGTCTCTTGTTGGGTTCGTTTTTATTTGGTAGCAACTTCTGCTAATTTTCTTGTACAATAAAGCACAGGTATAAAGGACGTAGTATATTACACCCATCATACAAAAACAGGATAAGTTGACATAAAATGAACTAAAATTTTCAACTCACTTAAATAGGTCTCAAAGAAAACTTAGCACACAACTCAAGTCGTATAGGGTGAATAACACAATGAGAAGTGTTAATTTATTCATTCTTTTTTTAATAAAAAGTGTGAATTTATTCCAGAAAGAAAGCATTGCTACATCTTGGTTATTTACATATTCATTTATCCATTAGATTATGAATATGTGTGTGTGATAGAGAGAAATTAAGAATAATGTTCACAATATCTCTGTGTCAAATCAAATGAGTTTTGAGAGGAGATGAGAGACCTAAGGAATAATGTTATTTATATCTACAGGAGATGGCAAACCTGTATGAGGTTAAGAGCTGTCGGAACTCATCATCTAGCTTCATGATTGCCTTTGCAAGTAAGTTGGTAGCATGGCTAATCACCCCAATACTACTCTTAAGGTTTTTATTACCACTGAAAAAACGAACAATCTTTCTCAGTTGGTCAACTGCCGCCAGGTAACTTTCTAGATCCTCATGCGGCCCCCTTAAGATTGTAGCCTCCGCCTTAAGTTGAAGTGGAATAAAAAAACGAGTCAGGTCATGATTGTTGTTTTCGTATTCTTTACAATACCATAAATATATCAATAGATGCTAACTATAACAATGCTACAGGTAAATAGAAGCATACAAAAAAGAAAAAGACCAACCACCTCGGAAAATGTCTAGGCAACGTTCCCCTAGGCAGCCCCCCCTCCAGTGCCTATAATCCACCTAGCGATATTTAAAACATCGCCTATGATCTATTTACACTTGAATTGTTCAATGATTGTCTTACAATATTAATTTTATTAGGGTCAAAACAGGAAATAACTATACAGGTATATAAAAATCGGTACCCAAGCAGATGAAGTATTTATTTTTATAGATTTTTTAAATAATTTCAACTGATATGAGAAGATTGAATAACAATAAGAAGATTCATATATTTTCATATGATTTGAAGATGTGAAAGTCATACTTTTACATCAAAAAATAGTGAATTTGAACTATATAAAAATAATCTAATTTCATTTCATTTATTTAAATTGGTTTACATCTTAAATTTGTTTGAAACTATCTGAAATAGGCATTTTAGTAGCGACTTTATATACCTGCCTAAGTACATTGTGCTCAAGTAACAATCCCAATATCAAATAAATCATGTTCTGCATTTAGCACAATTTGATTATATGCAAAAAGCAGCTAATTTAAATGCATACGCACATGTATGTTATAAATGTGTATGTACTCGTACATTACTATCAGGTACTTGCACACAATAATTTAACTTGAATTTGTAGGGAGTAGCAAACATAAAATAACTAGAGATATTAAAGAGAATAAGGAAGCAATTAACCTGACGAGAATATTTAGCAGAAAAAAAAATTATAATAATAATAACCTGACGTGAAAGATCGAATTGGCCAAAAATAAGTTCAGCTGCCTTGAGCGTCTTATCAATGTTCTCGTGTGCCCTACGAATCGAATGCGTTCTTATCTACAAAATTGAAACGCAATAAAAACAGATCATAACCATAACATTTCTTTTACTTTGCAATTAAATCCACCAATAACTCTCTACAAAAATCACATTACTTGATAAAGTATAGTATGAAAATGCATGTGTGTATATTCTATATATATATATATATATATATATGTATATATGTATGTGTGTGTGTGTATGAATGTTGAGGAGAGAGAAAGCGGAGATGCCTGAGTCGGACGCATGGCGGTTTCAAGGGCGGAGAGGCGGTGATCGAAGGAGCCGAGAATGGTAACCATACCGTCGGTGATGTTCTGGATCTTCTGCAGAGATTCTCTCATGAACGCCGCCCTCTCACTTAGGGTTTCCATGGTTTGAACCCCCATTTTTGGGCTCTTTTATTCCTCACGCTACTCTTATTATTCTCCGTTTGAGAAGGATGAACGAACGAACGAATGCGTATAATTTCCGACGTTTGTTTTACGCAGAAGAATATATACTTTTCTGTTTGCTACTATTAAATAGATTAAATTAAACAGAAATACTTTTAAGGCCAAAGAGGTCCACTACTGTTTTCAAAATTATAGTAAACCCTTCCATTTTCTATCCCTTGCTAAATGGTGTTAAGGAAAAGTGTGCTCCGACTAAAAAGGCCAAATGATATTGCCCGAGTAAAATAATGTTTCAAAAAAATATATAATTCATAATATTTTTATATAATTACTTTAGCAAAATTAATACTTTAAGTTATGCTCATGGTTTTAAAAATTGAGTCGGACCCAAAGTTCAATCGGTAAAAATTTTAACCGATTGGCACTTCGATCTAGTTTGAATAAAAAATCAGTTTTGGTTAAAATTTGGTTGACCCGATTGGCCCACCGGTAAAATCGGTTATTGACCGAGTGACACAGTTTTTTTTGTACTAAAAAAATTTTAATATTAAAATTAACCACTTTTAATAATATTGTAACTCAATTTTTTATGTTTTAGTTCATAAAAATTAGATTTTTTAAAATTTTATTAATTATTAATAATATATTTATATTTATATATTAATGACGTCATTAGGTCAATAACGGTTCGACCATTAATTTGATCAATGACTCAGTCACCCAGTACCTTTTTTGGTTGATGACCAGTTCGAGTTTGAGAACCTTGGTTATGTTTCTTGGTCTTGCGACATTATGAAAACTTAAGAAAATATTTATCTTTGTTGTTCATTCTGGAATCTACTATAAGACAAGTAAATGTAAGATTTAGTACGTAACTTAAACCTTTCAAATGATAGAGAATATAAATTAAGTTTTGTAGGCAAAGAAATCCTAAATCGCTTAATTAAGATTTTGAATTGGTTGAGAATGAGAGAAATTTACATAGAGTACAAAAATGATTTGGGTTTGTAAAGGGGAAGAAAGATAACACTAGGACAACGTGATGTAAATTTAGAGAACTTTTAGAGAACTTTTCTTATGGGTCTTGGAATGTCAAAGAATCAAAGTCATTTCCTTTAAAATTAAGGATGTATTTAACTCATTTAAAAAGATAAACAAATTAAAACTAGATATTGTACAATTTATTTAAACGGTTGTCTTTTTTTTTTTTTTTTTACTTTTATTTAAACACATGTTAAAACAAGTAATTATTGTAGTTCAATTGGATTGAACCACCTTTCCAAGTCGTGTTCTTGATTTTAATATCGTTGTTTCCATTATTTCGAAGTAGCGATATGTAACATTCTGTGAAGAAATGTGCCTCTCTCTTTACTTGGCGGGAGTTAAATTGACAAATTATGTAAGAAAGTTCATCAAAATTTTGTCATGAAAAAAATGAAGGTGGTCAAACCCTAGGAGCCCAAAACTTTAGAATTATATGTTTATTTGTAAGGATTATCTTTGGGAAAGAAATATTAATCTCAGTATTTTGTTTATTTAACTTGAGACTATTAGTTTAAGGATCTCATAAAATCTAATTATAATTATAAAGAAAAAATTCTAAGAGCCAGTTTTATAATCTTTATACTATAAGTCAAAATTTAATCTATATTTACAGACTTTAAGATATAATTTTTTCTTTTTTTCAACCTATGTTAAGTATGTAGTTAAATTATCATCATTAAAATAAATTATAGCGATAAACTTAAGAATATTGTATTATTGTACACAAACATCAAAAGAAATGCGACGCGTTTTTGAGAATAAAATTAGCAATGAAAACATTACCTTCACATATTAAAAGCAGCTGAACAATTTCTTACTTCAGTATCTAAACAGAGCAAAGCTATCAACCAGAAAGCCATAGGACAATATAAAAGGCAAAGCATGGGATGGAACTTCGGAAACCTCCCCCTATTTAATGCTTAGCTGAAGAAGGAGAAGCCCATTCCCACACCAATGTTTCTTTCATCCCCTAAATATGGAAACTGGAATGAACTTCTTTCTTCTTTGACAAAAGGTTGGGCACGGTAAAAAAGAAAAGAAAAAAGTTAAAACTTTGCATTTGAAACTCCAAGTCTGTGAAAATTCATACAGAGGAGGGACCTACCAAATTTTGCTCAAGTGGAAAAACTCAACATGACCAAGAAAAGAGTTCAAACAAAGCAATAAAAAAAGAAGAATTACTAAATGGTACCTAAAGATAAGGATTATTCTAGTAGTGATGATAAAAATTACTACATTAAAAAAAAGTTCAATTTCACACGAAGAAAGGATACTGAACCCATTATTTATTCCTACAAAGCATTATTAGCCAAGGCTAAAAAAGAAAAAGAGAAAAAAAATACTACTTCTTCCAACAATATTCTACTTTTTGCACTTCTGCTACACAATAACAGCTGGTTGAAGCTCTTATTTCTACTAGATTAGATCACACCCAACAGAACAAGGAGAAATCCTTACAACATTATAGTCAAGATGAGAGAATCAGTAAGACCACTCTTGAGGCAAAGCCATCTCAGGAGGAAGCTGGTAATGGCACTCCACTTCCTTCCTTGCATCAAACCTTTTCATGGAATCCCTAACTGAATACAGTGGATTTTCTTGTTTATTTCTCACACCTGCCAAAAGATACATGATGACTTTAAATGTAAAAAAAGAAAAGAAAAAGTAATTGGTTAAAATGTCAAAAAACAATTGTTCTGTTCCAAAATTTTCCAATTCTTTCTTATGTCTGATCAACAACAAACACTTTCAGTAGCTAAACAGAGCAGTCTATGTTCTGCAGGTCTAATTAACACCAGAAAAGGAGGGGGGAAACTAAGTAAAACTATATAGTTCTACTAAATACTAATACACATTGGTAGATGCCAGAGTTGGGATCCGTCCAATTTAAAGTCTAGCTTAAAAAGGAGATGCAGCAATGCCTTCATTCTCTAAAATTGGAAACTGTAATGAACTTCTTTATTCCTCCTCACAATTCTAGATTTAATTATGTTCTTTCTTGGACTAAAAATAGTGCACCACCAAACTTCACATTTTCAGTAAGTTGCACCAATTTCTCGCTCCCTCTTTCAAGTTTCAAAGAGCAACAAGAATTTACTTTCTCCCAAATGTTCTAAGTTGATATGCAGAAACTTCAAGTTCACAAAATTCTTCAATAACTATGAATAATAGATAGGAAAAAAAAAAAATTTGTTTCTCCTATATCTGGAAATTAATGCATTTTTCTTCCATGAAGTATATTGGCTGGCAGTAAGAGACAATAACTTATCCAGGGGTGGGAGAGATAATTGGCTAATTGTCATTTGGAATTTGATTTGCTGTTTGCTTTACGATTCCTAGTTTGTTTAAAACCCACACCTGAGGGTTAGTGATCCAAATAGCATACTGTTTGTTTCTCCTAGTTTCGTCATGAAATATCGCTCAACTTGAATTACTATATAGAATACAAGTACAAATATACAATTAGTAGCGTATACTTTGTAGTAGATCCTTAGATCACATTAGGGGTCATTTGAGAACAATTAAAATTATCATTATAAATCCTTATTTTAGAAATGTATCTTTATTTTTGGGACAGAGGCAGCAGAAAGACAGGCACACTGAGACCTAATAATAGAGAGAAGAAGTTGTTTTTTTAATAGTTTCGTACTGTCTTTTTATTCGTACGAGAGACCTTGTGAAAATATAAAAAAGTACTACTAACATGTTAGTAGTTACTAGATGTAATTAGTGACCCAATTAAGGAACAGCTGTTACTTAACCACACCAGAGATAACTCAACCTAACCAAATTGGAAAAGCATAGCAAGTTAGAAACAACCATTTCCACGCTATTACTCCTACTTTGGAAGGATATATAGTTAGTCTTCTACTCTTCTTTGTACTAATTTACCTTTTCCAGAACGAAAACATTTAAAATATACTCCTTTCCACAGAAACAGTCCCATTGTTTTGCAAATACTAACAAAATACTACCTTCATTCCATAATAACAGTCGTTTTAGCTTCATGCACATGCACATGCACATAAACTAAGAAACTCATTTAATACTATTAATTCTTGTATGAAATTTCATCACTGCCCCTTTATGAAAAATTGAAAACTATTAATACAACAATGAGAAAAGTTAGTGGTGATATAGAAAAATAAATAATTTATTCTCCTAAAAAATTGTAAACCACAAATAAACTGGACAAATTTTTTCTCTAAAAACACAGTTATTATGGGATGGAGTTAGTATTCTTTTCAATATTTATCCTTAAAATAAGTAGTAGTTAGGTAAATAACAGTAACTTAATTCATGTGAAATTATGATGATAATTTTGAGAACTCATTTTATACTACTATCCACAGATGCATGTAATGAACATTTGGCAGAAAACTCACAACTTATGACCAGATTTAGTGAAGACCCAACGGAAGCCGAAGTTGATGAAAAAAAAATGAAGATAAAAATGAAGTACATGTAGAACAGTAGAAGTCAGGTACATATATATTAGCTTACTCTCTCTCCTGCGGCTGATGTGGTTGGGAATCGGGGTTGCGCTGCGAGGTATAAACACACCAGTCCCCCCGTACTCTCTTCCAAAACCAATTCCAGTAATTCTCTGTTGAAACGGCAAAACACGGTTCCCCGTGACCCGGCTTTGTTGTCTTTGCAAAACCATCTTTCTGGCTTCTTTCAAGCTCTCAACCTGCAAAAAGCACTAGTAACACCATCTTCTAAGCAAAAGAAGGAATCGGTTACATTTTCAAATGTTCTCACCTGAGGCTGAACCGGGTTCAAAAATTGGTGCTTGTAAACTGGTTCTAGACCGGTCACATTGTTTCCGATTCCGTACGCACTTACAACACCACCTTGCAATACGGCAGTTGAACCGATCTGAACCGCCGGTCTGAAGCACTAAAACCACAAAAGGAAAAACTTAACATGAAACAAAGTCACAGCTGCCATGAAAAATATACTAGAAAGCTTGAAAATGCAGGGGAGAAAAAGAGAGAGAAAGGTACGTACCTCTGGGACCAAATTTGGCGGAGGTTTAAGGACTGTTTGGGTGTGGTTATTTTGAAGCAAAGCATAAGCAGCGAAGCATTGAGTGAGGTCTTGATCAGTGTAGGAGGAGAGGCGGGAAGAGCAGAAAGTTCGGTCAAAATTAGAGGGCATTATTATTTCGTCTTGTGGAAAGATATCAGAAGGAAGCCACAGTTCTCCGTCATCCAAATTTGGAGGAAAATCCGCCATTTTTAGAGAGCGAAACGATTAAGTGATACAGGGACTAATGACAAAATTGGGGGAAATTTCAACTTTTAAGTGACCTGAGTCCTGAGCGGATTTCGAAGAGAGTGATTGACTGGGAGAGCTTAATTTGGTTTATCAAACAGACGTTTCGAGTTTTATTAAATTCTCTCTCTAAAAAGAGGAGAGAGAAAGCAGTCTTGCGGTATGTTTCAGCCGTACGTGGTCACGTGACCACTCTGCAAAACGAGCTTCCTTCGGGCAAGGTTGCCGTGGTAATCGGCCCCCGTCTCCACGACTCGCCGGTTTTGCTCCTTTAAGTTTTTGTCTTATCTGTACATATCACGATTCACGCAATGTGTGTTTGTGTATGGCCAGTTTTCTTCCTTTTTATGGTTCAACGATTAAGAGTTTGTATTACCAAAAATAACAGTAAAAAGAGGGTGTCTTCAAAAGGATTATTAAAATTTTTAAAATTTTTATTTTTTAAAATAAATAATAAATATGTTATTTAATAGGATTTATTAATATAAAAAATAAAAATATTTATTTTATGTGATTATGTGTACTCAATTTAATTTTTTTAAAGACGATTAGGCATTAAATCTTTTAATGAAATAATTTTCTGACAGTACTGCTAACAATAAGAAAAGAGTTGGAAAAAAAAATCGACTGAACGGTTACTATCCGCATGCAATAGGAGTCTCAGACTTGTCCCGCAGCTCACACGTGTTAGTACGGTTTTCTTATGCTCGTTATATTTTTTTTAAGGATAATTTCAAATTTTTATTAATTTATTATAATACTATTTTATTTATTTAAACGATATCCTTGTGAACTGATATCATATTTAAATGATTGCATCTCTATACTTATAAAGAATTCTTATAAAAAATAATTTATAAAATAATATGTCGAGTATAATTAGTAAATAATTCATTATATATGGGTCGGTTTAATAGTTATAATTAACTACTCCCTCTGTTCCTAAAAGATTATCGTTTAAGATTAATACACACATATTAAGGAATATAATTAATACCTAGCGAAAATACTATACTACCCTTATTAATTGTCTCAATCAATTATTCTCTTCCAATGTTTCTTATTCAATTCAACCAATTACTACTTCGATTATAGCATTGAATCGAATAAGAATCATTGGGAAGGGAAGAAAGCTTTAAATAGGAAAAAACTTTAAATAAGGGTAAAGTAGGGAAAAAATAATTAATGTGTATTGATAAACTCAAAACGATCATTTTTTTAAAACAAAAATTACTTCCTAAAACGACAATCTTTTAAGAACGGAAGGAGTACAATCAAACATATTATTTTATTTTTATTTTCTATAGTCATTTTTGAATCACCAAAATATTATTATTAAACTTCTTACAATTTGGCTTCAAGTATGATAGAATAAAAACGACTGAACATGGTCTAGTCTTTTAGATATGATAAAAAAAAAAATCATAACCTTTATATTTTCATATATGAGGATGGTTTTTGATATACACAAACACTCCCCTCCAAGTTTTTTCTTACGTTTTTCTATTTAATTGTTCTTATTATTTTTTTTATGAAGTTTTATTTCTTTTAATTTGATTTTGGTGTGATATTATTACGACCTCTTTGTTACTCAACAAGTTTCGAGTTTTAATTTAGAATGAGAGGAGGTATCATCTCGACTCTAGTGTTTTTGTAATTCAATTTACGTACCTATTTCTTTTTCTTATTTCATGACTGTCAAAAAAAATATGATAAAATTAGTAGTAATATTTCCACAAATAAATGATATTTTAGAAGTTCACTGCCTTATTTATTATTCATGTTAAAGAAAATGACTAAAACAAGTATTTTTATTCTCATACTTAAATGACAAAGTATGTATGAGATTCTTCTTAATTACTCACAAAAAAGTAGAAATTCGGTTTAACTTTTTAAACCTAACAAAATTTACACTTTTTGGATTGACCTAATAATTCTTAGAGTATGATTTGGATCGCTTAAAAATATAATTAGTGATTCTAATTATTGTTTCTACTTATAATTAGTTTAAAAAAAATAGTTTGTATTTGATAAAAAAGAATACTTAAATTAGTAAAAAGTAAAAAAATATTTAGTATAAAAAAATTAATTATCACTTATTTTAAGTGTAAATTACTAAAAATAAATATTTGAAGAAGTAAAAATAAGTAATTAGTGAAATTACTAAAATAAATAAATATATTAGTAACAAACTTGGTTATTAAAATTTGACAAATATTCAGAAACTCCAAACTTATAAAAAATAATAAGATCGAGAAGCAGATAGAAGTAATACATGATGCTCTAAAGTTTGTAATTTATGCACCAAAACTTAATTATTAATTAAAATAACAAAGCCACAATTGATAATCATATCTAATTCAGTTACTATGAAATTAATTTCATGATAGGTTGATTAATTAATTAATACAATATTGCGTGACACGCAAAGAGAGATATCACCTCCCGACTTGCGTGTCGATACTGTATTGATCAATTAACTAGAGTTAATTTCATGTTAATCACTCGTATCTAAGTATACATATTATGGTTCAGTAAAACATGAATATAAATGTATTAAGCATAAGATTTTAATCAAATTGATACTAATACTAGTTAGTAGTTACTACTAAAATTTTAGTATTACATTTCGCCTGAATGGCCGCAACTTCCTCAGTTAACATTCATTTCTCAATTCCCGCCTTTTAAATTATTGAAAAACCCCCCACCTATTTATTTTTGTCAAAATGTGAGATTGGCTAAACTCCCAAAAAGCAATTAAAGCTTCAAACAAAATTATTGGAATACTACCAATTCAAATTTAGACTCTTTTATCCAATTATAATACAAATGCCTCCTAACATCCATCAAACCATTGCCCTTACTAATTAAATTGGACCCTAAATTTTAACCCTAAAAATAACTTGCACCATAAACTTTGAATTAAATGCACTTTAAATTTTATTTTGAATTATATGCACCCTAAATTGTACAAATTATTTTCATAAAGAGGATGCAAAGGGTGCAAATTAATTTGAAACTCAAAATTTAGGATACAAATCGATTTTAGGATTAAAATTTAGGGTACAAATCAGAGATTAGTCTATACTAGTATTAGTAAATACTCCCTCCGAAAAATTTTATCCCACAATATCTGCTTTTTCAAAATTTCAATGCATTTTTTTTCTTTATTTTCCAAGTTTACCCCTTTACCTTAATTGTTGATAGTCATTACTCATTCAAGTCTCTCCTCTTTTTTAAGCATCTTTTTCATATTCCCACCAATAAGAATGTGATTGTCAAAGTTATACTACTTCTTAAAAGACTTTGGCACACTCTTCTATGGACAATCTCCTTTTACTAAAGCCTTAATTGCAGAAAACAAAAAATTAGCACATAAGGGTATTTTAGTATTTTTATCACACATATTGATATGTATGTAGAACTTTAGAACATCAGATAATTTGGGACGGAGGGAGTAAGCTATGGTATACGTTTCTTACCATATACCACAAACCAGCAGATCACCCTCTTCCCTGGCTTTCCTATGCAGAATTAGAAACCAACAAATTACAAAACCAGGGTCAGCAGCCTGTTAGCAGCAATTACTTGTCATATGAGGGCCGATCAATAGGTCCCGCCGGCGACCGGAACGCTATTGTAACGGCGTCGTTTACACAGCAGTGAAAGGGCACGGGCTTCCCTTGCGTCTTCGCATTCCTGCACTCCTCGCATATAGGTAGGGCTGGACTTTCAGACACCACATCAGGATCTTCAGATTTTGGAGAAGAATACAAATTGGAATTTGAAATCATCGCCAAGTAATTCTCTCTTTGAATCTGCAAATGATCACTGAAGCTCTCATACTCCGGCGGCAAAATCAGACCGTAATACGGCGAAACAAACCCGGGGAACTGTGGATTGTTGAGCTCCGACTGGTTTCGATGGAGAAGAATCAACTTTCCAGGCGCCGGGGAAAAGTAATTTCCCGTCGAGTAATCATTGTACTTGGAGCTATTCTGTTTCGATTTTCGCCTTCGGTCTCTTCTTGATCGCTTTAACACTGCAAGAATGACACAGTCCTTTTCGCGAGCGATTCGAGCAAAGCTTACCCTACCGGTGATAAGGACTTTGGGGCGACTTTCGTGAGATAATTTTGGGTTCTTACGGTCGACGAGATATATCGACATATGCTTCGGAGAAATTCCGATCTTTTGGCTTAGAATCGCCTGAAACGTCTTGAGATCAAGGGACGGATAAATTCTAATAAGGCCAATGTTAATTTCGCCTTCCCCGTCGTAAAACAAGACATGGAACAACTTAGCGCCGTCCTCCTCCTCCATCTTGACGGTCAAATTACGGTGAATAGCAAGCAACCAACAGGCAACAGTCGGGTTTTAGTTAACAGCGCAGAAGAGATATATATTGCCAAGGAAGAGAGTAGGGGAAGGAGGTGTGTTGTTTTAGGGACAAGATTGGTATCACTGTTAAGGCGGTGCGGGCAATTTTGGAATTTTTTACTTTTACATACTTGGGCTTCAAGTATTTGTCAGATAGACACCGAGAAAGTAGGACTTAAAATAAAAACATATGCGTATTTTTATAAATTTTTTTGTTTATATTTTTAAGTAAACAAGTGTATGTTTTGGTTGTGAAGTGCAATTAGATAGGCAAAAATTAAATAAATTAGGTAAGGTTGCCATGCATAACTAAAATTGATTTTTAATAGTATTAATTTCCTTTTATAAACTTATTTATTTAATCACAAAGCTTATAGGGAAGAAAATAAACTACGTTCAGATTGCAAAAATAAAAATGAAGATGTGAATGAAATAAAAAAAAATTATATTTAATTGTTTTATTAGAATAAAATGAACTATTTTCATCCCTTTCAATAGGGGTGAGCATGGTGCAGTTTGAAGTCTAAACTGCACACGAAACCGTTTAGGTGAGGTTTGACAAATCCAAAACCGCACATGATGAAACTGCTTGTGATTAGTGCAGTGCGGTGCGATTTCGTTTTCAAAACCAATTGAAACAATAAATTTTTATGCAATTTAAATTACTAATTTAGCATCACACAATATTAAAGTTGTAAAAGAGATCAAAGCAAAGACAATAAAGTTTTTATTCCTCGTTCTACACATCCAAAAAGGAAAAACAAGCAGCAAAGAATAATATTATTCAGTACTACTTCATCCAACACCGAGTTTTCAGAAGCACGCTGATAATTCAAGAGGGTTGCCTCATAATTTGTCTAACTCCAATAATGTAAGACCCCAAATAATTAATAAATAAAATTTAATTTCCTCTAATTATTATTTTGAAATAGTAAGGGTTGATGTGATTAATGTGGATAGTTATGGGTAAAATACGCAAATATTTCAAAATAAGCAAGTGGTTATAAAATATTCATTGTTGTTCGGGAATATTCGTTTGGTCGTGGAATATGGAATACGATGCCAAGAAAGCGACACGTGTGTGCCCTATAAGCTAAAAAAGCGATTGGAGGAAGAAAAGACAAATATAAGTTGTTTAAAAATAAGGCGTAGTTATTACCGCTTACTTTGTTGGAATACTCGGTGATTAAAACACAATAATAATACGTTGTTGTTGACAAGAAGACACCAGTATTGCACCAATTATTGACTCTTACGTAAGAAGGCACTACTCGATAATGGTTACAACAATTCATCGCTCGATTATTTTATTGTTTCAATAATTGTTGCGTTGATATTTTATATTCTTTGTTGTTTCAATAATTGTCATTACGGTATTTTTTATTATCGAAGCAATAATTCATATTATCCGAATAATATTATTAGATAACACTATTGGCAATGTCTAGAAAGTTACTCTCAAGGAGAGGTTTGGTCACCTAATCATGCGTCAAGAAGGAGAAATTCTTATTGGAAAGCCCCCTCATGGCGCCCCAAAATAGGTCCATTCCATCCAACCCATTTTGAGTGCGCCAAATACATGATACTGAGAAAACAACTATAACTTTATTACAACAATTGTCTTGCAAAATACAACAACACATATATTGTGAGTTTGGATACAAATATATATCAACTGTGACTCATGTCCCAACCGTGGACAGCAGCTCATAATGACACCTTACATAAAGGTATAGTCGAAAACTATTTTAAAAATTAGAATCTTTGGGAAGTGCTCAAGGAAACCTTCGTATACATGGGAGGCCATGCTTCTAGGTTATGATAGATATCATATGGCTACGTAATTATCATTGGTCAATCTAATAGACCCCTAAAGAAAAATGAGAAGATTACTATCATATTCTTCCCGATGGTGAGTCTTACGACATATCATTATCTCCACTGTCTCTAATTGGGTATTATACTCCAAACAAACACCAAGATTATATAGGTAGTCTTTGGTAGATATACTCGCCAAGTGGATGAGCACAATCACATCTTATGATGACACGAGGTTGTATGTCATTAGACATCTTGTATGATAGTGGCAAAACACCATTCCAAGTTAAATTCACCTCACCCTCAACATCTATGTAACCACTTGGATTCTATTCCTTGTTATTCCCCGCTCGACCCAATTTACACTTTTATTACCCGAAAGGAATTGTGAAGCAAAAGGGTGAAAGCACAACTAGCTCAATAAAGAATATCATGACTAAAGATAAATAAATTATCAATAGCCTTCAAGCGATAATAAATCGGAGATTTAGAACATATGGTAGATGATAAAACTTTTCAACCATAGTTGCAGCGGAACGAGCAATCCATTAGAAGAGTCAAATAGACTATAAAGTCTATTATCTTCTCCATGTTAAAAGTCCACCAACAATGTTTTATCCTGTGACATCAATCAACAATTCTCGCCCACAATCACATGTATAACTCGTAATCGTAATTGTAGTTCTAAATTCATTTTTCTCATCCAGGACAAAGATAATTTTCATCACCGAAACATCAAAGATTATGGTTATACCAAATCACGATTTATGTTCATAATCCTACTAATAAATTCATCTTGCACTACTACCAAAGATATTCATGAACAAGTCATCTTTGCACTACTGTGCCAAAGATATTCATCAACAAGTCATCTTCAGACTACTGGACCAAAGATATTCATATCTCAAAGAAATACATAATCATTTAGAATTTATATAAACCATAATTATAACCATATATGTTGATCGATTCACCTTTTGCACTTAAGCTAAAGATATTCAATTATAAATTCAATGGTCATGATCATACCAGTCAACAATTCAACTTTGCACTACTGGTCAAAGAGAACCTATAGTCACGATCTTACCAATAATCTATCCATCTTTACACTTAAGTCAAAGAGAAATATCATCATTAGGGTTATAAGAATGTTAAATATGATAATAAAAATAATATAATCAACATATAGATTTAATCTTAAGAGTAAGATTCATAAATCAATGATCTCATAATACCTTAATCAAAATGTTATAAATCACTTAATAATCTCATAATCTAATATTATTAATACTACCACAATATTTTAATCATTTTTTAAACTTATAAACAATTTATTTTAATTGTTTACACTTTACTAATAAATGCATTTAATCATCTTAAAATGCCAACCTCATAAGATCTCATCACCAATAGACAAAACCCTCATCAAAAATCTGCATATATCTCATATATAATTCTCAAGCAATAAAATCATATTTTCCAATTTTTTTTAATTCACATAACATATTTAATTCATTTACTCATAACTAGAATATTTTCATGAAAAATACCAAATCAGTTTTAAAAATATTTCTTTTCTGGGATTTAGAAGAATATAGTCCCATATTGAATATATATTTTTCTCAAAATTTTTAAAATTCATTTACTATTTTTCACATGGCCAAAACCACCGAATATTCAGACATTTATCATAAATTGTATTTTTATCCAAAAATTCTGAAATTTACACGGTATACTGATATTATATAGATGTACTCACAATAAAAATTTCATCAATTTTGGAGTTAATCACAAGGAGTTATAAGCAGTTACTTTTAAAATAGTCTTTTCTTATAAAATCCATAACTCCTAATCTATACATCCAAAAATCGCTATTTTTGGACACAATCAACAAAACTCATCAAATTATCATTTCAAATTTTTCCAGAATTTTTGAAGGTTCAGAAGAATTTCGAAATAATAACCCTTAAAATCCCTTATTATCATTTACCTCAAAAAAAGAGAAGATTGAAATAAATAATTTGAATCGAACTTGCATAGATATAGCAATACTCAAAGTATATTCAAAATACTCACAAGAATACGCTCAATAATATAAGGAGAGAAAACTTCAGTTTCTGGTGTGATTTTTAATTATAACCTAAGCACTCTATTTATAGGAAATTGCTTATAACACCAAAGCAGAAAATTTATTAAAATATTAATATATATATATATATATATATATAATCTTCTACGCATGCCTAGAATCAAATTTTCAGCCATCAAACACATGTTAAATGAGGGAAACAAAAAAAAACGTTTTTGTTATTTAAATTATTTTAAACTTCCAAAAATCAATTATTTCGGAACTTCGGAACTTCAATAATTCATAATAAATAGCCCTTTTGCCAGAAAATTCGAATCTCGAAAGTTTTTATAGGAAATTCAATTCTCTACAACTTTACAGAAGAAAGTTTTTCCAAATTCCAAACAAAAATTGACCAAAATCCATAAACGAGCGATTTTACAAGCTATAATCAAATTTCAGTCAAGAAATGGGGTCCACCGACATGTTTAACATGTTTTAAACATTTTTGATAACAAAAATACTCCTCCTCCTCATATACTCATATATCCCACATTCACTGTAAAAATATCACCATTATTATATTATTAAAAATATAATAATATATTTAAATGAATTATTTTATCGAGAAAAAGATAAAATATTAATTTTCAATAATTTTCACATTAAAATTTTCTCCATCTATATCCACAAAAAATGAATATTTTCCTCATCATAAAAATCAATAATTAATTATTCACAAATAATATTATATAATCACAATATTGACAACCGAAGCGCTTCTCTGGAGAAGGGGCTTTCCAATAAGAATTTCTCCTTACTGGCGCGCAATTAGGTGACCAAATCTCTCCTTAGACAGAACTTTCTAGACATTGCCAATAATGTTATCCAATAATATTTTTCAGATAATATGAATTATTGCTCCGATAATGGAAAATACTGTGTAGTGACAATTATAAAATATCAACGCAGCAATTATTGAATCAAAAATAAAATATTGAATAAAGAATTACTATAACAATTATTGAGTAGTGCCTTCTTTACGTAAGAATCAATAATTGGTGCAATACTTTTGTGCTACCGTGTTTTAACCAATTTAGTATTTTAACAAGATTAATTCAGAATAACTACGCCGGCCATTTATAAACAACTTATATTTATCGCTTTCTTCATCCAATCGCTTTCAAGTTATGAGGCCCACAAAAGATCTGCTAGGTAATTGCATTTAATTTTTCGACAAAGATGAATATTCCACGACCAAAACTTAATATTCTCAAACAACAATGAATATTTTATAACCACTTGCGTATTTTATAAAATTTGCATAATTCACCCATAACTTTAAACTTTTATCAATTTAACCATTTACTGAATAATAATTATAAGAAAAAATTGAATAATTTTATTTCATAAAATTCGGGGTCTTACACCCTCTTTCCTGGGAACTGCCTGGTTGTCAATATTGTGATTCTATAATATTATTTATGAATAATTAATTATTGATTCATATGATGAGGAAAATATTGATTTTATGTGGATATAGATGGAGAAAATTTTTAATGTGACAATTGTTAAAAATTAAAATTTTATATTTTTCTGATAAAATAATTCATTTAAATATATATTATTATATTTTAATAATATAATAATGGTGATATTTTTATAACGAATGTGAAATATATGAGTATACGAGGAGGAAGAGTATTTTTGTTGCAATAAATGTTTAAAACATGTTAAACATGTCAATTGGACCCCATTTATTATTTGAAATTTGATTATAAATTCTAAAATCGCCAGAGGTTTGTGGATTTTGATCAATTTCTCGCTTAGAATTTGGAAAATTTTCTTTTGCAAAAGTTCGACAAAAATGGCTATTTATTGTGAAATATTGAAGTTTCAAGCTTCAAATAATTGATTTTTGGAAGTATTTTAAATAATAAAAACATTTTTAATAAGGTAGGTGTACCACTAGCATGGAAAAAAGAGTGAGATCAGATTGTCCAAGGTGTGCGTGAAGATTATATATATATATATATATATATATATATATATTAATATTTTAATAAATTTTTACTTTGGTGTTACAAGCATTTTCCTATAAATAGGGTGCTTAGGTTAGAATTGAAAATCACAATTTAAATCAAGTTTTCTCTCTATATTATCGAGCGTATTCTTGTGAGTATTTTGAGTATACTTTGAGTATTGCTATACGGTGAAAGTTCAAGTTATAGCTTTATATCCGATTATTCAGTTAGAAGTCTTATCTTTCCGAGGTAAGGGATATTATTTTTAAAGTAATGATATTATTTCTTCAATATCATTATCTTTGAAATATTGATCTGAAGTTTTTATCAAATTTGGAACTTTTGGTGTAGAGTTACTTATTCACGTATCGACCTTTATTCACGATATCTGATCTTATTCACGAATCTGAAGACTATTCATCGAAAAATGAAAATTTTTCTTTTCGTCCAAAATATCTATTATGGATACTAACTTTGATTGTATCCATGTTTTGATCATTCTTGAATTTTACACCACTATGATTATTTTTGAGGTATTTTTGGACGTGAATAAAACAAAGTACGAATCTTTAATCCTTGTCATTTTGTTTCACTGGATTCGTTTCTTTTAAAAAAAATATTTTCATCATCCTCAATCTTAAATGATGATATTATGGAATATCTTTGGCTTTGTAGTGCAAAAGATGAATGATTTCGATGAATATCTTTGGCCCGTAGTGCAAAGATGAGCGATGGTGTTTAGATGAACATGACTAATCGGTGAATGTCCTCGGCTTTATCGTAGTGCAAGGATGAATATATGATTCGGATATATATTGATTGATGTTTCTGGGGATAAAAATATTGATGATGGATTTATTAAATTCATAGATATTAGTAGATTTCATCCTCTACGTAACTCTTCCATGAATTAATATTTTTTTCATTGCGAGTATTGATTTAAAACTTGTTATCTATTGTATTCTATTAGATTTTTTTTTCCTGTTGAAGACTAACGATAATTTGTTACGTATTATCTTAGTCATAATATTCTTTCTTAGGCTAGTTGAGCTCACCCTTTTCTTTTTTGTTCCATTTTTCTTCTCGGGGAGGCGAGAATGTAGCGATGCGAGTCAGGGTATGGAATGATGGTTTTAGAGAGTTGTTTAGTAGTCCTCACCATTTTTGTAAAATAATGTATCAATAATTATGATGAGGATTTATTTGTATGTGGATATTGTTTAGATGACAATATACGTATTTAAACTCACAGATTTCTTGTTGTAATAATAAAGTTGTAGTTGTTTTTTGTATCGTGTATCGACAACTCGAGAATGGGTGATGTATACCTATTTTGGGGGGTGTCACGGTTAGTATCGAGCTTAGGGATATGATCTCTGGCGGAGATCGGGGAATAGAACTAGGAGGGAGAGGCGAGTAAATCCTTCGCTAAAGTGTGTCCTACTAAGCTTATTTGTTAGTTGTCAAGTGGGTATATAAGGATATTATGTGATAAATTGATTTGCTTAATTAACCCTTGTTTTATAAGATGTATTTGATAATGTCGATTGAGAATATTAACAATGGAAATGAGGCCGTGGAGGCGCTTTGTACTCACCAACGAGGAGAGCGTGAAACAATTTGGTAATGTTCTCTCTTGTGAACAACACCACTGAGAGCAGATGATGAGCGAGGGATGTTTAGAAGCTTTTGCGATTCATGCAAAATCGCATGCGAGGAGACTCGTGTTCAAAACATAGGAGGAAATGATAGCAATTCACGGGTTGTCATAGCCAAGCAGTTCAAAGAGTTGGGACCACCAGAATTTAAGGGAAAGCCTGATCCGATCATGGCGGAAACATGGGTCAAGCAAATTACCAAGATATTCGATGTCTTGGGATGCGGAGGAACAAAGGTTCCATTCGCCACCTTTATGTTCCGTGGCTAGAAAGCAGACCTCTTGGTGGGAGTCTCTGAAGCGTACCCATCCAAGCACTTTTCAAAGTATGTCTTGGGAGACATTTGAGAAACTATTTAATGACAAATACTTTCACGAAAGTGTTCGCTATATGAGGAAATGGAGTTTATTAGGCTGGAGCAGAACAACATGACGGTGTCTCGAGACGAAAGCGAAGTTTGCGAGTTATCAAGTTTGCACCTCATTTGGTGGAGAATGAGGAGCGCGATTACGCGGATGTTTCGAGAGGTTTGAAACCCCGGATCGTCAATATCTCATCTCTCATAAATTTTCTCTTTATTCGGATGTTGTTAACGAGGCTCAATTGTTAGAAGCGCGATAACGAAAGTCTGGCCAACCGAGGTACCCTAATCGAGGATCATCTTTGGAGATAGCGATCAACAAAACAACAATAACCCGGTGGAGAAAGAAAAAGCGGAAAAAATGGTAACCACTCTGGTGGTAATCATAGCCATGAAAATAGAAGAAGCGAGTCGGGAGGAGATTTTAAAAGAGGAGATTCAACAACGACCATGTGAAGACAGCGAAAGTGCCAAAGTAACAAAATGGTTCCAAGGAGAAGCGACCACCAACGGTCGTATCTATAAATGCGGGGAAGAGGGACATATCGGTCAAAGCGCCTACAATGAGTTCGGTATCTTTATAATTGTGGAAAGGAAGGACATATCGCTTTCGAGATTGCACAGTAGAATGAAACCTAGTTCAAATGAGGGACGATGACTCAAAAGATCATCCTAGAAAAGTCAAAAATCAGCGGTTCTGGAAGAGCGTTTGTTGTGGTGGTCAAAATCGAGGAACCCAAGCGAGGTGATCACGGGTAAACTATTTATAAATTCTTGTGAAGTTTATACTTTACTAGTTACCGGGTGCTACCCATTCATTTATCTCTCCTACTTGTGCTCAAGCGTTTAAATTTGACTCGGAAAAATTAGACTTTGACCTATCTGTGGAAACTCAGTTGGGAGAAACTTTCATCACATTCACTATTTATAAATCTTGTCTAATCCAAGTTGGCACCCTTATCTTCTTTGTTGACCTTATCTCTTTAAAGATACTTGCTTTTGATGTGATTTTAGGGATTGATTGGTTAACTTCTCATCATGCCAAAATTGATTATTTTCGTAAGGTTGTTAGTTTTCATATTCCTAATCAACTTTGTTGTTGAATTCGAGCAACTAAACCATTAAAATCAATCTTTGTCATATCTAATCATAAAGCAATTCGTTTATTGAAAAGCGGATGTCAAGATTTCTTAGCCCATGTTATAGATTTGAATAAAGACACATCAAAATTGAATAATAATATTCTGTTGTTATTAACTTTTACGGCGTATTTCTGAAGAACTTCCCGGTCTACCCCGTAACGTGAAGTTGAATTCTTTATTGACCTTGAATGCAGGTACAAATCCCATTTCTAAAACCCCATATCGAATGGCTCTATTGAACTTGAGGAGTTAAAGGTCCAACTACATGAATTGTTGGACATCGGTTTCATTAAATCTAGTACATCTCCTTGTGGTGCTCTCTGTTTTATTCGTAAAGAAGAAGAGCGCGGGAGTATGCGACTTTGTATTGACTATGGGAATTGAACCATGTCACCATCAAGAATAGGTATCCTCTACCTCATATTGATGACTTGTTTGACCGATTGCAAAAGAACCACAATTCTTTTCAAAAATCGATCTTCGATTTCCGGATATCATCAATTTGAAAATTAGGCGAGGATATTCAAAAGCACCGCCGAGAACTCGATATGGGCATTATGAATTCTTAGTTATGTCTTTCGGATTGACTAATGCTCCTGCGGCTTTCATGGATATGATGAATCGAGTATTCAAAGAATATTTGGATAAATTCGTTGTTGTCTTTATTGATGACATCCTCATATATTCCAAAAGCCGTGAAGATCATGAGCACCATTTGAAGCTAGTACTCAAAGGCTTCGTGAAAACAAGCTATATGCTAAGTTGAAGAAATGCGAGTTACGGCTTGAGGAAGTAGCATTCCTTGGGCGCGTGGTGTCAAAAACATGGAGTATCCATTGACGTGAAGATTGAAGCAATACAAAGTTGGGAACAATCAAGTCGGTGGTGAAATCACGTAGCTTTTTGGGTTTAATTTGGTTATTATCGGAGATTCATGGAAGGGTTTTCTCGAATCGCTACTCCGTTAACTCATCGACTCGAAAGGATACAAAATTCATATGGAAGCGAGGAATGCGAGAAGAGTTTCCAAGAGCTTAAGAGGAGACTCATTTTAAGACTGTTCTAACAATACCATCTGATGCGGATGGATTTGTTATCTCTGACGATGCTTGGGCAAAGGGTTAGGATGTGTTCTCATGCAACATGGGAAAGTCATAGCCTATGCCTCGTGACAACTTAAAGAATATGAGGAGGAATTATCCCTACTCATGATCTAGAGTTAGCGTGATCGTTTCGTAGCGCTTAAAGATCTGGAGGCCTTATCTATATGGGGAGAAAGTGGAGATATATTCGGACCATAAAAGCCTTAAATATTTCTTCACTCAAAAAGAACTCAACATCTTGGCGGTGACGTTGGCTCGAGCTATTGAAAGACTACGACCACATTATTCAATACCATCACGGAAAAGCGAGCGTGGTAGGCGGCGTTAAGTAGAAGATCATATCACGGAGCGAGTGCGATGATGTCAAGTATATCGATAGAGCCAACTTTAATAGAAAAAGTTAAGGTTGCTTTCGAGCCCGCAGGCCGGAGGCGATGCATATGAAGAAGAAAGTACAAGAAGGTCTTTATCCCGAGGCGAGAATTGATGAAGAAGGAATACTTGAGTCCCTCCGGACTTTGTGTTCTAACGATTACGATTTGAAGTACAAGATCATGATGGAGGCACACAATACACCATTTGCAATCCATCACGGAAGTACTAAAATGTATCGTGATCTTGACATACATTTTGGTGGAACAATATGAAGAGAGATTGCAAAGTTTATCTCAACATGTTTAACTTGTCAGCGTGTAAAAGCGGAGCATCAAGTGCCTAAGGGACCATTGCAACCACTTGAGATTCCGAAATGGAAGTAGGAACACATTAATATGGATTTAGATTTACGGGTCTTCCACGGTTTCTCAAGGCATAAATGTTATTTGGGTTTTTGTTGATAGATTAACCAAGTCTACGCACATTTCTTGCCGTCACGGAGACTTATTCTCTTGAGCGTCTTGCTAGTATGTATGTAAATGAGATTGTGAGGTTGCATGGCATGCCCGGTATCTATAGTTTGGATCGTGACCCAAGATTCACTTCAAGATTTTGGGTTAGCTTGCAAAAAGCTATGGAGTGCAGATTTACGATTGATTCGGTATACCATCCTCAAAGCAGACGGACAATCGAGAGAGGACTATTCAAACTCTTGAAGATTTATTAAGACTCTGTCCTAGACTTCAAAGGCGGTTAGGATAAGTATTTACCATTGGTGGAATTCTCCTACAACAACAGTTATCGAGCAAGTATAGGTGTGGCTCCATATGAAACATTATATGGGACGAAAGTGTCGCTCTCGATATGTTGGGATAAGGTGGGTGAAGCAACATTGTTGGGACCGAATTAAATACGTATGACTACCGAAAAGATCCAAATGATTCGACAGCGTATACAAAGCGGCACAAGATCGACAAAAGAGTTATGCGGATCTTCATCGAAAGGGCGTGGAATTTAGTATAGGGGATCATGTATTGTTGCGAGTTGCTCCATGGAAGGGAGTTACAAGATTTGGGAAGAAAGGAAAGCTCGATCCACGATTTATTGGTCCATTTCAAATTCTTGGTAGAAAGTAGGAAATGTAGCCTATAGACTCGCGTTACCTCCAAGTATGTCTCGTGTTCATAATGTGTTTCACATATCATGCCTTAAATAAATATGTGAAAGACCGAACCACGTTATTGAGTTAGAACCCGGACGAGATAGGCGAAGACTTAACGTGTGAGGAGGTACTGTCAAGATCTTGGATAGGAAGGGCATGCATACGAAGGTCATACCACAAGTTAAAGGTTGTGGAGGAACCATCTTATAGAAGAAATGACACAGGAATTGGAAGCGAAATGAAAGCGAGGTATCCTCACCTTTTGAAACACGGAGGTATGTATGTCAATTTAGACCGAAATTTCATAAGGAGGGAGGTTGTAAGACCCCAAATAATTAATAAATGAAATTTAATTTCCTCTAATTATTATTTTGAAATAGTAAGGGTTGATGTGATTAATGTGGATAGTTATGGGTAAAATCATATAAATATTTCAAAATAAGCAAGTGGTTATAAAATATTCATTGTTGTGGGGAATATTCGTTTGGTCGTGGAATATTAAATCTTTATCGGGGAATATTAAATGCGATGCAATAGCGACCATGTGGAGCCCATGTGAAAGCGATTGGAGGAAGAAAAGCGACAAATATAAGTTGTTTAAAAATAGCAGGCGTAGTTATTCTGAATTTACCTTTGTTGGAATACCGGTGGTTAAAACACGATGTCTGGCGTTGTTGAGCGATGGCACTGCAGTATTGCACCAATTATTGACTCTTACGTGAAGAAGGCACTACTCAATAATGGTAATAGTAATTCTTTATTCGATTATTTTATTGGTTCGATAATTGTTGCGTTGATATTTTATATTCTTTGTTGTTTGATAATTGTCATTTACGAGTATTTTTCATTATCGAAGCAATAATTCATATTATCTGAATAATATTATTAGATAACATTATTGGCAATGTCTAGAAAGTTACATCTAAGGAGAGGTTTGGTCACCTAAATTTGCGCATGATAAGGAGAAATTCTTATTGGAAAGCCCCTGCTTCCCAGGAGCTGCTGGTTGTCGATATTGTGATTACGTAATATTATTTGTGAATAATTAATTATTGATTCATATGATGAGAAAATATTGATTTTATGTGGATATAGATGGAGAAAATTTTTAATGTGACAATTGTTGAAAATTAAAATTTTATCTTTTTACGATAAAATAATTCATTTAAATATATATATTATTATATTTTAATAATATAATAATGGTGATATTTTACAACGAATGTGGAATATATGAGTATCTGAGGAGGAAGAGTATTTTTGTTGCAATAAATGTTTAAAACATGTTAAACATGTAAATTGGACCCCATTTATTATTTGAAATTTGATTATAGCCTACTAAAATCGCTTCGTTTGTGGATTTTGGTCAATTTCTGCTTGGAATTTGGAAAAACTTTCTTACGCAAAGTTGTAGAGAATTGAATTTCCTATAAAAACTCGCAAGATTTGAATTTTTCGACAAAAGGGCTATTTATTGTGAATTATTGAAGTTCAAGCTCAAAATAATTGATTTTTGGAAGTTTAAATTATTTTAAATAATAAAAACGTTTTTAACAAGGTAGGTGTGCTTACTAGCATGGAAAAAGATTTGAGATCAGATTGTCCAAGGTGTGCGTGAAGATTATATATATATATATATTAATATTTTAATAAATTTTTTTTACTTTTGGTGTTCTAAGCATTTTCCTATAAATAGGGTCTTAGGTTAGAATTGAAAATCACACACGAAGCTGAAGTTTTCTCTCTATATTATCGAGCGTATTCTTGTGAGTATTTTGAGTATACTTTGAGTATTGCTATACGGTGAAAGTTCAAGTTATACCTATATCCGATTATTCAGTTAAATCTGTCTGTCTTTCAGAGGTAAGGGATATTATTTTTTTCGTAATGATATTATTTCTTCAATATCATTATCTTTGAAATATTGATATGAAGTTTTTATCAAATTTGGAACTTTTGGTGTGAGTTCTTATTCACGTATCTGACCTTTATTCACGATATCTGATCTTATTCACGAATCGACACTTATTCATGAAAAATGAAAATTTTTCTTTTCGTCCAAAATATCTATTGTGGATACTAGCTTTGATTGTATCCATATTTTGATCATTCTTGAATTTTACACCACTATGATTATTTTTGAGGTATTTTTTGGGCGTGGATAAAACAAAATACGAATCCTTAATCCTTAATCCTTGTCATTTTGTTTCCTTTGGATTCGTTTCTTTAAAAAAAATATTTTTCATCATCCTCAATCTTAAATGATGATATTATGGAATATCTTTGGCTGTAGTGCAAAGATGAATGATTTCGATGAATATCTTTGGCACGTAGTGCAAAGATGAATGATTTCGATGAATATCTTTGGCGTAGTGCAAAGATGAGCAGTGTTTAGATGAACATGACCCAGTGGTGAATGTCCTTGGCTTTTTGTAGTGCTGAGGATGAATATATGATTCGGATATATATTGATTGATGTTACGAGGATAAAAATATTGATGATGAATTTATTAAATTCATAGATATTAGTAGATTTCATCCTCTACGTAACTCTTACATGAATTAATATTTTCCATTTGCAGTATTGATTTAAAACTTGTTGTCTATTGTATTCTATTAGATTTTTTTTTCTGTTGAAAACTAACGATAATTTGTTACGTATTATCTTAGTCATAATATTCTTTCTTGGGCTAGTTGAGCTCTCACCTTTTTTTCCTTTTTGTTCCATTTTTTCTTCTATGGAATGATGGTTTTAGAGGCGAGAATGTAAAATAATGCGATTTATTTGTATGTGGATATTGTTTAGATGGTCTCAGGGTATGGAATGATGGTTTTGCAGTGTATTGACAACTCAAAATGAGAGTTGTTTAGTAGTCTCTTTTTAACCCAAATAATTATATATATATTTTGTATAAATAATGTATAAAAATGAAAATATATGATGAGTAGTCCAATAATTTTTTATTTGATATGTGGATATTGATTTAGATCGATACCATCCAAATTTTTTAATTAGTATATTTAAAGGTTCATTACACAAGGTTAATTTTCTTGTTGTATAATAATAAAAGTTGTAGTTTTGTTTACAAATGAAACCAGAATTTTAGTTTTTCAACCACCTGTCACATACGCCTAAAACCATTGATGTGCCCAATTTAATGTCAGCCCTACCTCTCAAATTCGTAAATTTTATTCTTTAAGTCGAGTCGAATATTGAGCTGCTCAGATTTGGTTCACAAAATTTATCGAGTATAAAATAATGTTTGATTGAGGCTCATTTAGCTATCGAGTCGAGCACGATTCCGAATCGAGCCAGAGCAGTTTGAACTTTTTGAACGAATATGATCCGAGTATCAATAAAAAATTATAATTTAAAGAGGTTCGAGTAATTTATCGAACTTTAAAATTTGCTCATATTTGACTCATTTATATTTCGAATCGAGCTCGAATCGAACTTTTAATCGAACGAGTACGAATCGAACACGAACTGTTTATTCATTTTATAGCTTTATAGCTTTAATCATCAGGGCTTCACTTGTGGGATCTTCCAAACGTACGGATTCTTCCCTATTAGTAATTTCAAAAGATCGACGTACATGGATTTGCTTTTGCTCCTTGAACATGAAAATAAGAAAAAAAATAAAATATTAGTAGAAATACAAATAAATAAATAAATAATAAAATATATTTGCATTTTCAACCCCATCTCAAAATAGGTTTCATTCGTTTTGTTTTCCCGCGTCTAAACATAAATATTCATATTTCCCGCCACTTTACAATTCTTTACTTTTGGTGGAACGAGAAGAAGACGAGTGAGTCGAGTCGTCGTAATTTTTAATCTTCAGTCACTTCACCATTTACTCTTTCGGCTTTCCCTTTCTAAATACTTGATCAATTTTATTTTATTTTTAAATTCAAAATTCATGTAAATTCATTTATTGAGTTTAACATTCAATAAATGTAAAGCTTAAATACGAAACCAAAATATATTGTTAAACTATTATATTTGGAACTTGAAAAAGTAAGAAAATAATAATAATAATTTAAATAAATATAAATCTATTGAAATGTTAAAATATAATGCAATAAACAGTCATCAAGCAACAAATATTTAGTTTCTTTTTCTTTCCCTGTTATTCAAAATAAATTTATAAGTGAGATTTTTTGCAATATTAGTATAATTTTCCTTCCCTTCCCTTCCCTTCCCATCCCATCCCATCCCATCCCAAATGTTTACTAATAAAGATAGGGAGAAATAATATTTTTACAAACAAAAATAATAATTTCTATAAAATAGATCCCACACTAGACGTGGACCATGAAAAACTTCTAGCATTGACCCGCCGAGTTGATAAAAACATATATATTTCTCCTAGCAGTAGCAGTAGCAGTAGCAGACATGGACCATGAAAAAAACATGAACTGTCCATTCGACCAAGCATCTTCAAGGATTCATATATATAATCCTTAACGACTACTAAGTGTCGCATCACACAAGAAACCCTTCATCATATTGCTTCATACTGTAAGTTGCCTTTTGCTATAATTTAAGCTGCCTGCCTGCCTGCCACAATGGATTAAACTCTCCCACCCTCAAGACCGACTGGGAGCCAGTAGATCATTAGGTCTGTTGCTTGCCGATTGCCACACAAGTTGAAACACTTCAAATTACTTCTTCACCAGGCAGACAACTACTTCACCTATCACGCCACAACGTAACAAATTTTTTTATATAAACCAGTGGCGTAACAGAAATATTTTTACTGAAAATCTATAGATGACTGCTATCTTTAATTGCATTGTATCTTAGTCGATATTAGCCATGCACACTTCACCATTTGTTTAACAAACTGATAGAGAACGAACAATATCACCACTCTCACGCACAACCATAAGCACACTATCACCACTCACAAGGATTTGGGATTTAGTTTTGAATGATCATGGGCAGTGGCGGAACCACAACATTTTTAGAGGGTGATCAAAATACATCAGTAAAAAAAAAATTATTTATTGACACTTATAGTGTTTCTTTCAAATTCATTTTACCCAATTATAGTATTTAACAACATTTTATTCCAACCCTTGTCAACATTTGAGTTGCGAGTCTAATGACTTTAAATACATATACATATAAATATATATATATATATTTTAAATTTCTCACGATCAGACTTTGAAGTTTTTAGTCAACTGAATTTTCTAGTTGAAAGACCAAAAAAATATTATAATTGAAAGCCAAAGCTGGTAACTATTACATTCAGAGGAAAATCCCAAAAATTAAGGAGGGTCAAGGCAATAGAATCCATGAAGTCCTAATGGCTGTAAATGTGACTAATTATAATTATGTAATGTTCGACCTCCAAAAATTGCGTTTAGTATGCACGAAATCAAAGGACTTGCCGAAACTGAAAGTTGTAAAACGTAAGGAATAAAGAATAAGTTGAAGCCAAATGCAAAAGACCTCAGAAGCATAAATATAAAGTACTTTTGTATAAGGGAGTCAAACATATACAAAAAATATTGGGGGGTCATATGACCCCCTGGTTCCGCCAGTGGAGATGGGGGAAAAAAGACTTGTTACACAAAATATGTCTAATATAAAAGCAGCAGGATCCAAGAAGGAAATGAATAATAGAGTAATGGTGCAAGTAAAAGGAATGGCTTACTTTGGTGTAGAAAAATACTGTAGATTATTCTCATCCTACTAGTAACTTATTTGAACAATCCTTCAATTGCTCATATGCACACCCTATTTTGTGCCTTTCTTCGATAGTCATGTGGATATCCTCGGAAGACTGCAAGCACATAGGATAATGCGATGACATTTGTACTAAAACAGATCGGAAACAAGTGCCAAAAAGTATAAAGTATGCAAGTAAAAGAGAATTGTAGTGGTTATAAATCTCATGGAAATCAGATCACAGCTCAAGTGAATTGATGATTAAAGACAACTGAGAAAACTAGATGATCAAATATCCCAAGTTAGAAACATGTAATGAGACAAGAAAAATGAGTAAAATGCAAAAGTGACCCCTATACTATAAGGGATATTTGGATATTGTGCCCCTTTTTTTAGTCAATACAAAACGAACCCTTTACTATTTGAAAATTTGACTTATGAACCCTATCGTGTCATACGGCGTTGACTTGTACACATGACATGTTGACATGTCAATTTAACACATTTGAAATAAAAAAATCTATTCTATCAAGATTTGAACCTAAGACCCCGTACTCCCAAAACTAAAACATTTGATTATCAACTAAGTTAAGAATATTAATGTTATCTCTTAAAAAGTATTACCCAATAATAATATTAATACAACTTATTAGTTACTCCCTCCGTCCCGAGGATAAAAACTTTATTACTATTTTAGGTAGTCTCAAGTTAAATGTCTACTTACCTTAAATGATCTATTTTTTACAATAATTTGTCTATAATACCTTTATTATTAATTGTTATATTTCTATTCTCTATGCATATTTATGGAACATTACTAGTAATGTGCAAAAAACTATGCAATTAAATGAGAATTTAAATATGGACAATTTTATCATTTTATCCTCTTTCTTAATACGCTTAAAAAATCAAGGGACTTTTATATTAGGAGTATTAGTAATATTATTAATAAGTTGTTAGTAATTACTTATTACTTATTAATAATTCTCTTTTAACACGATTTTGCTTCTTAGCTAAATATAAAATATATTATCTTAGTAATATATTACTTATTAGATATTAGGATATATTAATGTTATTAATAATATCAATATACTTACAATACTGTTGTTATTAATATACATTAATGCTAATGAAAAAAAAGAGATAATTTTGACAAAAGAAAAAGATAAATTCAATTTTTCTTCTCTTTGTCTAGTTTCTCCTGTAGGAACGGGTGAGAAGAGTCAAGAGAGTCATCTTAGGGTTTTTATTATTTGTTTATTTATTATTCTATTAATTCTACCATTTTAACTTCGTTACTTATTGCAAAAGATGAAATCTAAAAACTTATTTAAATATATATTGAATAAATAAAGTACTTATTATTTTTACAAAATATGTGATCACAAGATTAAATTATTTTTTATTATAACAGTATAACTATTGTATTATTGTTATTATCATAAATTATTGTTATTAGCATAATTAAATTATTATTTTTGTTAAAAAATAAAAATAAAAAATAAGGTTCATTTCTTTAACATTAATGTAGACTATAACAAGTAATGCTATTAGAGTATTAATGTTACTAATACCATTAATATATACTAATATCTAATAAGTAATGTTATTAAGATAATATATTATAAGTATTTATCCAAATAAACAATATCATGTTAAAGAGAATTATTAATAACTAATAACTTATTAATAATATTACTAATAATAACTAATAAAGTTGTACTGATACTATTAGTGTTAGTAGTAATACTTTTTTTAAAAATAATATTAATTCTTAGCTTAGTTGGTAATTAATGTGTTGTTAGTGTTGGAAATATGAGGTGTTAAATTCAAATCTTGGGAGAATAGATATTTTTAGCCCAAAGGTGTTAAATTGACATGTCAACGTGCCATGTGTACAAATCAACGCCACATGGCACAATAGGGTTCACAATCCAAATTTTTTCAGATAGTAAACTAAAAAAAGGGGGCACAATATCCAAATATCCTTATAGTACAGGGATCATTTTTTCATTTTACTCCGACAAAAATACAATAGGTTATACAATCTTGGCAAGATCATACAGCCTATTTAATATCCACTTTAGTTACCACATTTTTAGTTTTACTTTCATTTTGTTTGAAGTGATAACACAAAATGTTGTTTAGTAACTGAATTTGCAAGCACACAAAAAAAAGTGCAAGCACAAAAGTCGTGCTTTTTCAATATTGGCATTTGGTACCATGAATTGTGATCCCAACCTAAATGAAGACTAGCAATCAAACTCTCTCGACAAAAAATAAAATAAAATTTTTACTTGAAACATATAGAAGACCAAAAATTCATTTCAAAAACAAATAATAAAAACAAATATAAACTGACAATCTCCTCAAGTTAGTATCATCACATTTTCAAGTTTACCATTTTCGTTATCATGCCATTATTAAACACTCAATAAATTAGGGATAAACATGGAACACAAATATTTGGACTCTTTTTTGTGGAAAGGAGGTAGAGTTATGGTTTTGAATTTATTTTTTAGCATAAATGGAATTTAAACAATGATAATAAAGATTTGGAAGGGACTTAACAATATAAATACATATCTTAATATGGCTTTTTAACCTCGACAGATGGTAGGACGCCACAAAGTGAATAAGAAAATAACTGTGTTTGAGAAATTGGGGTTCAAATTACCTTCACTGCAAGTATTTTCTGTAATATATGCTCAATCTCTGCCTTGCACAGCAGCAGATTTTGTTTTATTTTAATGTCCGCATATATCAGTTGGAGGATGGAAACGATTGCACCGATACTGCTAGAATATCCAGTGGTATACTGGGTACATCGATGATCAAAATATGATGAACTCTCTTCACATACTAATGATCCCATCATGTTCAACACAAGATTTAGAAGTCTGTCACTCCGATAAAACAAGAACAGGCAAGGTAGGAGATAATAACGAATTCTAGTTGTACGACTGAGGACGGTGGACTCATCATCATCTTGCGGAATGCACTATGTATATAGTCATAAAAATCAATAGATGTTAGCAATTGTCCAACAAGAAAAGCAACAATCTGCATAAGAAACAAAATCCACAAACAAGATATTGAGACGACTAAGATTAGTTAAAAATGAGAAACTGTGTAGGCATGAATCAAAGAGAGACAATAAATGTTTTTTTTTTTAATAATAAAATACTTACAGAGACAATATCAATAAAGTATCCTGGAAGATAACTACAAAGGTTGATGATACTCTGTTCAGAAAGTCTTGTCGGTTTGGAGTCTAGTGTGACAAGCATTCTGAGCAATGCACAGATGTTGTCAGTAGGTAGTTTGAGTGACTGAAAATCAAAACAGAGTTCTATAAGATAAACATTTTTACTGGTTACTTTGCCCAAAAAAGGAAAGAAAAGAAAAGCGTGAGCATTTCCGCAGGTAAAATTTATGTGGACCAATGAACCATCAATGATGGAAAGAACTCAATACATATGGTACATATAATTTCTATTCCTTTCAATAAGTCATAACCAGGGGCAGATGTATATGGAGGGCAGCATAGGAGCAAATATAAGTTAATTCATGATTTTGTTTGAATATAGAAAACAAATTTGGTTTGAACTTTTGAGGATTTGGGGAATCATTCAAATTGAATTATGGCAAGTAACCGAAATAAAAATTTAAATTGTATCTAAATGGTTTTTATTTTGAAATTCCTTTTTTAGTTTGGATTATTAATATTTATTGTTGTATATTATAGAATTCTATTTATGTTGCATAAAATAATTGTTTGTTTGGGATTGTTGTAGACTTGTATTTTGATTAATTTAGGCATTCATGACATGTGGTCAAAATTTAAACGTTCCAAAAATGAATCATCAACATCACAAAAAAATTAGTTAAAATCCACTTCTGTTGGAAAAAATTCCTGGATCCTCCCATGGTCATAACAAATTATATGTATATATGTGTATATATATATATATATATATATATTAGAAGTAATTCAACTCGAACATTTATGGAACTAGATGAGGAAGGTTTAGCCAACTCACTATCTGATTCACAACAACTTTTTCAAGCATCTGAAAAACAAGATAATCATCACCGATTTGCGGTAGGAAAGAGCAAACAACACTGGTGATTGACTTAAAAGTTCCAAAATTTGATGTCCCATCATCCTCCATTATAGGATAACTCTTTTCTGCAAAACAGTACCCTCTCCAGGTTATGAATATTAACTTTTCATCAACCATATATATGTTGAGAAGCCAAAAGGTTCAAGTTAAAACATGATAAAGACTAGTCATATAATAAACAGGAGGAGACAAGTTACTTGACTCTGGAGAATTTTTTTAAATTCAACTACAGTCAACAGCTCTAACTCTAAACCCAATCATCTTATACACGTATCACAGAAAATAAATTATCAAGTCAGCTTCAAAAGGAAAGTCAGGGATTATTTATTCATACCTTTTAACGGAATGGGGGGTTATGAGAAGGAAGGAGTAATTTACCAGCAACATATAAATTCTCGTAATCCCACTTAAGGATTTTCTTTCAAAACTAATTAAATATTTTGAACTTAAATTTTTATTAACAATACTATTTTCAAGTTTTAGTAACAAAATTATTGTGAACACTTACAAAGGACTATAAGCTACAATATTGTACACAGAATGTACCAGCAGATATAGAGAAAAATATAGCAAGTACCTGGAATGTCATTTAAATTTGGCATTGATAATGCTCCCATGGCAACAAGGATTATACCACTGAAGATTATCAACCACTACATTCCTATATCCTACCAAGAAATTTACACTGGAAAGGAGAGGATAAAGGAAGGAAACGAAACTACCATTGTATGGGCCTAACAAACTTCACCTACAGTACACGAACTTCATAGGTAATAACCTAACATATGCAGAAGAGAAATATCCTTCCGAAGAGAGTAATACAAATTTTAACAAGTCAACTGCCGGAAAGTAGGAAAGCACAGACATAAGCAATAAGAAGTACTCATCCACATATTTAGGAAAGTACTAATCAGAACGAGGATATTGCCTTCTGGTCCCACTAAACTTAAAAATAAAAACTCTAGTAACATTAAACTCATGTAACCACAAGAAAAACAACTGATAGCTACTAGTTGCTACCAAAAGTAGGATGGTTATAAAAGAAATTATCTGCAGAGGTACCAGGAACAATTTTGTATCGCGAGAGTAGAGTGATGAAGAAACTAATATGGTCTGCAATCTGAATACGTCCAGCTTTATAGGCTGAATGCAGAACTTCTACGATCCGAAACAATAAAAATGGCTCTAAATTAGGACCTGCAGTGATTTGGGAAAAAAAAAAGTATCAGCATAAAATAAGTAGAACATCATTCTTTAATTAATTCACCAGCAATTTTATAAAGATAAGATTAGAAAGAAGGATCTCCTCTACTTACGATCCTAGGGTATCAGGTCTGCAGTTTCATGTCAAACAATATGTACCCAAGGTGTAATTAACTCATTGCAACTTTACATATACTGACGTTAAAGTTGGAAAGGGTTTCATCCAACTCCAAAAACTTATATAATTTTTGTTTGAACACACAACAGCATTTTGCTTATTATTCATGAGTCGAAACACATAAATAAATATTTTTCCTAAGAACAATTTTCTATGCATTAAAGATCCCAGAGTTAAGCTATTATTCTTAATGAAACAAAGGAGATCAGCTTACTTCTTAAAACATGGAAGTAACTTTGATATATTTAAGCCACAAACCAAATGAGCACACTAACTAAATTACTTGAAAGAAATTGAGATAATACGATGTACCACTCTTTTATGAGGTATGTAATGCCATTCAAAAAGGAAGTTATGGCACTCTTTTACTATTTATATATAATGTTATTTCTAAAAGCGATAGGTAGAGAAGATCATATAGAAGAGAGAAAAGGAGAAACTACAGCCTGGAACGAGAAGGAGTTCTCCAAAATGAAGCCATCCCACTCTTTGATGTTAATACTGACAATGAATCAAATTTCTCAAGGAAAAATGAGGTACATATCCAAGCAAGGAAGCTGAATATTGCATCAAGGTAATAAAAAAAAATTCTCAAGGAATTTGAACCAATAAACATTTAAGTACTCACATAAGCAACAAGAAGTTAATGACTGAAGAATGAGCGAGTCCAAGAAAGAGAAATAATAAAGGCAACACACAGAAAGTTCCTGGATATCTCTGGTGAGCCTCATGAAAGGACCATAGCATACTGTTGCTGCAAAACAAGAAAGTATAACACCAAACATAAGTAACGAGGTTAATATGTGATTGACTTGAATGGAAGGAAAAAATACAGAAATTTAATTTTACAATCATGTAGGCTTGCACTGTAAAATTCTCTGAATGTATACTGCATGTTATCATATTCCTGCGAGAGGGAAGAGTTCATTAAAGCACTCTGTCCCAGGTGAAGTTGAAGAAACAACACAGCCTGCAATGAGACGTAAATTTTAGGGGAGAATAATAATCTCATGATTTGAGAAAGGAATGGAAAATTAAAGATCTATGAGGACGTCAAGATGCAAACTTTATCATCTCCCAGCATTAATTTGATTCTAGACGAGATGTCCAAATGTCTACTAGAGAACTTACCTTGGATGATACTGGGTGCTTATCACCTAAAAGGATAAGCAGTAAAGGAAGCTCTCTTAGCCACGTTATCTGGTAGTCCAATATTTCAGGATCACTTGTTTGCAGGTACATCCAGCCATTTTCCTGTCATAAAGAAATCTTGCATTAGGAGGGAAAAAAATTAGGCTACTCTTATAAGCAAAGGAAAAAAAAGAGTGACAGGGAAGATTCAGTTGAGACACAGATGTGCACTTGAAGTGGAAGTTTTGCTACTCCAGTGTGTTGGGCCCTTCCACAGAAGGCTCCAGAGTGTGCCACTGTGGCCATTAACGCCTTTCGCTACCCACATGAAAGATATCATTTTAGCCTTCTTCGACCAGGATTTCTTTCACACCTATTGTATTTAAGCTCAGTCTTATTGACCGTTTACAATTCAAAAGGCAAGCAGTGACGTACCTTACGCCCCCCTTTATTTCCAACATAATATGATTACCAGGGTGGCTAGGAGCAGGACAACTCATAATCACCTCGAAAAAATTCCACGCCAGAGGAACAAGAGAGACCAACATGTTTGTATTAAAAAAGAAAAGGAACAATAATATGCCTTCCCTCAACCCCTCAATAAGGAAATTTGAAACACACTACTATAGTGCAAAATGAAAAGTGAAAAGGCAATTTAAAATTTCACATAAATGCTAATCACTAGTGAAAAAATAAATCTGGAAGTGTGAAACAAAAAACTTACAGGATCTAACAAATCTTCTATTGCAGAAATGCAAGCCAATTTTAGTGAGGATTCTGGATTACAACTCTTGAATACCTTAGTAAAAGCCTGCAATGGAAGTGCCAATAAAGTACAATCATCATTCACGGATTTCAATTATACTAGGAGACGAATATCAGAATATTCAAACCAAAAGGAACATAACGTGTATGAACAGACAAAACAGTAAATGACTTGGGAAAGAAATGCAGGGACATGACCTTGCTAATTAATTAAAAAAGTAGGAATAAGTCACAAACCTGAAGAATACGAGATCTCCAACTACCAGAAACCTGTTTTAAAAGCTTTGGGACGTAAGGAATAAGTGAAACTGAGTGCTTGTCATGAAATGCTTTACCTGATTGCAAGCTGCCACACATCTGCAACATAAGAGATATACCAAGTCATATTCTGCGAATGTAAGTAAAACATGCCACCTTAAACCAGAAATTCAAAATTTTCAGGAAACTTCAACTGTATGACCATAGAATATGACCCTGTGAGTAGATCACAAAAGTAGCGTGGTATATTCTCAAAGTTTTATATGTCTCCTTGTGGATCCCTAAAAATGAACTAGATACATGGCAGCAAGATTCGGTGACATGTGACAGCAAGATATGGCAACACTGCCAACACATGACACTCATTTAAGTCAAATATAACTTCGGCTTAGAAATGGGTATGAGAAACCCGGCACAGATCCATGACTGCAATCTCTTTCCAATTGAGCCTATGAAACAGAAATTTCCTTAAGTAGTAAGAAGATACAATTCTAGAAGCATACCTTTTCAGATAGCGAACTTTCAATGAATTCAAGAAATTTTTCCAGCAAAGCAGAGGAATGGTATATCCAGTCACTTGAGCACAAAAAGATTTTAGAAATTATGATATTCAAGATGAAATACCTATCATCTTCCTGCAAAGCATACAAAGAATCAAGTGAAAGCCATAAACTTAACAAGCGAGTCAAATGAGTTTTAACATACAGAGAATGAAGACAAATGCCTGGAAGCAGAAAAACTACATTATATAAATGAATGGGTTAATGGATCAAGTGGTTATTTCGGTTCTTTTAGATAGAAATTTTTGTAAATATAATAAAAGAGAAAATAATTCTATAACATATAATATCAGCATTCAAGGGTCTCAATCTGATGAAAACTGAAAGTACATGAGACCTCAACGAACAACTAACTCCATGTCAGTGTTAGGCTTGAACATGTTCAAGGCTAAATATAAGACGACATGCCATGTTCAGATGAAGGAAGCTCAAGCTTGTTTCGAGAACAAATTATCTCGAAAATGATTTTAAATATCTAATTGAATATTAGACAAGTTCAGTCTGGACTTGAAAGCGTGAAGAGCTCCAAATCAAGATTAGAACAGGTTCATCCATTTAACAGAACCAATAGCATCATTAATAGCTCCAAAGCATTTTCCTTCTGTAAAAAGGAGCCTCTTCAAAAATAAATAAATAAAATCGGAGAAATATCAAACCATATTCTAAGCAACTTTACTAGCTAAAAACATAAAGTTGGGCAGCATAATAGATCAACCACTCTCCCCATAATTCAGTTTCCAGAAGAGGGAATAAAATAACTCAAACTCGACAAATGTGCTTCTGAAAAAGCAACTTTCTGCAGAGATATTTTGTTATTCTCTACTCTATATCCACTACTGAGTATTGACTTAACATATCTCAGCATCGTGCAACAGCCAAACTGATCATAGTTGCCTTCGTATTCCAAGAATACAAAGTTCTAACTTTGGTATAAGCACAAATAGGTGATGTCCATCAACTTCTCATAGAGTTATCTAATCAGCTACATGCTAACCTAAGTGTCTAGGGATTAAAGCACTCAAAAAATATAAACATAAAACAGAGAGGAAAAGCAAAATGCTGTCTAACCTAAGGTTCCATATCATGTTTCAAAGTTGCGGTAGCAGGCTAGCAACTTATGTTTTGGAAGGTCATTTTTTGACATTATATTGGTTTCGATATCGATTTTGGGCCGCACCGTTACGCTAGTTGGTAACTTCAAATTTTTTTAATAATTATAAAAAAATTCTAAATCATAAGTGGATCAATTAAGTTCACAAAAAACAGTACCTAGTACACATATCTCTGTCCAAATGATAAAATAGACATCTCGCAGACGTGTCTAATACTACATTGCATAAAGATTGAATAGTAAATTCTTAAGATATTTTCAAGTTATACTTAATTAGGTACCATATAGGTTCAATTTTTTCTACTTAATATGTACAAAATATATTCTCTTTTATTTCCAAGTAAAATGACTACAGTTTTTTTTAAGCTCTAATTAGCTGTGATACTATATAGTATGTATAATTCTTTTGCTAATTAGTTTAAGTATAATTTATAAGTTGTAATTAACTTGAACACTAGTTTTATTTTACTTTACTTTATAGTTAAAATATATTAAATATAATTTATTTATTTTTTGTTACGTCGAAATTTCTCCATTGTTTAGTCCAAAACAACTCCGCTACACCAAAATTTTGCCCAAACACACCCTTTACATGAATAATCATCAATTTTCCAACTTGTATCAAGTTGCGGTTTGGCAAGGACCTAAAACACGCTTTAACACGTCGAAAAAAATCGACTGATATACTGAAATTTTGAACCATGTTCCATATAGACATATAATCATTATCTAAATGTGCTCTTTACACTATTACTTTTGAGTTTCTATAAAGAAATTAATAAACAAATAAATAATGTAATGTAGAATATATGTAAGGTAGAAAAGAACGTAGTCAGCGTATAATGGAAGAAAGACAAATAATTTAATGAAAGGATTCAGATTTCTAATTCACTTTTATAACTGAGTTGGAGTAAACTGTGTACTCTTGAGGGGATTACATTAAATACTTGAAAAGACTCAAAATTCTAAAATTGTTTGGGAACAATAAAAGTACTAAACGACTAAAAAACCCTAACCAAATAATAATGTTTCCTAATAAATATAAATATCCTAAATCCTCACTAGTAAATATAATGAATAATGACATACATTAATTTTTCCCAAATTAAACAAAATAAAATTTTCAAAAATAAATTTCATTTGGACTTGTAGTTCCCATCATCTTTCTTCCCAAAGGAAAAGTTATCACTTGATCAAAATGAATATTTTGTCTGAACAAATATTTTCTAAAGTACTATTGGTGTATTAGTCCATTTGGGAAATAGAATACTGTAGAATTTTTACCCACTTTGATAAGCACAACATTATAAAATTCTAGCAGTTAAATGCTTATATAAACCTCTTTAGCTTATGCTTCCATATAATTAGAAACAAGCTACCAATATGTGCCATACTCTAAAATTTCCATGCCAACTTGACAGATTGGAAGGTCATGAAAGACCTAAGAGACATTGATAGAACAAAAGGTTGCTAGGAGATTAAATGTATAAGATCAACTTGAATAATATATGTGTGTGTGAGTGTGTGTATACACACATTTCTACAGAATTTTCAATTGGAAACACTCTAATGGCCCAAATTGTATACTGATTGTACCTTTTCTGATAGATGGTGTGTTGGGTTGAGAGGGAACACATCCCATAATTTCTTTAGAAAAACAGGAGAGATATTTTGACCCCAAAGAGTTGCATCCGTACTTGAATAAGAAGGTGGAGAAACTTGCAACTCTTGTTGACTCTCGTCAATCCCATAAACAAAGAACTTGATTACAAGATCTATACTCTGAAGTACAGATAGCATACAATCAAACGATTGAGCATCTAGTTGTGGCATACTATGGACCAAAGGTATAAAATCCTGGAAGCAACCAACTAGAATAGGCAAAAGGACGTTGAGTTTCTTCATGATGGTAGAGAACCCTGCAAAAATAAAAACAAGCGTGAAAGGCTGTTAAAAATATTATTTCAATCCCAAGGAATTGAAAAGAACGGAGACACAGAAAGAAAAAGGAATGAGAGACAGAAAACAAGAAGTTGAAAGGTCACCACAATATTACTCCTGTTTAATGGAATGAGTAACTCCATTACGATTTTATTTGTTAATAAGGAGGAGAAAAACATAACTTTCTCTTTCTCATTACCAGCGAGTGAGTCACACTGTGATCCACAACTCACCTCCGAGCCATTTCCTTCACTTACTGTATACCACCAATACCAACCATGCACCAATCAACCTTACAACAATTAGCAACCACCAATGACTGCTGAGTATGTTCCTCATTCATTGTAAAGGAGACATTTACGGGATGATATGTGCCATTTGAGGTTTTTGTAGCTGTAACGCATGGTAATGGTATTACAGAGATGCATGCAACCACATAGTGGGAAAGTATTAGACCCTTGTTGGCTTGACACGGAACTTAGCATGCTAAATGGTGGACAGTGTGCCAAGACTTGGCTTTGGCATTCGAGTTGGGTGGGCAAAGCATTTCGACACAGATGATTTAACTAAGATCCGTATCTTCATCACTCGATTCTTATTTTTACGTTTTTTTCCTAAATTTCCTTAATTCCATTTTCAAAGGTTATCCGCTATCATTTGTCCCCTGCTTTATCTTCTCTCTCTAATGGTAGGTTTGGTAATAGAGAAATGTGGAAGCATGTATTAGGGAGGATGGATAAGGTCTCCCTTATTTGGTTGGAGAGAAAATACAGGAAGGAAAAAGGGTTTTCACAGCTGTTACAGTTTATCCCATCAACTCATAACAGATACTCGCAAACTTCAAGTATTATTCTGCTATATCTGTTGCAGAGATGGTTAATAACATAATATCCCTGGAAAAAGAGTACTTGGTGGTTGTTATGGCATCAAGCTAGTCTCAAGTTAGCTCATGTTAACAAAAGGGTTAGGTAACTATACCTTCAAGCAAGTTACTACAAATTATTATTGAATATTCACTAACATCATCCTAACAAAAAATGTTATTACTTTAATTTTTCCAAGTTTTGTTACTACAAGTTTTATTCTAATGATGAGGGTTCTCTGGTACACAGTTTCACATACAACTGCAATACATACCTTGTAGTTCAACAGAAGACAAAAGAAGACATAATATCATACAAACTTCGACAGAAAGCTGAAGAATGCAAAACCAGAAATTAGGAATAATGCATTGTGGATAGGGAGAACACAAACAACTGGGGCAAGGGCCCTAATTTCTAAAAATAAAAGTTGCCTAAAAAATTCCAGTTGTTTCCTGAAAATTTTGAGATCCCTCCCCCAACCATTTAGAATAAGTCTGGCTCCGCATTGCACTGAGGGACTTGACCCCTGAGGTTTCCAAACACACACCAAGTTAGAGCATCAATCCCAAACAAGCAACTCCACCTATTTACCATTTGGGCAGGATGCCCTATCATAGACACGGCAATATAGTTAGGTTGGGTTTTGGGTCCTCGTGGAACTTAAGACTTAGTTGCATTTTTATTTGTATTGGGTTGGTTAAAGAAATAAGCCATATAAAAGTTATTGAAGAAGTTAACCATTTTTCAAAAATTATAAGATCCAAACGGAAAATCTTATAACATATTTTGTTTATTTTTCTAAATTTGAACATGGTATAGCAAGGAGTGAGCAAAGTATATTGATTTTGTATAAATACTTCTTATGATTTTGAATCAATTAGGTTCAAACCGGTGATATTAATAATTTGATATTAATAAATCGGTTTAAATATGGAAGGGTATTAATAATATAATAAATTTTATTATATATTTTTAGCATTTTATTATTTTATTAATAATTTTTATATCATATTATTACTTAATTAATTTAATTGTAATATTTCAAAAGTTACATTTAAACCAAAACATATAAGCGGTTAATATGGTTTTGAACCATAACTAATAATGAACCATCATATATTAAAATGGTTAATATGGTTTTAGTTCTTAAATAGAACCATAACCATATTTTGAAAACCAAAACCAACTCATAACCATATACAGCCTTTTATCATCATATATCAAGGTTGGGTTTTGGGTCCTCGTGGATTAAGTTCTTAGTTGCTTGTATAAACCAATATAAGTGAAGAAGTTTGAAAAATAAAAATTATAAGCGGAAAAACTAAATGAAAACATTTTTTTATTTTCTAAAGTGAACATGGAATAGCATTCATCAGTGTAAATATCAAATATATATATATATATATATATATATACACACTTTATGTGAATGAACATCAAAATTAACACTTTCCAATATTATCATCACCAAGAACCTCAATGCAAACAAATAACAATGAAAGAAGTTAATACAAATGAAGTTCAAAACCCTTCCACACTTACCAGCATATTCTTTAGGCTCATCGGGCTCATAAGCATGCAAAACGCTTTTGGAAACTACCTGCTTCTATATAACAAGAGAAAGAAACAAATGTGAACTGAAAAGTAAAAGATTGAGTGAAAGAAGGTGACAAGCAAGAAAGAAGTATAAAGGTTAATGTATAAAAGTTAATATTAAAGAAGATATACATCAGACATCAGTAGAGAAGGCATTCACATGCATTTAATGATCATGATAACAAGAACAACTCTAAACATAACTTAAATAAACAAAACAAGCAGAGTAAAGTAAATGACTGAGAACATAAGAAGAAAATCAAAAAGATGTTACTACAATATGGAATCATTCATGCATATGTAATTTGTCAGACAATCTCGCCTCAAAGCACCGAAGACTATCATTTGTCAACAAGAATCCAAGGGCATGAAGACTAAATCCGCTTGAGAAACATTTCTATGCAATAAAGCCTGAGAACATGACCCATTACAATATTATATTTTCCCTGCAAGCAGCTCACTCATACATTCAAGTGCTTGCCACAATGTAGAACACGGTCAATCTCACGCCATGCACTAATAAACTTGTATTTGTACTTTTATAGTACATTATGTTTCTAAGGGACATGAGAGCAACACAAGCTACAAATGATGCCATTGGATTTCAACCATTACAATCTCATGAAAACACATCTTCTAAGATTATATTGCCGGTCCTGGGCCACATGGTCAAACTAATGCTAGCAGATAAGACTTTTCAAGCCAGGGATTTAGAGGATGTTCTGATTTAATGGGCCAAGCAGGTATGGCACAGATTTCCCACCATCACAATTTCGTGAAGGCATACCCACTGGTTCCTACATAGTTTATTCATATAAGTTTCTTCTTTTTACTGAAGTACCTCAATTTAGAACCAAAAGGATAAAGAAAAAGCAAGGATAATACAGTCAACTTATGCATTCAAGTCCTTAATCAAGAGAGGTATGTAGCTTTTGAATGCTACAGTGATTAAAACAATAATTAACATGACAACACATAATTATCAAAACTAATGAAATGCTAAACTATGTCGTAATTCTGGCTATGAAAGATACATTATCAGTTGATGAGTGATCTCCTCTTTTATTACACGGCAACAGAGAGAAGCAGCGTGCTATCCCAGCAAGAGCACTCTTAAGCTTGCCCTTGTCCTGCAAATAGAACCGGTTCTGTCGTAAAATATCTTCATAGTTCTGGAGAATCTGTGTACAAAGTAACCCAAAAAAGGCTTAGCAAGTTAGTATATCATCACGAATTTGTAAAAAGCACAAGAGTAATGGCAAATAAGTCCAGAAGTATAACCAAGCATAAAAAATATCCGCAAACAGCATCACCCACGACAAGTACAACACTTACAGCGGATTGAAGATTTGACATTATCTATACTAAATGAAAATTTGAACATCTGTTTCAGAGAAGGATTTATTTTAATGTGATCTTACTAGGGATATTGACAAAGAAATAGTGCCCATAGTTGAATTGAAGCTCAAGTTGGAATTTGGAAAGCAACCAAGATAATCACATAGCATGGTCACATGAATAACACTACCAAATTTGTACCACAAATCAGATAGTAAATCCACACTAATACATTACTCCCTCCGTCCCTTAATTTAAGTTGTTTTAGAGAAGTGTTTTTGTCCCTTAATATAAGTCGTTTGAGAATTTCAAGTAAGTATTAATGGCTTAGTTTCCAATATTACCCAAAGTATTAAATATAACTTTGGTTCTCTCACTATTTTTTACCCAATAAATAACACTATCTTTTTTCAATACAAGGACAATATAGACAATTGATATTATATTTAATGTTAAACAATCATTTCCTTAATACTTGTGCACAACCCTAAAACGACTTATATTAAGAGACGGAGGGAGTATTTACTAAGAGAAAGTTCTGTAATTACCTTTTCAGCATATAAGGAAAATGAAGTTGGGTAATACTGGATAACGAGGTCAAGAAATTTGAAAGCCATCAACCTGACGTCAATTGCCAAATGTGTCATGGCACTAAAAATATATACCATCGTCAAAGATATGAAAGGTCCTTGATTATCCTGTAATAAAAGCATCTGATTAACTACAAAGGATAACTGGAGAAAGGAATATTAACAACCACAACAAAAGGGCAATCGAAAGCCATTCAAAGTTAGCTCTGTGTTGAAATCATCTTTGTCTTTCCCCTAAGATATAAATATTTACATGGCAACATCAGGGGGTATTGTGGGTGTATCTAGAGCAAATACATACTCCCTCCGTCCCTAAAAGGATGAGCAAAGTACAATTTACATACATATTAAAAAAAGTAAAAAGAGAGAAAAGAGAGTTAAAAAGTTCCAAATTTATCTTTAGTGGTCCCACAATTATATAAAGTGATGAGTACTTTTATTTTTTCATACTAATGACCCCACAAAATGACTCAGTTATCCTTCACTTTATGTACTTTATCCCATCCTTTTGAGGACAAAAATATGTGTACCTTTAGTCATCCTTTTGGAGACGGAGGGAGTATAAAAATAAAGTCGAAAAAATGAAAAAAGAGAAAAACCATGGAATAGAAAAGGCAGTCAACACTTCTAATATAAACAGAAAATGTCACAACTGTTATAATCTTCCCAAATTTCTTCCTACCAAGCAGAAGAAAAAAGGGGACAGTAACTTGCTGAGATATAAGGTGGTTGTACTATTGAATAAAAAATATATCTTTATCAAAATAAGTTTGGCGCAGAGGATGCCATTAGAAAAAATAATAATAATTGCAATCAGCTAATTATTGAGAATTAAAGCACACAGATAAAACAGCACTATCAACGGCACTAGCACTAGAAAATCTGTCCACTGTCCCCTGTCCCCCAAGGGAATGTTGAACAGATAAACAGCAGCACTATGAGGAAAAAAAATTACACCAAAAGGCCAATATGAATCACCTCTTTGCACCCAGGGAAAATGACTGCCTTAAGAAGTTGATATAGTGTTTCACGAACCAATTTATCATCGTCACTAATGCGTTCACGCAGTTTCTCAATAACAGCGAGTTTGTGCAACTTCAACTCTGCTGGATATTTGACGAATATATCCTTAATACCAATCAACGCATCTTGACAGAGAAACAAGCCTCCTAGTTAGCATTAAATCATTTCAAGCAAATCAAAATATCATACAGGCTCTTGTCTACCAAAATATGAGCAACAAGGTTTACTTCTTTTAAACCAATAATTTCTAGAAGTTCAAACTAACATAGCATCTCCACACAACAATCACAAATCAATATCGAAATCATTAGATTTCAAAAATAAACTAGAAATATATGAAAACTGATACTGGCCACATGTTCATGCATCGGATATAACAAATTTTAGGATATACTCTCAACATCTTTATTAATTTATTATTTCTTTTATAAGTAGGATATACTTTCTCCTCTTATTTATATTTGTTTTAGAAAGAAGTACTACTTTCTTTGTCTTAAAAATAAGTAGATATAAAACCATAATTACATCATATAATAATGACATTTTCAGATTTACGACAGTGGTTGGTCAGAAACAAGGCGATGACACTAAATTGGCATGCATAACATTAATTAAAATCTTCCCAAACAATAAAAATAATAAGAATTGCTTGTGCAAACCCGAAGTTCAATCAATTTCCTGAACTTTGATCGTGCTTAGAGTAAACTGCCTAGATATGATAAATGTACCTCAACCCAGATCTTTTATTCGCATAACTTTTTCAGGATCTTATTGACATGAATTAATGTCAATTTCCTCCACTTGCATGCATGCACACATGCTTGCATGACAGTCCCAACATTTTCTTTTATTCTTCGCGAATGTAACAACATGCCTCTCAACATGATAAGTTCTCAAAGTTCTCAAGTCTCAACACTCGCAACCTATTAAAAAAGAAATTCTCAAACATAATTTGAAATTAATAACAAAATACCTTTACGAACTTTTGAATTATGATGAGATGTTTGCTGAAGAAGCTCTTTTAAGGTCAAACCTTTCTTGTTCACAGCTAAACCTGTCTTCTCCGATGCAACACTCTGCTCCGGAAGTATAATTGCTGCTCATAGCACATTCGATGGTATTTACATCACTAACATAATTTATTACAGAACAGAACTACGTTTATATATACTTCCTCCATTCTAAAATTAGAAATACATTTGTTAAAAGAAGAATTTAACGGATAATGGGCCACCCACCATCAAATGGTGTTGGTCCCGGACTGATAACGGATTCAGTTTTCCAAGCATACCTCTAACATTAGCTAAAAATATAGTTATAGTAGCATACTAGTACTCGATCACCCAAAATTAAAAGTAATGGCATGTTTAGTGTAAAAATAAATATGTATCATGTTGGGTTTTATTCTGAACAAATTTAAAAGGGGAAAAAGTTAACCTCTACCCTATTATCACAATACTTTATTGGGAACTTCTTATTTAGTTTTACAAATTTGTTTCATTATGTTTTTAGTAAAGCTTATACGAACATAAAAATACTTCATGATATACATATTATATATATATATGTATGAAATTGAAACAAAATCGAGAGAGCTTTGATTACGTACCTTTTGATTTGATTTCGGTGTTTGTAGCATTTTTTGGCGGCGGCAATTTCCGGCCAACCTTTCGCTTAATTTTCTGCAAAAAGAAAAAAGAACAAAAATCATGATAATTCAACACAATTGATTACAAAAATCATAAGATTATTTTCTTAACAAGAGTACTTTACTTTGAAATCGATGCCCCTCTTTTGCTGCTTCTTCGATGAAGACTTAGGTCGCACCATTTTCACTGTATCTAATACCACGATAATCTAAATAGATGAGGAACTTAAGAATAAACAATTTCGATATTGTATTTGGTAACAGAAAACCTGGAGGATGATACAGCAAGGAGATCGGGAAGAATTGTAAGCAAACAGTTATATGGGTTTAAAGAGCTGCCGAGCACGAAGTAGGGTTTTAGAACTACGGGAGGTTGTTTTTGTCCGTAAAAAGCTGTCACGGGTAAGTAAGAATTAGTTATTGCCCGTAAAAGGCTGTCACGGGTAAGTAATAATGGGTATGTCCTCCTTGGCCGCATAAATAACCTCCCGCCCAAATCCTTCCAAAAGAGAAGAAAAGGTTGGACTGGGTTTGGCCAACCACAGAAAAATCATTTATCAATTATCAGCGAAGGCGCGAATTTGGTACTCTTTCAAAGAAGCACTAGATCCTGGAATAGTTACTATTTTTACCCTGATTCAGTTACAGAACATTCTTAGTAGGTTTGATTTTATTTTAATTTGGTGAATCACACAAAGCTGTTCGGCAGTCTTATTTGTTAGTCATCTGAGGGAGGTAGTTACTTTTGAACTTATAATTTATAAATTAGTTTAAGTTAAAAAAAAAGTAGTTATTTGTGACTTATTTTAAAATTACTTATAAATTATTTTAAAATAAGTTAGTTTAATGAAATATAATATCTATTTTGTCTGATCTTTTTTATTTTAACTGTTTAATAATGTTTATTTTATTTTAACCTTCAAAATTATTTTAACTTAATTTTTTTTCATAAAAATTTTAACTTAATTTTTAACATTTTACTTAAAGTCAAATTGATGAACTTATATTTCAACTTATATTTTAAAATAAGTCGTTTTAAAATAAGTGGAAGTATCTTATTTAGTTTTATTTTTTGTTGGATCCAAAATAATTTGTATCAAATTCTCACTTATATTCAGTTTTATAGGTGTTTGAAGGACATGACACTTGCCTGCTGATTCACTAGTTTTTTTATTCCATGTGAGTTTTTCTTTAGCTTAATCTCTATGGCTATGTTTTCTCTTTTCTGACAAGGTTTAAGTTTAATGTTCTACTCACTCCATATATCATACATGATACATATATGGCTCATCAATAATCGATAATTTCTTTATAAGGACTTGTAAATCGTTCTCTAATAGCAATGAGCACTATAATTGTATTTTAACTGAGAAACCAAAGTAATCATTGTATGTCCAAATTAAGATTTTATATCCATCATACTCCAACTCAACTAGTTTTGGATAAAAAAAGGTAGTGTTGAGCTAGGTTCAAATTAATACTATTATCTTCCAAATATGAGTCACCGTGTCCGTTGAGTTTACATTTGAATTCAAAATTCCCACCAAGTGTTCATACGGAGAATAAGCAGAACAGCTGCTCAAGAGGTGCTTTGATTGTCCTAGAAGGTTTGGAACTTAGCAATCTAGCAGACTACTCAAGTATTTGGAGTTGATCCAGCTGAATCATTTTGGTTTCCTACCCCTCTTTTGTATTGCATAGACAAACCAAAGTTCACACATGCATTGTTCATTTTTTAGACTAGCAGTTGGTTAGGTAAGTTATACGTGCTTTACATAATCTGGTTGAGATTCATGTGTGTCAGACTTCAGTGGATACTTCTAGCCCTGCTAGTGAAACTTTTTGGAATTGAATGCTTCTACCTTCCTCGTTTACCTCCCACTAATATATTGTCTTGTAGAAGAGGGCCAGGATTTTGAGATGACTGAGCATGGTTAATTTACTTTTTACTGTAGTAAAGAAGTTCATAGATCCTTGTATGGTATCCATTTACAGCATAATTCTGCATTTAATTTAAATTGAATTAAGAGTTGTGGAAGTTTGGCTGCTAAAAATCATGATATTGGTTGCAGATAAATTATTATTTTTTGGGTGGATAGATAAATTTATTTTATTCGTTTAAGCACATCTTTCGCGAAGTGGCATCCAAACACCAAATGTGAAACCTTATATATACTGTGCCATTTTCAATCTAAAATAAATGTACACAAGTCTCATTTTAACATATTTTTACTATTTTTCAGCATCTGGCTTTTGAGCTTGCTTTAATGGGGGCTTCTCTGACATGTGTCCATCATAAACCCCATCCGGGAACTCTTGTCACTGAAGTCGTGTACTCGTGTTGTTTGATGTTAAAGCAGTCAGGCCTGCAATCACATAGTTCCTTCTTACTTTTCCCTTTTTAAATTTCGGCTTTTGGTTGTTGCCGTGAAATTATTTGTTTAGGTAAGGTTTTGAGTCTCAAATTAGTCCCCAGGGGAAAAAAAAGAGCACTTCTCCTCAGGACCTCAGGGGACTTCAACATGTTGAAAATTTTGCAGAATTTAGCTATATAGTGGTTTTGTTTAAACATTTTCATCTGACATTTCTGATTATTTCCAAAGCCTAGTCCCAAACTATCAGATTTTTTACATTAGTCTTTGATCAAATTGTGTCACTGGTGAATTTATTATTTGGACTCTTTATCTCACTATTAATGCCTTTTCTTTGGGGGGATTAATTGATGATTAGTATTGAAGTAGAAGTTCACTAAGCTCTTGGTTGTGGTGGCAAAAAATTCACATTATCCTGGACATTTGTTTGCAGGTCATTTATGGAAAGTAAGCTTCAGAGTGGAATAACTCTTATTGTTGATCGCTATTCTTACTCTGGGGTGGCGTTTTTGTCAGCCAAAGGACTTGACATTGAATGGTGTAAGGTGAAGACCTTATGTATTGTATAAATTTTGGTTCACTAATTTTTATTATAACTGCGGCCTGGTTTCAAAGACCGGACAGCTAGAAGTATACTACTGGATTGAATATAATAAACTGATGTCTTTTTGTGAAGGCTCCTGATTTGGTAATATACCTTGACATATAGCCAGAGGTAATATGTAATTACTGTAAATTGGTGTTTAAATTTGAAGAGTTGATAATTGAATATGTTTCATATGAAATTTGAGAATTTTCTATATTGTTTAATGAATTTTGTTCACCCCAATAAGTAGCTAATAGGTTGAAATTATGACTTCATATATTAGATGAACTTTTTTATGTAACATTCATTCATGTAGTTTAGTGTAAGAAGGGCTTTGCTTTGTATGCACCTTCTTGGCATTGGGGAAACAGAAAATAAAGAATATTCGACCTGGAACATGCAGGAGATTCCTGCTCCAAGAGTAGACCAGTTAAGGATTGTGATCTTTAAGTTGATTAAACAATTATGATCCTTGGTTTCCTCATTGTGGAACCACAACGAGTCTAATTAATATAGGTTAATTAACATGTACTTGGCTTGGATAGTGAGTTAGTTGGAACCACTAAATTTGACCTTCTAGTGCCCGTTTGATTTACTGTTGTTTAGCTTGCTCTTTGTTGCTTGTTCCCCTCCCCTGCTCCTTAATTTTCTACTGTCAGGCAAACTAAAAGCCATCTGGAAGAAGAGAGAAAAGAGCAGCTTGAGTTTCAAAGGAAAGTTGCTGAAACCTACCAAGTTCTTCTTCGTGATGCCTCATGGAAGGTAATTAATCCTAATTCCGCTGTATTAGCTTAGGGCAATCTGAGTTTAATTTTTATGTTTGCATATGCAACTCTTTCTTTAATCTAGGCATTTTGGCTACCTGTGGAAGAGAAACAGCTGAGGGAAATTGCTCACGAGATGTATTAATGAATTAGTATTTCGTTTGCTATTTGATTTATTAGACAATCTCTTTGCTCTTGTGAATTGAATTCTCAGCATTTGCCTACCGTATACATTATTATATATATACTCTCATTTTTTTCTTTTTATTCCTTTTTTAGAAAAAAATCACAAGTGAAGTGACAATGGGTGAAGTTCATGGTTCTATAGATCTACTCTTCTCATTTGTTGCCCAATGTCAGTCAATATGATAGCTGGTACTTCGTTGGTTATCAATTTTTTGTTCAGAAAAAGGAAGGAGAAGAAGTGTCAATTACTAGTACTTATTTGCCACATCAGCAACATGCATGTGCATGTGAATATGTGATACATTAATGTCAACCATTCAGGTAATCACACATGTCCTGTGTTAGGTTTAAATCTTGGGAATCTGAGAGTGACAATGATCTCCCACCTTCTCTGCTAGGGATTTAATATAACACCCAGGCCAAGTCTGGTGAATTCTAACTTGTTCAGCTCATGTTTTGCCCCCATTTTGCCGAACCAAGGCTGGCCCAGGTGTTGGCAAACATTTGGAGCAAGTTCATTTGATGCTGCAAACATCCTTAAGAATACTTTTCCTAGTTCTAGAAATAATAAACTAGATTATATTTTTCCAGATAGTTGCATATATAATATGAATATGGTTAGAATCTAAAAAGTATACTTGATAAAAGCATAATACATATATGTGTCTGCAGCACGCAAACAGTAATTATCCTAAAGTTGCCTACAAAATCAAGAAGAAGATGATGATCAAATTGCTCCATGCTTCCAGGCTCTTCTTTTTTTCAGAATATATCATTAACCTGAATGACATTGCTGTATGTGAAAACCTCGATGAATAGACACTATACTAACAACCATTACAGGAGGCATGCCAACACTTCCATTAAAAGCTATATTATCAACAAAATGTGTAAACAAAATCCTTTTCTGATAACACAGTTCTCATAGTTTCTTCTTCAAGTATATACATCTCACAGCTCAAACTCCACGCCTAGACACAATACATTGTAACAAATTTGAATATCCAATAACTTCTCCCCCTCGAACCAATATCAATAGAACATACGGAAAAACAGATGCAAATAAATGGCATGCTATCTACATCTCCCAAATAAACTTGCCAAACAGAAAAGAAAAACAGTACATCTCTTTATCGGCCATCAACGGATGTAAAAGACTCTGCAAATCCAGCAGGCCTTGATGGGATACTACCCTTGCTGTCCTCAAGGTCCGCATAACTGAATTCTTTTCCTTCAGCTTCTTGCCAGCCCTTCACCATTTGGTTAAGGGGAAGGCTGTAATCAATACCACAGTAATCCTCAATTTCATCATCGAGTGGTTTCCATTTCTCAACGAGTGGAGCCAGTACATTCACGGCATGGCCCATATCGGGTCTTTGGCTGGGCTGCCTTGCGGTGCAGTGACCAGCCAATTCAGCAATAGCACAGATACTTTCAAATATTTCTTCTTTCATGTCAAGGGCTGGGTCAATTGCAGCCATCAGCTTCTCTTTACTAGATTTGATGTTCCAGAACCATGCTGCCAAGTATTGGCTTTCTTCAGGTCTGTCCTCATCAAGTGCAGTTAACCCAGTTAACAGCTCCATTAGCACAACACCAAAGCTGAAGACATCGGCTTTCGTTGTAATTTTACCCGTTACTGAATCACAAGAGGCAAGAGTTACTATGATATTTCAACATCTTAGAGGCAAACAATGAGAAATTAGAACTTTATGATGATAAAAATCACTGTTTACATTTCCTACATCTAGCAAAGAAAATTAACTAACCTAAGACTTTTCTGATCATCTAACAGGTTTAATGAAACCAGCGACTTTTTATCTAGGTCTTTTAAACAAAATTTAGAATTTTTGTTTGAGCACTAAATGTTAACCATGCCAAACTCAACTCAACTTAAAACGACTTATATTCAAAACTAGTTGGGGTAAATGTTAAGCCTTTCAAAATTAAAGAAAAATCCCTAAAGTTTAAAGCAAGTTAATCTCTATTAAAATATGAAGTTCTGGTCTTTTTGCAAAACTCACTCAGTATCAAGTGCAACATTTATATAGAGGGGAAAATGGGGAAGTAATAATTGTAAGTTGAAGGAATGCTTACCAGCATATTCGGGTGCTAAGTATCCAAAAGTTCCAGCAAGCCTTGTAACAACAGATTTCTCCCCATCAGGAGCAAGTTTTACCAATCCAAAATCTGAAACTTTTGCTTTGAAATCATCACCAAGTAAGATATTTGAAGACTTGAGATCTCTGTGTATGAAGCTCTGATGAGCCAGAGTATGAAGATACTCCATCCCTCTAGCAACATCCAAGGCAATATTTAGCCTCTTCTTCCAAGACAAAGGCTCCAACTTCAACCTCTTCCAGTGGAATAGATGCCTGCTGAGAGCCCCTTGAGGCATATACTCGTAAACAAGAATTCTCTCGAAGCCTTCAGTAGAATACCCCAAAAGAGATACCAAATGTCTATGGCGAACCTTTGAAAGAACAGCTATTTCAGCATGAAATTCATCCAAAGCTTTGCCGCCAATGACTCCAGCCTCCATCCTTTTCACTGCTATTTTTGTTCCATCGTCCAATTCTCCCTTGTAAACTACCCCAAAACCGCCACGGCCTAGCTCATTTTCTGAGGCAAAATTCTTGGTCACATTTCGAAGAACTTGAACAGATATTACCATATTTCCAGACTCGATGACATGGGAATGCATTCCACTACTTTGCCTGCTGGCAGAACCGCTCCCTGTCAGTGTAGAAGCACTTCCATTGTTGTTACTAGCAACTGCAACCTTGACCATATTGTCAGAATAAGATGGGTCCCTTGGATGAACCACGAGGGAAGTAGGAGTTTGGAAGGAATTTTTTCTCTTCTTACAGAAATATATAGATAGTGGCACAACCAGAAAGACCAGGACAGCAAAACTTGCAACTGGAGCCACAAGCACAACCAATTTAGACCTTTTAGAACTTTTCTCTGAGGTTGGTTCATGACGATAACTTTCAGGATTAGTACTCAAGCCTGTAGATGGGGAAGTTGGGTTGTTGTGGTGGGACTGCGAACCCCCAGAGGATGGGCCATCGTCTGGTGAAGTAGTAGTTGCGGACTTATTGGAATTTACTAAAGGATTTCCACTTAAGACTAGTTTTACAGTGCTACTGAAGTTTGGCAAAGGAGGGGCAATGCTGTTGCCACTCAAATCCAACACCGCCAAAGATTTCAAGCTAGCCCAGTTTGTAGGAATTAGACCGGTTAGATGGTTAGACCCAAGAATGATTTCAGTAACTGAATTAAGGTTAGCAATAGAAGAACTCAATGTACCTGAAAGATTAAAATTGGGAAGGTTTATCATAGAAACCTTTTGGTTGGAGTTGCATCTCAAACCCAACCATGGTCCATCACATGGATTATTACCAGACCATGAAGAAACAAGCCTTGGTGGATAATTTACCCCATCAAGAAATTCTAAGAGTGCCATAACCTCCGGGGCACAAGGTACCCCCGGATCAGATTGACAAAATGAATTTGTTTTATAACTAGCATTAACACCTTTGAACTTAGGTATGGGACCCATGAAGTGATTATTATTCAAATCTAAACTTCTGAATTCCAAAGTGGCCAAGCTATCCGGAATTAGGCCAACAAGATCATTGCTATTGAGATTGAGTTCCTGCAATGAAGTCAAATTACCAATATTTTCTGGAATTTTACCTGAAAAATGGTTCCCATGAAGCCATAGGCTAGTGAGTGAAGTCATTGATGAAACTACATCAGTCGGACCTGTCATTCCATCGCTGGACTGTTGATTTAACCAAAGAATCCTCACAATTGAGTCCTTAAATGTAGCAGGAATACCCCCAGAAATTCGATTGAAGGACAATTTCAAAACACTTAGCGAAGGGAGTTGTGCCAAAAAATCTGGCAAAGGACCAGCCAAACAACAGTTCATCAAAGTAAGATTGGTCAATTGAACTGAATTTTGCAGGTCAATTGGCAATGACCAACCAGTGGAGGCATTAAGGGGGTTGTCATCTAATGCCAATATCTCCAAACTATCAAGTCCTTGGAAGAAATCCAAGGGAATTGCATCAAAATTGTTGTAATCCAAATAAGCAAACTGCAATTTTGATAACCCACTAAATGATGGCAACATACCACTGAATTTGTTTTGTTGAAGGCCTAAATTTGTAAGCATAGACAAGTGGTTGAAATTTTTGGGCAAAGGACCCTTCAAATTCAAGCCTCGCACTTGAATTTGAGAAACCCTGTTCCCATCACAGAATATATGAGGCCAACTTGGAGGACCACAAGGGTCATCACCATTAGAAGGCCACTTCAAGAGCTCTGCATTCTCCAAACCTTTACTAAACTGGTTGAGAATTGCAAGGTCATTAGGGTCTGTTACACTTGAAACAAATGAAACTAGAGAGATAGAGAGTGCTACAACAAGCCTTATCTGGTCAGCTTCCATGGCGGATCTTTGGCATAACAATTAACACACCAAGAGCATGGAGATTTAGAGACCCAAATTTTAGCAGAGGAGCTCAATGTGGAGTTTAATGGCTTTTTCTTGAAACAGCCATTTCAAATCTTGGAAGATAGAGTGAGAAAGAACATAGGTTTCTCGACACCAACCCGGCACAGAGAGAGAGAGAGTGATGATTGGATAGAGAAAAAACGGCAGTACAAAATTTACAGAGGAAAGAAGAAAGAAACTTGTAGTTACGCTTGAGGATCAAGATATATATTGGTATATAATATTATAATAATATAAGTGACCATAAACGCCGGATCTCTGAGAAATATTCTACGGCCAGATTATAATACTTGATGCTACATAGTCTTTGAACTTGAGATTAGAAGAAGAAGGAGGAGGAAATCGGGAATTTAAATCCATATTAATTTCCTTTTTATCTTTTTTAACATCATGTCTCATAGTGATTACCGATTAGTAAGTACTACATATTCATCCTTACGTGAACCTACAGCTACAGTGTCTTGGATTGAAAAATATTTTAAAGGGCAAAGGTGTAATTCATCCTTACGTGAACCTACAGCTACAGCCGCCTACTGTACATAGTACAAAAATGCGTGTTGATAATTGATTGGGCTTGAATACTCCTATGGAATATTGTTACTGCTCGTGGAAGCAGGTTATTGGTGACTAAGAATACTAATAAGATAAGGACATGCCGACATGGTAAGAATATAATACTCCCTCCGTCCCTTAATATAAAATTTTTTAATGTTATACATAAGTATTAAAAAAATAATTATATAATACTCTCTCCGTTCCAAATTAATTATTCAGTTTTGATTTTTAAAGTTAAATTGATCATTTTTAAAACTAATATTTTTACTATTTTTGCTAAAATATAGGTGAAGAAATTATAACCAAAAGAAAGTATATACAATTTATAACTAATCCCAATTTTTATAATTTTAGAAATATATTTATATATGCTTAATTATTAATTCTAAAAATAGTCGATTTGACTTAAAAAAAATTAAAATTGAGCAATTAATTTGGAACAGAGGGAGTATTAAATATAATATCAATTGTTTAAAAAATAATGAGAGAATCAAAATTATATTTAATAATATTAGAAACTAAACCATTAATACTAATTTAAAATTTTAAAACGTCATAAATTAAATGACAACAAAACTTCTCTAAGACGCAGGTAGTATTAAGTATTATTAGTAGTAGTATATCGGTTAAATTAGTTTTCTTTCTTTTTAATACATTCAATATTATTCTAATTTCTAATCGTTGTATAATAAAATGTTGCGATATTTTATTAAAATTGTTATTTCATTATTATTATTATTATTTTTAATTTCATAATATAAAATGACTATATACATATGAGCTAGTATTGAGCCTGCATTTAACAAACAATAATTATTAAGTGAATATTTATTAGATGGAAAATAAAATATTAAAAAAAAAGTTTCTATTGAATAGACCAACTGATCCCCTGACCAATGGTTGGTCCCGACTCCCGGATGCCGTAATGTAATCAATCAATCAATATATCAATATACGTATATAACAAGCTAATAAGAAATAAATTAATTTAATTATTAATACATCAATCAATCAATATAATTAATACATCAGTCAATCAATATAATTAGACTTAAATATAAATTATTATCTTAAACTATAAATCATATTCCACTTTTAGGCTCAAAGTTTTAATTTTTCCACGTCAAAAATTATTGATGTGACCCTCAAAGTGGAGTCATCACCGGCTGATAGTATAAATTTATTTTATTATCTATTTACACATTTATTATACATTGAGGACAAATTCGTCAAATCACTTATATTAATCATTTAAACTAAATAAAAACAACAAAACTATCTAAAATCTATATCATCTTAGATCAAAAACAACAAAATCAAAAACTCCATTTAGCCAAATATTAAAGATCAAGATCTACAACCAAAATCTATACCATCTGAGATCGAAAAATCATATACATTTCATAGGGAATGGGCGATGAGGAGCATTTTGGGTGGAGACATTTTTTATGAGGGTTGATACTGGGCAGGATCTACATGAATGTTCAAGATCTGATAAATGCATCCCCTCAGATCTCGTCGGAAAGCACCGTTCCCAAGCTTGAGCTTTTCTCTGGATCTGCGTTTTAAAGCTTCACTTTGGTAGCATCAATCGATTTTACCAACGGAACCACATTTTTCAGGTGAGGGAAAATTAAAGCTACAGTTGATTTTGATGGATCCGAAAAATCAATGTCTTTTACAGCAAGTTTACCTTTAAAAGATCAGAACTAGCTCCTAGAAAATATACAAAAGATATATTAGAACACAAATGGACTGATGAGGGCAGAAATTTTGGATAAGAGGGGCACGATTAGATACCTTTTATATAAATAATAAGAAAAATTACTTTAACATTAATTTTTTTGTTGTTTTTGATCTGAGATGGTATAGATTTTAGATAGTTTTATTGTTTTTATTTAGTTTAAATGATTAATATAAGTTATTAGACAAATTTGCCCTTATTGTATAATAAATATTAAAATAATCTTTTTTATTTACACATCAGCTGCCTAATGACCCACTCAGATAGTCAACGTCAACAATTTCTGACGTAACGGCTTAATTGTTGCAATTGAAAAAAATTGATAGTTTAATCAGCTGATTGAAAAATTGATACTTTGATCCCCGACGTGGAATATGGCCTATAATTTAGAGTAATAATTCATATTTAAGCCATATAATTATACTAGCTAGGTCCCGTGCCTCCGACACTGTATGGACGGTGTGATTTATCTCAAACTTTGAACGGCCCAAATGATTTATTGAGTGAGCGAAAAATTCAAAATTATTTATATTTTATTAGATAGATAACAAGTCAAAACAAGATTTTATTCAAATTAATTTGGTTAGTTATTTCAAGAATAATTTAGACATCAATTTATAATTTTCAAATACAAATTACATAATTATAATAATATATGTTCAAATTCAATGAATATGAATATAATTTGATATATATGTATATATATATATATAATAATCTAAAAATGAATTTATAATTGAATTATTTTGATAAACAAAAAATATATAAAAAAGATAGTTTGTATCTCTCACGGTTCCAAACTTGTTCCTATAAATCAAACGATAAAATCAATCAGACCCGACCAATCAATTATGGTTAAATTGAACAACAATAAAATAAATAATAATTTATTAAAAAAGTATTCTACAAAAAAAAATTATATTTTTATAAATAATAGTATAAAATATTATAGCGTTCTTAAATTTAACAATATAAATATAATATTTCACTATCATATGACGACATTAAACTTAACACTAATTAGATATTGAGATAAATATAAAATATATACCATAAAGTATTGCAAACCTTTTTAAATAGAGATCTTCTATTAGATCGAAAGGAATATGTCATAATAAGACTTCAGAATATACATGACTCTTGTTCTATTAGGCTCTTGTTATATGTTGTAAAAAATTTGCGTTACATTATAATTATAAAATATATTAATATATAAAAAGATTTTATTTTTTATATATTATTTTAAAAATAATAAATTATAATTAATACTTATTCACTTAATTGACAATTATAAAATCAATATACTTTTGATTATAAAGCTAAAACATTCAAATTTATATTTGGGAAGTGGTTAACATGGAGTTAACTTTGGTCAATTGATCAATACAGTGTCGACACGCAGGCGAAAGGTGATCTCTTTCTGCGTAACTGCGCACTATATTGATCAATTGACTAAAATTATCTTTAATTGACGGTGAAGTGATGTTATTGGAAATTTGGATTTGACGACCAAAAAATCTAATTTTAACCAAAAGATTATAAAGTTTCCGCTAAGCTTGCAACGCAAGTGTGTAGCTGTGACTTGCTCCATCTGTTGTTTTATTCTTTTGTCCTTATAATTTTAAATATATTATTATTTTATTATTTTTATATTAATTTTTTATATCTTTTAATTTATTTTTACAAGTTGTTTTAGAATTTCAAGTAAACATTAATTGCTTAGTTTCTAATATTATCCCAAATAATAAATAATTTTGCTTCTCTCACTATTTTTTGTCCAATAAATAATATTCTTTTTCTAATACAAAAATAATATAGACAATTAATATTATATTAAATATTACTTAATTATTTTTTTAATACTTATGCATAAGGGACGGAGAGAGTATAATTTAAAGAGCACATCCAGAGAAGTGTTTATTGTCAAAATCCTTCACTGAAAATGAAAAGTTGTAGTGCATGAACCTTAATTTCAGAGTCACGATTTTAACTACTACTAGTATTTCTCCACTTTTTCTCTATAACTATATACTCTATCCGTTGCTAAAAGATTGTGGTTTAAGGTTTTGGTACATGAATTAAGAAAGTGCAAGTAAAATTTGTTTGAAATTCCATCACTATCCTTTGGAAATTTAAAAACTATTAATATAAGGGAGAGAATTTATTGAGACAATGAGAGAAGATAAGGGTAATATCTCCTCGAAAGTTGTAGAGAACAAACTTTTTGGAACAAATTTTTTCTTCTAAAACGACAATCTTTTAAGAACGGAGGAAGTATTTCACAAATATATAACTACTGACAAAAAAGTAACTCATGTTTTTTTGAAATTTATGCACTTAAAAATAATTTTTATGTGCATTAATTAACAAACACAAAAAACATGTATATCTTATAATTTAAATTTCTGTTATTTAAAATTTAATCGTTATACTAATTTTCTCTCAATTATTAATAAGTGTTCATACATTAGGAGGGAGTTTGTTATAGCCAACCCCATTTTTGATAACAATGCATTCACTCGAAAACTTGTAGGTGTTGATTTTGGGTAAAATGATTTTGGGTAAAATCTTGCTCATTTTATTTTATATTCCCTCTGTCGCTAAAAGCACTTCCCCTAAATGGATGATTTAAAATATATAAATAGAATTTTAAATTGACTAATATACCTTTACCCTTGTTACAATTTACCTAATCAGTCAATTTAAAATAGTACAATAATGGTAGGATTTCTTAAAAGTAAACAATTATTACGTGCATGACAAATAGTATTACATAAATTTATAATTATTGGTGTTATATTGATATTATTATTTGGACAATAAGTTTGTTTAGGTGTGTGGCGGTGCAAAGGTGACTTGTGGTTGCATTGGGCCACCGGCCACATAATATGGACACAATGAGGTCCACATATGATATGAAGTTGTAAGCTTTTTGTTTGTACCTACTAGTGGAAGTGAGTCCAACGAGTCAAAAAGTAATGGGCCATACCCGTCATATTCCAACTCCCCTTTGCCCAAAAACAGTATTAAGGATATGATATAATAAGACAAAATTAATATGGGACAATAATTTAACTGTTATTAAAATATCTCAAATTTTAGTTTATTTATTTTAACCAAGTCTAAAATTTAACCACATTTAAAAAACTTTTTAAAGTGCAAAGAAAGAAGGAAAAAGATATACACATTTGTAATCGTAACATATATAATATTAAAAATTATAAAATGTATGCAATTAATAAGAGTCATGATGAGTTTGGTATCAGAGCCATGATGAGTTTATTGACATATTAATGAATATATTATTTATAAATTATGCATATATAATCACTTTGAAAAATGATTGATTTTTCCGTAACAACAGTAACTTTTAAATCTTTGACTTTACTTGGTCAAAATACCAATATTCAATGCACACTTAGAGATGGTAGGTGTCTCAACTGGAAAGCCTCCCTTATAGGTGCTATTGAAACTAGTCTTGTTCATGGACCAGTTTATTTTAATATTTATCCGAACTTAAGCGTTACTTTAACTGATAATAATTTGTCAAAAGTTTTAGAAATGAGAATTATATCTCACGGCTATGAGTATCTACCAGGATCTCCTCCTTTTGCCATATTATTCCGTATTCATCTTAAAGTATTAACTACTTTAAATCCTTATATCGGAAACAAAGCCAACAAGGACACCTTTGTCCCTAATTGACACTAATCTTTTTAGCAATCAAGTGGCTATTCGAGAATGATCCTCAGGAAGAGATAACTTTTCCAAAGCGATGGCGATTCTTAACGCAGCTCCAATCTAGACTTATAATTAGACAATCCATTGAAGATGTTGTCCAAACCGAAGAATGGAAATGTTTATTTAAAATTTCAAAGACCTTTTATCCGGTAGGCCTATTAATAATGTTTCTTATAATATTGATTTCACAATCCTCTCAGCGATATTGTGGTATGCGATCCTTAAGAATTTATTTTTCAAGAGTCTAAGAATCCCAGCAATGAGTCTGTCAAAAATGAAGACTTAATTAGAGGAATTCATATTTCTGAAAATCAAATACCTCATGGTATATATGAAACAAATACTCCTCCAAACAGAAGACCTTATAGTCCAACTGCTAGTGATATGAATTTTGATTGTTAATGGATTTTTCTCCAAAAAGTAAAATTCGCCAATATTTAAACCAGGAGTTCATGCAGGATAAATACCAGCATTTTAGAAATTGGTATTTTAAGAATCATAGTAATGATAAATTAGCAGAAATAAAATCTGAGTTTTATACTTATCTGAACAAAAACCAATGTATTTTATCATTTGTTAAATGGTATTATGATTTTGTTTCTAAATCAGACCTTTACAATGAAAGTCAACTAAATGTGTTGACGAGGGAATCTAAAAGGATTTGGATTACCACTAACTTAGTAGTGTTATCGATCTATTCATCCACCTCTTAAGTCCCTCGAACTTAGCTCAGAAATGAAAAAATGAAACCTTTAGTTATTAATCCGTGTATGTTGATATCTTTGAAATACCCGTCAACATGAAGATGTTAAAATAAAAGACATTTTACCCTTGTCTAAACAGAATAATTATACAAATTTATTCCTTCAAACTGTAGGAAAACAGTTAACCAGGATAGAAGAACAAATTCATCATATTAATGATAATTGTCAAGTTACTCCTCAGAAGCTAGATCTTCAACCTATAACCGTTAAACCACCCTTAGAAGTTAGTAATTTTAAAATGAAATCTTCTAAATCCGATAATGAGTTCATTGATAATCTTTTAAATAAAATGAAAGATTTAAACCTCACTCCTGCCTCCACGTCCCAGATCAATATGATGTCTGGATAGCCCTCTTCACAAACTAGTAATGCTAATACTGATAATGAAGAAGATTTCGATTCCTTTTCTCCTACTCATATTTTGGAAAACCAAAATAATTTTCAGGAAATGCAAAATATTAATAAAACTACTTACAGTAAAAAAAACCCCATAAATAGTATGGCTTTATCGGACCTAAGTAGGTATTATTACCTGACCTACTCCCTCAGATATTCTCAGTATGAAGAAGACTTTCTTCATTCTCAAAAGTCTTACCATGGAAAAACCATTTATGAATGGAATATTGATGGCAAGACAAGAATATCAAATATTCGAAACCATCCATCATATCATGATGATGATGTCATCGTTTGTAAATGTAATGATGATATCTTGATCACCGGATCTGCCGTTTCTTAGTTAATGGCTTCACCCCAAGAACCTTAAAGGATGGTGGGATAATATGCTAAATGATAAGCAGAGAATGCGAAGTTCTTCAAGCCTATAAAGAAGAAATTGATCCTCATTCTTATACTTCTAACCGGGGAAGAAAGACGACTTGTTACACCTTAGTTCAAGCGAGTCCTCCACCATTTTGTTGGACCGGGACTTATGAATACCGCAATAGGAGTAGAGAACTTTTACAGTAACCTTTGATGCCCTTCCTCGACCCATTTTAGATGGTATAAGGATGTCTTTCTCACATGAAAGTCATGCAAAGGCGGAATCTTTCGATGAACATTGGAAGGCCAAATTTATTGACGGCTCCCTACTTTCTTTCTTTGAAAAAGTCCAGAAAAAATTAAGAGATAAACATGATCGCATGAGTATCCCTTATGACCAAAGATTCTTATGGCCATCTTATTTGAGTAATTATTGAAGAAGGATTATCGTTATGTAATGATATGAAACTCCAACAATTAATGAAACAATGAGAATCTCACTAAAAGACATGAGATAGGAGAATTTTGTGACCAATTCTCTTATGATACAAAATTCTGAAGATCCCAATAAGGCTAAAAAAAAAGAAAGTTCAAAGCACTCAGACTACATCAAGATGTTCTTCTAAGAAATCTAAGAACAAAACCCCCGAAAAAACCACTAAGAAAAGAAGGAACAATAGTAAAAAGATAAATCTAAAGTCCAAATTGTTATAAATGTAGTAAACCAGGACATTTTGCTAATAAATGTAAATCAAAATTGAAACAGAAACTGAATGAAATGTCCCTTGAAGAGGACATTCAACAAAAAATTCTTAATTGTTTATCCAGCAGTGATTCAGAATCAAGTGCAGAAGAAGACTTGGCAGAAATTGTAAGACCCCAAATAATTAATAAATGAAATTTAATTTCCTCTAATTATTATCTTGAAATAGTAAGGGTTGATGTGATTAATGTGGATAGTTATGGGTAAAATACGCAAATATTTCAAAATAAGCAAGTGGTTATAAAATATTCATTGTTGTTGGGGAATATTCGTTTGGTCGTGGAATATTCAGATCGCTGTCGGAATATTATACGTATGGCCAGCAGAAACCATATGTGGGCCCCATAACGGAAAAGCGATTGGAGGAAAAACGACAAATATAAGTTGTTTAAAAATAACGGCGTAGTTGTTACCGCTTATAATCGTTGGAATACTTATGGTTAAAACACAAGAATACGTTGTTGTTGCACAAGAAGACACCGGTATTGCACCAATTATTGACTCTTACGTAAGAAGGCACTACTCAATAATGATTATGAGAATTTATCGCTCAAAGATTTTATTGGTTCAATAATTGTGCGTGATATTTTATATATTGTTGTTTCAATAATTGTCATTACACAAGATTTTTTTCATTATCGAAGCAATAATTCATATTATCTGAATAATATTATTAGATAACATTATTGGCAATGTCTAGAAAGTTCTATCTAAGGAGAGGTTTGGTCACTTAATTGGCTGCCAAGTAAGTGAAAATTCTTATTGGAAAGCCCCTCTTTCCCGAACTCACCGCTGGTTGTCAATATTGTGATTACGTAATATTATTTGTGAATACTTAATTATTGATTCATATGATGAGGAAAATATTGATTTTATGTGGATATAGATGGAGAAAATTTTTAATGTGACAATTGTTGAAAATTGAAATTTTATCTTTTCTCGATAAAATAATTCATTTAAATATATATATTATTATATTTTAATAATATAATAATGATGATATTTTTACAACGAATAATGGGATATATGAGTATACGAGGAGGAAAAGTATTTTGTTGGATTAAATGTTTAACACATGTTTTGTGTGTTGGTGGACCCATTTCTTGACCGAAAATTGATTATAGATCGTAAAATCGCCTGCTTGTGGATTTGGTCACTTTCTGCTTGGAATTTGGAAAACTTTCTTCGCAAAGTTGTAGAGAATTTAATTTCCTATAAAAATCGCGAGATTCAATTTTTCTGATAAAAGGGCTATTTATTATGAATTATTGAAGTTCCAAAGTTCCGAAATAATTAATTTTTGGGAGTTTTAGTTAATTATTTTGAGAAAAACGTTTTTTGCAACTAAGTTGGCCTCACATGTGATTCAAATGGGCTGAGATCAGTTGTTCTAAGGTGGGCTAAGGAAAATGTGAAAAATATATTAATATTATATTCAATTTTTACTACTTTGGTGTTCTAAGCATTTTCCTATAAATAGGTGCTTAGGTTAGAATTGAAAATTACACGTAAATCGAAGTTTTCGCTCTCTATATATTATCGAGTTTATTCTTGTGAGTATTTTGAGTATACTTTGAGTATTGCTATACTGCAAGTTCAAGTTATAAATTATATCCAAAGATTCCAGGTGGTAAGATCTTATCTTCCGAGGTAAAGGATATTTTTTTTTTCGTGATGATATTATTTCTTCAATATTATTATGTCAAATATTGATATAAAGTTTTTATCAAATTTTGAACTTTTTTTTTCATGTCGGGGAGTTACTTATTCATGAGTTACTATTCACGAGTTACTATTCATTTAAGCGTGAAGATGTTTTTTTGTGAAATTTCTATCTTTTGGTGTTCTGAGTTACTATTCACGATGATACGGACTATTCACGATATCTAAGTACTATTCATTTAACATTTAAGACTATTCATCGAAAAATGAAAATTTTTCTTTTCGTCAAAATATCTATTCTGGATATTTAGCTTTGATTGTATCCATGTTTTGATCATTCTTGAATTTTACACCACTATGATTATTTTTGAGGTATTTTTGGACATGGATAAAATAAAGTACGAATCCTTAATCCTTAATCCTTGTCATTTTGTTTCATCGGATTCGCTTTTTAAAAAAATATTTTCATCATCCTCGCCTTAAATGATGATATTATTGAATATCTTTGGCTTTCAGTAGTGCAAAAAGATGAATGATTTCGATGAATATCTTTGCCTCAGTAGTGTAAAGATGAATGATTTCGATGAATATCTTTGGCCCGTAGTGCAAAGATGAGCAGTGTTTAGATGAACATGACCAATGGTGAATGTCTTTGGCTCAGAAAGAGGATGAATATATATGATTCCAAATATATATTGATTGATGTTACAGGATAAAAATATTGATGATGGATCGTTAAATTCATAGATATTAGTAGATTTCATCCTCTACGTAACTCTTCTATGAATTAATATTTTCCATCGCTGAATATTGATTTAAAACTTGTTATCTATTGTATTCTATTATATTTTTCCTCGTTGAAGACTAACGATAATTTTGTTGTATATTATCTTAGTCATAATATTCTTTATCGAGCTAGTTGAGCTCACCCTTTTCTTTTTGTTCCATTTTTCTTCTCGGGAGGCGAGAATATAGCGAGTATGCAGTGGGGTATGGAATGATGGTGTTAGAGAGTTGTTTAGTAGTCCTCACCATTTTTGTAAAATAATGTATCAATAATTATAATGAGGATTTATTTGTATGTGGATATTGTTTAGATGGCAATATCTCGTATTTAAACTCACGATTCATCGTTGTAATAATAAAGTTGTAGTTGTTTCGCATCGTGTATTGACAACTCGAGAATGGGTGGTGTATACCTATTTTGGGGGTGTCACAGAAATCTATTCTGAATCTGATGATAATTCTGTTAAGGATCAATGTCAAGCTTGTACTATTAAAAATAACTGTAATACGACTACTGAAGTTGACTATTGGAAAGCCATCGTTGAAATGAATGGTTTAGATATTGGAGGACCCAAGATCAATGTCCTAATGAAACCCAAAAGTCCCTTCTCGACTTAGCAGATCGATTACAGATCCGTAAATTAAATTAAAGTTTTTGGAAGCTCTGTTATAAAAACCAAAAAAAATGGAAGAAATTCTTCCCATAGAACAATATAGCATGAGAGAAGTCATGAAACGTGTTCAAAATATTTCTACTACTGAAAAGCCTACTACTATCCAGGACCTTAAGAGTGATATTAATATTCTGAAATCTGAAATAAAACAATTACAGAATACTAATGTTATTTTTTTCCAAGACTTAAAAAATATTAAAGAACAATTAATTCATAAACAGGATAATAATATAGAATCCTCTAAGACTGAATCTTCTGAACATTATTTAATGCTTATGAATCAAGTAGTCTTTCAAAAATGGTATATTAGAATTACTTTTGTTATTAAACCGGATTTTATTATTAAAGATGCCATTGCCCTTGTAGATAGTGGTGCTGACATGAATTGTATCCAGGAAGGGTTAATTCCTACTAATTACTTCCAGAAAACCACTCAATCTTTAACTAGTGCAAGTGGAAACACTATGAATATTAAATACAAGATACCTGAAGCCTTAATCTGTAATCAAGGTTTATGTTTACCTACTTCTTTTGTCCTTATCCGTAATATGAATCAAAGTATCATATTAGGCACCCCTTTCTTGTGTCTTTTAATGCCTATTTCAAAAATTGATACTTTAGGAATTCATACTACTCTTAACAACAGACATATTATTTTTGAGTTCATAACAGAACCTTATACAAAAGAATTAAATCAAGTTAAAAACATGATTTATTCAAAAGAAAAGCAGATTAATTTTATTCAAAAAGAAATAAAATTTCTTACTACAGAACAGAGAATTTTACAACCTTCTTTACAGGACAAGATAAAATTGATCTACAAGACTCTTCAAACTGAAATCTGTAGTGATGTCCCAAATGCTTTCTGGAACAGGAAGAAGCACATTATTTCTCTTCCCTATGTCCCTAATTACAATGAGAAAAATATTCCTACTAAGTCTCGACCTAGTCAAATGAAAAAGGAATATTTACTTCTTTGCAAAACTGAAATTGAGTCCCTTAAACAGAAAAAATTGATAAAACCTAGTACTTCTCCCTGGAGTTGCACAGCTTTTTATGTCAATAAAAATTCAGAAATTGAACGAGGAACTCCTAGACTCGTTATTAATTATAAACCGCTTAATGAAGCCCTTCAATGGATTAGATATCCAATCCCGAATAAAAAGGACCTTTCGATGCAGATTTCATGATGCCACTATTTTCTAAATTTGACATAAAATCAAGATTTTGGCAAATACAAATTAGAGAACAGACACTTATAAAGCGCTTTTACGGTACCCTTTGGTCATTATGAATGGAATGTTCTTCCATTTGGTGTCAAAATGGACCTTCGAATTTCAACATATCATGAATGATATTTTAATCCCTTCTTGAATTTATTATCCGTTATATTGATGATGTTTTAATTTTCTCTTCATCCATAGACCAAAGATATTAAACATTTAAATATTTTCAAAAATGTTATCATAAAAAATGGTTTGGTAGTTTCTCCCCCTAAAATGAAACTTTTCCAAACTAAAATCAGATTTCTTGAACATAATATTTTCAATGGAACTATAATACCAATTGATAGATGTATCGAATTTGCATCTAAATTTCCAGACGAAATTAAAGGTATTAACCAACTGCAAAGATTTTTGGGAAGTCTTAATTATATTCGAGATTTTTACCCGAATCTTTCCCAAGACACTGCTATTCTGTATACTCGATTACGGAAAAATCCTTTACCTTGGACTAATGAGCATACTGAACCAGTAATAAAAATCAAAACCAGGGTTAAACAGATACCTTGTCTTTCCCTACCTAATCCCGATTGGAAAAAGATTGTTCAAACTGATGCTTCTGACACAGGATATGGTGGGATTTTAAAGCAATTTAATCCTAACAAGAAAAGAGAAGATCTTGTCTGTTTTACTTGTGAACTTGGAAAGGACCTCTTTAAATTATCCTACTATAAAGAAGGAATGCCTTTCAATTGTTAAATGTGTTTTAAAATTTCGGGATGATCTTTTGAATCAAAGACTTTTTAATCCGAAGTTGATTGGTCACCGTGAAAGCAGATATTTAAAAAGGATGTTCGAATTTAACATCTAGCAGATATTTGCAACCTAAAGCAGAGTACTTTATCCAGATTTGACTTTGATATTGAATATATCAAAGGAAAAGCGTAATTCTTTACCGATTTTCTAACCCGAGAATATTTGCGAGGAATGACGAAGAAGCCGTGGTCATGGCCAATGAGGTAGAAGCGAAACTAGCTAATTGTCTTATACAAAATTCCTTCTTTAAATACTCAATCCAAAGATTTCTTGACTTCTCTAGCCAACCAACAAAGAAAGGATGTTCTCCTATTACTCGAACAAAGATATTCCAAACAAAAATATGGAAGAAAGCAAAGATTGATCATTGAACATAATGATGAGAAATGGATGAAAGATCCATGGGAGATAAAGAGAGCGTTATTTAACGACTCAACAGCCTCTCTCCTGTTTCAATCAAGATCGCTATGTTTATGAGCAAATTATCCTTGAAAGCAAGATCCATGGACATTAAGCACACGCTTCATGATCCATCAAAATCAACTAGTCCAATCCAATATACTAAAACAATGGTCAAGAGCATCATGCTCTTGCTAATTGGGGTATTAATCCCCATACTACCCGAACCATTGAATCTAGTCACACAGCAAAAACCAGATACAACTATTGGGATTATATTGATTCCTTTTACGGTATTTTATTATCGTAATCCAATTCATAATCATAGTTGGTTTATCCAAGATTCCGTCTCCGATGTTCTTAAAAGCGAAATTCTAAATCGTTTTTCGTTTGGTGGGATAAATTTGGAATCACTCTTGAAACCCTACCGAATCTGGTTCAAACAGCATTCAAAGAATGACAAGTAGCTTATGCCCATATACCAGAAAATAAAGATTTGTCAATGCTTAAATTACTGGCCCATTTCATAATTCGTTTCAAGATATCCGTGGATATGGAAATGGGATTTCAATGTGACTATCGTAATAAAATTCCCCGCCTAAAAAGGTATTTTTTACAAATGGTGGGATAAAGGACTTAATCCCACTTTACCGTAACTTCTCAAATCCATAGAAAATCATACTCAGCTTGTTTAGATGTTATACCTCAAAGCCTTCCAAACACCAACACCTACCAATCCTTTTGTCAAAATCCAAGCAGACATAAAAGCGAAGTTTAGAATCTAATCAACCCGAACTCATAGTCAAGATTATGGATTATATGAAAACACAATTCCTACAGTCTCTAGTCCAAGATGACGTTTCTATGAAAACAGTTAGCGATGATGAATCTGAACAGGATGACAATCAATTCAACGTCTTAGCCGGAGAAAGTCAAGAACCAGAACCCACCATGGGAGACTTTTGGGATTCTCTCACTTCCATGATTTCCGAGAAAATGGAACAAGACAAAAAAGGAAAAGGAAAAGCATAAAGCTATTCTCCACTACAGCATCAATAATCAGAAAAGGACCACAGTACCTCCACCAGCAAAAAAGACATGGCCAGTTGCACTTCAATTATCAAAAAATGACGACCAGCTGTCAGCAATAATACTCCACTTAGCCGACAACCTGTCTCACGCCTTCCACTTCTTACGGCTGTGAGTTAAAGAAGAAAAGATAAGGATTACTGATAGACTCCACTACCAAGGACACGCCAGATCCTTTCTCATCTTCTTTCAGTATAAAGGGATGTCCTCACCCATTGTTGAGGTGATTTTCTTTTACGCTTTTCTCTGTATTTCTCTCTCCCCTCTCTCTAAATATTGAACATATAAGTTTGAAGTTTGAAGATATCCAAGGCTCCCTTGTAAGTTTTAAGTATTGCTCTCATTAATTATTATGTCTCTTTACTAGAGCTTTTAGATTATCATATTGAAAAAAAGAAGAATTGTTATAAAACAAGATATCAAATCGCATCTAATAGCCATAATCGTTTTATTTTTTAGAATAGTTCAACAAATCAACAATTTATCGTTTTAACTAAAACGCTATATCACTGAGGAAGAAAACCTGCTTGGCTTATAGTTTTTGGGAAGACCCCCAAATCAACAAAGAACTTTATGAGATCATATATGTCATAATTTATCTCGCTAATATATATTTAATATGCCTTCAAACATTCATGCCATCTTACTAGATGAGATAGATTAAGATTGATATCTAATTAAGTGGAACGTCACCCAAGTCGTGTTTTAGGACTTTTGCTTTTTTTAGTGTTATGGCGTTGTGGCTTTTATCCTCTGTAAATCATTGACAGACGTGCTTTATTAATATCTTTCTCCGATCCTCCCTCCTTTGGTATCAAATTTGGACTCTAAATAACTAAATATTAAAAATATAGAAAAAAATATTACGATTACATGAAACTCCCTCCGTTCTATTTTATTTGATAATTGTTGACTTTCTAAAGTCAATTTAAGAGATTTTTAAACTCAAAATTGACAAAATATTTTAATTTTAACCAATGCAATGATAAATATTGTAAACAATGTAACAATTGTTATTCATTATAAGTTTTATTGTTTCATAATTTTTAATATCTTAATTTTAAGTTAAAAAATATTTGAAATTGATTTTCAAAAGTCAATGATTAAATAATTTGAAACAGAGGGAGTAATTAATATTAACAAAAATATTATATTATAAAATATATTAATGATTAAAATATTAAATAAAATATATTATATGTTAAAAGAACATGTTAATGACTAAATTTTAATTACCAATTTTATTTTTAATGTAGGAGGCATTTAGTTAAGTAATGTTTAAAATACTTTTGAAATGTATTAGTGACTAAAATTTAGTTAATTTTTAAAGTAAAATTCATAATAGTAACTTATTATTCAACAAAAATGTTATTCCTAAATAACTACATATTAAAAATATTGAAAAGAATATTATGACAAAATGATAGTTAATATTGAAAAACATAATATATATTAACAAATATATTAAAGATTAAGTTTTAATTATCATTATTTCAGATAGGAGATTACTAAATGATTGTTAGAAAAATTCCTCAGTATTAATTATTAAAATTTAGTTATTTTTTAAAACTAAAACCAAACTAAAACCATGATAGCAACTTATTATTCTACAAAAAATTTAATACATAGTTTCTTAAACGTTTTACGTTGTAATCATTTTGAACTCTAAAAAATTATATATAAATTCAAAAGATTAAAAATAAAAAAGTGAATATTAAAATGTAAAAATATATAAAAATTGAATATTAAATTAAAAATAACCAAAAAGATAAGTATTTCATAATTGTTTACTTGAGCAACGTTTGTAGTCACTTTAAGAGTAATAGTAAGTTAATTTAAAATTCAAAAAAATATTCTATAATCGTCAAATATAAAATAAATTAGAAACTAAAAATAATTTTACTTAAAAAGTAAACTCGTGCTTTGCAGGATGGCTTGGCCATTATTTTTAAATGGTGATACATGCAAAACATAAACTTTTTAGGTATTGGGTTAGTGATAGAAACACCCTTTCCTAATTACTCAATTACAAGTAAGCCATTTACCAAACCTTAAAATCCGAAACAAACCAAAAAAGATAATACTAATAATTTTAGTTTAACAGTGCAAACTAAAACTGATCAGGCCTCACATATTTGCTTCATATAAACAATCCTCCATATATACATACATGTGCAAATGTAGTTTAGTTTTTAGCAAAATTCAGCCAACCCAACCCCACAAACACATCTAGAAATCTCACTGGCACGAGACTCATCTGCCCCTATTACATCTTACTCTTGAGCAATGCTGCTTGCAGACTTGTATTAAATACATCGCCGGAAAGGCCTGGGAGTTGGTCCCAACACTAACCCAGAGCTCCATCAACAGACTGGGAGCATATCATAAAATTTGAGATTTAACTTGATGAATGTGAGATGATCTCAAAACGTGCGGGACCAATGTGGTGAATGATCTCAGGCTTCCATGCTGGTCTTTTCAACCTTTTACACCCTTTAATTTCAGTGTGTTGGATAACTCTACCTCCTCCTGCTATAGTAGAACCCACCTCCAGAATGCTGATGATACCGATGACGTGATCCGGAACTCCTCCCACCATGGCCTTCCCATGAGTGGCCTCGGCCAGAAGCTCTACCACCCCCACCTTGTATCCAGCTGATTGGTTGGTTTCCCAGTCCATTAAACTCCTCTTCCTCTCTATCATTATACTCTAAGACCAACCTCTTAATGTCTTGCTTCTCCTCAAGCTCAGCTGCTTCCTTCTGTTTTGTGCTCTGTACAAGTGAGGAATCTCGGGGTATAAACATCTGTTTCGTTTGTTGCTTGCTGCCACGCTTTACAAGAACTTTCACACGAACCTCCTTGCTTCCCCTGGCCTCTTCATCTAAAGTTTCGTCGCCACTTTCACCTTCAACTCCTCTTCCATGATGATCCCTAGTGGGTCCCTCAAACACATTCATTGGTATCATCATGTTCAATGTTGGCCTGGCCCGCAACTCCAGCTTTCTTGAATCCAAACTCTCCTGCATCATAACCGTTTAAATCATACGTTGACATGAGTATCAGTCAGCATATATTGTTCCCATATAACTCCAGTACAGACCATTAAAATAGAGCTTCAGGAACTACAAATTTCTTTTGCTTGGTTCCATCTCTATCTTGTTTCAAATCTAAGAAAAGATGCATAAATCAATAAATGCCCCCGAATACTTATAATATAATGAACAAGTCCTAGGTTACCTGCATTAGGGCCCTAAATTCTCTGTCAAAGTCAGCTTCCTCCAAAGGATCCACTTTCGTGACCTTTTGCCTGACTCGGACTTCATCTTCATCAGAAGCATGATCACCCCCATCCGAGTAGTCATCTTCACTGTCTCGTGTATCATCGTGATTCTCTTCATCCAGCTCTTCCTCGTAATCTTGTACGTCTGGATCAATGGTGCCACTCCCAGAGTCAGTGTCGGTATCCTCGCCTACCTCTTCATGTGCCTCGCCATTTGCCTCAACACCATTTGCAAGCTTTTGTCCATTCACTGAGATGCGTCCCGAAGTAGTCCTGCTTGGATGTTTTTCTCTATCTGGGTGCTTCTCAATAATGGTTTTGTCAGTTGAAACTGTACGCTCATGCTCCTCAAGTATGACTAGAGCTGCGTTAACTTCTTCAATAGATGAATATCGGGTCATGTTGGGGCGTAAATCTGCAAATAAGTCCTGCAAATGCTTCGATTCATTAGTTGTTTGATCTTTAAAAGCAGATAACTGGATAATATTAGAAATAAAATAGGAGTGCACCAAAAAAAAAGAAAAAGAAAATAGGAGTGCAGCAAACTCTACTTACCCTGCAGGTGAACAGCAAAAAAAACCCTATTTCTTTTAGAAAAAGGACAAACAAGTTGATCATCTCCAACTACAAAACTATTCAACTTTACCAGCAACTCAAACTCAGGAAATAGTCATTACTTGGTTAATTGGCTTGCAACTCGCAAGCCTTACCAATTGCATTTTTTATGTCCCAGAGATTCAGCAACATAATCTACAGCATGGTTGAGTTCGAAACTTCTTTCAATCCTTTGGTTGATCATGATGTGGTAATAAGAAGCGCTAATAAGCTGGGCACTGTCTGGTCGATTACGCATCAAGCAGAAATATACATCTCCCAGCTTGATCATTTTAGTCATTTGTTTGGTTATGAGCCCCTTGTCCTCAATACCATAATCTATTCGAGAAATGGCCAAAGTTCCAATGTTCTCAGTGAACAAGGTCTCAAGAAAGCTAATCTATCTTAGTGAGCAAATCTAGAAAATATATCAATAATGCATGTGGGAACTTTAATAATTATAAACTTTCGAAAACATTTAAACAAATGTCCAGACTCCTGCGACAACATCACCATAAATAATTTCGTACCGAGTGAAGTTTATTCAATGTTAATACTACCTAAGGCCCTCCAGGCCCATGATTGATAGAATCAAAATAGGCTGAAGGCAACCTCCACGGAGTACTTCTTTGTACCGTAAAACATGTATTCTTTAGACATGCCGGAGATTTTTAACACCAGTTTTGTAGTTGATGAGCACTATAAGTCATCCCATGTCTTGCTAACGAAAAAGGTAATTGGTTCTGATGTCTAAGAAAGGTCAATAATCCCATACAGGCATACACAGATGGATAAGTACTCAATATGATGGTGTGACCAACTTGTTGATTTTCAACCTCTGCTATAAGAAAAATATTGAAACATTATTTAAATCCAAACTTTGGATTATCAAATTCCTTAAACCCACTTCAAGTTGTACGTGTACAGGTAAATTCATTCAATATCAAAAGGATTCAGATTACATACAAGGAAAGAGCATTTCTAAGACTGACCTGCAAGTCAAATTCAATATCCAGTGGTACTGCGCCTTTGCTCAGTATGTACCTCTGGAAATGAATTAAGAATCGATCCAACTTCCTCTTTGATGAACCTCGATCAAAATAATGTCCACAGGTTTCAAGAAGTGTAATAACCAATCTGATACGGAAACAATCTTCCGGTGGATCCAATACATCCTCCTAGTAATTTTAATAGGAAAAAAGAAACATATATCTGCAAGTTAGAGGTTTAAAAATAATTGCCGTTATCCTATATCTTAAAAAGGAGGTTACTTAATAGAGCTAAAACCAAAAGTTCTGGTAGAAAAAAGAGGATTAAATTCACCTTTTCTTAAGCAAAATCATACAAAAATGTCTTGTAAAGAATAGAATTCCAAAGTACACACACTGGCTCTCTGACTACCGAAACTGCTCTAGATTATCTAAGACCTCTAATCCTCTATATGGTCAAATTATGACCCAACTGTTAGAAAAATCACACCTTCAAGGGAACAGTTAAACCAGCAAGCACTTAATCTAGATATGACATATCATTCTCTAACTGTTTTTTTTTTTAATGACTGAAGACGTAACATTTAGTAACTATTACTACTACAACTATGTCAAACTTTGACAATCACATCCATTGCAATGCAGCATTGGTAACAAATTTTCCTGGCAGGGCACACCATTAGTGACTAAAAAGACACTTAGTATATGAAATCACAAACGTCCTTTCAAAATTTTATAAAGGCTGGAGCGTTCCACAGATTTCAGCTGCTAATTCAGCAAGGTAGATTAACTGCTCAATACCAGCATCAACACTCTTGTTTTTGGTTCTGCTTCATTTTGAATTTGGATTAAGTACATGTAAACACGCGCCCGATTGGGACCCAGACCCTGCACTCAACCTTAAGTACCAGGATCACCCCTTCAGATAAAGCCTACACCCAGTAATACGTTAATCTCTCTACTTCCTACTCCCTAGTACGTGTCAATATTATATTTTTATATCTTCAAGAGACAGTAAAGGAAAATATATGGAAATTCACCATGTCATGCCTTGATTAAGAGACCAGACTACCCATGCCTCACATGTTTTACACAAATGAAGCTTTTGAATCCACATATAATCCAGATGCACTCAAATTTGTATGTATACCTCGGCTGTTCCATGGCCAAAAACGAGAATCAAATAGAGTGTGTCAAATATAACAGAAGAATCCACATGTTCATAGTTGTATAGCTCCCCCAAGAAACGCATGTGTGCAATACGTCGTTGCTGCATTCCATAGTCATTCAACTCTAATCCAACTCTAATTTCCTCCAAAACCTGAATTTGAAATGTGATACTGTGATGTTTCCAGATATGCAGATAATAAGGGTAAAAATAACACAGAAGAAATAAATAAAGAGTGAATAAATACGAGCGTGGCCTGATAGTTCATGCATAATATTGGACTAAGAATTTGTGAGAATGAGATGTTATCATGAAAAAGGTATTGGAGCAGTTTCGAGCATATTTATAAGCAAAACTATAATAACGAAGAACAGCATACATAACAAAGGAAGACAATGGAGACAACTCAAAAGAAGAAAAGAAATAAGATTTAGTCTAAACCTCACTAGCTACCTAGAATGCATAATTCCTGCTCCATAGTTTCTCAAGATTTCCGATGCAAAGAAGACCAAAAGACTAAATTCAGATATACATAAACAACACAGACAGCGAATGTGATTGATTCTAAGAGTCTGGTTAAAAACTCTTCAAATGTCCATTCAGGTAAGTACACAGACAAGACCAATTGAAGCTCGAAGGTATCTTACTTTGGAATAAGAAGTAGCCAATTTTTATATAATAACTGTGCAATATAACAACAGCCAAAAGAAACCTTTTGAGCAGTTTGAAACAGCAAAAGATACCCTAAACACCCACCCACCCACCCACCCACCCACCCACACCTGCATATATATAGACAAAGAGAGAAAACTCAAGAAGAAGAAGAATACATAAGATGGAGAACCAAAATAGAAGAACAATCCTAAATGGCCTTTAAATCCCTATGGACCAACCAATCAGGCTTCAGATCTTAATTCTTACGACTCGCCCCTGTATAGAAAGTGCATTCTAATAGGAGAAGATGGACTTAAATATCCAATGGATATTTGATAAGTCAAGAAGGAAAGAAGAGCAGACAAGATATCTCCTCAAAGTTTAATGGCCACCAAAATTCAATACATCTTATGATGCAATTTTGACAGCCTGACACTATCCTCAAACAGGACAAAGAAAAACATCTTGATCTTTAGTAGTAACTACACATGAAGAAAAATCTGGTGAAAGCAGCAAGAATATAATCCTCTTCTTTTCTTAGCCATCAAAGTCTTGATTATATAGAAAATTCATATGCTCAACATATATGTTTCCACACAGAAAAGAAAAGAACAAACCTCATCAACAACAGAAACTGCAAATTCATCATGATATCGACTCAAGCCAGCGGTAAGTGAAGCGATCAAGTGAATCTGACCATACTTTCCCTTATGAACCTTCATAAAACATTTTAAAAGGTAGGGCTCACATTCACTCCAAGGTAGTTTACGAAGTTGTCTCAGCACATGCTCAATTGAAGACTTGTCAAGGTCCGAGAAAAGTAGTTTTCGAATATACTGAAAAATTTGTCAAAGATAAGGTTAACAAATGATGATTCTTCCAAACAGATGGCGAAATTGAGAAACCTAAAAAATATAACAATATACCTGATGCAGTGGAGGACGAACTTTAGAGATTCGTGCAGATTTTTCTGGTGGTTTGCACAGGTAATAAGCATTCTCTACAAGAGTGCTGTGACGAGGATCCAAATTTTTTACATTTTTTAAGCGCATCAATATCTCCAACATGTTAGCCATGCGTACAGTAGTTTCAGGAGATCGGTAAAGAAAGCGGCCACATGTCTCAAGAAGATTACAAGCAACATCAATGTTATGATGTGTAAAATCATCCAAACATGCCTGGTCAAAAGAGAGAAATTGAGCAACCCTTATGTCAATGAAGAGGGCAAACATGAACTAGATGTCTCAACCAAAATAAGGTCAGTTTCTTTTTCCAATCCCCAATGAACAACCACAACATACGTTAACAACTTTGAGTTGATTTTGTTCAATCAGAAGAACAGGGTCAAGTGCCTTAAGTCAAATATATTAGTACTGGTAATTAGAGCAATAAAGTTGAGAAAACAAAAAAAAGGAAAGTGCTCTCCCTAAGAAAATGTTTGTAAGCATCCTACTATTCACATAAGAAAGCTAAGGACACCCCCAAAAAAGTTAAAAATTTTGCATTATGATAGATAGAAACCAAAGCAGTCTCGGCATGGTGGTAAATGTTTTGGTCATATAAAAAGGAGGGACAGGAGAGAGAGAGAGGCACCAGAAGGTTTTTGAGCAACCCAGTAGAAATTTAAACCAATAGAAAAATATTTATCAATTAACTACATCTTATATTTCTTTTGACTAGTAACTAACTACAACTTATCATTACCTTTAGACAACTAAAAACAAGACCAGGTGGTGCAATTTTAAATTTGCAAAGTTCTCCAATAAACCGAATATTCCTGATCTTAGTTTCGATGTTCATTTGATCCTGAAACAAATGAAAATTGTATGTAATCAGAAACCATCCACTTTTACATGCTAAGCAAGGCATATTTTTATATATACCTTCTTATTTATCAGAAAGTTGAACTCTTCCTCCAACAACTGTAGGAGCATGGAAGATACATCCTTCATACAAGTTGACAGGGTGGCCACCATGCGTGAGTAGTAAGCCAGCAGCTCCAGAGATGTCCTGGGGACACTAAACAAAGCCCTCACAAGCTTTTTCCGACTGGACTTTGAATTGAGATAGCAAAATTCTACCTGAAATTATAATAGTAAGCATTCAAAGGGTCTTCAGCAATAAATAAATAAAATTAAAAAGTAAAAAGAAAAGGAAAGGCAACATATGTTTATTACCTGACTATATTATTTAGTATATTTACTAGCTGAATAAAAAAATTATCATGATCTATCTCTCTTAACCAAAATAAATTTATATCCCTAATCTCAATGAACAACATTAATTTGCATTGGCAACTCTGAGCTGCTTTAACTCAAAGACTACTGAACAAGATTTTTTTTTCTTTTTTCATTATTAGATAAGAAAAGAAATTTATTAGATGAAAAAAGAGAAACATATGAGGATCAATAAGTTTACCCATCCTATAAGAAGACGAAAAAAAGAAATACTTAAAAAGAGATTAGGTGTCCAATCTCTACAATGTTAAACTCAACAACATTGTTTATCCCAAACTAGTTGGGTAGGCTGAAAAATGAATCCATACCCACATGTAAAGAAAGAATAAAGACATGTAGAAAAATAATTTTTAAAAAAAAAAAGAAAAAACAAAGAAATAAATAGAATATAAGACTTGCATTGAGAAGCATGCATACATACATAGATATAGAAGGATAAAATAAAACAAAGGAAAAAAATGAAAAAGACGAGGGAAAAGAGAGAGAAAACGAAACAAAAGGCAAGGGTAAAAAAGAAGAAACACCCCTCTGATATGCGGATTGCACTTGATGAAGAACAATGAAAAGAAATAAAAATTAGCATATCTCTGCAAAATCGGACATGTCGGCAGGCAACACAAGATAGCAACATAATAACTACAATCAGATTAAAATAATCAAAGATAGTCTGTTGAATACAAATAAACCTTCGCCTTATATAGAGGCCATGTGAAACACAATCTCTACTTCCACTAACCTTTAGATAACTTTTCTGATAACTTCCCTAATAACATCCTACTCGTCCACTACTCCTGAGTCCTGACCATTAGTAGTGAAAATAATTAACTACTAAAAACAATAAAATATATACTGAAATAAAAATAAATAAAACTATCTATACCTATCAGCACTCATCCATTAACTCATAATAATAGCATGCCCTTAGTTATATTCAGTCCTTCAAATCTTGTTCTACCATAGCTATCAAAATCGGACCAGACAACAAATTGTTCAAGGCACCGGCTCAGTGATTGTTGAACCGGTTGAGTCAGGTTTTTGGTTTTTTAATAATTAAAAATATTTATATGGTAAAAATAATACTATACATTACAAAATCATACATTTTACCTAGAGAGAATAAATTTTTAATAGAAAAACTTTCTGTACTAAATTTAGTACTAATGATATAAACTTCATTTAAAAGTAAATAAATTTCAACTGTTTCTATATAATAATCAACATTATATTAAATTGAATTAAACTTCCAATATCTCAAAAATAAAAAAATTCTTATAAAAATTATTAGTCATATATTTTCTTAGGTAATATAATAATATATTAGTCTTCAATGTTTGATATGACTTCTCTACACACTGTCAGCCTGTCAGCTACAGGGCTTACGTAGTGTGTTTTGATTTTCTTTCTATTATCTAAATAATATAGCTGGCATTAAGATAAATCGAGAAAGAGTCTGCCAATCAACAGGCACGTGTATTTTGATATTTTCTCTTTCTAAAATTCCACCAATAGTGATAGTAGAGCTTAGCTATCCCTTTTAAATTCATTTCCGTTAGGCTTCTTCTCCACCAAAACACCATATCTGTAAGCACTGATTAATGCCCTTAGCTCATATCCACAGGCACAGAAGCAAAAGCACTATAGCTTCCTAATCGATCTGCCCTAAATCCACAACTAAAAGTGACTGAGATTGATTGGAAAGAGGACGTAAAACACGCCGACCTTCATGGATCCAACGGCTGGGCTTCCTTTCTAACTTTTCTCTCACCACTTACTGGACTATTTCTTCAGGGAAAAAATTAACTCAAAAAATTGGAATCCCCATCTGGCCATGGTTCCTTCAGCCCGCCAGCGTTTTAGGCTGATCCAGTTTTTCGTTTTTTATCAGCCGATTCGAACAGTTTAACAGAAATATGGCTGGTTCACTCGGTTTATGCCGAAATTTTTGCATGTCTGGGTTTTTCAGACAACCATACCGGGTCAGTGCTCCGGTTCCCAGTTTAACCAGTTGAACAGGCAGGTCCGGACTGGTTCTAATAACTATGCTTTTACTACTTTCCCCATATAATTTCCAAATGAAAACCGTTAAATAAAATAGTTATGTACTGGTAATTAAATAAACAAAGTTTAAAAGGCACAAAAAGGTCACATAAAGTGCTGAATAAGATGCAATCAGTAGGGCTGAGCAAGTAACCAAATTAGAACCGAAACTGCACCAAAAACCGCACGAACCAGACCAATTAAAACCGCACCAACGGTTTCGGCGTATGTGACGGTTTTGGGTGAGTTGAACAACCAAATTTACAGTTCCGGTTTGGAACTAGCCAAAACCGCACGCATAAAACCGAAATCACACCATACGTGTGTATGTATGTATGTATTATCTCTAATAAATTCTAAATTACTTTTCATTAGAACACGCTCAAAGAAAACCTCAATCTTGCATTGTCATTTTGTCATTTTTTTCGCCAATTGAAAGAAGATAGTTAGAGGTTATAGAGTCAAAAATTGAGCATTTGGGTTTTGAAATTTCAGATTTGTTTGATGCGTTACTAGAGGGGCTTATGGCTAAGAGGCCAAATTCGTTGGTTCTATAGTAGTAATAGTCTAATAGAATATTTTTCAAATTAGGTACAGTCAGAATTATATTCTACAAGTTCTCCCTGCAAATAGAATTTCATTCTATCTCCAGTATATATTTTTAATTTTTGGAAAACTAAATAAACATTCTTGCTTGTTATCGAATATATGGTCTCCGTTGTTTTATATAGCGTATGTTTTAGTTTTTACAGCATCATTCCTTTATTATAAACTAAAACTATTTTATGTGTCACGATTTGATGGTGAATTTGACATGTTTGGCAGAAAGAGCTTTGGTTCTATGCTTGATATAATTCCCATTGTCGACTCTGTCATTTAGTTAATTGCTCGATGTGAGCTCTGTGTTAAATTCAATTGAAGGCTTAGACCTTTTTGTTGTTCCAATTGGTTTTGGAACCGAAATCGCACCAATTGAAACCGCACCACACAGTTTAAAACTGCACCGCACCAATCACAAGCGGTTTCGTGTGCGATTTTGGAATTTTCAAACCGCACCTAAGCGGTTTCGAGTGCAGTTTGGACTTCAAACCGCACCATGCTCACCCCTAACAAACAGAGCATGAGCAAACACTGGGTTATAATTTAAAAGCCCAAAACATACAAAGGTTCCAAAATGCCTCTAAAGCATAAGCACACAGATAGTAGAAAACATGCATATAAATCACTTTTTATGGCAAATATGTAATAAATAACTAAATAAGTGATGTTAGCATCAACTTAAAAACATAAATCACAGCTAGAGAAGTAATTTATTTGTCTCTGGGTAAAATTCAGCATTGTGTTTGTGGAGGGGTGGAGGGGTGGAGGGGTGGAGGGGGAGGAACACGTTGAATAAAGCAAAGAGTGGGCAGGAACACGTTGAATAAAGCAAAGAGTGGGCAAGGTGAAGAAGATGAAAAATTATTCACACAAAACTATATCCCTCCAGGAAAAAGGGATAAGTGAGTTGTTAAGGAAAAGTCGCGAGAAGCAATAAGGACAAGAAAAAGAAAAAGAAAAAGACATAATCAATTAGACATTATGGGAGAAAAATCTTTTGGCCTTGCAAAAGTGAGAGCAGAGTTGAGTGATCGATAAAGACTTCTTTCTCGCTTTTCCTTTGACCAGTTAGAATTTCTCATATATACCACAACTTCAAACATAAAATTAATTAATGCATAGATTTCCAAGCATCAGCAGATTGGCTAGAGGGAAAATCTCACGCCGCATGTGCCTGATTGCATGCTTTGCGTTTGAGAGACCAAGTGAGGTGCTCGAAATATGCCTTGTTGGGCCCATTGAACCTAAGGAGTACCTAATGAGGACATGCCTAACTTGGATGGGAATATAAACCATGGAGCAAATCCGGTGCAAGTTCCTTTTGGTCTAATTACGAGAACAAGAGCTAACCGATTCAAGGAGGGTCTTAATGGACTAATTCAAGAAGTTTGGGCTGAAAATTATTCAAGGGAATTCAATAAAAAAGATGTTCCTCAATTAATTAGCATGACCCAAGTATTATTGGCCTGACTCAATATAATTTCCAAACGCGACAAGGATTAGGGAGTATAATTACTCGACAATTGTGGGATTTTTGGATTCTAAAAAATTAGTTTTTAAAATTCTATTGTAATTAGGATTTCTTTTTGGTATATCTTTCTATATATTTAGGGAGTTGTCAATATCTTTCATAGTTCTAATGTATATAAGATATTTTTAGATAGGATTTTGATAACAAATCAATTGTTGATTCCTTATAGGACTAAGGTTATTATTGTTACTATAAATAAGGGTTGCCACTATTGTAATGGAAATACAATATTCATTATTTAATATACTTGTGAGATTATTCTCTTCTTTTGGTTCTTTGAAAAATTCTTTTTATTCTTAGTTTTTCTTTGAGATTCAATTTTGACTTATCATTCAACAATACATAGTTGGGTGTGACATCTTCTACCGCATCAATCGTCGATTGTAGCGAGGTTCTTGCTTCTTATAAGTACGAGGTTTAGGTGTCGTTAGTGTCCATTCAATGCAGATTTCATTGCACAAGCGATTGTACCAAGTTTCTCGTCTCAATATAGGCGAAGTTTGCGATGTCGTGAGTTCCACCTTACGAGTTTGCTAAAAACGATCCAGGCGACGACCACCTCACGCAAACGTGCCGTGAAGTCTATCAGTACCTTTAGGCTTTAACAGCAATTAGTGACATTGCGTAAAAGATAATAGAACACCATCTAAAAGAGGACGTAAAAAAACAAAGAAATTTGACATAAAACTGATTACTTACTGTCAACTGATCAATTAAGTCACGGCTAACACAACCAGGGAGCCTTTGCAGCAACCCATCCAAATTGGTTCCTTCAAGACCTTTAAGTTTCTCTTTTTCAGCATCACCTTTTCTGTCAGCTTCCTTTTCTTTTCCTTTCTCTAAATCTTTATCATCTTTTTCTTTTCCTTTCTCATTTTTCCCATCATGCAAAGCCCCAGAATCTACAGAAACATTTGTACTGTCTTGTGTAATCATCTGTTGATCTGGTTCAGGAGCCAAATCCTTCACAAAATAAAATGCGATATAACTATATAAGTAGGTAACTTGCACCAATAAAAGTCTAAAAAAAATTCAAAGAAAATCAGATCAGCTTCTTGCATTAAAACAACAACTATTGAAGTTTCTTGAGAGGAAATGGCACTCAACTATAAGATGAATAGATCAATGAACATTTGAAATGTGCAAAGGTGCTTCTGAACAAAAGGCAAAATAAATTTGTGACATTTTGTGAAAATCTTGTACAGAGTTACCATTGATACTAAAAAACAACCAGATGCCCCAAGGAAAAACTCCTATTTAAATTTAGAAAAGCATCAAAGAGAATTTAAGCCATGTACATGTGAATTATACAAAGGAAAACAACCAAAACACAAAATAGAATCAGACTACCTACACCACTAGATAACAAAATCCATATCCAAGGGATCCACCAACCATACATTAACCAAAATGGGAAACTATATACGGAAAAGCTCTAACGTAGAATCCTCTAAAAAATCCACGAAGGGAACTACGAAACTAGAATCAAGCAATGCACTTTAAATAGTTATAGCCTTTAAATAGCCATAGCAGATATGCTGAGCATTAATACCAAAAGGCAGAAGAGGCTCCAACTTTCTAAATATCTTCTATTGCTCTATCCACTAGACCACAACATGCATAAAGGGGAAACATCACTTGAAAAACTTATAAGGTAATGACGCTTCTTATAAAGTAGAACTTCATTTGCATCAAAGCAATTCTCTATCCAAGTTCCAATGTCTTTCTTATATATACACAACGAATGGCAAAAACAAAAGCAAAATTGAGGTTATAAATATTTAGTCATGCCTTAGAGTAAAGGGAATTGTATGCTGGAACCCAATGTTTTTCAGTAAAGAATACTGGTCCCTGATATTTCCACCGAAAGATTTTAAGACACCCTATGTGATTCTCAATTTTCTTTTAATATCACATGAAAAAAGTCAAAGGAGAAAGAACATACAAGGCTGAGAAACCACATGAAAAGAAATAACACTGGCATATCCTATCCTAAAACATGCAGAGAAATGCATAAATCACAAGCTAACTTGTCAAATATCCATAAACCAAGGAAAAAATGTCATTACTATTATACAGCTCATCATTATATTAATTTTAAAAAATGAAAACCAAAAAGGAATAGTAAAACCCTTACACTTGATTGTTCTTGTGTCTTCGGAGATTGATCATTCACCTTGGGCTCTGACTCTCCCAACAATACTGCAGGAACAAATGCTCTGGAAAAATACATGTAATTTATCATTCTCAAAATATGGCAGAATTATGATATGAGAAAAGAAAAACTGAGCATTTAAAATATATCTCTTTTCTTATAAAACATCGCCTTACACAGAATTCCGGCTGAAAAACACCATTACATAAAGATTTGATAATAAATGGGTTTATAACGTTTAAAAGGAAACTACCATTTACGGAATAAGCAAAAGGAGGCAGAAGATTCGGTAATCACCGCTTTGAGGACAAGGAGAGATTGATTTGGTTGTCCATATTATGTTTCTCTTCCAGAGTCTTTCCTTTTTGGAAGAATGAGGAATTTACCGGGGCAGTTGTGTCATTCATTGATTTTAGATGGGTCTTTGAGCATAATGTTTCTATGTTTTGGTTAATCCGGTGGTATATATAGCTTTTTTCTAGTCTTTTTGTTCCCTTGTGGGTTTTGGAGGGTTTTTCCTCTCTTTTTCCCGTTTGTATACGTCGTGTGTACATTGGCAGCACCCCCTTAGTGCCTATTTTATAATATTATTTACTTGTAGGAAAAAATGCTCCAGACAAAACAAACCTGAGGTCTGGTAAGCATTCATAAAAAGCTCTTGTATCTTCATCGTCCCATATCGCTTCAAGAGTAGAAGAATCTTTCCCAGTAGCAGGAGATGATGCATCTTCCCCTGTTGTGACCCTGGTTGTGTGACCATCCTCTGGCATCACAGGAGGTTGCATATCAAGTGCTTCTGCTAAACTACAATGCAATCAAACACAAAAATTAGTGAAATCAGACAAAGCACAACTACTAAAAAATGACCTCAAGGTATACAAAAAGAGGTTGATGTGGGAAGAAGATACGTTTTTTTTTGGACAAGTGTGGGAAGAACAACATGCATTTTTTATTTGATTGTAGATGCAAAGAAACCATAAATAATCCAAACCTTAAATGCATGCCAGTGTAGACTCAGCCGGTATTGACTATAATGACATGTAACTAACAATTTTCCCTTTTTTACTGTTTTACTTTTACATAAGAATCCTTGTTCTTGTGTTCTTGTGTATGAACTGCCATATCAAAGTGTCAGAGGTCTAAATGTCTAAAAAGGAAACAAGGAAAGCAGTGACAGGCTAGAGGCAAGCTTTATGAGGAGCTCCGCCAAAAACTTAAGTCAAGGAAGGAAAAATATGATTACAAGCTTTCTATGACAAGGGGTAGAAAACTAGAGACTTTACCTGAACTAATGCATCAAGGACTAGTATTAAAGATTTTTAGTACAAGATGAAGGGGTTAAGGAAAGGTGCAGTTACTTCACTAAGTAGTGTAATACGGAGAATGAAGGGAGATAAGGGGAATTTAACAAAGTTTTTTTAATTAATGGTGATGCAAATTCTTATACGTTGAATGAGTACAAAATTAAGGAAGCTTTAAAAAAGAATGAAACATGGTAAAGCTATGGCAGTGTTCTAAAAATCCCCGCCTAGGCGCTAGACGGTTCTCTAGTGTCTTTATTTGGCAAGGCGCCTAGGCCCCCTCCTAAACAGAATCAAACCTCTACTTTGAAGTTCTACAATACTTAAATGAATTTGTTAAACCTTAAAATTTGTTTCTTTGGTAAAGTTTCACGTAAATTTTAAAAAATTACATATATTATATGTTTTGTATAGTATAACAAGTATATACAATAAAAATAATATAACAAGATCGCCTAACAAAACGCCTAAGCACTGCCTAGGCACTAGGGAGCCCCTCCACCGCCTAGCGATTTTCAGAACACTGAGCTATGGACCTAGATGGATACCTTATCGATGTTGGGGATTGTTATGGATGAGGACTATGTGGCCTTAATCTGTTTAACAAAATCATACAAAAGATGCTCGAAAAGTGGAAGAGGAATATGTTAATGCCAGTTGACAGGAACAATAGAGAGATTGAAAATTAATCCAACTATAGAGGGATTAAACTCATGAACTATACAACAAAGTTGTGAGAATAATAACTAAACATCAAATAAGAATTGGGACCAGATCTACTATGTAGGATAATTTGAACAGTTCGTAGGTATGCCATGGATCATCGTTACGCCTTTATGCTACGTTTGGATCGATGGAATAGGAGGGAGAATGGAATGAATCATTCCATTGGAATGATAAAAATGTTGTTTGATTTGTTTATTCCAACGGAATAATGTATTCCTCCTGGAATGATAGTTAACTTAAAATTTTAATTTTCATTCCTTTGAGGGGTGGCCAGAAATAAATCATTCCATCCATTATTTTTAAGTAATTGACAAATATACCCCTAAAGATATAATAGGACTTTTTACACATTCATTCGATTCGATCGATCTGGAAACGATGAGAGAGAAGGGGCCGAGATTTGGTAATTTCTTCGGAATTTCCATATTTCTATTTCTTCGTAATTTCCAGATCTGGTAATGGCTTTTTACATATTTCTACGTAATTTCCAGATCCATCTATGTTCTTAAATTTACCCCACCTACCCCACTTACCCCCACCAGCCATACCCACCTACCCCACCCCTTACCCACCTACTCCCACTCCCTACCAACCTACCCCCACCCAGCTACCCCACCCCCTACAAACCTACCCCCACCCAGCAACCCCACCCCACCTACCCCCACCCCCTACCAACCTACCCCCACGCAGCCACCCCAACCCACCTACCCCACCTACCCTTACCCACCTACCCCACCCCTTTACCCACCTACCCTTACCCACCCCACCCTACCCTACCCCACCCACCCTACCCCTTATTTCTAAGAATGAAATATGTGTTAAATTTTTAATATAAATTGAATTTAAGTTAAATTTGAACATTTGAGGGTATTTAGGTCACTTTCTAATTATTTATTTCATTCTTAGATGTATTCCTAACATCAACCAAACATGTACATGGAATATTAAAAAATCATTCCCTTCCTTATTCCATTCCCTCATCTATTCCATTCCCTACTCTATTCCATTCCTTCAATCCAAACGTAGCATTAGTTTCTTGCCTTGTGGATGAGCCAACAAAAGACATTCAGGATGACACGTGTTATATGTAATTAGTAATGATATTGTGTCAATCGATGAGACTACGACTGGTGTTAATGCTAGAGATATGGAGAGGTCATTTCTTTTCTTTTCTTTTAAATTATTTATTTTATTTTTTTCTTAAATTAGTTTCTCTTGTTAATTTTCTTCTTACCTCTCTACTTGTGTGCTTACAGATGGGATTCATTTTCTAGTCTCCCCAACAAAGTTTGGTATAAAAAGATGTTGAGTATGTGGATATTTAGAAGGTCGGAGTAACACTGACTGAGGAGAAAATGGAGGATATCAGTTTAGATGGTTTGATCATACCCCACATAACTTATTGATGCACCAGTAAGGAAAGGAGTCTTGTATGAGGATGAAGATATAAGAAGAGGGAGTGGTATGCTGGAAATTACTCGAGAGGAAGTAGTACAAAGATACTTGAAGAAGCTCAATATAATTGAGGACATGTCCTTTGATAAAAGTAAGTGGACGAGTGCAATCTGTATAGTCAAAGGCTGAGTATGGTGTTCCAGCTTTTGTTTTTGTTTCTCTTTCCCTCCTTTATTTTTTATTTTATTCCTTAGTTTTCATTCTAGCTTTTTATATATATTTACGTTTTGGGTGTTCTTTTATTTTATTTCATCTATTTCCAATCTTTAATTTTATTTACTCTTCTTATTTTATCTATTTATTTATCTCTGTGTCTTTCTGCTTACACATGGGATTGATTTTCAACCTATCCCAATTAGTTTGGGATAAAGGTTGTTGTTAAGTTGAATATCCCTGTTTCAAACTTGTTAATAGACTAACAATGTGGAGGAGCATATACAGCCTCCCTATGCAGTCCAACAGTCCATGATGCTGCACTAGTGTCAACATTAAACAACATTGTAACATCAAAGCTATGTCTAAGAAAACAGAGAACAATAATCAACTTACGCTGAGACGCCACGATACAGATGGTCGTATGATTTTCGCAGCTTTTCATATGAAGCAGCATTTTCCTCGCTGAGCTCACCTTTTGCATTTAAAATTTTTGCATTTTCAAGCTCCATTTGGCGAAGTGACTTCAATTAGGATCAAGAAATATGCAAGAAAGAGAAGGGGGGAGTCAAAAGTAACACCACATAAGATTAGCTTCTTCATTCAAATAAGTAGACCGACTTGACCTGGCCTAGAAGATACCAAATCAACATACATAAAAGAACCAACATATATAAAGAAGTATTAAAACACCTACAGTATGCTCTGACTGAAGTAGCTCTGCCGCCGCATCATAGTATGTATGAAAAGCCTTTTTGAAGAATTTTTTCTGATCTGCTGATATATTAAGGCCTTTAAAGAACTGAAACAAGTAAACCCACAGGATAGAATTAGCATTCCATAGAAGTACTGAATCAACAGAAAATTACGGTTGTAACAAGGTCTTTGCAAACAAAACGCAGGCTATAATGCTTTTCTGATGTAACACAGCTCTGTAAAACAGGGACTTTGATTGTACTGACTCGTGGAAAAAGATTTAAAAAAAACAGAAAAAGAAAAAGCTATACCTCCTCAAGAATTTCTTGTCCAGACTGTGGAAGTCCAAGGAAGTAACTCGCTTGTCGAGCAAAACTAGCAAGAAGAGACAAATTCATTTGAGTTGCATCTCGATCCTTTAAGTGCTCCATGCTAGTGAGATCCTTGATAATATTAATGAAAACACCACCATCTTCAACAACCCCAACAAAATAAAGTTCCAAAAGGAGTTTAAGAGAGCTGCGTTTCTTCATGGCCCTCAAATTCTTGTCGGCATCCAAGTCTTCCACAGATTTTCCAGGAAAGAAGATTTTTAGGATTCCTTGAACTAAAGTTGGTGAAAAGTCTTTGTACCTCTGATGGAGCAAAGAACAGATCTACAGTGGGGGGAAATATTAGAATAAGATGCAGAGCAAGATGGAAGGAATCCAAATAAAATGCACAATTATAAGAGGTGATAATTAGGAAAATTCTTCCTTAACAATGCCACATCGACCAAATTTACATGCCCAAGAAACAAGTAAATTTTAATGTCTGCCTTCAATTCTAAGAGATCAAATATAATTTATCAGCAACAAAATATTGCCAACATTTCATTAACAATTTTACCGAATCATGTTATCACTAAAATCTCAACTGTTGGGCTCCTCAAATATATTTTATTCCCACTCCATTCCAATCTGCAATCCTGACATGCAAGTGGAACCTCAGCCCCTACGGGTGACCTCACCATCTGGGTCTGGCACATCATGTGTTACAAAAGTCTTGATTTGATTATTTCAGCCATCTCATATATATTAAATTATTTGGATGCTGAAAGAATTTTAACAATGATTTGGGGAAATGTCTGAAAAGAATGTATGAATTGAATGGTGCCCTTCATACATAAAGGGTTCCATTAGAATGTAGATTACTAACTCCTCACCGCGCTCAATAAGCATAAGTGCAGACAGGATGAAACAAAAACCAAAACTTTACATATCTTTCCAAGCTGGCTATAAAGCTCAAGTACAAAAGCTTAATGCTAAATCTTGTCTAACACAACATTGATACATTATATAGTGCACGCTCCAAGCTTGGAAGCCAAGCAACTTCATTGTCCCTTGCCGCAATGGCCAGAATAAAGTTACAGATCCCTTCCCAGTAGGAACAACCAAAATCTTAGAAGTAATAACTACAGTGTACAGGAAACTATACGTGTATCTGAAAAAATTAGCTCAAATTAATAGATGGCACCTGAACAGCAGCTGGTATGTCTGACGTTCTAAGCTTGGCATCACATATAGATGTCACTGCCTCACTAACGAATTTGCTTAAGTTGACACTTCGCAACTCATCCATCAAACTTTCACGTTGTTCTTCATTAATCTGCTTCAATTTCTTAATAACTGCCGTGTTGCGCTTAATGCTGGAATCTAATGTCCTGAGAAAACTTGGGTCTGAAAATAAAGCGCACAAATCAACAGTGATGGATGAAAAATTCATGTCCCAAACATTCATACTTAGTATGCAAATATATCAACATCAGATTACTCGGACTCCAATTCCATATTGTTCCATAAAAACAAAACTTAGCTTATACACACTATAAATTAAGCATGACAAAATTGACCTGTTAAATGTATAAGCATGCCCTTGGGACAAGCATAAATTCAACTATAATACATATCATAACCCAAATTTTTTTTACTAGAATCAGCATGGATAATTTCCTACAGAATGGTTTCATAATTCTCAAATATAGTCACAAAATCAACTATATAAATCAATGAATTATATCATTTGTTGAATGGAAGTGTTATTTTTCTTGCATCCCTTTTGGCTTCTGCTATGGGGGCTTTTAGAGCTATCTCTTGGAGAACTGCACCTTTTAAAGTGCTATTTTGTTTTTGTTTTCTTTAGTCTGATGAGGGTGAACTTCTTGTTCCAACATTTTTAATTTAAGAAAGTTTTAAATCATTAGTAAGGATAACTTAGTAAATTTCTAACCTCTTAATATATTTGAAAAGGTCAAAGGGGCATTTATCCCGAGACAAAGAAAGTCGGGAGTATGATGAAAACTAAAGGCAGGCTTGAAGTACTAAAAAGAATAGAAAATAAAACAAAAAAAAAAGGATACACTAGAAGGGCAAATACCAGCCTAGGGAGCAAATATTTTTAGTTATATGCAAGTCCTTCTAACTAGTTTCACAACATTTGCTCATTAACAACAATATTTATAAATATATATATACACACACACAAAATTTTAAAAAATACTAAAAAAAGAGACAGAGAGAGATGATAAGGCATCGATCCAACCTCAACTATTGAAAATGGCTCAAGAGTCAAAATACTACCCCATTCACGCAACACCATCAAAGGATGTGGATACACTTAGTTAGGGGCAATATAAACTTCACCCTATATACTCTGAAGTAAGTTCCATATATGCCAAATTCCCCCATAATTACCATATATTCTCATTTTCCAATAGACAATAAAACACCCAAGAAATCCCACTAATTCTAGCAACAACAATTTATGCGAGTAAATAAGAAGTCAACCTCTCTGTCATCTCTTTCACATTCCACAAAATACCCTTGGGTTCCATCCTTATAGCCTAAACACTTGCTATATGGCCAACTATAAATGCCAACTCCCTAACAACCATCTATCCCTGTTTGCCAACAGATCCTAAAAACCCAAGAAAACCCGCTACATGCTAGCAACAACATTACAAGTTACTACGATCATACATAAAGGCCTAAAAAGTCGACCGCTCTAGCATCAAATACACCTGGTTATCCTCCTCAGAAACACTAGAGCACTCCACCCATCTATTGCTCAATAAGGTTCTCAAACCTGTAAATACAAGTTTCTAACATAATAGCTGCAAATTCCAGTTGCACACCACCCACCCATCTATGTCACATGGTTTCTTGTGACATAATAGCTGCAAATTCCAGTTGCACACCACTGCCCAATCACCTGAGTCGGCTTCCTTCCGTACATACCCTGATCCCATCACATTTTGCAACTTTCTAACCACTAAAGTGTTTAGGAGTGCACATGATGAATAATGTCCCCAATAAACCCTCGTTGTCAACCAAGCACACTATAAAATGTTTATAACTTCATTTATTAGTAGCGTCTAAATATCGACGATAGAAGTACTATCAACAACTTCTTTCACTGAAGTTGTCATTGAGTAAATATTTTAAAGTTATTCTCAAATTGATATTACTTTATATAAGATTACCAATAAAAAGGTCAACACAATAATTATATAAGAGAATAAACCTATGACTCATTTTCAATTCATGATAACCAAATAATATTTGTTCTAATTGAAAGTCCCTTTAAGTAACTACTCACCAGGCTTTTCAGGATTCAAATTACTCTGACGAAGAGTAATTTTAGATTCCACTGATTTCTTCAATTCTTCAAGGCGAGCCGCAGCTTCCTGCAACCAAGAAAATATTTATATATATGGAGAAACTCACTGGACAAAGTAAGATTTTTCTTAAGAAGTTTAGCCTGTGAGATGAACTATTACTCCCTCCTTCGTCCATTTTTAATGGCCCTCTTTTTGTTGTCTTGGTGGCAAGGACTTTAAGGCACGCAGAAAAATCGTTTATATAATGCATTTTTATAATATTGTTAATGTAGTTGAACATATTAACATACAAATATATTCTTTTATAGTACATTTTGACCCAAAGTTATAACACACAAATATATTAATGATATAAATATATATTTTTAAATTGTTAAACAAAAATGTTTTCAGTGCATCCTAAAATTGGTGCCACAAACACTCAACAAAAGAGGGTCAATTAAACCCGGACGGAGGGAGTATCAGTTTTGGATAATACTACTTTAATGAAATATTAGGTCTTAATATCCCAAAAAAGAATAACAGTTCAGTTTACTTATTTGGTTTGCATTAATAATCTTCTCCGAATGTCCTTTAAATTTCTGAAAGTATATCTCCTATAGGATACAAACCACCAAAAAAAAGGGGACTTGATTGCCTATATCACTATAATTCTTATCAGTGTGAAATACGCTAATCTAACCTCATCGTCTTGTTTGCCATGGTGTTCACCTCCAGAACGGGATTCATCCTCTGTATGTTCCATCTTCCTACCATTGAGAAAGTAAGCCGGATAAAGATTTAATGAGTAACCACATTCCATAAAGAAAAAAGAAAGTGCCCTACTTCTTGTATAATACCCATGAATTAAGCTGCGTAAGCAATTGAACTAGTCAAAATCATGCAAGAAACAGAAAACAAACCTCATAATGCTTACTTATTCTATCATGAAAACTAAAAGCACTAAAAAAATACAAAAGATAAAAAATTAAACTTGGGAGGTGCCCGAAATAATATATATAACAACTAATAAAAATAGGATATTTGCATACCAAATATCTCCACTTGCACTGCATCTTGCGTTTTGAGGACAGAAATTACATAGTGCCCATTATACCACTTTCATGTTACATGCTCAGCTCCATGGTGTATACATATACACACATAATTGTTTATACATATTGATCGATAAGGCGGTCTTATGAAATTTCTTATTGTCAAAAAGCAAGTAGAGAAATATGAAGTGCAAATATCACTTCTCTTAGAATTTAAAAAAAAAAATCATAAAATGATCTATATCTAAAAAAGTAATCAACGACTAACCAACATCTATCCAATAATTAGCATGTTCTTAAAAGCCAATCTCAACAAATAATCATCTCCCAACCCGTGAGTAAGGTACTCAGTTTAGTAATCATATATTCATTTAAAGTACCTAAATAGTTCAGGTACAGCATGCAAAGATTGAATACCAGACGACAATGTAAAGTCAGTGATATATGCCTTCAAATACATACAGATTCGAAGAAGGGTTTATACTGAATATGTATAGAGGATATGAAATTTGATAATTATGGCAACAAAGTCCCAACTTAACCTAAAATTAAAGCACGAGGAAGGTGAAAAAAATTTGAAATTTGACTAAGAAAGCACTAATTTCATATATAGGTTAGCAAAAATAAGAAAACTCCTTTAATTCCAGTGCGAGATCTCCGGAACAGTGAACGAAGAGACGATGATAAAAAATAATGGGAGTTATATATTTTACCTGAGGACGGTAGATTTCGTTCGGAAATTTCGGAATTATTCCTTGGAATCACCGGCTAATCCTCTGTACAGAAAGTATGTATTGTTCTGTCCGACGGTGAAGAAAAGCCCCAAAACAGACCTGAAGAAAAAGCCCCAGTACAGAACAGACCGGAGCGAGAGTAGTTTTAAAAACAAAATCTCATGTCCTTTTCTTGCACTATTTTTGCTAATTTGGGACGGAAAATAAAATACTAGTAGGAGTATATTTTTTACATTAGGATGATGAAAAAATAAAAATAAATTATAAATTTGCTGTTACTGAGTTTATAAAAATATATATTTAAATTATCTGTTTATTTTTAAAGGGGCATTCTGACAAAGAAAAAATGACTTTTTTCGTCTTTTCTGTTTTTTTTCACTAAAAAAACAAGAGAACTAGACATGTATAATTCTTTATGATTTTTTGTTAATGATAAATGCCTTGACCTTTCAAAAGACAACTTCTCACACAAATTTACTCCCTTTTTTAAATTAGAAATATATTTTTAAAACTATAATTTTTCTTTTAAAAAAAGGATATTTCTTAAACGTAATAGTATTCCGTAAACATATGATATAAGTAATGACATATTATTAGGTTCATCCGGAACAATTCCTGTATGATATAATTTGTCAATTACTCACCAATAGAACCTTTAAAAATAATAAATAAATAATATTGTATGTTTTTTATAATTTAATACTTGATAAAAATCGTGCTAGATTTTTCACGCATATTAAGAAGATGAATAAAATGATAAAATTATCCATAATAATATGTCATTAATTATTTTTAATATAGATATTCAATTCAAAATATTCTCTCTTCATACTTATTAAATATGGAGAGAGAATTAAAATAAGAAAAATATGAGATATTTAATGTTACGGGCATAATATGAAAAAATTTATAAAAGTTTAGTTATTAAAGGAAAGTAGACATTTAACATGGGACTATATAATGGGACGGAGTGAGTATTTGTACTTTTATAGTGAAGTAATACTTTTGTATAGAAATTTTTGAATTGGATTTCATCAACAGCAACCGGTTGCCGTAAAGCAACTCATTTTTTTGCATGTAAATATTTGGCTGAGCAAAAAATAAATAAAAAAATTCACATGCCAAAAAAAGAATTGTTCCGCAGCAACTTGCTATGTTTAATATACTAGTACCACATAAATAAGTAGATACATATTATATATAGATCACAGTTTTGTTGATTTGACTGTAGGAAACAGGGAAAGAAAAGTATGTTTATACGTTTAATGGCGGAAGAGTTTTTGCCATACCTGACAGGCGTAATCATTGCGGATGTTGTTTGATGTACTCTAGATGCTCGTTCATTGTTCCAAAAGAGACGGTACGGTACCTAATAGTTTCTTTATTTTTATATGTAGGTCGTTTTAGATTTTTTTTTTATATTTTTAATTATTTATCGTTTGTAGTTATGTAAGAGAATTGATTGCTATTTTTTTTAAATTGCCCCTTATTACTTCACCTAATCTTTTGATTCATATTTATGAGATAAGTGAGGTGAAGAGTATTATAGACAATTGATACTATAGTTAATGTTTTTTAACTATTTCTTTAATTCTTGTGCACATGTCTGAAACGACTTATATTAAGGAACCGAGGGAGTATTATGGTATTCATTCATGGTTTGATCAATCAAAAGGGAAGCTTCATGGGTTATTTGTGTTATTGGTTCAAGTGCAAGTTATTGCCTTTTCCTGGGGATGCTACTGAGAGTTGATGAATTTAACTACTTATTACAACACCACAGTTCCACATAGACATCGATAATTTTGTCTGTATATAAATAATTAAGTTAATAACAATATTAGTTACACAGGCTCACCCAAAAAAATACTAGTGTTTTAAAGTCCGATTTGTTTAAATAGATTTAATTCGATTTCGGACGCCATATCATATAGTCTCAAGTCATAACCGGTACAAGTTGGCTGGATATTTGAATTTTCTTGTTCACTTTACAGGGGATATAATGGGTAACTGCCCACTCCTCAAAAATCTAGGTGCTATATATGTTTTATTTTCTGTCGGAATTTTGTTTCACTGGTAAATGCTGGCAGAATGAAAATAGCTAGGTCTTTTATCTTCTACTCCACTAAGTTTATATTGGTAACATTGATCGGACTTTGAGGGTTGTGATTATGGCCATTGTTTCGCATATTTTTTCTTATCCTTCCTTGTCAATCGCGGATAGTCTTAGGCTAATTGTTGATGCTTCATTGAATCTGGCCGGCCTTTCCTAAAAAGTATGCTTGCCCTTCGTACGAGTGTTTCTTCCTAATTCTTGTTGATACCAAATGCATTGTCTCCTTTAGACTATGACATGACCTGACATTGTGCATATGCATCACATGCCAGCTAGCTAATACTAAACCTCTATTTTCTGGTTGCTCATATTGTCCGGATGAAATATGAACGATGCGGCATTTTCAGATTGTGTTGGCCGTTGTCTACCTCTATAATGCAGAATTTGATTACTTAAAATGAAAATTGCATAATCCATACTAAACTAAATTACACTAAAATACAAGTAAGTACATGAATAAGATGTGTGTTTCTTCCGGCGAATATACAAGAATTCTTTACACATTCTACTTCATTAACAATTTGTGATTCTTATGAAAACTCTATGATTAGGAATATCAAAAGAAAAGCAATATGATTCTAGATAAGATGTTTAGACCAATAACATCCAGGAACAAAAACATATCTGCCAACTTGATTGCAAAGTAGCTAGCTAGGCTGATGAATTGAATATCATTGACTTAGCTGATGAAATATCCTCGATCTTTTTACTAAGATGCATATAATATCAAACCTTTCGTCTCAAAGACACCAAGTATTAAAATAAATCCGATGATGCTACATTGATTCTGTTGATGTGTATTCTAAAGGAGTTAAATTATCTTTGTGTGAGATGAGTTGCACTTCGGACTATGAAATACACATTAACCACCAAAATTATTGCTCATTCTGCAAAGAAAATATTAAGTACCTTCTTTTTTCCCATTCATAAAATGGATATTTTGCAAGTACATAAAAGCAATATACAATTCTATACCACCCCCCAAAATAACTAATTTTACATAATCATTATACCAATCCATCTACCCATCTGCAAAAACAAAGCTAATATACAATCCTCAATCATAGTAGTATGTTCTAATCTAGCTAGGCTGTCTATAAGAACTCAAATGGTCCTCGGATATAAACCTGTAATCTATGTAAAGTTTTCATCTTTCATTACACTACTCCTTCAGTTTCCCTTCTTCCTAATGAAGGTACTGGAAGAAAATAGTGAAAGTGATCCTGGAACTCGAGCAATACTCAAAGTCTCTCTTTCAAGCCACAAAGTCCGGCAACAATTGTGCAGCAAACCTTTTGCGGCTTTGAATATTGATGTTCTCATACATGTTTGCTGAGTGTGAAGATGTGGGAGTGTCTATAGCTCCGAATTCATTTGCTTCGCCAATATCCACTCCTCTTCCCAATTGGATGTTTTGGTTAGGGAGAAAAGTTTGATGGGTTCCAGACATTGGGAGGTTGTCGCCGTGTGGGAGACCAAGAGTGAGAGAAACACCATTTCCTGAATATGGTGCAGCAAATTGCTCAGCGCCAAACCTTCCAATTTCCCCAATTGGGTATGAGCCAAATCCTCGAATGTAGTTTGTTGGACTTCCCATTAATGTAAAGCCATCTCTGTTTTGCCTCTGATCATTGCCAAATTTCATAGACATTTGTTCATTGTTTGCCACTGGCTTGGAAATCATGTTCATAAATGAAGCGTTACCAGTAGTGTGCAGCATATCAGTGCTCCTTAGTTTCTTGGGACTTCCTCGTGTCATTTCCTCCATTTCTGAGGATCCGATGAGGGTGAAACCAGAGTGATTTCCGATATTTAACCCAGTAGGAGAGGTTGAAACTGTGGACACTGAAATTGGGTGAGAATTATGGCTTGTGGGATTCTCCTGGTTTTCTGTGGAAGGACTTTTCACTTGTGAAGCTCTAGATTTTGTAGCCAATTCTTCATTCTGGTCACTTTTGCTGGTTTTGTCATCTGATCCATTCTGTTCTTGATCCTTGATTTCCTCTGTGTACATTTCTTCTACCATTGGCTTCCAAAGCCGCACTCGGGCATTTATAAACCAATTAGACACCTGAATTATCATAAAACCATTTCACCATTATAATTTCCCAATCACGACAAGAAAGTGTTTAACAATGCAAACAATATAATACATACCTGACTCCTAGTAAGCCCTGTTTGCTTCGCGAGCATCTGTTTGTCCGAGTCCTTGGGATAACTGAAAATAAATTTCAACAATTTAGTGAAAAACTAACAAAATAAAGCTATGAACTTGAAATCAGGTTCAAGAATTGAATTGGGTTGTGAGAAATTTAGTAGTAGTACTTACGGGTGGAGAAAGTGTTCGAAGAGCCAAGCGCGAAGAACAGAAACAGAACGCTCTGGCAATCCTCTCTGGGGTCTCCAAGCATTGTGTTGGATCATTCCCAACTGTTGCAGAGCTCTCTGTTGCCTGAGCTGATTATCAACAAATTTGAGCCTTGAACCCTCCATTATTTTCCCTCCTCCCAAACTATCCTCTTCACCTAAGCTCTTACTTGCAGCTTGAATTTGGCCCAAAATCGCGTCTTTGAGGCACCGAAATTGCTTTGAGATAGTCTGTAGTGCCAGGGCTGTGTATGTTTTTGCAGAGCCAATACCAGCTGCTTGCTCAAACCAAGAAATAACTATCTGCATCTGGTTGTGGTACTGTCTGTACCTCTGCTCCACCTTAAAATTTCATAATTCAACAAATAAAAAGAAGATTCACGTTTCTATCTGTAATAATAAAGCTTAGTTCTGTTATGCATAATTCCAATTGTTTACATAATTCTGACCGATTGAAAACACATATAATTTAAGGTCGATATTGAGAGATGAATGTGTGACCTTGAGTTCATAAATCATAATGACTTGAAATTGAAGAAAGAAAGAGAGCTGATCACACTCTAAATCTTAAAATAGAGTATATGTATAAAGACACCTGAACAGAGGATAATTTGTTTTTCTTTTTTTTCTTTTTCCCAACTGAAATTTCAGTGGAAAGTACAATTAAATTATGTTTCTTTAAGAAAAAAGAAAACAAGAACAATCTTTAGATTCAGTTATTAAATTTCAAGACAAGACCTCAATATGAAAGTAACACTTGACTGCAATTCTGACACAAAATCATTTGATTGTAACTTTCCCAAAAATCTGATGTAACTTGATTGATAGAGACCCAATCCACAAACTTTGTTAGAAATTAACTGATTTCCAATTAAAGAATTCAACTTTCAAAGTAAATTTTGATCTGCTTTATTATGTATACATATTTAAGTTTTATCCATACCTCATCAAGCATGTTCACAAGCTTTGCTTTCTTCATCTGAATCTCCTGTCTTTCTGCGGTTGTAAGCTCAACACCGCGTTTCGAGCTTGTCTCTCCTCCACCACTTAGCCCATCACCGGCGGCTGACACCGGCGACCCACCGGTGTTCTTTGTGTTCCCATTGCTCGGCGGGGCTAATTCACTATTCTTCACTCCCTTACCAACGTTAACAACTTCATCAAGAAGCTGTTGAGCAGCCTTCAAGTACTTAGAACTCAACAGCATACTCTGCATGCCGTTAACACCATTTGAAACCCCGGAGGCAGAGGACGGCGACTCACCAGGAATCCGGATATCATCGCCGCTTCTGGGAGAAATTGTCGGTGGGGGAGCCGGAGCCCGAACCGCAGCCGGGGATGACAGTTCAGGTTCAGTTCCGAAAGACCCATATCCGGGTTGCTGGGAAGAAAGGCTCAAGGACAAACCTTGCTGGGATCGCGTGATATCACGCGCCATCGCGAGGTCAACGGGATTATATAAGTTGTACTGAAGGCGAGGCATGAAGCCGTGGACCGCTGAGATGTCATGCTGGGAATGGACGACGGATGGATGGTGATGATGATCTTGTTGCGGTGCGGCTGATGGTGCCGCAGAGAGGGGGATTCCAACGAATTGTTGTGTTGCCTGGTTGTGCGGCGCGTGGGGAAAATTTATGGGATTGATAGAGTTGCCACCGTTGGAGGAGTTGAGGAACATGTAGTTCCCCGGTGGCGGCTGCGGTTGTTGATGTTGAGTTGTGTCAGAGTATCCAACGTTGTATCCGGGATTCATCAAAATCAGTGTTTGCAATCCATCACCTTGGATTTCTGAATTTCCATGAAAGTACGTCCCCATCGATCAATCTTTTTGTTGATGTTATATTTGTATATGACTAATTTTTTTTATATCTTCTTATTCTTCTTCCTATACACTGAAAAGGGACTACGTTAAACTTCACATCCACACACACCACTCAACAAATACATATATGTATAGGAGGAGGAGGAGGAAGGTGTTGGTGATACCAGAAATGGAGGTGGGTAGATCGGAATTCAACCCATTTGGCTGCTCTGTTCAGAAAACTACTATTGAGAATTCAGAATTGTAACTGTATTCTGATGATCAGATAAATCCTGGAAGAAGAGAAAAAACAATCGATTAATATGCAAAATACCCATAAATCCTCTAAAGTACCACCACATATAGTGGCATAATTGTGTTCAATTTCAAGAACTTAGAAGGACAAATCTTTCTGCTTTTGTTTCTTCCAAGGTTGGAATGAAGGTGCAGTCATGTTTGCTCATATGTAAAGTATAATATACTCACATATAGAAAGATGGAGGGGAGAAAGAGACCGAGAGAAATGGAGAAAGAAAGATATGAGCAGGGAGAAAAGAAATGGTTAAACTAATAGTATTAATTAATAGTTTAAAAGTATAATTGGTACCTGGTGTGATCGAAATCTGAGTGTACACGTGCTCCATCATCATCAACTGCAAGGGGAGGAGAATTTTAGTACTAGTAGGATTTGAGAGAGAGAGAGAGATATGAGCATGCAGGTATATAGCTATACCTAAAAATACATGAGAAAGATGCATCCTATTCCTATAAAAGCACGCACACACAAATTAATTAAGCCATACTCACATGTCTAGTTATATATATATATTTATATATATGTGTGTGATGGATGAGTCTATTCAGTCATGGGAAAGAAAGAAGTAGTACTCTGTCAGACTCAAAATCAAACACTTCTGCAACTATCTCCCTCCTGCCCACTTGACAAGGAGAGAAAACAGGGCTTAAAAAGGCAGAGAAAAAGATACCCATCTTTATTCACTCAATTATACATGTACCCATTTATCACCCCCTTTTCTTCTCTTTTCTTTTTCAACCAGAAAAAAATTAGCATGAACTGTGAATGAATTCAGATGAGATATTGTGGAATAGTAATATACATATTATGTTCTTGATGGATGGGAGGTCTCTTTCTCTCTGTTTCTCAAAGGGTCTGTGAATTGGGGGTGCTTTTAGAGTGAAGTACCTGCGAACAGATCAAACAAGGGAACTTGGCTGATTTGACCCCCCTTTTCAAATCATTTGATGCAGCCAGGAGCTACTTCTACTACTTGTAACTTACTACTACTACTACCAAGAACTTTTCAGACAGACACAGACAGAGAGAGAGAGAGAGAGAAAAAGAAAAAGATGTAGATGTGTGCGCGCCCTTGTGTTATTATTATAAATAAAAGAAAAGAAAAGAAAAGAAAGAAAAACAATGCTACTGTAGTACTCCTATTATATTAGTATTATCAATGTGTCAGAAGATACAAACAGCTGAAAAACGAGGAAACTTATGCTTCCGTGATGCTCTTTTATGTCATTTTAATTGCTATAAAAAATAAAATAAGAGAGAAATAATAATTCTTCATTATTATATGTGAAATACTTTAATATGAATATAAAATTTTAAGCATTTATATTTTTAATTATGATGTTTTAGATGAGTTTGTCTTAGTTTGAGAGGAGTCAAGAACGTACATATTAATTAGTGAAATAAAAAATTGAGTTCTGATGTGTATATTTTAATTTATTCATTGTAAACTTCATGTTATTACACCACTAAATTCGTCTTTTTGATACTAAAGCTAGAAACCCTTTTTAAAAATATTTTTAAGAATAAATATTAGTTTATGTATATTATATATTATAAAATGTGTATTTCAAACAGCTTTTACTGAAAATATTTTTAGTTTAAGCTGTTAGACATGTTTTTAGAGAAGGTGGGAATAAATAAATGAATAGTAAAAAGATAAAAAAAAATACTTACTAATAAGGAAAGAGAATAGGATGATGATGATGATGATGATGAACATTAGGGTTTTGTTGGAGGGGACCTCAATTATTCATTATTCAGTCCTCTTTTGTCTTTTTCTCCCTCTCCCTCTCCCTCTCCCTCTCCTTGCTAGCTAGCTAGCTAGCTAGCTATTTTTGTGGTTGGATTGGATGCCAGAGTTTGAAGATAAAGCAATTAAATTCCTAAGGAAAACAGGGCCAACTACCGTAACACCTACAACTTTAATGCTCAAAAAGTTATACTCCTACTAGCTAGTTTCCATTATTTTTCTGTATATTAATTTACCCCCTTATAATTTTAAACATTTATTTCCATTTATAATATGAATATATACATTTAAATTTGGAGCTGCTGCTGCTGCTACTTATCTTGCGTACAACTTAGCAGAATCTAAAATAGAAACAAACTACAAACCTGAAATCACCAGCCCGGTATTTGTATATGTACATTATGGCCATTGCTGCCTCCCAAACATTGCCTAGTGACATTATATCTATTTATATCAACAAACCCAACTTATTTATATTGGTTTTAGTAATCTCTATATGCAATAATAAATTCTGCCCGATCTCATTTGGGAAGAAAATGAGTATGAATTTCCATCGCTTTCTATCCTAAAAATGAAAAATTACAAGCTTTAAGCAAAGGAAAACATGCGTGGGTGGAGTATATATATAATTTATTTGACCTTCAAGATTTTGAGCTCTGTCAATTTTGTAGACGACTTCTTGAGGGGCCTGGAGGACCCTTAATTGCACTTCATTGAGCTAAAGTAATAAAAATAATCATTGTTGACAGAGTTGTAGAAAATGAAAGGCCAATTCTACAATCTAAAATCACCTTTACAGTCTTATTATGTAATTAAATTGACACTTGAATTTTCAAACTTGATTCACAAGGAATACCTTCTCTTTTTTTTCTCTCTGAATTAATTAGTTGCAATGAAGATTAATTAATTATTGTCCTTGTAAACCACGTCATTCTTTATGAAAAATAAGTGTAGATATTTAGGAAAGTCAAAAACAAATTCTTTCATAATATCTACTCCATTAGAAAAATAGTTGGGCCTAGTAATTTTCTTTACTCTTCTAAACATTTTTTTAACTCTCTAAATTTAGGAATAACTAAAGTCCCTATACAGTTCAACAAGCTCACTTGTTGGCTGATCAAGCAAAGTAAACTGGTTTGATATATTTAACAATTTTAAGACTGAGGTATGTGACCCTTCAAGTTCAAGTTGAAGTTGGATTGTCATTTATGTGAAGTTTATTTATGAGTTTAGTTGATATTGGAATAGTAATGATATACTTGATTGTGAAATGACTCAAAAGTAAAGTTTCAAAAAATAAAAATAAAAAATATCTTTAAGGAGCAACAAAAAAATTTAAAAAAAACTCACAAACATTGGATTTCTAAACTTTCCTTAAGCTTTCGATCGTTTGTCTTAAAAATTCACAAATAATTTGAGGTTATTTTACAACTCAAAATCTGGTGCTCATTATCAGGCTAAACAATTAGGTGGAAGGCGCGGTTAATTTGTTTATGTCCAAGTCGAGATCCTCTCTCTGTCACTGTCGTGGTATCCATATATATATATATATATATATATATATATATATATATATAGGGTCCAGTTTTTGTAAGGCTCTCTTACTTTATTAAAATAAGAATTTTTTTTTTGTGTTTTTTTTAAATAATTAAAAAAAAAGTTTAATTTTATCTTTCGAAATTTTTTCATATATATGGATATATATATATATAAATATATATATATTTATATGTGTGTGTGTTTGTGTGTGTATCCAAATGTGTGTATGGAAAAATTTAGCCCATAAATATTAAATATTTTTTTAGTTGTTTTCCTCAGATTTTATATTTAATAAATATATATATATATATATATATATATATATATATATATATATATATATATATATATATATATATATATATCAGTACTAGTATCAAGTTATCCTCCTAATAAATCCTTGATTCCCAACGTTTTATATATCTTCAAGGACTACTGCACGCACGCTTTACTTTAACTGTATATCCCCATTAATACTATTACAATTTTTGACCATGAAGATATATAAAACGTTGGGAATCAAGGATTTATTAGGAGGATAACTTGATACTAGTACTGATATATATATATATATATATATATATATATATATATATATATATATATATATATATATATATATCCCTGCTACTGCAGTACTGCATGTCTCAGCCTCTCAGGTGAACTTTTTCAGACTCTTAATCTTGAATGATGTATCGGAGATAATGATGATGATAGTGATCAATAAAAGTGTTGTACATTCATCTTGTACTTGAACTTAAATTTTAAGTATGTAAAATTAAGAACAATGATATTTCCAGCAGCACAGCGCTGGGTGCTGGGTAATAATATCCTTCAAGCTTCAATGCATTAAATATATAAGCATGTTATGCAGACATTTTATATTTCGTACTACTAGATATGGGCTCATCATATCTTCTGTTATCATTTTTTTTAACCAGAATTTGTTTATTATTTATTAAATAACCATGCAATATAATATAAATGTGACAAATCCAAAAAAATTAGAAAGGATCAAAATATAAATGTATTATAATAAAAAGCTTTAAACAAATCCCAATTGTATAAAACAAGCCGTTCACGAAATAGTTTGATCTATGGACAACATTATTATGGTAAAGATAATAATACAAGATAAAAATTAAACAAATACTATAAAACTCCATTTGGAAACAAGGAAATTTTCTGCATGGATTATTATTCAGCATGTAATAGTATATTGTATGTATTCTCGTATATACCGAATGTGACGCCCCCAAAATTAGGTATACATCACCCATCTTGGATCGTCGATACATAAGACAAAATTCAAATACAACTTACTAATATAATCACGTGGTATAATACTTACACAAAACATAATCGTGAGTTTGAATACAATTATTGTCTACTAGAGATTATACAAATTCAAAAGGAGTCCTCATTATAATTATTAACACACTATTTCACGAATAAAGTGAGGACTACTATCTTATCTCTCCTGACCGTCACTCCGCTCCCCGACTAGTCCCCTCGCTATGTTCTCATTTCTCAAGAGAATAAAAAGAAAGAAAGATCGAGCTCAACTAGCCAAGAAGAAACTATTATGACTAAGATAATGCGTAATAAATTATCGTTAGCCTTCAAAAGTTGTTAAACCGATAAAATATAACAACATTAAGTTTTCAGCAGCGGTGGATCAAGCTAATCCATTAAAAGAGTCAAGTAGATAATAGAATCTACTATCTTTTATGATTTAAAAAGTTTTTCATCACTTTTATCATTTGAGACTCAATTTTAATAAATAATCCACATCATCCCGCACTACTACCAATGATATTCATTAGGGTCACGACCACAAATTCCATGCACCTACTTGCCAAGGATATTTGTGTATTCATCAATGGTCATGATCATGCCAACAACTCGCCCATCAATGCACTACGGGCCAATGAGGACTTTTTCCAACATCATTTGTAACATTATGGTCATGATTACACCGAATAATCCCTCGGTCATAATCATACCAAGTCCATCTATGCACTTGGTGCCATGATGACTTTCAACATAATATAAACATGAGGATGATGACAATGATATAAGAATTCAATAAAAACAAGTTCAAGAATTAATTTGTCCAAGAACTACTAATGTCCAAATTGTCAACACGACATCGCTTTTCAGAGAGTAAAATTTAAGAATGATCAAGAATATTTTCATTAAAAGATATCGATGAAGTCAAGAAATATCAAGGATATTCTACTAATTTCATGGAGTATAAGTCAAAACTTTAACCAAGTGAGTATAATAAAAATGGAATAACAAAAGAAATCACCATGCACGCAGATTGCAAGATAGACAAAAGTTATTCCAACAGAATAATAATAACGGAATCATGTCGTGAAAAATTTGCAGACCGACAGGATGTTCCAATGAATAATAAAGACGGAACCAGTCCTGTAAAACACATGTATATGATGTTCCAATAGAATAATAATAAGACGGAACCAGTCAGGTGTAAAACACATGAGATAGGATGTTCCAGAATAATAATAATAAAGATTTTAACCGTGTCGGTGTAAAACACACGTACGAGGATGTTCCAAATGAATAATAGTAAGAATGTCACCAAGTATAGGGTATCACATATAAAAGTTATTCCAAATGTAATAATAAAAATGGAATAACAACAGCTTCTCTTCATGAATAAGAAAGAATAACACCCCTTACCAGTAAAAAAAGCTGAATATAAAAGTAAAGAAAATACTTTTCTTTCTATCTCTATAGTCTCTCTCTATAGTTTCTCTCTAGAGTTCAAATTGAATTGTAAGAAAATAATGAAGGAATGAGCTTCTATTTATAGGAAAATAGAATGCATAAGAATTAATCCATGAAACGGTCCAGATTGATTTACTTTAATCTGACCATTCATATTTAAAGCAAAATCTTTTAAATAAAATATAATATATTCTATTTATAATCTAATAAAACTAATAACTTTATAAAAGATTTTACTACGCAAAATTTTACGCAGCACTTATGCAAATACTATGCATAATAAAATATAATATATTCTAATTATTGTCTAATAAAATAGATAACTTTATAAAAGTATTCTGCTTTTATATAAAAAGATTTTACTATGCAAAAACACTATGCATAATATAATATAATATATTCTATTTATAGAATAACTTTATAAAAGTATTCTGCTTTTATATAAAAGATTTTCAGATTATTACATTAATAATACCAATAAAACAAAAACCGAGTGACTTATCACATAAGATCAATACCGTGTACTACTACGCAACCACGCCAGACATCGTATTTCTTTACTACCGAAGTAGTTCAACAAAGATTAATGGTAAAACTTCCGTCGTTATTTTCATATAAAGTATTTTTGTCGTTTTTTCAATCCGACAATAATAATTCATGGGGTCCACCAATGATTGTGCCATCGCATTTAATATTTCGCTTAAAACGAATATTCCCTCACCAATCGAATATTATATGACAACTTGCATACTTTGAAAAATTTATAAATATTACCCACAACTATAACATTATATTAAATTCATTCCATAATATTCAAAAATGATAATTGTAGAAAATTCATTTTTATTCAAAAAGTTGGGGTCTCTTACAACCTCCCTTCTTAAGAAATTTCGCCTCAAATTAGGGTGGTACGACCGGTATGTCAAGAGGTAAGGATACCTTGATTTTATTTGATTCTAACTCCCAAGTCATTTCTCAACATCGTGATTTCTCCACAAAACTTTGACTTGAGGTATAACCCTCATGCGTAGAATATGTTCCTTCTTATCCAAGATTTGAACAGAAACCTTCACACGCCAAATCTTCCGTTATTTCGCTCTCGGTTTTAACTCAATAATGTGATTCGTGTCTTCCACATATTTACGTAGCATGGATATGTAAAAAACGTTATGAACATTTAGACATACTTCTAAAAAAGTTTCAGTCCATAGCTACGCTCCTACTCGATCGAGGATTAAAATGGGCCGATGAATCGAGGATTGAGCTTTCCTCTCTTTCCAAATCTAGTAACTCCTTTCCATGGAGCAACACGTAATAACACATGATCTCCTATATCGAATTCCACGCCCTTTCGATGAAGATCAAGATAACTCTTTTGTCTATCTTGTGAGATTTTTTACGTCACGGATCGTTTGAATCTTTTCCGTGAGTCATACGTATCAATCCTGCGGTCCCAACAACGTTGTTTTACCCACCTCATCCCAACATATCCGACAACGACACTTTCTTCCATACAACGCTTCGAACGAGCCACGCCAATACTGGCGATAATGTTGTTGTAGGGAAAACTCCACCAATGGTAAAGAGTCCCAACTTCCTTGAAAATCAAGGACACAGAGTCTTAATAGATCTTCAAGAGTTTGAATAGTCCTCTCGATCGTCTGTCGTCCGTCGGAGGATGATATCGCCGAGCTAAATCGTAAATCTGTGCCCATAGTTTTTGTAAACTAACCCAAAATCGCTGAAGTGAATCTTGGGTCTCGATCGTAAACTATGGATATCGGCATACCATGCAATCTTACAACCTCGTTTATGTACATACGAGCAAGACGTTCAAGTGTATAAGTTTCTCGATCGGTAAGAAATGAGCAGACTTGGTTAATCTATCAACAATGACCCAAATCGCATCTATGCCTTGAGAAACTTTGGTAAAACCAGTAACGAAATCCATGGTAATGTGCTCCCACTTTCATTCTAAAATTTCAAGTGGTTGAATGGACCTTTTGGTACTGATGCTCTACTTGACTCATTGACATTAGACACCTTGAGATAAACAAATGCCTATCTCTCTCTTCATATTGCCCCACCAAAATGTATGTCAAGATCATGATACATTTGGTACTCCCAAGATGGATTACAAAACGGTGTGTTGTTCTCTCCATCATGATTTTATACTTTAAATCGTGGTCGTTAGAACACAAAGTCCGGAGTTGACTCAAGTATTCCTTCTTCATCGATTCTTGCTTCCGCAAGATAAGACCTTCTTGCACTTTCTTCCCTCATATGCATCACTCCGTGTCCAGAGCTGAAAGTGCCTTTAACTTTATCGATTAAAGTCTGCTCTACTCAGATATTCGCTATCATCACACGCGTCCTCGTAGTCTTTAACTCTATCTCTATCCTTTGCAAGTCACACAAAATGGGCCTTGCGTTGACAATATTGCACTCAGACTTGCATATGATCTTCTACTCAATGCGCCGCCTACCACGCTGGCTTTTCCAGGATGATATTGGATGGTATGATCATAATCTTTCAACAGTTCAAGCCAACGTCATTGTCGAATGTTGAGTTCCTTTTGAGTGAAGAAATATTTGAGGCTTTTTATGATCCGTAAAGATCTCCACTTTCTCCCCATACAAGTAATGCCTCCAAATTTTAAGTGCGAAACAACAAAATGCTAACTCTCCAGGTCACAGTAGGATAATTTCTCTCATATTCTTTGAGTTGTCGTGGAGGCATAGGCAATGACTTTCCCATGTTGCATGAGAACACATCCTAACCCTTTGCCCAAGCATCACTTGTAGATGATAAATCCTCCAAACCGGATGGTATTGTCGTAACAGTGCTTTGAAATGAGTCTCCTCTTGAGTTCTTGAAAACTCTTCTCACATTCCTCACTCCAATCGAACTTTGTATCTTTCCGAGTCAGCTGAGTTAGTGGAGTAGCGATTCGAGAAAACCCTTCTATGAATCTCCGATAATAACCAGCTAAGCGGAGAAAGCTACGTACTTCGGTCACTGATTTAAGTTGCTCCCAGCTTTGAATAACTTTAATCTTTGTTGGGTCAACATATATTCCATAACTTGATACCACGTGCCCAAGGAATGCTACTTCCTCAAGCCAGAACTCGCATTTCTTCAACTTGGCATAAAGCTTGTATTCACGAAGCTTTTGGAGTATCAGCCTTAAGTGTTCCTCATGATCTTCACGGCTTTTGGAATAAATAAGGATGTCATCAATAAAGACGACCACAAAGTGATCCAAATATTCCTTGAATACTCGGTTCATCATATCCATGAAGGCAGCATGAGCATTAGTCAATCCAAAAGACATGACTAGAATTCATAATGCCCGCATCGAGTTCCGAAAAGTCGTCTTTGGAATGTCATCTGGCTCTAATCTTCAATTGGTGATATCCGGAATGAAGATCAATCTTTGAAAAGAATTTGGCTCTTGTAATCGGGTCAAACAGTCATCAATACGTGGCAATGGATACCTATTTTGATGGTGACATTATTCAACTCCCGATAATCAATACAAAGTCGCATACTCCCATCTTTCTTCTTCACGAATAGAACAGGAGCACCCAAGGAGAAGTATTAGATTTAATAAAGCCAATGTTCAACAATTCTCATAGTTGAGTCTTTAACTCTCAAGTTCAATAGAGCTATTCGACATGGGGCTTTAGAAATGGGTTTTGTACCAGGGTTCAAGGTCGATACAAAATTCAATTTCACGCCTGGGGTAGGCAGGGAAGTTCTTCAGGAATACATCGGAAAATTCATTAACAATAGAAATATTATTCAAAATCGACGTATTTTGTTTAGATCCGTGACATGAGCCAAGAAAGCTTGACATCCATTTTCAATAAACGAATAGCTTTAGGGCTTGAGATGACAAAGTGATTGATTTTAATGGTTTGGTTGTTTGAATTCGCATAATAGGTCGATTAGGAATATGAAAGCTAACAACCTTACTAAAACAATCAATTTTTTGATGATGAGTAGTTAACCAATCAATCCCTAGAATTACATCAAATGCAAGTATTTTTAATGCAATAAGATCGACGTGTAATGTGTGGGTACCAACTTGAACCACACAAGACTTATAAAACGTGGATGTAATGAAGGTTTCTCCCAACTGAGTTTCCACAGATAAGTCAAAAGTCTAATTTCTCCCGAGTCAAATTTAATCGTTGAGCGCAAATAGAGAAATAAAAGAATGGGTAGAACCAGATCAAATAAAGTGTAGACTTCGCTAGAGTTTATGATAAGCTTACCCGTGATGGCCTCACGCGGGTTCCTTGCTTTTCTGGGAGGTCACAACAAACGCTCTCCTCAGACTACTTCGACTTTGACTTTTCTCCGGGATGCCTTTGGTGCCTCCATCCTAGTTGAATTTGTTTGGTGAACGACAAAATCGGGCTAAGTGACCTTCTCTTCCACAATTATAACATGCTTTTGACGGCAGATCGTAATTTGGTGATGTGTCCTCCCTCCGATTTGAAGCATATAATGTGTGGTCTTTCTCATTCCTTAACAACGGTTCTTTGGTCGACGCGTCTTTCCATCATTGTTGAATCTCCTCTTCTTGAAATGTCCATTCTTATTGTTTTGGCCCGATTACCACCAAGTGGTTACCATTTCGCCCGTTGATTCCTCCACGCTTGTTGTCACCGCTTCGATGATCGCTTCACTAGTATTATCATTTTTGGCCTTGCATCTTTTGATTGCGTTGACTCGTTATCGCGCTCCACCAATCGAGCCCTATTTACAACATCCGAATACAAACACGGTTTATGAGAAATAAGATGTTGACGTATTCCCGCTTCAAACCTCTTAAAAACATTCGCGTCATTCTTCTTCTTCATTATCCACCAAGTGGGACGCGAACCGGATAACTCCGCAAATTTTGCCTCGTATTGCGACACTGGCCATATTGTTTTGCTCCAATTTGATAAACTCCACCTCCTTCATGTGACGAATACTTTCGGGAAAGTATTTATCGTTGAACGTCTTGGAACTTCTCCCAAGACATCTTGAAGACGACAGTTGAGTACGTTTTACCGATTCCCACCAAGACCGCTTCTCCCGCGCAACATATAAAGGCGTAAAGGAACCTTTTGTTCCTCGGAGCATCCCAAGACATCAAATATTTTGGTGATCCGCTTTATCCATGCTTTCATCATAAGTGGTTTTGGCTCTCCTTAAACTCCGGTGGTCCCAGCCTCGAATGCTTAGCGGTGGATCACCGAGAATTTCAATGTTTCCACCTACATTTTGAATAGAGCCCGCCTCGCATTGTTGCATTGATGAATTGCATAAAGCTCGAACAATCTATCATTCATCATTTCGTCATGTTGTTGTTTGCATGAGGATTTGTCGCCTCGATGCACATTCTCCCGATTATTGATATGTGGAGACTCAACGGTCTCTTGTGCTCCATTACTACTCTCAACATTTTCGGATGTCATTTTCAGATACTGCCACAAAACAAAGGTTAATTGACATGTAACATATTATCTCTAAACTCGACCAACCAATTTAAATACAAAATAAATTTAAGTAGTCATACTAAACAAGGAATTCTCCATCTCTCCCTCCCAGTTCTAGTCTCACATCTTAGCTGTGGATCATATCCCTAAGCTTTGATACCAACCATGGACGCCCCAAAATTAGGTATACATCACCCATCTTGGGTCGTTAGATACATGGTACAAAATTCAAATACAACTTACTAATACAACTGTCTGGTATACAATACGACAAAACATAATCATGAGTTTGAATACAATTATTGTCTACTAGAGAATATACAAACTCAAAAGGAGTCCTCATTACAATTATTAACATACTATTTCACGAATAGTGAGGACTACTAATGCTATCCTCCGACCGTCACCGCCTCCCCGATTAGTCCTCGCTATGTTCTCATTTCAAGAAGAGAATGAAAAAAAGGGTGAGCTCAACTAGCCCAATAAGAAATATTATGACTAAGATAATGCGAATAAATTATCGTTAGCCTTCAACAGTTGTTAAACCGATAAAATATAACAACATCAAGTTTAATCATAGTTGGATCAAGCAATCCATTAAAAGAGTCAAGTAGAGAATAGAATCTACTATCTTTTATGATTTAAAAAGTTTTTCATCACTTTTATCGCCGAGACTCGACTTAATAAATAATCCACATCATCCCCGCACTACTACCAATGATATTCATTAGGGTCCGCGCACCACAAATTCCATGCACTACTGCCAAGGATATTTGTGTATTCATCAATGGTCATGATTATGCCAACAATCGTCCATCAATGCACTACGGGCCAATGAGGACTTTTACATCATTTGTAACATTACGGCCATGATTACAATCAATAATCCTCGGTCATAATCATATCAAGTCCATCTATGCACTACAAAGCCACGAGATGACTTTCAACATAATATAAACATGAGGATGATGATGACAATTGTGGACCCCAAAATAGGTCCATTCCATCCAACCCATTCGAGTCGCCAAATACATGGTACAAAAAATAACTACAACTTTATTACTACAATTGTCGGCAAAATACAACAACACATATATTGTGAGTTTTAATACCAACTACGACTCATGTCCCAACCATGGACAACACCTCACATTGATACATTACATAAAGTTACTACCAATAAGCTGTTTTAGAAATTAAAACCTTTGGAAAGTGCTCAAGAAAACCTTCGTACATGGGAGGCCATGCCTCAGGTTATGATAGATATCATATGCCCATGAATTATCCTTGGTTGACCTAATGAAGACCCTAAAAGAAAAACAAGAAGATTAATATCATGTTCTTTCCAGGTGGTGAGTCTTTCTCGACATATAATTATCTCCGCTGCTCCAAGTGAAAATTATATTTCAAATAAACTCCAAGATCATATAGGTAGTGTTTCGTAGATATACTCAAAGAAATGGATGTGCACAACCTTGTCTTTATGATAACACGAAGCTCAGTATGTCATTAGACATCTTCATGATAGTGGCAAAACACCCTTCCAAAGTTGGGTTACCACCCTATTTGATTCACCAAATATAACTATTAAATGACGATAAAATACAAACACACTTATCTAAAGTCCTCAATAAAATTATTTCCACACTTTTGTGGAGAACCTCAACAACTATAGACCACCGCTTTATTTCCTGTTAATTTCGCCAACCCAATACTACACTCTTTACACACAGAAAGGAATTGTGAAGCAAAAGGGTGAGCACAAATAGCCGAAAGAAAGAATATCATTGACTAAAGATAATTAAATTATCAATAGATTCGTCAATAATAAATCGTAGATTTAGAACATATGGTAGATGATAAAATTTTCAACCATAGTTGCAGCTTGAACGAAAGAATCCATTAGAAGAGTCAAATAGACCATAAAGTCTATTATCTTCTCCACATTAAAAGTTCACCAACAATGTTTTATCCCTGTAACATCAATCAACAGTTCTTTTCCAAAACCATATGAATAACTCATAATCATAATTGTGATTCTAAATTCTCTTCGCATCCAAGATTTAAGATAATTTTTCATTACTGTCTTTACGAAACATCAAAGATCATGGTTATACCAAATCACAGATTCATGTTCATAATCATACTAATAAATTCATCTTTTCATCACGGGCCAAAGATATTCATCATCAGATTCATCTTTTGCCTTTAAATGCCAAAGATATTTAACAACAAGTCATCTTTGCACTACATGCCAAAGATATTCAACAACGGGTCATCTTTACACTACGGACCAAAGATATTCATCAATAATTGATCTTTGCACTACAGGCCAAAGATATTCATATCTCAAAGAAATACATAATCATTTCAGGATTTATATAAACCATAATTATAACAATATATGTTGATCAATTCACCTTTGCACTTAAGCTAAAGATATTCAATTATAAATTCAATGGTCATGATCATACCACCATCAATTCAACTTTTGCACCTTCTTGACCAAAGAAAACCTATAGTCACGATCATACCAATAATCTATCCATCTTTACACTCAAGTCAAAGAGAAATATCATCATTAGGGTTATAAGAATGTTATATATGATAATAAAAACAATATATTCAACATATAGATTTAATCTCAAGAGTAAGATTCATAAATCAATGATCTCATAACACCTTAATCAAAATATTATAAATCACTTAATAATCTCATAATCTAATATTATTAATACTACCACAATATTTTAATCATTTCTTAAACTTATAAACAATTTATTTTAATTATTTACACTTTACTAATACATGCATTTAATCATCCTAAAATGCCAAACTCATAAAATTTCATCACCAATAACCAAAACCTCTTCAAAAAAAATCTGATATACCTTATATATGATTCTCAAGCTATAAAATCATATTTTCCAATTTTCTTACTTCACAAAACATATTTAATTCATTTACTCATAACTAGAACATTTTCATGAAAAATATCAAATCGGTTCAAAAATATTTTTTTCTCGGGATTTAGTATAATATAGTCCATATTGAACATATATTTTTCTCGTAATTTTTAAAATTCATTTACTATTTTCATACGGCCAAACGCGCAATAATATTTAGACATTTATCATACATTGTAATTTTGTCCAAAATTTGAAATTTACACAAAGATACTTTTTGTTATATACATGTACTCCCAATAAAAATTTCATCAATTTTGGAATTAACCACAAGGAGTTATAAGCGTTTACTTTTAAAATAGTCTTTTCTCATAAAATCCATAACTATTAATCTATATATCTAAAAAATCGCCATTTTGGACACAATCAACAAAACTCATCAAATTAGCATTTCAAATTTTTCCAAAATTTTGAAGGTTCAAAAATTTGAAATTGAAAAACATAATAACCACTTACATACTAACGACAATATCCCTTACCTCAAAAAAAGAAGACTTTGATTGGAATAACGTTGAAACGAACTTGCACCAGATAAGCAACTCTCAAGATATCAAAATACTCACAAGAATACACTCGATAATATAGAGAGAAATAGAGAAAACTTGAGTTTACGGTGTGATTTTCAATTCTAACCCAAGACCTATTTATAGAAATTGCTTAGAACACCAAAGCAGAAAATTTAATATAATAATATATATATAAAATTTTCCTTAGCCCACCTTGACCATCTGAATTCAGCATCTAACATGTGCAAGTGGGTCCCACAACAATGATAAAAACGTTTTTGTTTAAAAAAATATTTAAAACTTCAAAAATCAATTATTCCGGAACTTCAATAATTCATAATAAATAGCCCTTTTATCAGAAAATTCGAATCTTGCGATTTTTATAGGAAATTCAATTATCTACAAATTTGCAGAAGAAAATTTTTTCAAATTCCAAAGAGAAATTGACCGAAATCCACAAACGGACGATTTTACAAGCTATAATCAGATTTCAGTCAAAATTTGTGTACACCATCATGTTTAACATGTGTTAAACATTTTTTGTAACACACAAAACATGTGTTTAGCATTTAATGTAACAAAACTACTCTTCCTCCTCATTTATTCATATATCACACATTCATTATAAAAATATCACCATTATTATATTACTGTAATATAATAATATATTTTATCAGAAAAGATAAAATATCAATTTTCAATAATTGTCAAATAAAAAAATTTTCTCCATCTATAACCGCATAAAATGAATATTTTCCTTATCAATAATTAATTATTCACAATTAATATTACAGAATCACAATGTTGACAACTGTGCGGTTCTTGAGGAAGGGACTTTCCAATAAGGATTTCTCTTCATCAGCAAGCAATTAAATGACTAAACCTTTCTCGATGAGAACTTTCTAGATATTGCCAATAATGCTATCTAATAATATTATTCAAATAATATGAATTATTGATCCGATAATGGGAAATACTGTGCCGTGACAATTATTGAAACAACAATAATATAAAATATCAACGTAGCAATTATTGAATCAATAAAATAAAATATTGAACAAAGAATTACCGTAACAATTATTGAGTAATGCCTTCTTACTTAAAAAAAATATATCATGCTTTCGTGAATAGTACTTTCGTGAATAAGAACTTCGTGAATAGTAATTATATAAAAAAATTAAATACTTTTATTTCATAAAATTCTGGGTCTTACAATAATGATATAAGAATTTAATAAAACAAGTTCAAGAATTAATTTGTCCAAGAACTACTAATGTCAAAATTGTCAACATGATACTTTGCTTTGTAGAGAGTAAAAATTTAAGAATGATCGGAAGAATATTTTCATTAAAAGATCTTTGGATGAAGTCAATAAATATCAAGGATATTCTACTAATTTCATGGAATATAGAAGTCAAAACTTTAACCAGTGAGTATAATAAAAATGGAATAACAAAAGAAATCACCATGCATGCGATTGAAGATAGGCAATGTTATTCCAACAGAATAATAATAACGGAATCAGTAAAGGAAAAATTTTGCAACCGGCTGAGGATGTTCCAGCCAGAATAATAAAGATTTTAACCAGTCCCAGATAAAACACATGCATGTGATGTTCCAATAGAATAATAATAAAGCGGAACCGTGTGGGTGTAAAACACACAGATAGGATGTTCCAATCGGAATAATAATAAAGACAGAATCAGTGTCCGTGTAAAACACATGCATAAGATGTTCCAAGAATAATAGAAGAATGTCACCAAGTATAGGTGTATCACAGATACGAGTTATTCCAACGAATAATAAGAAATAGAATAACAATTCTCTTCATGAATAAAGAAAGAATAACACCCTCACCGTAGAAAAAGCCTAATATAAAAATAGCAAAATACTTTTCTTCTATCTCTCTATACGCCTCATAGTTTTCTCTCTCAGTATATAAAGAATTCGTAAAAAAATAATGAAGGAATGAACTTTATTTATAGGAAAATAGAATGCATAAGAATCTAATCCATGAAAGCGGACGATTGATTTACTTTAATCGACGGTCCATATTTAAAGCAAAATCTTTTAAATAAAATATAATATATTCTATTTATAATCTAATAAAACGAATAACTTTATAAAAGATTTTACTACGCAAATATCTTATGCAAACACTATGCAAAACACTATGCATAATAAAATATAATATATTCTAATTATTGTCTAATAAAATGATAACTTTATAAAAGTATTATGTTTTATATAAAAAGATTTTACTATGCAAAAACACTACGTAACACTATGCATAATAGAATATAATATATTCTATTTATAGAATAACTTTATAAAAGTATTCATTTTTTTATATAAAAGATTTTTCGATTATTACATTAATAATACCAATAAAACAAAATCGAGTGACTTATCACATAAGCATCAATACCGTGTACTTACTATGCAACTACGCCAGTATTCTTGTACTTTTACTACTAGAGTAGTTCAACAAGATTAATTGTAAAACTTTTCGGCCGTTATTTTCATAAATTATTTTGTCATTTTCTTAATCAAACAATAATTACATTGTGGGGTCCATTAACGATTGTGCCATCGCATTTAATATTTTCTCATTTAAAAGCGAATATTCCCCACCAATCGAATATTATATGATATTAACTCATACTTTGCAAAATTTATAAATATTACCCATAACTATAACATTATATTAAATTCATTCCATAATATTCAAAAATAATAATTATAAAAATTTATTTTTATTCAAAAAGTTGGGGTCTTACATACACCCTTACTAATCTATTCAAAATATAAAATATGTAATGTATTCAAAATAACTCACATATATAATACACCAAAAAAATAATAAAAATTATTAAAACTTTGATACATTATGCATCTAAAACCAGCAGTAATAAATTTTCTAAACATTCTTAGATACATTAACGAATTAAATATAAATTATGTATCTAATGACAATAAATTATTATTTTTATTCACCCATTTAGCACTATTTAAACAACCCTTTAAATCTCAAAAAAATAATTAAAAAACAAAGAAGATCAACGCTCTTTTAAAGCAAGTATTTACCACAAAGGGAGTGACAAAAAAAAAAGATTAACAAAATTTAAGACGAACAAAATATAACTTATTACAAATATATAAGAATATGTCTTTATTTTTATATTACGAATTTAAAAAATAGCCTGTACTGATCTAACTGAAGCATAAATTCATTGTCATTAGTGATGATAGCAATAGTGATATCAACGAAGTAGAATGTTCTTCATTCAAGTGCATTACAATCGATAAAAGTCAATTTTAAATAAGATGTTAGCCACTTATAATAGACATGCTAAGTAAAATATTATAATTATTAATGGAATATAATTTTTCATTAGAATAAATCATTTTTATATTAAAATTATATCTTATCATAAAAATACAATTTTAAAAGTTTACCCTTACCTTGAACGAGTTAGAAGGTTGCAATATATTCCATCCTTTCCATTATATATAATTTTTATGACATAATCACACATATTAAGAAATCTCGTTAATTTTAGTGTTAAATAATTCATATTGATTTGAAATTTTATTATTACTCATATAGTATTAATTAATTACTCTTTCCCCTCTCTCTCAATTACTTTATTTTTTAAGAACAAAGTGAAAAATGAATAATTTTTCTCATAAATATATGTAAAACGTTTTATATTATATAAAAAAATTATTTTAAAATAATTTATATAATGGAAAAGAGGGAGTATAATCTTTTTCGGATGACGAAGAAAAACCTTATAATAATTTAAAATTAATTACATGGTTAATCACTAGGTGCGTAGGCCCAAGTCATTTCATATCCGATTGGATGAAACCTCAATAACCAATACTACTCCCGCACAAAAGTAAGTGATTTTATAATTTAGTATTGAGAAAGTATTAATATTATATTCTTAAGTTACGTTAAAAAATTAAATAATATAAAGAAAAATGTGAAAAAAAATATCCCCCATTGAATTTAAAAATCTCTAATCAATTTTGAATTTCGTTCCTATTTTATTTCCTTTAAAAAATTTCAAATTTCAAAAAATCAATTTATATATTGTGGAGCCGCATGGTTGCGTGAGATAGTTTGAATGGGAAGAGCGCGTGTGGAATGGTGGAGTCCACATAAAGGGAAAGGGAAAGGGAATGGGAATGGGAATGGAGCCTAAGTAATTTGGTTACATTCATAGCATAGATTTTAAATATTCTTGAGAAGAAAAACAGCAACAAATGTACAAGAGTTTGCGTATTTGGATGGATTTCTACCAAAAGAAAAGAATCACACACCACACAAGAAAACAACTTCTGTTGTCTTTATTAAAGCATCAATGCCCCCACCCCCCCCCACCCCACCCCACCCCACCCCTGCCCTGCCCTGCCCTGCCCTGCCCTGCCCTTTGAAAACAACAACTCCTCTTTAACATCATCTAGTCTTTTATCATAATTTGTGTATCCGCAGTAAATAAATCATTTTTCTTTTAAACCTGCCTTGTATATTGGGATTTTTATATAAAATTGCAGTTGTCACACTTAATCGATTGTAATAATAATTTAAATAGACTTAATTCATTTAAAAAATTTATTAATGACAAATTTGTTATTTTATAATTAACTCATTAATTAAATGTTTAGGTTGCTGTTTTAATTAACTAACTACAACAACCACAACTCTTTTTGTCGTAACATAATATTCAACCGTTGTTAAATTTATTTAACCTATATATAATTAAAATAAAGGAAGACGAGGGATATAATATGTGCTAGATCTAAAAAACACACACACATATAATTGTATTCTTGTCATTTTATCATTTTACTAAATTGTTTTTAAAGAATTAGTATATATAACACCAAAGGCCATCGCCCAGTGCCTAGTGGTAAATCCTCTCCTTTGACTGTGCAAGTTCACATCTAGTTCTAGTCTATCAGTTAGTAGAAGGTCAAAAATTTATCAAGCGTTTCAGAAGATTGAAATGTATGTTTCTCCTAATTAATTTTGAAATATTCTTTTAGATTTATTAAATTGTAATTGTGTAGGTTCTCAAAAAAGAAAAGAATATTCTGGACTAATATTTTGAGCTTCATTACTTGATAGTTTAGTCTCCATTTCTTTGACGGCTATTATATGATTAATTATTCTTATCCAATTGCCCTCGATCAGAAGCATATATATATATATATATATATACCTGATCACTTTGTGATTCTTTTCGATGCCTAAATCGAAATGTTACACCATTTGTTAAGACTTGATTTACAAGTTAAATGAATTGAATTTCGGTAATAATTTTATGCTGGCTAATTAAATTACACCATTTGAATTCGAGTCGGAATAAGGGGAAATTTGGTATGCATGTTTTTACGAGTATAATTTTCATATAAATTATAGCTGCTAGTGGCAGTGGGGTATATTATATATATCATCTATACATGCTATCATATATCATGATTTTCAAGGTGAAAATGGTCTCTACGATATTCGGTGTAAGACCTTAATTTTTTTGAATAAAAATGATTTTTTTATAATTATTATTTTTGAATATTATAAAATAAATTTAATATAATGTTATAGTTGTGGGTAATATTTATAAATTTTACAGCGGAAATAATAAAGTTAGTTTTGTCTATAAATTTTTAATCCAAGATGATAATTCGCAGCGGAAATAATAATTCATTAGAAGAGTTAAGTAGAGAATGCAAACTACTATTTTCTATGTATGAATTTAAAAGTTCATCGTCTATCTTTTATCCCTGCAACATCAATCAATATATATCTGGAATCAAATATTCATAAATTTTTGAACTACGGGCCAAAGATATTCATCATTGGTCATGTATTCATCTAAAACACGTGTTCATTTTTGACTACTGGGCCAAAGATATTCATCGAAATCATTCATCTTTTGCTACTACAGCCAAAGATATTCAATAATATCATCATTTAAGACCGAGGATAATGAAAATATTTTTAAAGAAGCGAATCCGGTGAAACAAAATGACAAGGATTAAGGATTAATGATTCAGATGAGAGTTCAAAAGCGGTGCATTCCACAAAGGAAGTCACCGGATAAAGGCTCGATTACCAAATTCTATAGTTGAATTTTGAACTCCACGAAGTTCAATAGGAGCCATTCGATATGAGATTTTAGAAATGAGTTTTGTCTAGGGTTGAAAGTCGATACAAAATTTAAGATCGAGCTTTGGGAGTAAGCAAGAAATTCTTCAGAAATACGTCGGGAAAAAACAATAACTACAGGAATATTATTCAAATCGACGTGTCTTTATTCAAATCCATAACATGGACTAAGAAAACTTGACATCCGTAATAAACGAATGACTTCATGGCTTGATATGAAAATGTTTGATTCTGATGGTTTGATTCTTGAATTGAATAACGGGTTGCTTAGGAATATGAAAACTAACAACCTTACGAAAGTAATCAATTTGGCATGATGAGTAGTTAACCTTAAAATCACATCAAAAGCAAATATCTCTATAGAAATAAGGTTAACTGGTAATGTGATAGTGCGACTGAATCAAGCAAGATTTTAACAACGGATGTAATGAAAGTTTCTCTCTGAGTCTCCATAAATAGGTCAAAGTCTAATTTCTCCGTAGTCAAGTTCAAATATTGAAAGCGCTTAAAGAGAGATAAAAGAATGGGTAGAGCCGGTATTCAGTAAAGGTATAAACTTCGCAAGAATTTATAATTAACTAACCCGTCTTAACTTCGTTCGGGTTCTCGCGATTTTGAATTGGCCACGACAAACGCTCTTCCAGAACCAGATTGACTTTGACTTTTACGGGACATTCTTTTGAGTCACCATTCATTGAACTAGGTTTCGATCTGCATAATCTCGAGCGATATGTCCTTCTTTTCCACAATTATAGCATACCTTGGCTATTGTGGGTTGTTTAGGTGATATGTCCTCTTTTTCAGATTTATAAGATATAATGGGGTGGTCGTTCTCCTCCCTAGAACCGATTCTTTCACGACACCATCGTCTTCATATGGTCGTTGTTAAATCTCTTCTTGACTCGCTTTTTTCTATTTTCATAGCCATGATTACCACCGAGTGGTTACCATTTTGTCCGTCTTTTTCTTTCTCCATTTGGTTATCGTTGTTTTGTTATTCGCTATCTAGGGTATGATCCCGATTGTGTTCCCTCGGACCGTGACTCGTTATCTCATTTCTAATAATTGAGCCTGCTTACAACATCCCGAATAGAGATAATTTATGAGAAATCGAGATATATGTCGTATCTTTGGGTTTCAAACCTCTCGAGAAACATCTGAGTCATACGTTCCTCATTCTCCACCAAATGAGGTGCAAACCTGGATAACTCTGCAAACTTTGCCTCGTACTGAGACACCGTCATGTTGTTTTATTCTAATATGATGAACTCCACTTCCTTCATATGACGAACATTTTCAGGAAAGTATATTTGTCATTAAATAGTTTCTGAAATGTCTCCCAAGACATCTTGAGTCTTGTTTGGATGGAGTGCGTTTCACGACTCCCACTGGTGAATCGCCTCACCACGGAACATAAAGGTGGCGAATGGAACCTTCATTTCCTCTGTGCATCCCAAGACATCGAATATCTTGGTAATCTACTTGACCCATGTTTCCGCCATGATCGGATCCGGCTTTCCTTAAATTCGGTGGTCCCAACTCTTGAAGCTGCTTGCATTTGTGACAACCCGTGAATTCTTATCATTTCTCCTCAGTATTTTGAACACGAGTCTCCTAAATCTCGATTTTGCATGAACCGCAAAAAGCTTCTAAACATCCCCTCGTTCATCATTTGCTCGATTGGTGTTGTTCATTGGGAGGTACATTGCCACTACTGTTGCGTTCTCCCCGTTGTAAATCTGAGGCATCTCCCACGGTCTCATTTACTCCTTTGTTAATATTCTCGGTCGACATTCTCAAATATTGTCATAAAACAAGGGTTAATTAAGGAAATTAATATATCACATAATATCCCTATATCTTAACCAACTAACAAATAAGCTTAGGTAGGACACTTTAGCGAAGGATTTACTGTCTCTCCCTCCTAGTTCTATTCCCGATCTCCGCCAAAGATCATATCCTAAGCTACGATTAACTGCGACGCCCCAAAATAGGTCCATTCCATCCAACCCATTAAAAGTCGCCAAATACATGATACGTAAATAACTACAACTTTATTATTACAACATATAAAGCTGTGAGTTTAAATACGAGATATTGCCATCTAAACAATATCCACACGCAAATAAAACCCCATCATAATTATTGATACATTATTTTACAAAATGGTGAGGACTACTAAACAACTCTCTAGAACCTTCATTCCATACCATTTTTAATCTAAGATTCGCATTACATTACTCGCCTCCGAGAAGAAAAATGAAACAACAAGGAAAAGGGTGAGCTCAACTAGCCCAAGAAAAGAACATTATGACTAAGATAACATAGAAGCAAATTATCGTTAGTCTTCAACGAGAAAAAATCTAATAGAATACAATAGACAACCGGTTTTAAATCAACAACTACAATGTGAAACAACAATTCATTAGAAGAGTTAAGTAGAGAATGCAAACTACTATCTTCTATATATGAATTTAAAAGTTCATCGTCGATATTTTATCCTGTAACATCAATCAATATATATCTGAAATCAAATATTCATCTTTGCACTACTATGGGCCAAAGATATTCATCGATTGGTCATGTTCATCTAAACATTATGTTCATCTTTGCACTACTGGGCCAAAGATATTAATCGATCAATCATATTCATCTCAACACTGCTCATCTTTGCACTACAGGTGCCAAAGATATTCATAATATCATCATTTAGGATCGAGGATGATGAAAAATATTTTAAAGGAAACGAATCCAGTGAAATAAAAGAACAAATATTAAGGATTCGTATTTTAAACAATCCAAGTTCAAAAAATACTTCATAAGTAATCAGAGTGGAGTAAAATTCAAGAATGATCAAAACATGGATACAATCAAAGCTAGTATCCATAATAGATATTTTGGACGAAAAATAAAAATTTAATTTTTCTGTGAATAGTGTCGTATTCGTGAATAGTACCGTATACATGAATAGTGTCGTATACGTGAATAGTAACTCCGACACCAAAAGATAGAAATTTCACAAAAAACATCATCATGCTTCGTGAATAGTACTCGTGAATAGTAACTCATGAATAATAACTCGTGAATAGTAACTCATGAATAGTAACTCATGAATAGTAACCCCAACATGAAAAAGTTTCAAATTTGATTAAAATTTTCAACCAATATTTCGGCATAATGATATTGAGGAAATAATATCATTTTTGAATAAAATAACATCTCTTACCTCGAAAGAAAAAGATTTCAGTTGAAAAACACAGGATATAGGCATATGACTTAAACTTGCACCAGATAGTAATACTCAAAATACTCACAAGAATACGCCGATCGATATAGAGAGAGAGAAAACTTCGATTTACGGTGTGATTTTCAATTTAACCTAAGCACCTATTTATAGTAAAATGCTTAGAACACCAAAGTAGAAAATTTAATATAATATTAATATATATATAAATTTTTCTCATTTACACTCTTATAAACTGAAATCAACTCATTTCAACAACCAACCAAGCCCACCAAACATATCAAAAACGTTTTTCTAATTTAAATTATTTTAAACTTCCAAAAATCAATTATTTTGAACTTGAACTTGATAATTCATAATAAATAGCCCTTTTATCGGAAAATTGAATCTCACGAGTTTTTATAAGAAATCCAATTTCTACAACTTTGCTGTAAGAAAGTTTTTCCAAATTCCAAGCAGAAATTGACCAGAAATCCATAAGCAGGCGATTTTACGGTATAATCAAATTTCGGTCAAGAAATGGGGTCCACCGAACACATATAAAACATGCTTTAGATATTTTGGTACCAAAATACTCCTCCTCCACATATACTCATATATCCCACATTCATCGTAAAAATATCATTATTATTATATTATTAAAATATAATAATATATTTAAATAATTATTTTATCGAGAAAAAGATAAAATTTTAATTTTCAACAATTGTCACATTAAAATTTTTCCATCTATATCCACATAAAATCAATATTTTTCTCATCATATGAATCAATAATTAATTATTCACAAATAATATTACTGGAATCACAATATTAACAACCAGTGCGAGTTCACCCAGGAAAGGGGCTTTCCAATAAGAATTTCTCTTCTTGGCCTTGATTAGGTGACCAAACCTCTCCTTAGATGTAACTTTCTAGACATTGCCAATAATGTTATCTAATAATATTATTCAAATAATATGAATTATTACTTCGATAATGAAAAATATCGTGTAATGACAATTATTGAAATAATAAAGAATATAAAATATCAACGCAACAATTATTAAATCAATAAAATAAAAATCTTTGAGCAGAAATAATTACCGTAACCATTATTGAGTAGTGCCTTCTTACGTAAGAATCAATAATAATTGCAATCAATGTGTGTAAGCATGTGTTTTAACCCACCCAGTATTTTAACAAGATTTACGGTAATAACTACGCCAATTATTTTAAACAACTTATATTTGTCGTTTTCTTCATCCAATCGCTTTTCAGTTATGCATTACAAAAAGGCTAAGGCATATACATACGAATATTCCCAAACAAAGAAGAATATTCCACGACCAAACGAATATTAAACAACAATGAATATTTTATAACCATTTGCTTATTTTGAAATATTTGCGTATTTTACCCATAACTATCCACATTAATCAAATCAACCCTTACTATTCAAAATAATAATTAGAGGAAATTAAATTTCATTTATTAATTATTTGGGGTCTTACATCTTTATTGATGACATCCTTATTTATTCCAAAAGCGTGAAGATCATGAGGAACACTTGAGGTCTCCATCCAACCGTGAATCGTGAATACAAGCTTTATGCCAAGATTGAAGAAATGCGAATTACGGCGAGGAAGTAGCATTCCTTGGGCACGTGGTATCAAGTTATGGAATATATGTTGACCCAACAAAGATTAAAGCTATTCAAAGCTGGGAGCAACTTAAATCAGTGACCGAAGTACGTAGCTTTCTCCGCTTATTTGGTTATTATCGGAGATTCATAGAAGGGTTTCTCGAATCGCTACTCCACTAACTCGGTTGACTCGTAAAGATACAAAGTTCGATTGGAAGCGAGGAATGTGAGAAGAGTTTTCAAGAACTCGAGAAGAGACTCATTTCAAAGACTGTTACGACAATACCATCCAGTTCGGAGGATTTGTCATCTACGAGTGATGCTTGGGCAAAGGGTTAGGATGTGTTCTCATGCAACATGGGAAAGTCATAGCCTATGCCTCACGACAACTCAAAGAATATGAGAGAAATTATCCTACTCGTGACTCAGAGTTAGCAATTTGTTGTTTTCGTGACTTAAAATTTGGAGGCATTACTTGTATGGGAGAAAGTGGAGATCTTTACTGGATCATAAAAGCCTCAAATATTTCTTCACTCAAAAGGAACTCAACATGCGACAACGGCGTTGGCTTGAAATGTTGAAAGATTATGATCATACCATTCAATACCATCCTGGAAAAGCGAGCGTGGTGGTAATGCGCATTGAGTAGAAGATCATATCTTGGTGCGAGTGCATTATTGTCAATGAAGGCCCATTTTGTATGACTTGTAAAGGATGGAGATAGAGATAAAAACTCCAAGGACCCACGTGATGATGGCGAATATCTGAGTAGAATCGACTTTAATTGATAAAATTAAAAGTCGCTCGAGATTCTGATCCGGGAGATGATGCGTATGAAGAAGAAAGTACAAGAAGGTGCGATCTTGAGGAAGCAAGAATCGATGAAGAAGGAATACTTGAGTCAACTCCGGACTTTGTGTTCCTAACGACCACGATTTAAAGTATAAAATCATGATAGAAGCGCATTAACACACATAGTTTTGTAATCCATCACTGGGAGTACCAAAATGTATCATGATCTTTGACATACATTTTGGTGGGGCAATGTGGCGCCCCAAAATAGGTCCATTCCACCCAACCCATTACGAGTCGCCAAATACATGGTACGAAATAACTACAACTTTATTAATACATTTGTCGTGCAAAATCGTGACAACATATATATTGTGAGTTTAAATACAATTATTGTCTTCAGACAATATACATACCCAAATAAATCCCCATCATAATTATTGATACATCATTTTACAAAATGGTGAGGACTACTAAACAACTCTCCCTAGAACTTTCATTCCATACCCCGAGCTAAGTACTCATTATATTCTCGCCTCCACGAGAAGAAAAATGGAACAAAAAGGAAAAGGGTGAGCTCATTAGCCCGATAAAGAATATTATGACTAAGATAATATACAACAAAATTATCGTTAGTCTTCAACAGGAAAAATCTAATAGAATACAATAGACCACAAGTTTTAAATCAATATTCGTAATGAAATAATAATTCATTAGAAGAGTTAAGTAGAGAATGCAAACTACTATCTTACATGTATGAATTTTAAAGTTCATCGTCTATTTTATCCTGTAACATCAATTAATATATATACGGGATTAAATATTCATCCCTCACTTTACTGAGCCGAGGACATTCACCGATTGGTCATGTTCATCTAAACACTGTTCATCTTTGCACTACGGGCCAAAGATATTCATCGAAATCATTCATCTTTTGCACTATGGGCCAAAGATATTCATCGAAAATCATTCATCTTTGCACTACTGAGGCCAAAGATATTCATCATAAATCATTCATCTTTGCACTATTCTGAGGCCAAAGATATTCAACAATATCATCATTTAAGGCCGAGGATGATGAAAATATTTTTTAAAAGCGAATCCAATTGAAACAAAATGACGAGGATTAAGGATTAAGGATTAAGTACTTTGTTTTATCCGTCCAAAATACCTCAAAAATAATCATAGTGGTGTAAAATTCAAGAATGATCAAAACATGGATCTGATCAAAGCTAGTATTCTGATGATAGATATTTTGGAAAAAAGAAGAAATTTTATTTTTAGGTGAATAGTCGTGATTATGAATAGAATTGAGTAGTATACGTGAATAGTCTGCAGTATCGTGAATAGTAACTCAGACACCAAAAGATAGAAATTTCACAAAAACATCTTCACGCTTTGTGAATAGTACTCGTGAATAGTAAGCTTCGTGAATAGTAACTCATGAATAGTAACTTCGTGAATAGTAACTCATGAATAGTAACTTGAAACACGAAAAAAGTTCCAAATTTGATAAAAGTTCAACCAATATTTGACATAATGATATTGAAGAAATAATATCATTTGAGAAGAAAATAACATCCCTTACCTCGAAGGCAGATCTTCTAGTTGAAACAGGATATAAAGCTATGACTTGAACTTTTAGTATAGCAATACTCAAAGTATACTCAAAATACTCACAAGAATAAACTCGATAATATAGAGAGAAAAACTTGAGTTACGGTGTGATTTTCAATTCTAACCTAAGCACCTATTTATAGGAAATTGCTTAGAAACCAAAAAGCAGAAAATTTAATATAATAATAATATATATAATAAATCTTCTACTTTTACTTGAAATCTGATTTCAGTTCAATAACCACATGCCACCTTCTAGAAAAAGTAATAAAAAACGTTTTTCTAATTTAAAATAATTTAAACTTCCAAAAATCAATTATTTGAGACTTGAACTTCAATAATTCATAATAAATAGCCCTTTTTGTTAGAAAATTCGAATCTCGCAAGTTTTTATAGGAAATTCAATTCTCTACAACTTTGCGGAAGAAAGTTTTCCAAATTCCAAACAAAAATTGGACCGAAATCCACAAGCGGGTGATTTTGAAATTTATAATCAAATTCGATTCGATAAATGGGGTCCCATTGAGCATGTTTAACATGTTTTAAACATTTATTGCAACAAAAAATCTCTTCCTCCTCGTATACTCATATATCCCACATTCGTTGTAAAAATATCACCATTATTATATTATTAAAATATAATATTATATATATTTAAATGAATTATTTTATCAGAAAAAGATAAAATTTCAATTTTCAACAATTGTCACATTAAAAATTTTCTCCATCTATATCCACATAAAATCAATATTTTTCTCATCATATGAATCAATAATTAATTATTCACAAATAATATTCTGAGAATCACAATATTTAATGACGAGGCGGTTAAGGAAAGAGGGGCTTTCGATAAAGATTTCTCTCCTTCTTGGTAGCGCAATTAGGTGACCAAACCTCTCCTTGATGCAGAACTTTCTAGACATTGCCAATAATGTTTTCTAATAATATTATTCAGATAATATGAATTATTGCTTCGATAATGAAAAATACTGTGTAATGACAATTATTGAAATAACAACAATATAAAATATCAATGCAGCAATTATTAAATCAATAAAATAAAATACTGAATAGTAATTACTGTAACCATTATTGAGTAGTGCCTTCTTACGTAAGAATCAATAATGGGTGCAATCACGTGTCTTCTTTTGTGCGATACTTGGCGTATTCTTTGTGTTTTAACCAAGGGTATTCAACAGTGTATGGTAACAACTACGTCATTATTTTTAAACAACTTATTTTTGTCGTTTTCTTCCTCGATCGCTTTTCAGTTATGGGGCCCACACATGGTTGCTGTAGTCATCACGAATATTCACAAGCGAGATGAATATTCCACGACCAAACGAATATTCTCCAAATGATAATGAATATTATATCACCACTTTTATTTAAAATATTTAGCATTTTACCCATAACTAACCACATTAATCAAATTCACCATTACTATTTCAAAATAATAAATAAAGGAAATTCCTTTTATTTATAAAAATTTGAGGTCTTCTGAGCGATATGAGAGAGAGATAGCGTTGTTTATCTCAAGGTGTCTAACGTGTCAACGAGTCGAAGATCTTGGCGGTACCTCCTCGTATGTTAAGTCTTCATTTATCTAAATGCGGTTCTAACTTTCGATAATGTGGTTGAAGATCGTCCACATATTTACGTATTTGTCGATCGAAAAGCGTTATAAACACTTGCGACGTACATGGCGGTAAAACAAATCTATAGGCCACGATTCTATTCGATCGAGAATTTTAAATGGATTAATAAATCGAAGGTTTGAGCATTCTTACATCATCGATTCTCGCTTTTGAAATAATAACTTCGCACCTCCTTCTTCAAATTCATCATCCGGTGTGTGTAGCTTCGAACAACTTTAACATTATCGAGTAAAAGTCGATTATACTCATATATCATCGCGTGGGTACTAGAGTTTTCATCTCCATCTCTATTATTTGTAAATTATACGAAATGAGTACCTAATTTATCTCTATTATCTCGATTATACTCATATATCATCACGTGGATACCTAATGAATATCCTTGGCGTAGTAGTGCGGGGATGATGTGGATTATTTATTAAAATTTGAGTCTCGTGATAAAAGTGATGAAAAACTTTTTAAATCATAAAAGATAGTAGATTATATTCTCTCTTGACTCTTTTAATGGATTCTTGATCCACTGCAGATTAAACTTGATGTTGTTATATTTTATCGGTTTAACACTTGTTGAAGCTTAACGATAATTTATTACGCATTATCTTAGTCGTAATATTTTCTTGGGCTAGTTGAGCTCACCCTTTTCTTTCTTTATTCTCTTGAGGAAATGAGAACATAGCGAGGGACTAGTCGAGGAGCGGGTGGCCGGTCCAGGAGGATAGCATTAGTAGTCCTCATGATACGTGAAATAGTGTGTTAATAATTGTAATGAGGACTCCTTTTTAGTTTGTATAATCTCTAGTAGACAATAATTGTATTCAAACTCACGAGTTATGTTTTGTCATTATTGTACCGACAATTGTATTTATAAGTTGTATTTGAATTTTTGTACCATGTATCGGCGACCCAAAATGGGTGATGTATACCTAATTTTGAAAGGCGTCCGATGTAAACGAAGTCGAATCGAAGTGAGCAGAGAGTTGTTTCGAATTCGACTCGAAACATTAAATTCATAATCGAATTCGAATTGTATTTGAAAAATTCTTTTCAGAGTTGACTCGACTCGAATATTTATTACTAGAATTTGATCTGACTCGGATCAAATTATATTAATCAAACTACTCGCGAGCTTCAAATTCAAGTTCAAATTTGAGTATCCACATAATAACTAGTTTTATAATAAATATAATTATAAATTAAATTTATTATTTTACTTAGAAATGAGAAAATATATTTACTATTACACTTTATAAATATTAAATTTAAAAATAAAATAAAATAAAAATTAATTATCCTAATTTGATTTAATTTTGTATATATTATAAGAGAATACATGTGTCGGGTATCTAATCGAATATGTATCAATCGAGTATGTATCGAATCACAATCAATAATTCAAGTAGTTTGAATCTTAAACGAGTCGAGTATAATTTGCTGAGATTCTACTCATATTTTTATTCAAATTATTTTTTATGTTAAGATTTGAATCATATTATTAACGAATCCGAGTCTCTCTCATTTTTTTTCGAGTTGAGACCAAGTCGAGCCTGAATTGAACTCAAATTGTTTGACTCGTTTACAACCTTATAAATCAGTACAACGTTAAATATAATGAATACAAGTTAATGATCAAATTATCATTAAAATAATGATTAACTAAATTAATTTAAACGTTGATTTCTTCTTAAATTGTAATATACTTGTATTGATCGATAGATACATTAAAAAATTAGTTCGGCCCACAATATTCATAAATACAAATGAGAGAGAACAAAAGACTTGTCACCTCAAACTTAGTATACGGCCTACAATTCATCACTTCACCGTCCTAAAAACCCTAGTGAAGTCAATTTAGAAAATTATAAATTAATATAACTGTATATAACATAATTAATACAATTGTAATTATTATGAAAAAACTTAAATAGTTATTAATTATAAAACTGTTTTTTTGTAGAAATAAAACAAGGAATTATATTAAATGGTACTGAGATAATATTACAAGAGAACTGTAACTTGGACGCCACATAATTTCGTGGTCAGATCATCTATAACAATACAATAAAACAACAAGTACCGAGTCACCTTGGTTGATCCATACCCAACTCACTAGTTCAATTTTAATGATTTCATAGATCAAAATATTATATTTTTATTGATTTTTATGTCTTTTAATTGGTCATAGATTAATTTTGATATTCTAAAAAGTCAAAAGATATATAACAAAGATCAAAAGTTATTTTTTTCATAACACATTTATTATTAAAGATACAATGTAAAATTTGTCATTAAAAATTAAGTAAAGATAAAAAAAAATAAAACTTAATTGTTGAACTGGTGAGTTGAGTTGAGATCAATAATTTTATGGATAAAAAAACCTAATACTGCAAAACTGGCATGCAAAATGCAAACTACTGTTCAAAAATTCAATGGCAAACATACTGCTAAAATAATACTGACAAACACAACTCTATATAAGCAATTCGCTAAATGAGGAAGAATACAATACTAGTAGTAGTATTTATTGCACTAAACACAAAATGTGCTCAATCAACGCCAACATAATAATAATAATAATAATAATAATACTGTTCAATCAAATTAAGAGTACGAGTTCTTTTTAGAATCACCTTATAAATGTTAAATTCAATTAGAAATAATAGTCTTTTTCAGAATCGCCTTATAAATTATAAATGCAATTAATGACTCATAGATTTCTTTTCAAATTAAACCTCCTTATCACACTAAATAAGGAAATACAATCTTATTTTAATAAAGACTCTCACTGTCAAAATAAATATATATTATGGGTTAACACCAAATCTAGCCCATTAAATAAAAATAATAAAACTCTTTATATACATAATTGTATAATAAAGAGTTATATTTGTATTTTTTTCACGATTCTTTTTTTATACTATATAATATCTATATGTCGATTTTTTGTTATTGCTGAATTACACGAATAACTATAGTTATTAAGATTTTTAATAATGTATTAATTTGTATATCGCGTATTTTAACTTGCTCCCAATAATATTTCTAAAAATGAAAAAAAAAACTCCACTAAGTCAAATTTCATACGGATCCAACTAGAATTGTATTCGATAATATCAACTTTAAGTTGAAGATTCAAACTTAGTTAGGATAAAAGAATCTCAAGAAAATATTAGTCTATATCTACACGAACACGCGTAAAAATAATAAGTCATTATATAAAATATAAATGAAAGAAAAAAATAAATGAGTTACGAAAGTATAAATGTAAAGTGAATATTTTATTAATCAAAATTACATGTTACAAATACTTAAGGCCAACTACGTTATTGTTCAGCCCAGAAACGCCCCAATACAGAGAGAATTGTAGCAATGAACAAAAAGCAAACAGAATGACTTATTATTTATGCAGGAATATTTGAAAGAAAGAAAGAAAAAGGGTGAGTTAGGCAAAGGTGAATGGTATCCCAGACAAACGCCTCCATCCCACGTGCCACCTCACGCGGAACGCCCACCTTTCATCCCTGCGAAACTTTCTCAATCTAATCTTTTCCTTTTCAGAGAGAGAGTTTGGTTTGGTTTGGACTTTTTACATTATCTCTAAAACTGGTCCCCAAACAGCATCCTGACCCCACCTTCACTGTACACGCGTCGACACTACAATTCCCCTAACTCCTCTCCCCCATCTGCAACAAGTCAAGAACGACGAAGATTCGCCGGCCATCGGGGGCCCCAGCTGTCCAATCAAACTTTTCTTGAAAGCCGTGTATTATGTAACTCCACGAATACCAGGGTCCCACGTGTTAGTCACAAGAGTCAAGAAAGCAACCAATCAGAGCTCAGCCGTGTGTCACTCAGCAACTGCCTTTATTTATTTACTTTGAGGCCGTCGTTAGCGAGACACGTGTCAAATGATTACGACCGTCCCATAAACGTCGTGTTAACGCGGTAATTGATGGTTGCACTACTCTCCCCACCCCTCCGTCTCATTCACAGGATCAAATTTTCCGTTTATACTCCAAAATCCAAATATTATATACATACTCCTTCAACTTTCACCCTCCTGAGTCGACTACCATTTACTCTTTTTGTGTTAAATAGAACACTCAAATGAATTAAATAGGTACCACTCTTTTTGTGTTATATTTTCCCTCCTCGAGTTCAATTGCTCTCAATTAAGTCTCGACGCTTATGCTATGTTTGAATTGAATGAATAAAATAAAAAGTGAAATGATTCATTTTATTCTATCATATGTTCTTTCTCCTCTAAAGAAGCAAATATAATTTTTTTTTATTGTCATTCCATTTTCACCTTTATTATTTCAATCCAAATGTAACGTTATTCCTTACGCATCATTCTCATTTGTGTAATTAAGACCATCTGCCAACGAGATTGTAGATATATATAATTCATGATTGATGTTTAATTAGTATAATTTCAATAGACTAATCTCTCGTATAATGGTGCAGTACTGCAGTGCAGGCGATGATGCATTTTTTCTAAACTATATTTAACGAATTATTTTGTACTCGCATAAGAAAATGACAATTATTAACGAATTTATTATAATCCAAGATTACAAAAATTTATTTGAAAAGTCTTAGGAGTAGACAATGACGCAAGTCATACGCACTGTCCGAATTGTTAGGAGGACAAATATATCAAGTTCCATCAAAATTAAAACAAAATAAATACCAGAGTAAAAAAAAATAAAAATACATGAGGGTGTGGACGTGGATGTGTGGTAATCAAAGCTTCAAATACTCAGTACTAAACATTTTCATTCTATCACAACTAAACAAAATATATATTTATTTATATATATATATATATATATCTTTTAAATTAATAAGAATCAATTTTTATTTTTTCCAAAACGACTCAAGTAGTTAATTATTATTAAATCAGGGAAGTAGTATTTATTTAGATCACATCAATGTTACAATGGCGTTCAAACAATATCTGTATAGTAATTAAGTAGTACAGTATATCATAAAGAAAAAGTTCATACGAATGTAACGTGTTCCCAATGTAATGAACCAGTCAAACATATAAATAATAATAATAATAAAGTTGTTGGTACTGAAAGAAAAAATGTGCACGACAAGTGTGTTAAGAGTATAGAGTTAGTTGGGTCGTGCTTGGTATTCTTTGTAACCAAACGTAGCATTACATTACTCGATTTGCAGGTGGTAGATCGATAAGTAGGAGTAGGAGTAAGAGTATTTTTGTAAAAAACCTTAACCTGAGTACCGACCTGCTACTTTGAAAAACTTTTTTAACTTTATATTTAAACATATATGGATGGCCTTTCTACATCCTTCTTAAAAAAAGCCCACCAAAAAAATATACTTATAATTTTTGAAAGAGGATGTCATGAGCGCAAGATGATGATATCATTACTACTTACTACTAAAATAGAGGATGATATTGTGACGGTCAAATCCGTCGCACTATGTTCATTGTTCAGTCACAAATAAGAGTTTATGCGGATTTGTCCCTCACATGGATCGTGAATTAAATCATCTGCGACGGGGCATGCAAGCCGTCACTTGTGTCTTTGTTCAACTTAATCATGAGATGAGTTGGTAAAAATAAATTGGATTACTATAAAATTAACTTCATTTAATACAGTACTGACACTGACACGTAAAAAGAAATTATCTTTATTAAAACTATATTAATCATTTAATCAAAATTAACTTTAATGTAAAGTCGGGAGCTATTGTACTCCTCAATATATACGTAGGTACCTTTTCATTCTGGTCTAGAGTTATAGTACAATACTAGTGATGTACGTATTGATATTGTTTACTTTTGTTGTATATTTTATTTAAAAAGCCGTGTCAGAAAATAACGATCAAGTATGTGTATGAGATGGACAGTACCGAGGAGGGTTGGCAATTTGGCATTTACTAAAGTTGCCATGCACTATCTATTCTTCTATCAATTTTCTAAAAGTAAATGGATTGTGACCTTAATTATTTTACTAATTAACACTATATCATTGTTATTACACTTTGGATATATATATAAGGGGATTCCATTTACAAGATGTCGGTTGTTGGAGAAACAATTTCATTTTGGTACCGCTACTCTTATACATTCGTTTAGACAATTTTTTTTTCTTTTTTTTTATAAGCTAAGATCTGACAAGGAGTAGCGGACGGCCAAAATAAATAAATTGCCGTCAATGGATTGTTGTGGATGGAATTCCATATATATATATTATGGAAAGATGGGATGCACTGCCACAATAATGGTGATTAAAAGGGAGTAAAACACTCCACAATCCACATAATAATGGTGTGATAGGATATTTTATTATGCTATCCGATTAATGGGGTTCAACAAAGACATACCTACCTACCTAAAAGTTTTGATTGAATTCATATATTATATATAAAAATGGATCCCACATCAACATTTTTTACTTGACTAGTATTCTATAATTACCCCCAATCCCATTCACCCCAACATATATATATATATATATATATATATATATATATATATTATTGTGTTGGAATTCTTGCCTTTTTTTTTTTCATATTAATTAAATAATGGATTGGATTAGATTCATGGGTATCTTCTTCCTTGTGGAGTCATGCTTAGGTTTTGGAAGCATTTGTGCTTGGGAAAGTGTAGACAATTCTTGATCCTAGAACATATCATCATATCTTCATGGCGAACTTCACTATCAAGATCATGTAATCTAGCTATATATCTGCATTTATATATATATATATATATATATATATATCTTAATTTCTTTTGTGTCAATCATGCTATTATCAATATTAAAATAAAACGTCCGCTCCTTCAATATTAACTATAGTACCGATCGACATATTTAAATCTAATATTTTAAAAGCTGAAATAGATTCACTCATTCCAATATAAGCCAGGCAGCCAAATATAGTTAGTTTAAATCGATCACACCCTCTCACACCATGCATTGCATGGGTTGGTTATGCTTCAAACTTATGATTTTATCAAAGTCATATATTGTCTATTTTGAAAATATTTTTGGGTATATTAGCACATGTTAACTTGGGTTTAGTAACTTGATTGGGAAAAAGGGATGGACTCGCGCACATGAGAACGACTAGGGAATTGGGCTAGACCAGACTTGGTTCTTGGACTTTCGGTCAGAAAACCTTAGTGCGTATGTGCGTGCATTACGCCCGCGCAAGGGGGTGCATCCAGGGTGATCACCTCGGCTTTCGTCGTGTACTTGATAAGTTGTTTCAGTTTTATTAGTCGATTGGTCTTGTTAATACTGCTATATTTTCCAACAGCATCAAATGTGGTCGTATGCCACTTTTATTATAAGAATTATATTTTCCAACATCTATTTCTTTGACATAGAAATCTTATTAATTGAAGCTTCTCTCATGTGATTGTATAAAATAAAATAAAATTTATTCAATCTAGAGAGCCATAGAATTGTGTATGTGAAAATATGTTTAATATACAGAATCATAAGAAAAGAGGCGTACTCAAATGAAGTAGAAGTATCAAGTAGGAGTCAACTTGATGAATTATGGAAACATTGAAAGACACATAGCTAGCTAGGACTTATTATAATAATAATGATAATAATTCTTGTTAATACTTATTAATGTTGTAATTCAATCATCATGACATTGCCATTCTTATGGAGGAAGCATCATACTGCTACATGTTTTTGGAAATTAAGGAGGAGAAGAATGACACTTTTATTTTCTTGAGGGTTATGATTGGTAATTACACTTTAACAGTACTTATATGTAACTCAATTATGATCTGCCAAATGTACTGCAATACACAGTTTCAAGGCCGGGAATGAAGATAGGACGTTGTGCGGTAACTACAAGGAAGAATCCTAGCAAGAAATCTTCTACAGTCAAGAAAGAGCACCCTATTCGTAGAATCGTAGTAGCAGTAGTACATCTTCTTGAACAACTTAAAATTCTCTGACAAAGGGGCTTAATTGTTGTTTGTCTCCAACTATTACAAGACTTAATTACAAGTACTATATAAGTATATATTTTTCCCCTTTGTCATACAGTCAAATTCGAATTTGATTTGAACCCGCCAGTCTCAAATCTTTGCCGTTCAACCTGAAAGCAATAGAAAGAGATATTCTTGATAAGAGTAACAATAAATGCAAGCTTGTTCTTGAAATCTTTTTGGGCCCGTAATATATTTTCAACTTTAGTATAGAGATTGTTGGGCCCTTTAAAACCAATAAAAATGAGTGACACTCGTTTATAAAGTAAAGCACAATACCATACAATTGCTACTTATGTGGATATCACAATATATAGTAAACATCTATGTACCTGTGGTCCAAGTGTATTAGAACGTAAACATCTATCCACCTGTGGTCCAAGTGTATTAACAGGGGTAATTGTATTATTCGATAATCTATAGCGACACTTTTGTTGTACAAATAATATTTTTTGTTGTGAATTTAACAATTATCTTAAAACTATTTTGTTTTGAGATAATTGTCACAGTCAATTGATTGTGCCAACCACATTCACACTTGGTCATGAAAAATCCACCGAAGAAACAACGTTCATTAGGATTTAGGGTATTATTAATAGTACGGGTATAATACTATTAATAATACATTCGGATAGTTGAAGCTAGGGGTGATATTCAATTCGGTTTTTTGACTAATCGAAATGGTCTGAATTCAAGACGAAATAAAATCGGTTCGACATCGATAGGGAAGGTATTTTGGAGGTTCGGTATATAGATTGTAGGGAACATATTAAGGAGAAACTTAGTTTTGTTCGTCTGTACTAATGGGCATTCGCACCGATATTGGTAAACTGCAATTTCTGCTTTGATCTGAGATCTCTAGCGCTTTAATCGAGCCTTTTTGATGTGCTTGCTAAAGTTCATATGAAGTTTAGGTCTACTTCCCTTCCCTTTCCTGCATCATTCATTTGTTTTGATGGGACAAAACCACGTCTTCATCCACCATTTCAAACCTAATCAAATTAAGTCGCCCCACGTCTTTTCCTGCTAGAGAATTGTAGCACCATGAAAGATCTCATGAAATTCCATGCCCATTTCATTACAAGTGGCCTTTCTGATGATACCCTCTTCCTAAGCACCATTCTTTCCTTCACTGCTCTCTCTGCTGCGGTAACTTAGCCTATGCCCACTTAGTTTTAAATCAAATAAATTTACCCAATACTTTCATGATCAATACTAACTATCCTTTGCGAGCAATGTCTTTATACAGTCTAATGCTTTGTTGCGGGCTGTCCCCCAATAACTATATCTTCCCTTTTGTTATCAAAGCTTCATCGAGAACTACTAACCATAAATAAATATGGAGAAAATGTCCTTTCCACTGTGATTAAATCTCCATATAACAAATTCTCTTCTGCATATGTATGCTAGTTTTTGATGAAATTCATGAACAAGATGTTGTTTCTGATAACGATAATGAGGAAATCAATGGATTTTCCCTTTTATTTTGTAATCCATATGTAATCATCTTCTTTTAAGTGTTTTGTTATTATTTTGAGGTGTTTTAAATTGTTTTCCTTTTCCTTATACTCAGTAGAGTTCTCCTTTTTTGTATTATATATACTTGTAACGCGGTAGTCATAATTCTCAAATTCTCTCTGTGTTAACTTCTTTATGGTATCAAACCTTACATAAGGTTTTATTTCCTGTCTTTTTCAATGGCAAACGAAAATAATTAAATTACCATTCTCAATTCACAAGAACCCACAAAACCTCTCATCATGATCATCAATCATAACTCCATTAAATTCACCTCTGCTAATTATCTCTCCTAAAAACTTCAAATGGATCGAAGCCATTCTAATTAGCAAGAGTGAGCATTGCGCGGTTTGAGTTTCAAACTGCACACAAAACCGCTGCGATTTGACAAATTCAAAAGCGCACATGAAACCGTTTGTGATTGGTGCGGTGCGGTTTTGAACCGTGCGGTTTGATTTCATTTGGTTCGATTTCAATTTCAAAATTAATTGAAATAACAAAATCGTAAAATTGTAAGCAAAATCATCCACACAAATGTATTACGCAGTGAACACAATCATTGAGCTAATTTAGCAAAATAGTTTCAGGTATAAACAATTATATGGTTGATTAATACTATGTTATCACATTTGATTTAGGAAATACCAAGCCACTCTTGATTTGTAAACATAATTGATACTGTTAATTCTTCATTCACCCATGCAGTATCTGTCTTCTAAAATAAAATATTTTGTACGGTTTCGATTTTATGCCTGCGATTTTGGCTAGTAACCAAATCGAAACTGTAAATTTGATTTTTCAACCCACCTAAAACAACCACATACGCTGAAACCGTTGGTGCGGTTTTAATTGGCGCGGTTTGTGGGATTTTTGGTGTGATTTCGACTCTAATTTGATTCTTTGCTCAACCCTACTAATTAGCTATGATCTGCACAAATTCATTAATGGCTCTTTTCATGCTCCTATAACCAATATCACCACAAATAATGAGATAGAAGAAAATCCAGCATACAACACATGGGTCCACCAAGATAAACTTATTTTTGGGGCTTTGGTTGGTATTTCTCTTTTCTATTATTCCTCATCACTTCACATACATGGGACCGAAAGCAAGTAATTAAATTGAATGGCTTACACCAAAATAAGACAAACCACACCAACGGTTCCGGCGTATGTGGCGGTTTTAGGTGGGTTGAATAACCAAATTTACGGTTCTAGTTTGGTTACTAGCCAAAATCGCACACATAAAACCGAAACCGCACCATGCGTGTGTATGTATGTATTATCTCTAGTAAATTCTAAAGTTACTTTTCACTTGAACACGCTCAGAGAAAACCCCAATCTTGTATTGTCATTTTTTCATCAATTGAAAGAAGATGGTTAGAGGTTATAGAGTCAAAAATTAAGCAATTGGGTTTTGAAATTTCGAATTTGTTTGATGCGTTATTGGAGGGGCTTATAGCTGAGGGGCCAAATTCGTTGGTTCGAGCACTTGATGCATTGGTTAAGATCAATGTTATTATAGTAATAGTCTAATAGATTATTTTTCAAATTAGGTATAGTTAGAATTATATTCTATAAATCCTCCCTGCAATATTTAAGATAGAATTTCATTCTATCATACTTTTAATTTTTAGGGAACTAGATAAACCTTCTTGCTTGTTAAAGAATATATGGTCTCCGTTATATAGCATATGTTTTAGTTTTAAAGCATCATTCTTTTATTAAAACTAAAACTATTTTACGTGTCTCATTGTTCTATGATATGATGGTGAATTTGAAGGTGAATTTGACATGTTTGGCAGAAGAAACTTTGGTTCTATACTTGATATAATTCTCATTGCTGGTTCTGTCACTAAGTTAATTGCTCGATATCAGTTCTATGTTAAATTTTATTGAAGGCTTAGATTTTTTTGTTGTTTCAATTGGTTTTGGAATCGAAACCGTAGCAATTAAAACCGCACCGCACGAATCACAAGTGGTTTCGTGTGCGATTTTGAATTTTTCAAACCGCACCTAAACGGTTTCGGGTGCGGTTTGGTCTTCAAACCGCACCAAACCGCACCATGCTCAACCAGACCCACACATAAACTTCTCGTGAAGCATGACAAGTTTTGACCAATACTTATGGTCGTCCCTCTCGTGGACATATTCTACAAATCATTGATCAACTCAAACAGATAACCAAGGGCTCCTAAATTGTTTCTGATATATGCAGGCCATAAAAACTTGTGCAGATGAACTTGCGGCACTTGGCAAACCTCTTGATCATCAAGATCTCATCGAGAAAATTATGGAGGGTCTCGATAATGAATATCAACCTGTTATTGATGTTATTAATGGTCGTGAGACCCCAATCTCTTTTGATGAACTACATGAAAAACTTATCAACAAAGAGCTTTCTCTTCGTCAAAAGATCAGTTCATCACCTCCTATGGCCTCTGCTAATGTAACACCCCAGTCCCATATCGAAAGATAGGGAGAGAATTTGTCTGCATATAAGGAAATAAGTTACTACCAATAATACTTCAAGTCATGACCTTTTGGAAGCCTATGGTGGGCTAAGATGACCCAATAAGATATTATTGGGCCAGTAGTTTGAGGCCTTATTTTGATGAATTTGATTCGATTCGGACTCGGGATTTGACCCGAGATTTGTTCCGAACTCGGAATTTATCCCGGGTTGTTTCAGTTAATCTAACCAATACTAGATTTGCTCCATGCAAAACCAATAACCGCTCTAGACAATTTTCCTGGCCTTCGTCCCCTCACGGTCTTGCTATGGGTCACCCCACAACCAACCAGGACAGACGTCCTCCTCTTCGACCATTTCTCGGTCGTTGTTAGTGGTGTAATACTTAAGGACATGTGCTCTTTAAATGTCCAATTTTTCTCCAATAACACCCAAACTTGCAACCACCTCCTCGTTCCAGTAATCAATGGCAATACGTCCTTCAGCTACTTGGAAACCTCGAGCTCATGTTGCAACTGCAAACTCCTTTACCACTTCTAATTGGCTCCTCGACAGTGGAACTTCTCACCATGTTACTTCTTATTTAAACAACATTTTCTTTCACAGACCCTATGATGGCACAAACAACATTGTGATTGGAAATGACACTGGTCTTCCTATTTCTCATACCGGTTCTACATTTCTATCTACTCTTTCTCAATCCTTTTCATTATCTAATGTGCTTTGTGTACCTGAAAAAAATTATTATTTAATTTCACAGTTTTATTGTTCTGACAATACTTCTATTGAATTAACACCCACCTATTTTTTTGTAAGTGATTTACATACGGGGGAAACCCTTTTGCACGGTCGAACTAAGGATGGTGTGTATGAATGGTCAAACCGTATCTCATACCCGTCTTCTCCATTCGTCGCTTTTTCTAGTGCCAAGACCACGCCGTTTGAATGACATCATAGGCTAGGACATCCGTCATTTTTTATTTTCAAGTATATTGTATCTTCCCTAAGCTCGATTACTCTCGATCTTTTGATGGAACTTTCAATTGTAACTCGTGTCAGTGCAGTAAAAGTCATAAATTACCTTTTTCCCACATCCTCTCTTCTTGAAGTTATGTTTTTGATGTATGGATCTCTTCTCTTTATTCTATTGATAACTTCCAAGTATTATGTTATTTTTGTTGATAATTTCACAAAATATATATGGTTCTATCCTCTAAAACCAAAATCTAATGTGTAAAATGTCAGCCACCAATGGGGTGTCACATCTTACCTCCCCCCTCCCTCACACACCAGAATATAATGGGTACTCTAAGTGTCATCATCGTCACATAGTTCAAACTGAGTTATCTCTTCTCTCCCATGCCTTCATGCCTCTGCCACACTGATCGTTTGTTTTCTCCACTGTTGTCGACCTCATAAATCGTCTTTCAACTCCTACTCTCAACTTTCTCTCCCCACATGATAAACTCTTTGGTACTCCACCTAATTATTCCAAACTTCGTAGTTTCGACTGTCTGTGTTATCCACTACTTCGGTCGTACTCTTCTCATAAACTTGCGCTTGCCCACGCTCTTCCCTGTGTGTCTTCTTAGGCTACTCATCCACTCAAAGTGCCTATTTATGTCTAGATCTCCTTCCCCCTCTTTTGTCTATATTTTCAAAAAAATTGTAATTTTTATTTTTTGAAAAATGAGTAATGTTTAATAAAATTTAGATTCAAAAAAATAAAACTTAATTTTTTAGAAAAAAAAGAAATTTTCATTTTTTTTATAAAAAAAATAAGTAATGATTCATAAAATATAGATTCAAAAAAAAGTTTAAAAAAAAAAAAGTAAAATAAATGAGTAAATAAAGTAAATGAGTAAAGTTTCATAAAATAAATTTACAACTTTTAAAAAAAATTATATTTACTTTATTTGAATCTATATTTCATGAAACTTTACACATTTAAAAATATATATAAATTTCATTTTTTTCTAAAAATAAATTTTAAATTTTTTTTATTTTAATCTATTTTTTTATGAAAATTTGCTCATTTAAAAAATATATTCTATTTTTCCCTTGAAATTAAGTTTTATTTTTTGAATCTATATTTTATGAAATTCTACTCTCTTTTTTAAAAAAAATAATTTTTTATTTTTTCTGAAAAGAAATTTTATTTCTTTGAATCTATAGTTTATTAAACTTTACTCATTTTTACAAAAATAAAAATTTAGATATATATATTTAAAAAAATATAGTTTTTTAATATTTTTGAATCTATATTTTATTAAACTATACTCATTTTTAAAAAATAAAATTTATTTTTTTTTGAAAATAAAGTTTTAATTTTATACTTTTCTTTAAATCTATATTTTTGACGTTTTTACATTTTTTAATAAAAAAAATCAAATTTTTTCTGGAAATAATGTTTTATTTTTTTGTTTTAATTTTTCTGAATCTATATTTTATTAAACTTTACTCATTTTTTTTTAAAAATAAATTTTTATTTTTATTCTAAAAATAAAGTTTTATTTCTTTGAATCTATATTTTATTAAACTTTACTCATTTTACAACAATAAAAATTTAATTTTTTTAAAATATTGTTTTTGTTTTTTGTTTTTTGAATCTATATTTTATGAAGCTTTACTAATTTTTAAAAAAATTAAGAAATTCTATTTTTTTTCTAAAAATAATGTTTTATTTTTTTGTTCTACTTTTTTGAATCTATATTTTATTAAATTTTAAAAATAAAAAATTCTTTTTTTTAGAAAATAATTTTTTTTTTTTGAATACATACTTTATGAAAATTTACTCTTAGAGGAACAAAAGTGCCAGTCAAACCACAATTAATTAATTAAACATTTGTGTAAAAAGATAGGAGAGTTTAACTATATGCTCTAATGGCCATTTTAATATATCCCTTAGATTAAGTGATTAATAAGCCAACAAAGATCGATGATAATTAAAAACACATGGAGAAAATCCACCAACTAAGAAGTGTTACGGTAATGGGATAATCTAAATTAACTTTCACTTTCCTTCTTCCTTTTTTTTATTTATAAATTGAACGCGTCCATTATTGGAAGAATATTAGTACCAGTACAATGAGTTATATAATCAAAGTTCAACTATCTCTCATGACAATATTAAGTAGTGAGTGATATATATATATATATATATATATATATATATATATATATATATATATATATATATATATATATATATATATATATGTGTGTGTGTGTGTGTTTGACACTACAAGAAAGTGGTCTATCAACGATTGTTATGTGAATCCTACGCATACAAGGAAGTACTTGACTATTCTCCCAAAGTAGTCATTACTATTGGGCGATGATTAAAGTATTTGTTTTATATTATAACATAAAGTTAATTTTCATTTAATTGTGACAAGTTATCTTTCAGTAAGTTAGTGCACACTTTCATCTTTCTCCAATTTGTTATATATATTTCGAGGATACTTTTTTGTGGATTCAAATTCAAGACAAGGATGGTTAATCACATATCCATAGTATACGTACTTTCATGATAGAGATTGTGATATAAACTATTTGCCAAGAAAATGATGATATTTGGTTACAAAACATGCATTCAAAAAAAGTCTGATTTAAGGATGCTGCAGTTGAGTTATTAATAGAGTATGTTCTCTCTTTTATTTATTTTAATTAAATCATTGTCATCTATTTTTTTTAATTAAATCATTGTCATTTTAGTATATATATTAACATATATATCTTTAAGTATTTTATATAAACGTCTAGATGATATTATATTTTTTGAACAAACAGATTGCAACTTCGCATGCACTATAGATTCAAGACTATATATAGCGCGATAAAGTTCTCCCCTAATACTCTTTGAGAAGTGTAAAAGTTGGTTTGACCCACCTCTCCATGATATTTGAAAACATCCTCAATTTTAAAGCCCTAGGCCTTCAGTTGTTACTCATATTTTTGCAAAATCAACTACCACAGAGTGAAGGGTTGCCAATTGAAGATATTTTTTACTCATAACTTTATTTGACTCAAGATCTGCATGTACTAAATGTGTAGTAGATATTGTACCTTAGGTATCATTGATCAGCTAATTAATCAACAACTAACTTATTGTTTTCTTGCAAAACCAGACTTATTGAGAAATATGAAAGGCAAATAAAGTGTTGTAGGAAATTCAACAGTACAAAATGATAATAAGTGTTTTTCCATCCATATTGTATTTCCTCTTGAATTCCTAAACAAAGTGGTTCAATGGTGAACCACTTTGTTCAGGAATTCAAGAGAAAATAAAGTATGCTGAACCACTTATTGGTAACTGTTGAATTTCCTGCAACTCTCTTTTTGTTCTCTTATTTTCAAATAAGTCTAATTTTGCAGGAAATTCAAAAGTTCTTTGTTGATATATAATCCTTCTGATCAATGATACCTTGGGTACAAAATCTCTACTACACATTTACTACATGCAGATCTTGAGTCAAATAAGACTGAGTAAAAAATATCTCAGTTGGCAACCCTTCAATCTATGGCAGGTGATTTTACAAAAACAGGAGTAATAACTGAAAGGCCTAGGGCTTTCAAACTGATGATATTTCCCGATTTCATGGAGAGGTTGATCACAACTAGCTTACACTTCTCAAGGAATACTTGGGACAAACTTTATCGACGACGACCGACTATCAAAATCGTATAATCTTCTTCTTGCACTTGGCGGGCATTTGTAGTCTCCAAGTTCCGAGGAGTTAGCTTAATTATGCAGTGGCGAGAGCAGCACAACAACAAGATGGGCTGAGGTAATCTTGTCATTATTTAGCTTTATGTTTAGTTTTGCATGTTTGTTTTAATACACTTTAGACATAACACTTAAGAAAGTAATTAAGAATGAAGAAATCAAGTCTGTTTTAGTTGGACAACATTTGATTATGTCTATAATGTTAGCATGTCTAATTGATGTTAGGATATATTTTAATGGTATGTGTAGGACATTTGATGATCGTGTAACTGTAAATTGTTTAACCTATGCATATTCTGTTTTAGTCAGACAATTTTTGTTTATGTTTATACGTGCGTGGATGTTTATATATATATATTGTGTTGATTTTAATTATATATATATATATATATATATATATATATATATATATATATATGGATCGATCGATGAATCTCGATGGATTTGTAAGAATGTTGGTTTATATATAGATAATGATGTGTGTTCGGATATAAATTAGGTACAAACAGGTACAGTTTATTTTGGAAAATCCACCAAATTGGCATTTTTTAAAAAAAATAAAAATCAGCGACCGCATACGGTCGCTAATGTTTATCAGCGACCATTTATGAACCCAGGCTATTAGCGACCGCAGTGGTTGTTAATGGTGATCGCGAACACGTGGACCACAACACCAATGCGAGCTGGCTCACGGTAAACTCATTTCAATGACGAATTGATCGCTATATAGCGATCCGCGAATCATGAGAGGTCTTAAAAGTTGTCATTTGTTGTCAGCGCATTAACGACATATTACATGAGACCACATTATATCTGTTACCTTATGCGGTTGCGGATAAGCGGTCGCTGATAAGCCTTTTTCTTGTAGTGTGATATATATGTTCACATAATACTTTCTCACATTAGCATATATAAAGTGGGTCTCAACTTCATGTGAAAGAGAATCATGTGAAATATAAAAAACACATATCAAAATAATGTCTTCATATTCAATAAACTCACACTATGATTTAAAATACAAACTCCTAAATAAAGGAGAAAGAAACTCTCATAAGGCCACCACTGGCGGAACTAGGGGGTAGGGGGGTCATATGACCCCCAACCCTGGAATATGAAGCATGTTAATATTAGTTAAATTTGATATTTGTTGTGAGATGGTATTAATTCATTTGTTCCCTCATGTCCTTCCACCTATAATAAATTAACAATATTACTATAAGATAAAATAATATTAAATAAGTTGGATAATTAATTAATTAATATTGCACTCATTTGTCTTACTGATTTAATCATACTTTGGTATTATTTTTTTTGTAAATGAGAATAACTTAGTCCATTTTCTCGCTTTGAGTGACTCTTCTTAGTTGTCTCCAAGGAAGATGACTAGAATCACAATATAAGATTTTGAATATATAATATTATAATTTGTAATTTTTCTATAAAAGTAACTAATCAGTTGACTAAAAATTTAAAATCTGATTAATAGTCCCATAGTTTGGAAGAAATTTGGAAGAAATTTATATATATATATATATATATATATATATATATATATAAAGTCATTAGACTCACAACTGATCAAAGGTTGATAAGAGTTGGAATATGATGTTGTGAAATATTATAATTGGGCAAAATAAATTTGAAAGAAGCACTCCAAGCGTCAATAAATAAATTTTTTTTACTGATGTATTGTGACCCTTCTATAAAAATGTTCTGGTTCCGCCACTGAAGGCCACAACAAGAAGAAAGAAAAACAATAATCGAATGTTACAAGATTAATATTAAGAACACAAACTACACATAAAAAAAGTTGTGCACACACAGTATAAAAAAAAGAGAGAAAATAGGTAACGGGATCTACAATTGAATATTTTACGTATTTTCATTGATAAGTAATACTCCATCCGTTCCTAAAAGATTGTCGTTTTAGGAAGTAATTTTTGTTCCAAAAAAATTATCGTTTTGAGTTTATCAGTACACATTAGCTATTTTTTTTCCTACTTTACCCTTATTTAAAGTTTTCTTCTATTTAAAGCTTTCTTCCTTCCCAATGATTCTTATGCAATTCAATGTTTTAATCCAAGTAGTAATTGGTTGAATAAGAAGTACTCCCTCCATTCCTATATGTAGGTCGTTTTAGACTTTTTTTTTCTAATTATTTGTCGTTTGTGGTTATTTAGGAGAATTGATTACTATTTTTTCCAAATTACCCCTTATTACCCCACCTAATCTTTTGATCCATATTTATGAGATAAGTGAGGTGAAGGGTATTATAGACAATTGATACTATAGTTAATGTTTTTTAATCATTTCCTTAATTCGTGTGCACATGTCTAAAACGACCTATATTAAGGAACGAATGAAGTAATTGGTTGAATTGAATAAGAAACATATATTGAAAATAGAATAATTGGTTGAGACAATTAATATACGAGTAGTATAGTATTTTCGCTAGGTATTAATTATATTCCTTAATCTGTGTGCATTAACTTTAAACAACAATATTTTAAGAACAGAGAGAGTATATGAGTTTTACTTTTAATGCATAATTTTTTATGTACAGTTATTACACATAATTTTATCCGTGTTGCATAGTCTCGCTCTTAACCATCAAACTAAGACATCATTCACCGTACACTTCTGTTTCATAATGGTACAATATTGTCTAATTAAGTCTTAAAATATTTAGATACTAGCAACAGTCTGGTGCCTTTGGCATTACGGACGATAAGATTTATTCTAAATTTTGGACGGTCCAGATGATTTATTAGGATCAGTAAAAAATTTAAAATTATTTGTATTTTGTTATATAGATTGATAAGCCAAAATATTAAAGAAAATTGGGAATTTATTTAAAACTCTAATATATACTAGTAGTATTATTTTAATAAATCCGGAGTATGTAAAAGGCTGACTTTTGTGTACGTCTGCTTATCATAAATTCGAGATGACATTTGAGTATGTCTGCTTATCATAAATTCGAGATAACATATGTATATATATACACAGCAATTCTATCTGTTCCGTATATGATTGCGTAATTTGGTGCATGCAGAAAAAGAGAAATCCATCCAGTTACTCGTTTCTTTTGAAGGGACCCGTGAGGCACATTAAAAACCGTACTTGAAGTACTTTCTATTTACTAACTTACCAAAAACCAAAAAAAAGGATAATCTCATCGCATTTATGGAGTGTGATCTTGGAGCATTTAATACTCTTTTTTTTTTGGAGTAGTTTCCAGTTTCTTCCTTTTATGACAGAGAAGAAGAAAATAAGAGTGCATGCATGTAATACTTCACACTTAATTAAATGCCATCAATTAGTCATGTAAATTACATAAATATATACATATAGATTATGTCCAACTAACCCAAAAAAAAACTCTAGTAGTCTGGTCGTTCGTTTCTTTGTTTGTTTTTGATAATAAAAAGGATTTTAATTTGTGTCGGACTAAATCTACTCATTTCGAACAAGACTTTCGAAATAACCTTAGGCGTGCATGCGCAGTGAAGCTATAAAAACAAGAAACAAATTATGTACGTGATCTCTCATAACTTGATCATTGTGTTAAGTGTTGAGTTTACTCTCTTTCAAGATAATTAAAGTGGTTATATTACAAGTTTACCTTATTCATTTATTTTTTATCCTCATAAGTGTATAATTTCCAAATTACATATATAATTATGCGTATAATTATATTTTAGTAATAAATTTGGCATAATAGTTATATTTCTTAATAAATGTCTAAATTAAATGGTCAAAAGTAAAATAATTTGTGGGTTAACCAAAGCTAGTATATATAGTAAAACCCCAGCAGCGTCCACTTTTGCTCACTCCAAATAAAGAAATCTTAGTCGTCTGGTCAAAGAAAAGAGACCATTATTTCAACGGCGCCATATGTAATATTGTGCATGCACCATTAATATATTTCTGAAACAATCCAATTCATAAATTCCACTCAACTTTTCTAGAGATATAAATTTGTGTTGGTGAGGTCATTGTAAATGCATTTATCTTTCCACCTCCCTTATAAGTTATAAGCAACTGATCTCTTTTCTCTTTCAAATAAAGATTGCACTCCATTAATTTCCACCTCCAAGAGCTACTAGCTCTTCATTTTTCACTTGATAAGCTCTGATAGTGATATATCTCCTAATATAATTAATTTTATAAAATAGGGTTCTGGTCCATAGCTAGGTGGCTAACCATGGAAATTGATTTACCAGCATCCCATGACAAAGCCGGCCTTATGGCTCGGGAATGTGGTTGCTTTAAGGCTTTGTTTGGCAAGTTTAAGGCAAAAATGGGTGAGGCTGTGAAAGCAACAAAGAAGCTCGGACAAGATGATCCAAGAAGAATCATACACTCTATTAAGGTGGCACTAGCTCTCACACTCGTCTCCTTAATCTACTATACCAGGCCTTTATATAATGGCTTTGGTGTAGCAGGAATGTGGGCTTTATTAACCGTCGTCGTAGTTTTGGAATTTACCGTCGGTAAGTTTATATATGTGTGTGTGTTTATTAGTCTCTTTCTAATAACTTAAGTTTTTAGATAAATTGATTGCTCCTTCACGTTGTTTTTATAATTTAATAGTGCAAATACATTTTAATTAATTTGTATTTTCTTTATAAAGTTGTATTTAATAGTATTAGATATGATATAGATTGTCTCTTTTTAATACGTAAATTTTTTAGATGAGGTTGTTTCTTAACTAGATGAGTTGGCAAGATTTGGTGGGTAAGATTTTATATATATATATATATATATATATATATATATATATATATATATATATATGAACCATCGATCAGCTTGCGGATGTGATAGAAAACTATTCTCCCATTAGCATCACAATTAAATATTAATGTTATGGATGATAAATTATTATTCTCTTTCATCCGGAATATATATATATATATATATATATATATATATATATATAGTGTTGCGGATGAGTACGTACGTACGTACATTGTGGTTCGAATGGGACCATGCATGTGTTATCAATCATTTTCTACAGTACATAAGAATGAATATATTTCAATTAATTCTGAATAAAGTACGTAAATATAATGTGGTAATATTATTTTATTTTTATTTTTATTTTAGGCGGAACCTTAAGCAAAGGTTTGAATAGAGGATTTGCGACATTTTCAGCAGGTGTTTTAGGAGTTGGAACTAATTACTTAGCTAGCCTCCTTGGAGAGAAAGGAGAGCCCTATCTTCTCGGGTTGTTCGTCTTCCTTGTAGGTATATTATTATGGAGTACTATTATACTTGACTTGTTGTGTTAATCTAAACTATGGAGTAGAATTATTGGAGTAAAATTTAATTATTGTTTTAAAATGTTAAATGAATCATATATGCAGCTGCAACATCTACATTTATAAGATTCTTTGCCCATATCAAGAAGAGGTATGATTATGGTGTGGTGATATTTATATTGACATTCAGTTTGGTAACTGTTTCGGGTTATCGAGTAGACAAAATAATAGAGTTGGCCCACCAACGTTTATTAACAATCATCATCGGTGTTGCTTCCTGCATGATAATCTCCATATTCGTTTGCCCTGTTTGGGCTGGTCAAGATCTTCAAAACCTGCTTGCTCTCAATATGGAAAAGCTTGCCTGCTTCTTACAAGGTATATGTGTGTGTATAAATATATATATATATATATAACTTATTCTATTTATTTACTTATTTCAATTCAAACCCTAATTGCTAAGATTGAGACAAAAATAGAAAACAGTAAGCACCTGTTATCACCATCGGTCTTAATTATTAATTGACAGAAGTTTTTTATTGTTTCATTTAAATATATATATATATATATATATATATATATATATATATATATATATATATATATATATAACTGAAATTAAGATGCTAATTAATAAATTAATTAAAACCCTCTGCTTAATTATAATTTATCGAGTCATTTTATTATGTTTAATTGCTAAGAGAACAATATTGTAATTAATAATATTTCCAGGATTTGGAGGTGAATATTTTAAACTATCTGAGGAAGGAGGGGGAGATAGTAGTGTTTGTAGGAATGACAAATCATTTCTTCAAGATTATAAAAGTGTTCTCAGTACAAAACAGACTGAAGAATCCCTGGTTAGTATAACATTTTTTTTTTAAATTTAGTTATCCAATATAATTGATATCATAAAAATGTTAATTGTTGGTTAATTGCAGGCAAATTTTGCATGGTGGGAACCGGGTCATGGGAGTTTCGGGTTCCGTCACCCATGGAAGCAATACTTGAAGATTGGAGGCCTTATTAGGCAGTGTGCATACCATGTTGAAGCTCTTAATGGCTACATAAACACTGACCTTCAAGTACTGATCGACCTTCATGTTGAAGCTGTTTTTTTCTCTTCTCAATTTCATACATGATAATTATAAACTAACTAATTACTCTTGCAGGCACCATCAGAATTTGGAAGAACGATTCAAGAAGCATGCACAAAGATGAGCTCAGAATCCGGAAAAGCCTTGAAAGAACTAGCTTCATCATTGATAGCTATGACCCGTCCATCTGCTGCCACAACACACATTCGAAATTGCAAAGCAGCCATTGACGAGCTTAAAGGTGCACTCAAAGCTTCTTCAGTACTACTAGGCAAAGCAAACCTCCTGGAAATCATACCGGCCATTACAGTTGCATCTCTACTGATTGATATTAGTAAATGCGTTGAAAAAGTTTCCGAATCAATCCATCAACTTTCTGACCAAGCTTCTTTCAAGATTGTCTGAAAAAATGTTGCCTCTTAACCATGTTGTTATCATGGTAAAATGGGAATGTATGTCAATTAGTACTACATATGTTCTTGTATATATATTATTAATATGTTACCGGCACATAAACATTGGAGTACTCAAGTGACTGCGGGGTATTATTTAAATAAATAGGGAGTAGTAAATAATCTCACTATTTAATTTGGAAAATTATATGTATAAAGGAAAAGCTATCCCTATCCCTATCCCTATCCCTCCTATTTTTGCCTTGCTTATCCTTGTAATTAATTAACCATCGAGTCGTGGTGTTTCTATGCTAAGCAGAAAATAAGTGCAAACTTCTTTTTAGAGATCTTGTGCATTCCTTTCCTCTCTCTATATAAAGTTTTTTTTTTCCAGATACTCTTACCCTCATATATATATATATATATATATATATATATATATATATATATATATATGACAGAAGGAGTATAATATGAAAAAGAAAATGTAAAAGAATAAATGTAACGCATTCTCTATACTGCGTGACGAAACTGTCCTGAGAGAGGAAAGATGGTTACAGTCTTACAAAGGTCGACAACAAGACTATTCCATGAAAGAGAAATTATATTGGATTTGCCAGGGCATAAGAAGCCTTTAGAAAATAAACGGGATAAATATATTTTTGGTATCTGTACTGGGACCCGATTTACAATTTGATACTCAAAGTGAAAAAACTTACAAATTGGTTATTGTACTCGAAAATTGTTGCAATCCGTTAAACAATAGGGTTTCATCCATGTTCCGTTTGAAAATTTGACAGGTCAGATGCAAAGGATGACATGGCGATGACTGGACAACAAAGTTTAATTGATGTGTATTTCCCATTTATAAAGGCTGATTAGCAAAAACCAAAGACAGAAACAGTGCAAAAATAAAGAGCTCGATATTTGGGGGAAAAAAATTAGGGTTCTTCTCTTCTTCTTTCTTCTCTCACTCACCAAAAATCATCAAACAGATCGAACCGAGAGGATTAATCCCGCAAGATCGTTTGAGAGGCCAGAATTAGGGTTAGGGTTTGAATCTGGGAATCTTGCTAGTGAATGAGGAAGATGAAGAAGGGGACATCTCTTCTATATATATATATATAAAGCAAGGATCAAGAGCTTACTTTTATCTAACTCACCCGAGCTCACCCCTTTTTAGCGACGGACTCGGTGATTGTTCGGTCATGGTTATACCGTCGCTGTTCTATACTTTTTATGACGGACAACATATAGCGTCGCTAAAAATATAGACGACGGTTATATGATGACCCGAAAATCGTCAGTCCGGTCGCTAAAAGGAGGGTGAGCTTTCAAGTGAGTTGGATAAAGGATATGTTCTTGATAGGACCGTATATATATATATATATGTGTGTGTGTGTGTGTGTGTGCTCACCTCGAAAATCAGATTGAATTATTCACAATCTGAGTCAATTCTATGAACTACAAAATTACATAAATTTACAGGCCATCTCTCTGTCACTAATCGATCAATTCCTATGATCTGGGAAATGGGAAATTGGAAATTCTCTATTTAGATACGTGAATTCTTTGCTCAACTGTTTCACTCACCGTTTATCCACCTTTTCAGAACCTTAAAAAGGATTATAGATCTTAGGTCGGTTTCTTCTTTTTCAAGATTTTGACCTTTACTAGGAATTTTAATGGAAGAGCAATACAGTGCAGATTCTCACAATTTTAATGGAGTTAGTCTCCGATTCGAGTTAAAAGAAAACTGAGTCGCTCACTTCCACGTCCACATGACAAAACATTTATTTATTTTTTATTCTTTAAATTTTTTTACATAGATTAATTTTAACAACCTGACATAGTTATTACAATAATTTAATTTATTATATCGTTAAAATAAAATTAAAAAGTTTACAAACAAATAAAATGTTGATAATTTAAGGCCATATACATATCATTATCCACGTCAGATGAGGAAGCCACATCAGAATTTTCCATCTACTCCGTTAGTCAATTTTAACGATTATTTCAAAATTGGAAAGTACAAGCACCAGATTGCAACAATTTTCGAGTACAATAACCAATTTATAAGTTTTTTCACTTTGGGTACCAAATTGTAAGTCGAGTCCCAGTACAGGTACCAAAAATGTATTTATCCCGAAAATAAACATAATACAACAATTATCATTAGTAAAGCTTTGTTAGAATCATACGATATGACTACATATATAATTACAGATTGATATTTTCACTAGCTTTTATCTCACACCAGTAAAAACCAACTTACCATTGAGAATCCTTGTCAAAATATAACAATTTATAAGATAAAATCACCTTCTTATCTTCTACTTTTTCTTTTTTCGTTAAACCAAATCATTTTACCTATTTATTACATATGTATTAAATAATTTGTAATTGTACTAATTAATCAAAGAAAGATTAATTTTTAATTAGATTTCATTAAAAAAAAGCAACGCATTATCACTAATTTTGAAATAACTAGCTGAACTAACTGCACCGATATGATGCTAAAGAAAGATCACTACGAATAACAAAGGAACACTACACTCACAAGCATGACAGGCTCCTACTAGAAATACTCTACGTTATACATAAGGGGACTACAAATATACAGGTCAATATTGTATTCAACTACCAGCCATAAACAGGATTCATTACCTGTGGAGGTAAGAGATGGAGATCTTTAGAGTGTCGTGCGTCGTACTCAAGTGTCCCAGGTGTTGCCCCAGCACACATCCTAAGAAACTTATTGCCGGTTAGAACGTAGTGGGTGAATGCCAACCCTCCATCAACCATTTCTGATAGGTTAGGCATTGAAACTGATTTCTTGATGCCATTAGTTTTGTTCAATTGTGTTCCATCATTAGTTAAAACCTTATCAAGCTCAGAATACTCCATAAATCTCTGAGTCGCAGCTTCCCATGAAAGGTTATACCGCTGCTCAGGAGTAAGAGGCTGAGGCTCATTAGCCATTGCTTCTCTGACTTTTGCAACAAAATCTTCAGGGGTTTTATAGGTCAAACAGTTTGGAAATGACCTAAAGAACTCATTTGATGGGTGATCTGCACAAACAACAAACTTTCCCATTGCAAGAGCCTCAGCTGTGGCCGTGCAGAGCACATCACTGACACTGGGATTTATGAAGACTTTGTAACTGCAAGCAAAGAGAACATATCAGCATGGGAAATAAAATGAGATGGGTTCGTTTATGACCAACTTTGTTTGCAAAGTTATTCCTAGCATAAAGTCAATAATATAGCAAAGAAGCTGTAGTCTGATTAAGGACTGCTTATTTCACAAAAAGTTATTTAAGTTAACTCCCAGAATTAAACATTGTTGCAGGCTCACAGCAACAAAGTTGTGCTCAAATTGATTTTAAGGCAGTTATCTTAACTTTTATATTCATTGCAATACTTTTGAAATCATGTCCTAAAAAATGTGGCAGACTACTCCCACAGGCCACAACTACTTATGCTAGTTCCAAAAGCTTCTTTCTTACAAGTGAATAGTGTTAAACCCATCTTCATTACAGGACTTGTGAAACTAGCAAAAGTACTTGTGGAGATAGCAAATTAATATTAAACTTATAAATTGAAAAGAAAGAGGGAGTGATTTCAAATGCCATCCCTTTCGGAGGAATAATATGTTGATTTAAACTTCTTACCCGTGGAGAGAATCATCAGCATGGTCTCTGCCCTTCATAAATTTGAGATTCAAATCCAACCTTTTGGCTGTGTTCTGAACTTCATGAGCATCCTCTCCATTCCCATACACATCCAACTTAAAGCCATCAAGGTCATTTTTGTGCTTCGCCAACAAATCTATCAATTCTCTATATCCCTTTGCCCATACCATCTTGCCTAAGAAATATGCTCCCTCTGAGAAGGCTAGTTGGCCACACTCCCTTTCTGCAGCCACCTTCTCCCCAATTTTTAGGAACTTCGGGTTCACGCCATGAACATTGCAAACTACAGATCGAGGTAAATCCTGGGTAGCGCCCGAAAGGCGAAGAACCTGAGTAGACAACATTTACAATTCAGTAACGCATATCTTGTATGTTTGAGATCCGTTGAAGATAATACTTGAACAAATTTTGGACTCTGAAAAATATTTAACCATCATTTATCCGAGAACTTTTCTCGAATCATGTGCAATGCAAGATAAAGTCATGAAGAATATATGATAATCCACCAGCGTAGAACCATACCTTGTGACAATAAGCTCTTGTGATCAAATTATTTACATGTTTCACAAGGAAAGCTTGGAGAGCCCCATTCTTTTCCCTCTTGATATATTCCAAATAATTTGTGTGAACAATACCAACAACGTGGTTGAATTTATCAGTCCAGCGTTTGCCATGATAATACCAATTAAGATGTTCGGGTTCTTCCAGGATAGCAATGTCAGCATCCTTCGATGAAATAAATTGAGAAGTGTCTCCAGCAGGCATTATACTTCGCCTTTCTTTTGAGTACTGAAACAAATGAGAACATTACACAGAATTTAATTTAATGCTACTATTATTAATTGCTTTATGGAGGAACTGAAATCAAGAGAGAACTACCTTTCCTGGATAAAATGATATTTTGAAATCAGCCTTAAAACCAACCCGTTCCTCAAGCCACTTGCGTATATACACCTCTTGCTCTTCTGGTGAGCAAAAAGTCAGATTGGTTGGATAAACTAGTTCCTGATCTGCTCTACAAAGCCATGGAACTAAAAGAGTAACATTTTGTTTTGCAGACTTCGCTAAATATGCTGCTCGAAACAAAGGGTTTACAGCTGTTCCTGTCATCCAAGGTAGACTAGCAGTTGTCACGATAGCAACATGCCTTTTCCCATCTGACACAACATGCTTGGTAGAGTCGGTCCATAGCCCACCCTCGTAACAATGCCCTGTGCTTCGAAGGACACTAGATATTCTTATGTCCAATTCATCGCTAATGTTATCACTTCCGACAATGGAAGACTCTCTTTCAGGAAGAGAACCTAGTGGAAGCTGGTTCTTGTGTTTGCTGCACAAGGTTTCCACTATCTTGTCAGATATATCTGCCACCATAGAGGAATATAAAAACATTAATATTTGAACCAGAGCACATTCTATATATAATTCCAGCTGAAGGAATCCACAAATGGTGTAGATTTAAAAATTAAAATATAATAATAAACCTCAAGCCATCATTGCAGAATTTAACTTGTCAGGTAGAGTTAACATTCAAAAATTCCCATGAACCAATGAATACCCGTGAAATTGCTAACCTATAATGGCATGCAACTTGCTGGATTCTTTATATGCCTCTAGCATACCTGACTACAGAAGAATTTAAAGCCAAATCATTATAGCCGTTTCCCTACAACCTGCATAATGAGAAATTTCTAAATCTTTTTTGAAAATTTTGCATGGCTATAGATGAACTGGTATTTATTGTAATTTTTAAAAGGTTATCGCATTAGACACTATCCATAAAGCATGAGAAACCGACTCATGTAGGTGACCATATTATTATGGGCCACATTTACTTTTGCATTGTCCTATAGCTTGGCGTTTGTGGAACTCGATTTTCAGAGTGTTGGGAGGAGTTGGTGTATCCCGCCTCCTTTGAGGATTTACTGACGATTTGGAGGTTTTGCAAGGAGGAAAGATGCAAGGAGGTGAGGATTCTTTGGAATCTTTTTTATGTTTTCTGGCGATTTGGACCGAGCGTTTACTCAGATTTTGAAAGTAGATTTCTATCTTTCGATGTGCGGCGAGATAATCTGTTTTACCTTATTTCTATGTGGACCTCTGCCATGGGTGCCTTGAGCAGTGTTCTAAAAAGTGGGCTAAGAGGCCACCTAGGCGCTAGGCCCCCCTGGCGCCTCGCCTAGGCCAAAAAGTTACTCCAAGAAATTAGGCGGGCTCAGGTAGCAAAAGTGAGGCCTAGGCATATAGGTTTTTTTATTTTAATAATTATCCAAACCAGATCTTGATATATTTATTTTTCTAATAATTTACCATATTCATAATTAATGTTGTAGCATATCAAATCACAACAAGAAGTGAACAAGATCAAGTCAAAATAGATAATTTTATTACAGTTATAATTTTTTGAACTTATACCAACTTCAAATTATATAAATGATGATACATTTGAAATATTTAGCATAAATTTATGTTTAGTTTCTTAAATTTTAATATTGAATTGAATTTTTGAAATTTTAAATTTTACTCCCTCCGTCCCAGGATAAAAGTCCTTATTACTATTTTGGGTTGTCCCATGTTAAATGTCCACTTTCTTTTAATAACAAAACTTTTACACATTTTTTCCTATTATACCCGTAGCATTAAATATCTCATACTTTTCTTATTCTAATTCTCTTTCCATATTTAATGACATTATTATGGACAATTTTGTCATTTTATTCCTCTTTTTAATATGCGTGAAAAGTCCACCAGGACTTTTATCCTGGGACGGAGGGAGTATTATTTAATAGCAATCTTGTTTATGAATAAAACTAATACATTAAAGATATGTGTTTGAACTTTAAACAAAGACCTTTATTATCTTTATTATAGATTGTTTTGCTTTATATTATTGTTTTGTTTGGATAAATGTAAGATAAAATATTAAAATTGACTTAAAATAAAAAATCTCGCCTAGGTCCCCTAGCGCTTAGTCATATTACTCGGACTACCGCTTCGATGGAGTACCTGTGTGTTATTACGATCCGAAACAAAGTCTTGGTCTTGGGATTTGTGTCAAAAGTGCACTTTCAATCCGGATACGTAATAACAATCAGCTAGCATGGCGATGATGATGAAGAAGAAGAAGAATCAGAATCGACTGAAAGAGAAAGAAGAAGAAGAAGAATCGACAAGAAGAAGAAGACTTTTTTCTTTCTTCGAACGACTTCTGAGTATTTTAGATCAGGAATAGAGATAAATATCTCTAGAAAATTACAGTTAAGTACCCCATAGTTTTTATAGTTTTTTAATTTAGTCCTCTAAGTTTTCTAAAAGTTCAAAATAGCCCCTGAAAAATTACTTATCAGTCCTTATAGTTTTTTTTTCTTCCATTTTAGCCCCTGAAGTTTCAATAGTTTAAGTTCTGCCCCTGTTTCTATATATTTTTGTACTTCAACCCTTGAAGGTTCATGATAAATGCATGTCTATATAAATTTGGACATCATAAAAAATCATAACATACCGTATCCCCACACCCGTGTCTAAATTTGGATTCATATCCGCGTATTCTCTATTTTTTGACTTCACGTGTCCGACAATTAGATTCGTACCCGAATCCGACACTCACACCCGAGTCCAAGTAACACAGGGCGCTAGGCCATGGTCACCCGCCTTTTAGAACATTGGCCTTGAGGGGTAGTTTTGTGTTTCTTAGTGTTTTCTTTTCATTTCCTCTTGTAATAGGGTAGTGGAATCCTTTCCTTGTAGTCTCTCTCTTTTTCTTTTTTTGTTTTATCCATGTAGTCTCTCGTATCTTCTAATAAAACTTCTTTTATCCCAAAAGGAAAAAAAAATCCATGAGCTTTGCTAGCACAAAGAAAAAGTACAATTTATGAACTAGTTACCGTAAAGAATGCAGTTACGCACAATACTATAGCTTTCTTGATAAAAAAACTACAAATGTGTAAAAACAGGACAAGTGTTGCATTGTTAAGCAATTTTATCTATAAAGAAAACAGGCGATTTGGGGTAAAGATCGAGGTTAAGAAGTCAATGTCAAGTGTGCTATAAATGTAGAGATTGCCTTTCCTAGAATTTTGGAATGATATTCCAGCATAGGTGCGTAGGTAGACTAGTTCCTATGGCTCACACCAAAGGCCTGAAAATTTGAGATGCACACTTTAGTAAGGGGTCAAGTGTAAAGTCCTCCCTGCTTCCAAGGAAGGAACCCGCAAGAATTCTGAACCAAGTATAGATGAAAAATTAACAAAATAGCAGGGCAGTTATGAGACATGCTGCTACATATCCATTCATCTGCCTTCCCACAATCCCCATCCAAGATGGCCAGATCCGTATAAGAAATGAGAAATAACAAGCCTATCAGTAAAAGAAAATCTTGAACTTTCTTAATAGTAAAGAAGTTTATAGTGAGGGCGGGTAATTTTACATTTAAAATGTGATCAATAAAAAGTTCTGCCAAATATTTTCAGATATGAGTTTCTTCGGTACTGAACCTTTTTTTGTTTGTGAATGGAAGGCAAGCAGGCTTGAGTTTCCACTTTTGCCTTGGAGTTACATACATTCAAACACTAGTTTGAGCAAGTTCACTAGAGCTTATTCCACATGACTACATAATCCTTAGCTACAAAGTTAATATACTCCTATATTTTTTACTTTTTTCTGATAGGTTAGATTCAAAGTTTATATTACTTGATAAAATCTAAATATACAATAATCTATCTGTTTCAAGAAGAAATTAACGAATTTCTGATAACAGAGAAGAAGGATATGAATGTCCACATAAACGAATGCAAACCATAGATTTATGTCCATGGATGGTCAATGGAAAACTAGTGAGAAGATAGAAAAGAATATACTCCCTCCTTCCCACATTATTTGAAAATATAATATTACAAATATATATTTTTGCACGTCTTAAAATTTGTGCCGCAGACTAAAAAAAGAGTTGTAAATAATGCGGGACAGAGGGAGTATTCTTTTTTCTCACTGTAAGACAAGTAAATCTTATGGCTATACAAATTGCAGAATTTAACAATTCATCAACTATACAAAACCATAATACAAGTAAATAACTAAAATAGAAAAATTTAACAATATGCTAGTCATGCAAACATATGCAAAAAAAACATATATGATAAACTTCCTCACCTCTTCTGACCCCGAGTTGATCCAAAAAGGGCTCAGACTGCCTAACCAAATATGCCAAAAGTTCTGGCAAGTCCAGAGGCAGAACTTCCTAAGTCAGATGTACAATAAAGAAACAATTTAGCATACTTGATCTTGTACCATACTGAAATATAGGTTGTAAATTAATTATATCCATTTTATTTCCATATAATCAAATTTCAACTACATAGGGAGATAGATAGTTATTTCTATAGGATGGATTAAAATATGAACCGCATATTGGGCGTTCACAAGCACCAGATCTTAAAACGTTTATCACCAACACGAGCTACTCAGAAGATAAACACCCCCAACATGGATAGCAACGCATCACATAGATGTTAGTGTCCATAACAAAAAACTAAATACCATTCAGTTGTTAGCCTAATCAACCTTCAATATAAACAAAAACTACCAAGTACTACAACTTTCCATATCTTATTTTTCATTCCTTTTCTCCTAAAACCTCTCCAGCAACCAAAGAGAAGTTATGTTCTAAAAGTTGTAATAAGAATCGAGCACTCCGAAAAAGAAAACACGAAAGAAGGATTATATGGGTTAGAGACGCACCTTTGCTTCATTTGGCTCCTTGTATATTGATTTCTGAAAAATAAGTAAGAATGAAAAATTAAATTTTCATCTTATGGCCATGTTTTAACTCATGCAATTTATTATATTTTGCATGGAAACCACTTCAGTAGACTAAAAATGACGCATATACCAATGACAAGAGATTTTAAATATTAGAAAACAAGAGTTATCATGAAAGAAAAATGGTAATGGTAATGGAACTGGGATTGATGATGGTTAGCTTGAAGTTAACTTTGGTCAATTGACCACAGAGGCGAAACTAGGGGCGGGCGGGGCATCTCGCCCCGTAGCAGCCGGGCGGTCAGGCATAACTAGGGAGGGAGGGAGGGAGGGAGGCGGCCACCAGCCACCCACTGTGCAAATCCACCAAGCCTGAGCTCAAGCCATGGGGCAGGACATGTGGAAGAGCTTGGAGGCCTTAAGTCATACGCCCGTTTCCCTCTCAGTTCTCCCAATTTGCTTTCTAATTATTCTCAAATTTGTTCAATTGAAGACGTAATATGCTCAATTGATTTCACCCATTTAGCCCATTTTGCTCCATTATCCATTAATTTCCCTCATCCCCCTTTGCATTATCAGTTCATTCCCTTTCCTCCCCTCTTCCTCTTCCGCGCCATTGTGTCGCATTCTTCTTCGGTTCTTTTCTTCTTCTCTTCATGTCATGCCGCCGCTCAGCTAACAACGTTAGCAGCTCCCTTTTCATTTGGAAGCTCTCTGTGCACCGAGTAAGATTTCTCATTCTCTCTTTTATTCTCTGTTGAAATTAATTGTGGTGATATATTTGGTAGACTTGATCTAAATTATGTGGCTATTTAGTTGTTTTACTGTTGAGTTCTGAAGTTTTTCAATTTACTCCATATACATTTGTATATAAAATATCAAATTGACTTGGCGGATGCATTCTCTCAAAATCACATATATTTTGTGCTCCTAAAAAGCCATTACCAAAATTGGACAATGATTGAATAAAAGAGGCTGCTCTTGTCAGGAATGTTCTGTATGACTTGGTATTTAGAGTTCATTTTTTTGGTTGTGGGAGTTTTGATTATGGAACCATGAAGGGTTCAGATGATACAAGGATGGAATATTGTATGGAGGTTATATGTTTATATGTTTGGATTTCATGAAACTAGGATTTTTAAAGTTTGCATACCATGTGTTTGTATAAATGCCATAAAGAGGTTAATTTTGTTAAAACATGAAAATTAACGGGTTCTCTCTGTAAATTGATGTACATACATGAGTTATAAGTTAACTCAAGTTGTTTGCAAGTATCGCCATCGTCGTGATTTTGCAAGTATATTTTGCCCCCCCTCTCAAAAGTTTCTGGTTCCGCCACTGATTGACCAATAAAATAAAAGGCAGGGAGGATATCTCTTTCTACGTGTTTGATCAATTGACCAACTTATAATAAAGTTAAATTCACTTCATGGTAACTGGATCCGATGATAGGTCAGTTAGCTACAGGAAGGGTGACAGACTGGTAATGCCAGTTATTTAAAAACTCTTCTTCTTCTTTTTTTTCCTTCTACTTTTGCAACTTTTACAATGACAGGAATAGAAAAACTGATGTTAATTGTGAAGAAAAAATTCAATTTTCCCAACCGATTACAAATTGAGAGTTGAGACTAACGAGTAAAAAAATTGAAACCGGATAACGTACCAAACTAGATTTCAATTTCTCAACGAACTCGCTATTCTTGAACCCTCCAAAAATCTCCGACGACGAATTCCTCTGCTCGAACTCCCGCAACCGCAACTTTATTGTCTTAATTGGCTCCCAATCACTAAGAAGCCCTTCGTCATTTTCTCTCTCCTCCCTAAACCTCGCTCTTATCCCCCGCCGAAACCTGTCCCTCTCTTCAAAATCCTCTACTTCCGACACAATCGCGTTCTTAATCGCGGACAAATCGATCCGGAGCCTCGACCTAGGGCTCCACTTCTCCAAAACCCTGCGGCTGAAGTCAGGAGACGAGTAGGCGCGGCGAAACTCGGTGAATTTCGGTTGTAAACGCTTAACAAAGTCAATTTCGCCCGGAGAGGAAGCGGCGGAGATCGAGGGGACGGAGAAGGTGGATCTGGAGGCAGAGGTGAGGAAGTTTTCCAGCTCTCGGTCGAACGAGGAGGCAAGGGTTTTGAAGGAATTTGCTCTGTCTTTCATCAATTGGAGATCAGCATCGGCTGAATCTTTGACTTCTCTCCAGCCCTTTGAGATGAAAGAGAGAGCCTTTTCCGCCGTGACGATGGAGCTTGAAGACGACGCCGTATTCATGGTTGTGGAAATCGAGGTTTCTAGAGTTTTGGAGCGTGAGGGTTTTGAGTTCAGAAAAGATGGGAGAGTGTATATGAGGTGTTTGTGGAAGGGAGATGACGAACCAGAGGAGGGAAAGTATGAGGAAGAAAAGGGCTGAGAAATTAACGGCTGGGAATTTGTAAATTTGTTGTTTTTCGATATTTTTAATGGAACTGCGGGAAACACGTGGATAACAGCTGAAAGATTCACAAGATGTGACCTGGATGTCTTGCTGACATGGCGGATTGTGTCACGTGAATTTACTTATTTAGCGAGTCCATGTTAACTGATTCAATACGTTATAAAACATGTTAAGGAGTTTTATTTTAAACCGACTCTTTTTCGCATAAAAAATCGACATATTTTTTTACATGATCTCCCTTACACTCGTATAAAAATATCAGTTTTTTTTCCAAATGTTATCTTATAAAAGTATTGTCTTTTGTCTTAAAATTAATTCATTTTAAAATTAAATATATTCTCTTCGTTTTAAATTATAAAATTAATAATAACTTTTTAAAAGTCAATTTATGATATTTGCAGAATTAAAATTGTCATGATTTTTTTAAATTTTGAAAACGATAAATATTAGAACTAGTAATAATTTTTAAATAGTTTATGACATTCGTAATTGTATTGACATATACTAAGGTTATTTTTGTTTGTAATGATTATATTTGGGATTGGAATATTAATCAAGTTTTAAGACTGTGTTTGTTTGAAATGATTATAATTCTTGAGATTATAATATCAAAAATATTAATCTTAAGATTAAATAATCAATTCACATGCTTATTTTTTATGGGATTATTCATGGGATAACTTAAAATAATTTCATATTATGTTTGTTTTTTCAAGATTAATTAAAGAATTGGATAAAAAATATTGTTTGGACTATTATACTCTTACCAATTATAACATATTTTAAATTATAATTTAAACTTGTTTATACATCAAAAAACGATAAACAATTAATTATGATGAAAACTGAAATTATCATTTCTCTATACATAAACAATTAATAGGGTTATATAAATATACGTCCCATCTTCGTGCATGTTCATATGAGAATAAATTATATAAAATTATAAAAAACACGTATAAAAATAATGTTGGATATTCACTACTTGTTAAACTTACAGATGCCTGCCTAGTGCCTAGCTTCTAGCTTGACTGACTAGCTAAAAATAAAAGGAGATAAGTGCAGGTGTGGGGTGATAAAGATTGAAATTGAACGATGGAGAAGGTGTGATGGCTTGGCCGACTCCCTCTTCAATTTGCTTTCCACACTCATCAATCATCTAATCCAGAAGACTACAACAAGGGAGTCAATAAAAGTAATTAAACAAACATTAATTAAGTTGATTGTCTTGTCTTGTCCCACGTACAACCAACTTTGGTGTTTGTCTTGATACTACGTGTTATGTTTTCCTTTTGTCTTTTAGACTTTTTATGTATTTGTCATTCTCATGTCACATGATTGTTTTGCCTAAAAATAAATTTGTTTCTTAATTCAAATCTATTTTTATAATATATTACTATCACAATAACATTTAAGTACTAATTACAATATCAATAATTTTATGTTAACATAAAGAAATTAATCACACAAATCTCAAACAAGTATTTTACAAATCAATGAAAAGGGGAAAAAACCCATCACTTATAGATGATAATCACAACTTTTGGATTCAAATAATCAAGATCAGAACAAAATGAATATATATATATATATATATATATATATATATATATATATTTGGGAGTATATCATTAAATAGCTTGGGATATTCTTCAATGCTGTGTGACATAAGATTTAATTACATTATATGATAATGTTAGTCCAAAATCAAAAGCAAATTAACTATACACTATTTGGTATGAACTTTTCAAGATATAATATAAAATCATTCCCAAACACTAAATTTGGCTATTTACTGTCAGATCCATAAAATATTAATTTAAGAGGCTAATATTACTTGATTTCCAAAAAGAATGAATATGTTGTCTAATACACAATCGAGTGTAAATTTTCATCCCACAAATATGATTACAAACTCTACTTTATAATTAGAAATGAGTAGCATCTCTTTATATATGATTTACTTCATTCAATCAATAGTTAATATATCAAATTTAATGGAGGGGGACTGAATATTTTAGAATATTGACAAACAAGTTATTATATGGGGTAAAATTAGAACACTATTAAAAATTCTAATATGTACAAAAATATTTTAAAATATGTCAACTAAAAAAAAAAAATAAACTTTTTGTGGGCGTCTAGTAAGTAATGATATTGAATAATTGCCTCGAAAGTGTGCATGTTGACCCGATGAACCATTATTTTTAGACCCGGTCCGAACCTGTCAATTCAACCGATTGAATCGGGAATCGGTTCTATATCCGATCCGATTTTAACTGATTATACCACTTTGGTTAAAATCCGGATTGAACCGGTGGTTCAACAGATATAACCAGATAAATTGACCCGGTGAATCAGTTTTTTATTATTTTTGTTGTACTAAAAATTTTTAATATTAAAATCAATCACTTTTAATAATTAAACTTTATTATGTTTTAGTTTATAAAAACGAGATTTTTTGAAATTTTATTAATTACTAATACTATATAATTTTATATATTTATGACGTCACCAGTTCAATAACGGTTCAACCACTAGTTGAACCAGTGACAAATCCACCTAATAACTTTTTCGATTCGATGACCGGTCCGGGTAACATTGACTCTAAAATAATACGATTCGGATAAACATGTGTCCTACAAACTAAGTAATTTTATATTTTTGGAAGCCCCACTTTTTGAGGATTACAATATAATTTCATAATCAAGTACATTAAAAATTAATCAAATGTCACTAAAGTAGGAAGAAATAAACTCATAACAAGCCTCTCATAAAGAGGAAACAAGCTTCTCATAATGGAAAAAATAAACTTCGAAATTGAAATGACTCATAAACAAGCCTCACATTCACATATAGAGAAAACAAGTTTCTCATAATGAAAAAATAAACTCACCCAAGTGAAAATCGAAAGTAGAAAGAAATAAACTCATACACAAGCATTCATAAGGAGGAAACTGTTATAATCAAAGATTCCCTCCTAGTTGCCTAGCTACCAGTGAGTACTCCCTCCTCCCGTGACTCCCTTATTTTCTCCTTCCCCTCCTCTCCTCTCTCCTCCCCTCATTGCCTATATAAGAAATGAATCAGAAGGAAATGAATGAGAACTTCTCAGAAAGTTTTCTCTCTCTCTTTCTCTTATTTATTCTCTCTAAATTTATGCAGCAATTATAAGAGTATTTTTATACACTTTTGCTAAAGTTTTATAACACGTTATCAAAGACGAGGGCTACAACCAATTTGAGGCGGTAAAATTAAATTCTTGCAATTTATTATTATACTACTAGGTTGGGCTATACCACCAATGATAATATAATTTTATTCTTATAATTGCATTTATTATTCATTGGAACATCCACAGAGGTGTGAATTTCACTTGACACTGGTTCCATTATTTATTATTCCACATTTAATATTCGTAGGAATATCTCGCTTCGGCAGTGAATTTCACGATTCGGTTCCATTATTTATTATTCGCATTTATTATTACATTGGGAATAACCTATCTCATGCTGATACATCGCATGCATGGTGATTTCATTGTTATTTCATTCCTTATTATTACATTGGAATATCACTGCCGGTGCGTATTACGCTTTGACACAGTTCCATTATTTATTATTACATTGGAATAACACATGCATGTGGATTACCACGTGCATGGTGAATGATCCTTCGTATTCATTCTTTATTAAATTGTGGAAATAATGATATCGTGGATTCTGCTTACGGTGAGTGAAGATCCATTTGCGCTTTGTATATATATATATATTTTTGTAATTGTATATATACATTAACGATTGCATATTCTTTTTACTAAAATAATATGCTAATAATATAAATATAAGATTATTTATATTTGCATTTTATCACCACTTGAGGTTGTGGTATAGTTTATTTTTTCTATATCATACATGCAATTATTTATTGTTTTAATAAATACTAAAATTGTGTTTTAACCCAGAATAGATGACAAACTTGGTAAAAATAGATTTTTCTATTATGAAAATCTCTTGAGACAACTATTTGATTTGGGAACTTGATGCAGAATTGCACCTTAGTGCAAATGAGTTAGAAAAGACAATTACGGAATATAGTTATAATGTTTATAGAATAACCTCTACTTTAGCTTTATGTGGATATCCAGTTTCTGAAACCCAAATGTTAGAAAAAACGGTCTCAACTTTTCATCTCACCAACATGATTCTGTCACAATAATATAGAAAGAGTAAGTTCACAAAATTTAGTGACTTATTGTCTATCCTCCTTGTTGCAGAAAAGAATAATGAATTGTTGTTGAAAAACTATCAATCACTGACCAACGGGTGATACCCCATTATGGGATATTAATGAAGACGTCATTCCAAAGTAGAATAAGCGTGACTATAGATGGCCATATAATAAGAAGCCTTGGGGCGAAAGAATAAGCGAGGCCATCATAACAACAAATTCTAGAACCATGACAATTCGAGGGCCACCGAAGTGGCAAGTGTCCGAAGTCGGTAAAAATAAAGAAAATGCAACATGGATAAAGAACAAACCGGATGTTTGTTTTGGGTGTGGGATGAATGGGCATTGATCAGCAGCACTACATAAGTATCTTTGAGGCATCTAGTTAATTTATTCCGGAGTCTCAAAAGAACAAAGTAATGGAGGTAGAAACAAACTCTGTTAATCATCAATTGGATATTGTTAATGATCCACCAATGACCAACGATGAGGGAAAGGTTGTTGATATTACTAAACCTTCTGAAAGTATCTTTTGGGATAATGTTTAATTTTTGTTTTAATTAAACATCCTGCATGTATAATATTATTAGTTTTCGTTCTATACGTGGTATGTGTTTTTCATGAATAATATTTCTTATTTATGTTTTTAAATATGTCAGACCATCTTTAATGAAGATCTTACTAAATCGATTCTACTTATTTTCGAAAAATAGAATATTCTAGAAAAACTTCATTAAATTTCTTCTGGATTATATACTATGAAAATTAGAGCAATTGAGTCTCATACTCTTATGATTCCAAAAATCATAGATCCCAAATTCTTGGCATGAAAGGCTTGGTCATCCAGGTACTTCTATGATGTGTCGTATTATTAAAAATTCTTTTGGTCATCCTCTCAAAAAAAATAAAAAGGGTTTTCCCAGTAGTAAATTTCCTTGTGTTGCGTGTTCTCGAGGAAAATTAATTGTTCGACCATCACCAGTAAAGTTTATAAAGAAGCCCCAAAATTCTTAAAGAGAATTCAAGGAGACATTTGTGGACCTATTCACCCATTGTTTGCCCCATTTCGATATTTCATGATTTTAATAGATACTTCAACTAATTGCACGACCATTAATGTTAAGGGCTAACTTACCTACCTCAATTTGGGGTCATGTAATTCTTCATGCTGCAGCCGTCATTCGGGTAAGACCAACGACTCTTCATAAATTTTCTCCTCTACAGTTAGTTCTTGGACAGACACCCAACATATCACACTTTCGAGTTTTTGGAAGTGTAGTATATGTTCTAATTGCACATCCACAAAGAACTAAGATGGGAGCCCAACGAAGAATAGGTATTTATGTTGGTTTTGATTCTCCTTCTATTATCAGATATCTTGAGCCTTTTAACTGGAGATATTTTTACTACATGTTATGTAGATTGTCATTTTTGATGAATCTGTATTTCCACCATTAGGAGAAGGGAAAGTTTTAAATAAAAAACCCTCTGACATATCATTGAATGCATCAGAATTAAATTCATTTGATCCTCGTACAGGACAATGTGAAATTGAAGTTCAAAGAATTATTTGTTTATAAAATATTGCAAATCAAATGCCAAATGCATTTAATGATGCTAGAAAAATGATAAAGTCATATACACCTGCAGTGAATACTCCAGCAGAGATAGAAATACTTATTGAAAAATCAATTGACAAATAAGGTAATAGAAGACTATAAACCACACCAGAAACGTGGAAGACAAGTTGGTGCAAGAGACATTGTACCACGAAAATCAAAAGCAAATATAGGAATCCCAGAAGGAATACTCGCTCCAGAAGTAGCACTTATTCCAAGAGTGGGAATAACCCCAGAAGAGGTATTAACCGCTCCAGAAGAAGCACTTATTCCAAAAGTGAAAATAACCCCAAAAGAGGTACTAACTGCTCCAGAAGAAGCACTTATTCCAAGAGTAGGAATAGCCCCAGAAGAGGTTCAAAATCTCAGTAAAGGGATAAGAGATGAACACCAAGAGATCTCAATAAATTATGTACATGATGAGAAAATATGAGATCGAAGCAAAGTCATGATTGACGATATATTTGCTTTCTTTATAGCATAAGATATTACTTTGATTCCTGACACGGATCTTGAACTACAAAACGTGAAAGAATGTCGAAAAAGAAAAGATTGGCCAAAATATAAAGATGCTATTCAAACTGAGCTACAATCTCTATTGAAAAGAGAAGTATTTGGACCAGTAGTCTAAACACCGCTGGGTGTAATTCCGGTTGAAAACAAAATCTCTATTGAAAAGAGAAGTATTTGGACCAGTAGTTCAAACACCGCTGGGTGTATTCCCGTTTGAAAATAAATCGGTATTTGTACGAAAAGCGAAATGAGAAAAATAAAATTGTGAGATATAAAGCCCGACTTGTAGCTTAAGGGTTTTCACAAAAATCTGGTATTGATTATCAGGATACAGATTCTCCAGTACGTAATGGATGGAGTCACTTTTCGCTTTCTGATAGGTATGGCAACCATGGAAGGTTTGAAAACATGTATGATGGATGTTGTAACAACATACCTATATGGCTCACTTGAAGTGAGATTTATATGAGAATCCCTGAAGGATTGAAAATGGCTGAATCACAAAGGCCCAGTCACATATATTCAATTAAGTTACAACGCTCATTGTATGGGTTGAAACAGTCTGGTCGTATGTGGTATAATCGACTTAGTGATTATTTAATAAAAGATGGATATAAAAATGATCATGTATGTCCATGTGTTTTTATTAAGAAATCACAAAGTGAATTTTTCACCATTGTTGTATATGTGGATGATTTGAATTTTGTAGGTACTCTTGAAGAACTCACAAGAACTACTACTTATTTAAAAGATGAATTTGAAATGAAAGATCTTGGAAAGACAAAATTCTATTTGGGAATACAAGTGGAGTATTTAGCATCTGGAATTTTTGCTCATCAATACACATATGCTGAAAAGATTCTCAGTCATTTTCATATGGATAAAGCTCATCTTTTGACTACCCCGATGGTTGTTCGATCTTTAGAAGTTGATAAAGATCCATTTCAGCATTTAAAAAGCGGGGAAGAAGTTCTTGGACCTGAAGTTCCATGCCTAAGTGCAATGGAAGAAGTTCTTGGACCTGAAGTTCCATGCCTAAGTGAAATAAAAAAAGTTCTTGGACACGAAGTTCCATACCTAAGTCACGATAGAAGTGCTCTTATGTATCTTGCAAACCTGTATACGACGACGATTTTTCTTTGTCAACTTGTTAGCAAGATACAATTCTTCTCCGACTAAGAGACATTGGGATATTTTGAGATACCTCCGTGGAAGTATTGATCTTGATTTATTTTATCCAAGAGATTCAATGTCGCGATTGGTTGGATATGCCGATGCAGGATATTTATCAGATCCATATAATGGAAGATCACAAAGCAGGTTATGTATTTACATATTGTGATACGGCTATATCACGGAAATCCACAAAGCAAACCATGATAGCTACATCTTGAATCACTCGTAGATTCTCTATATACATGAAGCAAGCGAGAGTGTGTTTGGTTGAGATCAATTATTGAAGATATTCAAAATTCATGTGGATTACCATCAATCAAAGACATTCCTACAATTCTGTATGAGGATAACGCTACATGTATTGCTCAACTTAGAGGAGGATACATCAAGGGAGATAAAACAAATCATATTTCACCTAAATTCTTCTTCACATATGAGCTACAAAAGAAGAGTGATATAGATGTGCAAACAAATTCGATCATGTGATAATCTAATGAAGCTTATTCACAAAAGTCGCTACCAAATGTAACGTTGCAAAACTTGGAAAAGGATTGGAATGTGTCGACTGAAAGACTTATGACAACATTTCATCAAGAAGTAATGAATTCCTTTTGAGGGGAAGATTGTACTCTTTTTCCTTATTCACGGTTTTTATCCCAATGAATTTTTCCTGACAAGGTTTTAACGAGACAGTCAATTAAGATATTTATGTAAAAGATATGTACTCTTTTTCCCATCGTTAAGTTTTTCCCACTGAGTTTTCTTAACAAGGTTTTTAATGAGACATAATCTTCTATCGTAGGGAATCAGGGAAAGTGTTATAATCAAAGATTCCCTCCTAGTTGGCTAGCTCCCCGTGAGTACTCCCTCCTCCCGTGACTCCCTTATTTTCTCCTTCCCCTCCTCTCTCTCCTCCCCTCATTGCCTATATAAAAAATGAATCAGAAGGAAATGAATGAGAACTTCTCAGAAAGTTTTCTCTCTCTTTCTCTTATTTATTCTCTCTAAATTTATGCAGTAATTATAAAAGTATTTTTATACACTTTTGCTAAAGTTTTATAACAAAAACAAGTTTCTCATAATAGAAAAAATAAACTCACCAACTTCATTAAAGGAGGAAGAAATAAATTCATAAACAAGTCTTTCATAAAGAGAAAACAAACTTTAAAAAAAATAAACTCACCTAATTGAGAATCAAACGCAGTCTTTATTGAAGACGAAGCTGTGGTCTATCCAGCGACTACCTGTTTAACATGTATTTAAGAACTATGAGGACTTCGTAATTACTGCCAGACAGGGCTGCTTGTTCTGGGACAGAGCACAATAGGTCAAAGTGAGCAAGCTATGCCAATAATTGGCAGACCACTTGTAGCAGTTCTATCTAAATTGAGCCTTGTCACTAGGACTGTTTAGTTTATTGAATAGCAACAACTGGCTTATATAGGCCTTGCTAGCAAGGATAGAAATTATATTTTCAATAAAACATGATATTATAAGGAATGGAGAATATAAGGAAGAAATTGTCTGTAACTGTATTTTCTATCTTACCAACTTATTATTCCATGACTACAAGAAAAAACATTAGACATACAACATCAAGGAGCTAAACACAAAGCAAAACATCATCCAGACACTACAACCAAATTACATTGGAGAAGATGAAAGAACATAGGATTTTTGACAAAACTGGGACGAATTCCAGAACAGGTACCTTACAAAGACTCATACCACTTCTGTAAGTTACATTACAAAAGCTTTACACCATTTCCCATTTGTTTGAAATTGTGGGGTTGGGCTCATCAATATAATGGATAGCCGTTCAGCAACTCGAACATACATCTCAGCTCACAAGCAATGGAACTGCGATCATCATACCAAGTACATGGGAGAAAGTAAGGGCGATTTCTTGCGTTGTTTTCTATGATATTTGACGAGAAACTAGAACAGGTTAACTACTCTGCATCCAGAAAAACAAATGAAAATTATAGACAGTAATAATAACACCAAAACAATTAGAGCAAGAAAAGCCGTCTGTTCTGGTATTGGAAATTCCACTTAATTACAGCTCGATTTATAGTCTTTAATAATACATAAAACAATTGGGTAATAATTCAAACATGAAGTTTCAAAAACAATGCAGGGCACCAGAAGATTACATACGAACTCGAGACCATTGCACTGCCTAACTTAGACCTATAAATACATATATTTATAATCAAATGGGTAAATGACAGCTAAACACCAACCAGTTTTTTTTCTATTTTTAATAAACTAAATTTTTTTACACTTTAAATGATAACTCATGAGACAGATTCCGCTTTTCCTAAAACCATTAAGGGGGTGTTTGATAAAAACTGAATAAATCTGAATCTGAATGAGCTGAATCTGAATCTGAATGAGTTAAATTTGAATCTGAATGAAAAAAGCTGTTTGATAATTGACATGTCTGAAACATCTGAATGACAAAACTTTATTATTTTACTCCTAAAAAAATTCAAAATTGTTGTAAATTTATTTAATATTACTTGATATAATAGTTAATATTTTTTTTAATTTTTTTTCTTCATTCAGCTGCTCATTCAGCCATTCAGCTCAAAAAACCTGACTTAACCATTCAGCTGGTCTATCTTACCGATTCAGCCATTCAGACTAAAACAAACGCATTGACCAATTCAGCCATTCAGATTCAGCTCCATTCAACTCTAAACAAACACCCCCTAAGTACCGTGAATTGATTATGGTTGACCGCTAAAAAATTGTTAATGTTCCAATCACAATACTTAACCAAATCACTGATTGGCTTGTGGCCGAGGCCAAGTACACTAGAAGAGGAAGTGGACGGCTAAGAATTGTCTATATTCCAACGATGGTCTTCATCAATTACATAATTAACTGTTATACTGCTACTGAAATGACTGTTCCAAAATTTGAAAGGCCAACCATTCTTTCTGGAACCCCCAGTAAGGCATGAATCAGACCAGACATTAATTTTAATGCCTAGACTACATTATGATGACGGACGACCGCCCATAGGGGGTTTACTGCACAAGGCCCCTGCAGAGGAAAAACTTTATCCCAACGAATAGAAGATGCTCAGCTCCGCACAACATCGGATTGACAAGCTTTCAGGAAGAACATAGAATAGTAGAGGATCCAGCATGCGGAACACTGCACCTGTTGCCCAAACCCAACCCTTTCTTTAGAAGTCCCTGCCATACAGAATTCATTGCCAAGACAAATACTATAGGTGGAAGCCGACACATCCAAAAATGAGGAACTCTTACAGTATTTGTTATACAGTGTTCAATCCACAAGGGAGGGCTCCTGAAGAATTCTCCATGCTTCTTGGGGAAGAAAAGCACAATTAAAGGAATCAAAGTTAAGAGCTTTCAGTCCTCCTTTATATTTATAAAGACATACTTGTCCATCCAATCAACTGTGACATCCTTTCTTCTACTACACCATCACCCCACCAAAAAGGATGATTTTATGAATGTTTATGGTGGGTGTCAGACACAAAAAAGGAAAAGAAAAATTAGAATGCTTTATATCATCCATCTTATTCATATTCTTTCTTGATGCCAGTGTCAAGGGAGGTTAATAATAGCAAAATGAAAACGGAACGGACAAATAGCTTGTCCTCAGCACGACAAAAGAAAAGGAAAAAACATAGAAAAATGGGGTTAAATCTATTTTTCCCCACTGTACTCGATCTTAGTTTACAAATGCGTCACTAGACTGAGAAAAAACTCAGTCACATCATTGAACTAATTTTTTTTATAAAAAATTGAATTTTCGTCTATGGGTGTTAAATGTTTACGAAAAATCTATGTGGCGCCATGTCCGATACTTACATGGATAATTACAAAAATCTAGTGGCGCCATGTCGGATGAAAAAAATATTTTGGTATACTATAACTTTATCAAATATCTTTTAATTTTTCGATAGATTATAAATTTACAAAATTAAAAATATTAAGTATAGTACACTAAAACCAATAAAAACAAGCTAACATTCAAATGAACTATACAAAGTAAATAAAAAAATAATAACTTAAACAATTAAACAAGTTTACAAGTACTTAAACAAAAAACAAAAACAAAAAAGTAAAATAAAGAAAGTTGAGGCCACTTAATCATCATTAATACAGGAACCCAAACAAACTAAATCTATCATCCCCAATAAATTTTCTACTATATCTCTTCTTTCTCTCTCTTTATATATATCTATATATATCAATATAAATTTATAAATCTGAGAAGGGGAGAAAAGTTTGGTTGTCTATTGAAATTAAAATCTTTACCGATCTTTGGGGACAGAAAGTGGGTTCGAAGGGATTGTGTATCTCCGGTCCCTAGAGGAGGTCCTAATTTAGATGGTTGAATATGTAAATCAGAGATGGGACTCTTATAGGTATGATTTTCTTTGAAATTTTTTTATAGCGGTGGAATTGAGTAGGGTTCCTTCTCCAACTGCAATTTGTTTTTCAATTTATCTCTTGCTCATACTCAAATGGGAAAGTTAGTCGTGAATCACCCATTGAGTTGCCTCCAGTGATTATAGTTGAACATTTTAATCCTTTGAAACACAAGGCTGAACATTTTAATCATTTCAATGACTCACTTTCTAATTTTTTGACCATCCGAATCAATTAAATGATGTGGATGTAAATTGAAAAATATGGTACCAATTGTGCGCGTGTGACAGATCTATGATGGTCAATGTAGATGACAATGGTGGCTGACGGTTGTTAACGGTCAATTTTGGTGTTGCAAATCTGTGGTTGAAGATGGTTGCAGATCTGTCAAAGGGAGCCAGGCAGCACGACCTTCGGAAACCAAGATGAATAGAAACAATTGATTGTTAGATTTTTGATATTGTTTCAAATGTTTTAGTTTTCTTTTAATTAATTGTGTTTGCAATTTTTTATTTTTGTCCTTTATATTTAATTAAAAGGTTTAAGTTTGATTTTAAAATCAGTTTTTTTGTTACACATGTGCATTAATTTGCCATGTCGTATTTCTCTCTTGTGTGGAATCTTATGTGGCAAGTATGTTTCAAGTCAACTTGACTCAACGGATTTTGTGACGTTTTGAAAAGAAAAAAAACAATTCAATGAGTTGATTGTCAGTCCAGTGATGCATTTGTAAATCGAGGTTGAGTACAGTGGGGAGAAGTAGACTTGACCCCAGAAAAATGACCCTGCTTCTATTCCCAAGTCTACTCCTGTCCTTCGAATGAGTTGAAAGGCCCTTGCCTTATCACAAGGCTTGTGTGTTGTGCCCTCTAGCAACTAAGCACTCGGACAAGCCTAAACTCGTGTGGATGTCTCCCCAACATTGGAGTGTGTGTGTGTGTGTGTGTGTGTGTGTGAGAGAGAGAGAGAGAGAGAGAGAGAGAGAGTGCGTGTGGGGAATTTCACACGTCAACTTGAAATTTCAGCCTCAATATTTTGCTCACATGTGAACAAAGAAATAAAACTATAATGTATACAGCGTAGCATCATCATAGCTTAACATGTAGAACAAAACTGAGCACATCTTTTGATAGTTTTCCATACTCTAAAGATAAATACTACGAATTTTGATTGTCAACATCTTTTTTCTTTAAATCTAAGACGAAAATTCTTGTCCTTGAATTTGTCATATAACGAACAGAATAATTTATAGCCCATACATTAAAAAGTATGGAGTACAAGCTGAAATGATGCAACATAAATGAAGTAAAGCATAAAAACAAATAGCATATATCACGTAACAAAATGCAACATTAAAAGGATAATGAAGTTAGAAACTTACAGTTACTTTTCTTTAACTTTTTTCTATTCATACTGTGTTCATCTATGCTGCTGCTTGGCGAGTTATAATCTCGTAAAGGATGATACATTACTGAAGCCAGCTGTTCCTTTGCTGCATGTAGTCTACTCTTCTCATCTCTCTGCCGTCATATATATGCAAATATCATAATACTCTGTAAAAAGTTTCCTCTGAGCTCAATGAATGATGCATTATTAGTAAACACTTACATGAGCCTTATCAAACCCGGCTATTTGCTGTTTGCAAAGCTTAAGCTCCATGTCAAGTGCACTAATTCGAGAATCAACGTTTACAACACATTGCTCAACTATCTGCTTTTGCCTACCACGAACCACCTCTGGCTGCCACACATTCAATGCCACTGATGCTTGCCTAATAAAATCAAAGTATCAAACCAATCCTAGGATCTCATCAGCTCACTAAATAATGCCATGTTCTTCTTGAGCACACAGTTTTTTTTTAACAAAAAAATACATAAACTTCTATAAACCACTCACGTCTAGATGTATTACTAAGAAAGTGGCAAGGTAACTAAAATAATGTCTGTGACAATTCATTTATAGTAAACTGCCCCTTCATTCCAAATGACCAAAGAAACAAGAAGAAGAAGAAGAAGAAGAAAGTAAATTGCAAAATTTCCAAAGTGATTCTTCTGAATTTGTTATCTGACGTGAATGAAGGGAAAATGTCTAGAAAAATCAATCAACTGAATATTAATACTTAATTTGCTAGGGGGTGGTGATCAGGAAGAAATTGGTATGTTTATTGTTATTATTATTATTATTATTTATTTTTACTTACAGAACTGCCGCTCAAGTATTTCCAGGGGTAACACTGAGTAAACTAGACAAAATTTTATTCTTCTAAATCACAAACATTCTGAAACAGCTTAAAATAAACAAAATAGAACCTTGATATAAATTACTATTTTAACACCCAGTATATGCTTTGAAAACACATAACTAAACAGATAATTGAGTCACCTAACTGATTGCAATTATTATTATTACCTGACATTTCGTAAATTTGACAGTTCCAAAATAGTGCTCTTCATTTTCTCAGTCTCCGCCACCAATATATGCTTGATTTCCAAAATCCTCCTCGAATGCTCAGCAATTCGGCTCTCAATTCTGAGAACAGCCCGTCGATGGGCCAAAAGCTTCCTAGCTCTATCCCTCTCGAACCTATTTAATTTCATTAAAGGTTAGATTTTTATTAGATTTTTCCACGGACAACAATTACTCCTTATATTGGACTGATAAAGGGAGAAAATCAAACCAATGAATTGAAACATTTTTACATTTTCCAATACCAGTTATTTGGTAACAAAGAAATAATATCTTTAAATTATTAAACAAACAAATGTAGCAGAATAAAATCAAAGATATTTACAGATAAAATCGAATAGAAATCAAATTAGGGTTCTCTTTACCATAATTTGTAGAGGGATTTAGGCGAAAGATCGGTTGAAGAAGAAGAATACGATGATTGAAGTCGAGACAGAGAGAAATCGGAAGAGAGAAAAGAGGACCAGAGGAAATCTTCGTTGGAGAGGCGATTTAGAGTTGTGCAACAGATGGAAAGACTGCACAAGTCTTTGTAATTTAACGATTTTGGGAATCTTTCAATTACTCCAATCTCTAATATTCGCCTCCACAACTCGACCGGTAGCACCGCCATATTTTTTTCTCTCAACACACTACACAAATCTGTACTTCCTCTTATCTTACATGTTCGTTCATTTAAAAATTAGATTGCCGTGTTCTCAAAAAAGGCCAAATTATATCACCAGAAAAAGAGAAATACTAAAAAAAAAAAAAAAGACTCTAGGAGGAGGTTAATGGGTAAAAATTAAATTTAATATAAATTCTTTAAAAAATAAATAATTTAAATTAAATTTATTATTCATAGTAATATCTACAAAATTTCTTAATTAATTTATTGAATAAAATTATGTGTACTCATAATAGTTTTGATAAAAATATTGCAACCAGATTATTCTTCTTTCTTTCCCCCCTCTTTTTGTTGGAGTATTGATTTTTAATAATATAAGATTTATGATAGTTAATAGTTAATGCTCACTCCATTTTTAGAAAATGTATTATTTCTTTGTTAATATTCTTTTCTAAAAAATTAACATTTACATAAGACATTTATCGCACACATATATATAAAAGTTTAACATTGAGAAAAAAATTGTTTCAAAAAATCAATAAAAATATAATTTTATTGCTTTATAATATAACAAAGAGTAATGCTAGGGACAATAATAACTATACACAAAAAAAATCAAATTTTATATACTTTAGTAGACAGACGGAGTAGTCAAAATTGACATAATTTTTTTTTATTTTAGTCAATATAATAAGTACTCCCTCCGTTCTTTAATATAGGTCATTTTAGACATGTGCACAAGAATTAAGAAAATGATTGAAAGGCATTAACTATAGTATCAATTGTCTATAATACCCTTCACCTCACTTATCTCATAAATATGAATTAAAAGATTAGGTGGAGTAATAAGGGACAATTTGAGAAAAATAGTAATCAATTCTCCTAGATAACCACAAACTACAAATAATTAGGAATAAAAAAAAAGTATAAAACGACCTACATATATGAATAGAGGGAGTATTAAATTTTAAAAAATTAATATTAAATTTACAATTTAGAATAGAGACGGTGTAAAATAATTATATTCTCAAAATATAAATTCAGTACTAAAAAATATATATACATGAATATGAGTTAGATGGTGTTTGGGGTGATGTATAAATTGAGTGGCTATTGGCCTATTCGTAAGGATCCTTTAGTTATGGGGCATGGGTTTAGTGGAGTAGTAAGTTTGATATATATGTAGTGTGGGACAAATTGTGAAAGGTCGTGGAAATTGCAACACGGACGTACTTGTCTTGAACAAACCCTTACGTCGAGAATTCATCGATCATGCAATTATTCTGCTGGGACCACTGATTGAAAAATGGGAAAAAAAACATTTTATATATTGCATGCCAAATACTAGTAGAATAATTGCATGATCGATGAACCAAAATTCAAACATAATTATTTACGTACGTAGGATCGGAGAAGATGGCACGTATATAATTTTATCAGCACACTAGTACTACTACTACATTTGGTTAATTAAAAGGATGAATCTCAGCTATAACAGTGATGAAAATCTTTTAAATCGTAAAAGATAGTAGATTTTATTTTCACTTGGAATTCTTTTAATGGATTCTTTGGTTCACATTGCAGATTAAACTTGATGTTTATTATATTTTATCAGTTTAACCTTTGTTTAATGATAATAATTTATTGCATTATCTTAGTCATAATATTTCTTCTTTGGGCTAGTTTAGTTCACCCTTTCTTTCTTTGCGTTTTATATCTTCAGGAAATGAGAATATAGTTGGGACGAGTCGAGGAACTGAGTAATGGTCCGGAGGATAGCATTAGTAGTCCTCACTATTACAGTGAAATAGTGTGATAATAATTGTAATGAGGACTCCTTTTGAGTTTGTATAATCTACAGTGAGACAATAATTGTATTCAAACTCACAGGTTTATGTTTTGTCGTATTGCATACCTACAGTTGTATTAGTAAGTTGTATTTGAATTACATCATGTATGTCTGGCGACCCAAGATGGGTGATGTATACCTAATTTGGGGGGGCGTCATAGTTGGTATCAAAGCTTAGGATATGATCCCCTGCCAAGATGTGAGAATAAGACTAAGAGGGGAGAGACGGAATTTTTGCTAGTATGACCTCACCTAAGTTTATGTCTTTATTTTATTAGTTATTGTAATATAAGGATAATATGTTACATGTCAATTAACCTTTTGTTTTGTGACGAGATCTCGAAATGACATCCGAGAATGTTGAGAATAAGAATGGAGACACGGTGTTAGTTGATCCACCACATATCAATAATCGATAATAATGCATCGAGGAAGGCGATTAATTTCATGCAAATAATAACACCGACAAATGATGAATGATCAAATGTTCGAGAGGCTTTATCTGAATTCATGCAATAGCGCAGAGCCGGGCTTCTGCCCGTAATCGTTGGTGGAAATATCGAAACTCTCTAAGCCATCACCGCTAAGCGATTCAAGGCTGGGACCACCGGAGTTTAAGGAGAGCCCAAACCACTTATAAATTTGAAACATAGATAAAGCGGATCACCAAGATATTTGATGTCTTGGGATACTCGAGGAGCAAAGGTTCCCTTTCACGCTTTATGTTCATGAGGAGAGGCGGATTATTGGTGGGAATCGGCAAAAGCGTACTTTCAACCCCGCCGCACTAAAGATGTCTTGGGAGAAGTTCAAGAGTTGTTTCAACGACAAATACTTTCCCAAAAGTATTCGCCCACATAAGGAGGTGGAATTTATCAAGTTGGAACAAAACAATATGACCGTGTCGTGATACTGAAAGGCAAAATTTCATGAGTTATCACTTAGCCATAATCTCTTGGTGGATAATGAAAGAGAATGACGCGAATGTTTTTAAGAGGTTTGAAGTTTAGGAGATACGTCAACATCTTATTTTTCATAAAGCGTGTTTGTATTCAGATGTTGTAAATAGGGCTCGATTAGTGGGAGCGATAACGAGTCAACGCAACTAAAAAAGAAGAAAGTAAGCAAAATTATAATACCAAATGGTAGAGTCATCGAGCGGTGACAACAAATGGAGGAATCAACAGCGGGCCGAAATGGTAACCACTTTGGTGGTAATCGAGGCCAAAACAATAAGAATGAACATTTCAAGAAAAGGAGATTCAATGATGATGGAAAGACGTCAAAGACAATTTTTGCGTTGTTAAGGAAGGAGAAAGACCACCTATCATATGTTTCAAATGCGGAGGGAGGGACACATCGGTCAAAATGCGCGATGTTGAGTCAAAGCATGTTATAATTGTGGAAGAAAAGGTCACTTAGCTTGATTTTATCTTCCATTCAAGACAAACAAATTGACTAAGATGGAAGCACCAAAAGTCCGTCCCAGAAAAGTCAAAACCGGTAGTGTAAGGGAAAGCGTTTGTTGTGACCTCCTAGAGAGTAAGGAACCCGAATGAGGTTATCACGGGTAAGCTTATCATAAACTCTAACGAAGTCTATACTTTATTTGATAATAGGTTCTACCCATTCTTTTATTTCTCCTACTTGCAACTCATCGATTAAATTTGATTAGGAGAAATTAGACTTTGACTTATCTGTGAAAACTCCGTTGGGAGAAACCTTCATTACATCCACTGTTTATAAGTCTTGTTTGGTTCAAATTTGCTCACATTACATGTCGATCTTATTTCATTAAAAATACTTGCATTTGGACGTGATTCTAGGATTGATTGGTTAACTACTTATCATGCAAAAATTGATTGTTTTCGTAAGGTTGTTAGCTTTCATATTCCTAATCAACCTATTATGCGAATTCAAGCGACCAAACCATTAAAATCAATCACGGCCATCTCAAGCCATAAAGCTATTCGTTTATTGAAAAACGGATGTCAAGCTTTCTTAGCTCATGTCACAGATTTAAACAAAAATACGTCAGTTTTGAACGATATTTCTATTGTTAATAAATTTCGACGTATTCCCGAAGAACTTCTGGCCTACCCCAGGGCGTGAAATTGAATTTTTGTATCGACCTTGAACCCGATGACAAAACCTATTTCCAAAGCCCCATATCGAATGACTCTATTGAACTTCGAGGAGTTAAAACCCAACTTCTGAGGAATTGTTAGACATTGGCTTTATTCGCCCCAAGTACTTCTCCTTGGGGTGCCTCATTACTATTCGTGAAGAAAAAAAGATGGGAGTATGCGACTTTGTATTGATTATCGGGGAGTTGAATCATGTCACCATCAAAAAATAGTATCCATTACCACGTATTGATGACTGTTTGACCGATTGCAAGGAGCCAAATTCTTTTCAAAGATTGATCTTCGTTAGGATATCACCAATTGAAGATTAGAACCGATGACATTCCAAAGACGGCTTTCGAGGAACTCCCCAGACGGGCATTATGAATTCTAGTCATGTCTTTTGGATTGACTAATGCTCCGCCGCCTTCATGGATATGATGAACCAAAGTATTCAAGGAATATTTGGATCACTTTGTGGTCGTCTTTATTGATGACATCCTTATTTATTCCAAAAAGTGAAGATCATGAAAGCAACACTTGAGGTCGACACTCCAAAAGCTTCGTGAATATAAGCTTTATGCCAAGTTGAAGAAATGTGAGTTCGGCGAGGAAGTAGCATTCCTTGGGCACGTGGTATCAAGTCATGGAATATCTGTTGACCAAAGAAGATTGAAGCTATTCAAAGTTGGGAGCAACCTAAATCGATGGCCAAGACGTAGCTTTCTCGGTTTAATTGGTTATTATCGGAGATTCGTGGAAGGATTTTCTCGAATCGCTACTCCATGACTCAAATTTGACTCGGAAAGATACAAAGTTCGATTAGAAGCGAAGAATGTGAGAAGAGTTTTCAAGAACTCAAGAGGAGACTCATTTCAAAGACTGTTACGACAATACCATCTGCTCGGAGGATTTGTCATCTACTGGTGATGCTTCAGCAAAGGGTTAGGATGTGTTCTCATGCAACATGGGAAAGTCATAGCCTATGCCTCACGACAACTCAAAAGAATATGAGAGGAATTATCCTACTCATGATCCAGAGTTAGCGGTATTATCTTCTTGACTTAAAATTTGGAGGCATTACTTGTATGGGGAGAAAGTGGAGATCTTTACGGATCATAAAAGCCTCAAATATTTCTTCACTCAAAAGGAACTCAACATGCGACAACGACGTTGGCTTGAAGCTGTTGAAAGATTATGATCATACCATCCAATATCATCTGAAAAGCGAACGTGGTAGGCGACGCATTGAGTAGAAGATCATATGCAAATACTGAGTGTGATATTGTCAACGAAAGGCCCATTTTGTGTGACTTGCAAAGGATAGAGATAGAGTTAAAGACTCCAGGGACGCATGTGATGATAGCGAATATCTGAGTAGAACCGACTTAATCGATAAAGTTAAAAGCTGCTCAAGCTACGGACACCGGAGCCGATGCATATGAGGAAGAAAGTGCGAGAAGGTCTTTATCTAGGAAGCAAGAATCGATGAAGAAGGAATACTTGAGTCAACTCGGACTTTGTGTTCTAACGAACTCGATTTAAAGTATAAAATCATGATGGAGGCGCACAACACACCATAGTTTTAATCCATCTCGGGAGTACCAAAATGTATCATGATATTCGCCATACATTTTGGTGGAGCAATATGAAGAGAGAGATAACTTATTTTATCTCAAGGTGTCTAACTTGTCAACGAAGTTAAAGCGGAGCATCAAGTACCAAAAGGTCCATTGCAACCACTTGAAATTCCAGAATGGAAGTGGGAACACATTACCATGAATTTCGTTACCGGTCTTCCAAAGGTTTCTCAAGGCATAGATGCGATTTGGGTCATTGTTGATAGATTGACCAAGTCTGCTCATTTATTACCGATACGAGAAACTTATACACTTGAACGTCTTGCTCGTATGTACATAAACGAGATTGTAAGACTGCATGGTATGCCGGTATCCATAGTTTCTGATCGAGACCCAAGATTCACTTCACGATTTTGGGTTAGTATGCAAAAAGCTATGGGCACAGACTTTACGATTTAGCTCTTCGGCATATCATCCTCGGATGGAATGGACGATCGGAGAGGACTATTCAAACTCTTGAAGATCTATTAAGACTCTGTGTCCTTGATTTGAGGAAGTTGGGACAAGTTCTTACCATTGATGGAGTTTTTCTACAACAACAGCGTTATCAAGCAAGTATTGGCATGGCTCCATTCAAGCATTGTATGGAAGAAAGTGTCGATTCTCCGGTATCTTTGGGATGAGGTGAGGTGAAGCAACGTTGTTGGGACCGGAGTTGATGTACGTATGACTCACGAAAAAGATTCAAACGATCCGACAACGTATAAAAACCTCACAAAATCGACAAAAGAGTTATCTTGATCTTCATCGAAAGGACGTGGAATTCGATATAGGAGATCGTGTGTTGTTACGTGTTGCTCCATGGAAAGGAGTTACAAGATTTGGAAAGAAGAAAACTCAATCCTCGATTCATCGGTCCATTTTAATCCTCGATCGAGTAGGAATTGTGGCTATAGACTCGCTTTTTGCTAAGTATGTCTCGTGTTCATAACGCTTTTTCACATATCCATGTTACGTAAATATGTGAAATAACGAACCACATTATTGAGTTAGAACCAGAGACGAAATAGCGGAAGATTTAACGTATGAAGAGGTTCCTGTTCAAATCTTGGATAAGAAGGAACATATTCTACGCTCCAAGGTTATACCTCAAGTCAAAGTTTTGTGGAGGAACCACGATGTTGAGGAAATGACTTGTGAGTTAGAATCTGAAATGAAATCAAGGTATCCTTACCTCTTCGACATACCAGTGCGTACCCTAATTTCGAGGTGAAATTTCATAAGAAAGGGAGGTTGTAAGACCCCAACTTTTATAAATAAAGATGAATTTTCTATAAATACTATTTTGAATATTATGGAATAAATTTGATATAATGTTATAGTTGTGGGTAATATTTATAAATTTTGCAAAGTAAGCAAGTTGTTATAAAATATTCGTTTGGAATGGGAATATTCTTTTTGTTGGGGAATATTAGTGACGACGATGGCACAATTATTAGTGGACCCCATTAAACGGAATTATTATCGGATTGAGAAAAGCGACAAAAATACTTTTTATGAAAATAACTTGAGGTGTTACTAGTTAAAACCTGTTGAACTACCCCAGTAGTAAAAGTACAATAATACGTGTGGTTGTGATAGAAGACACAGTATTGTTTATCGATGCTTACGTGAAGTCACTCAAATTATACTCAATTATTCTTCTGATAATTACCGTGCATCATATCGCTTATATTATTGATTCAATTATTGTCGCAAGATCATCTTTATAATATGTTATATTATTAAATCAATAATTGAGACGACAAGTTATAAATGATTAATAATTGTTGAAAGATTAAATATGTGTTGATTTAAAATAAAATGATTTGTGGTAATATTTATTCGATCCTTGATGCATATAAAGAGTACATTATGAGACGTTTGTGGTAAGTTTGATTATTTTATGGGGGCCCATATGTCATCATCTAAGAGTCTCTTTCGTCAATAGTAATTACCTTTCGCTAATAGTAATTACCTTCGTGAATTGTAATTACCTTCGTCGATAGTAATTACCTTTTACCGCAGACGTCAAACCACTTGCCGCTTCATATTATTGGTGATCAAACCACTTGTCGTTTCACATTACAAAAGGCCGAACCAATTATCGTTTCACATTAAAGGCGTCAAAACCACTTTTCTTTTCACATCACCAAATCATCAAGCCACTTGCCTTTTCATGGCGGGTCTTTAAGCTAGAAATCTTCTATAAATAGAGGCCTAGTGCTTCATTATTTTTCATTTAATTCATTCAAGCTTATATAGAGAGAGAAAGTATAGAGAATAAGAGAGAAAGAAGAAGAATATTACATTACTACACCATCTGTAAAGATTCATCTCTCTCTAAGGTAAGGGGTGTTATTCTTTCTTATTCATGAAGAGAACTATTGTTATTCCATTGCTTATTATTACATTGAATAACTCGTATATCTGTGATTTACCTATACTTGGTGACATTCTTCTATTATTCATTGGAACATCTTGTCTGCGTGTGTTTTACAGGACTGGTTCCATCTTTATTATTATTCCATTGGAACATCCACATCGTGTGTTTTACACCGGACTTTTGCCCATCTTTATTATTATTACACGTTGGAACATCCTGCATTTGGCGCTTTTACTGTGGGACTGGTTCCATTATTTATTATTACGTTGGAATAACTGCGTATGCGATTCTATCGCATGCGTGGTGATTTCTTTTGTTATTCCACTCTTTATTATACTCGGTTGGTTAAAACTTTGACTTATATACTCCATGAAATTAGTGGAATATCCTTGATATTTAAGGCTTCATCCAAAAGATCCTTTCATGGAAATATTCTTCTAAGTATTCTTGAATTTTACTCTACAAAGCGATGATCATGTTGGACAGTTTGATGTTATTGTTTCTGGATAAATTAATTCTTGAACTTGTTTTATTGAATTCTTATATCATTGTCATCATCCTCATATTTATATTTTTTGAAAGTCATCGTGGCTTTGTAGTGCATAGATGGACTTGGTATGATTATGACTGTGGATTATTATTGTAATCTTGGTAGTAATATTACAAATGATGTGGTAAAATCCTCATTGGCCGTGGAGTAGTGCATTGATGGACGATTGTTGGCATGATCATGACCATTAATGAATACACAAATATTCTTGGCCCGTAGGCATGGATAATTGTGGTCGTGATACTTAAAGAATATCCTCGGTAGTAGTGCGAGGGGTGATTCGATGATGTGGAATATTTATTAAGTTGAGTCTCAAATTTATATGAGTGATGAAAACCTTTTAAATCATAAAAGATAGTAGATTTTATTTTCTACTTGACTCTTTTAATGGATTCTTTGGTTCACCGCACTTAAACTTGATGTTTATTATATTTTATCGGTTTAACACTTTGTTGAAGGCTAATGATAATTTATTTCGCATTATCTTAGTCATAATATTTCTTCTTTGGGCTAGTTGAGCTCACCCTTTCTTTCACCGTTTTCTTCAAGAAATGAGAATATAGCCGGGGACGAATCGGGGAGCGGAGTAATGGTCCGAGAGGATAGATTAGTAGTCCTCACTATTACGTGAAATAGTGTGATAATAATTGTAATGAGGACTCCTTTTAAGTTTGTATAATCTCTAGTAGACAATAATTGTATTCAAACTCACGGTTTATATTTTGTCGTATTGTATACCTATTGTATTAGTAAGTTGTATTTGAATTCTATACCATGATTCCATGCACCCAAGATGGGTGATGATACCTAATTTCAAAGGCGTCACATCAATAATATTACTACTTGATTTAATTAGAATAATACTAATGCACAAGTATTGTAAAGCATTAAATATGATATTAATTGTTTATATTATTCTTATATTGAAAAAATATAATGTTATTTATTGAATATAAAATAAAGTGAGAACTAAAATTATATTTAATATTTGGTTAATATTAATTAATTGGAAGCTAAACAATTAAAGTTTACTTGAATTTATTTATTTATTTTGCATATTTTCTTATAAAAGCTTTTCATGAATTTGATTCACACCAATATAAATAATTTTTCCATGTTAATGATAATTCAAAAATATGTCAATAAATAATTCAAAAATCATGAGATAATAATTAAAAATTGAGAAAAAAACCCAACCTAATTTATTTCGCATAAACTTTTAAATTTGTCATAATTCAACTTAATAACGTATTTATCAACATATATATTAGTATATTATTTTTATAATTTGTTTCCAAACTACTACTAGAATAGTAGAATAGGAATCATTACGTTAGATCCACTAAAATTTTCTTTCTTTGACCATCGAAATATCTATTAAACCCGTCGTTATGTATGACTTTTGACCAGCCAGTAAGGAAAGGAAGACCGATCCCATTAGTTTCCGCTAGTATTCCATAATTTATGGCAATAAATAAATTAATCGCTCCATTCTCTTACCGGTGTGCAAGCAAACACTTACTTTCTCTTCCACACTTAAAATCTCCATTTCAGCCATCTTCATTTTTCCCACCCCAACACTTTCATTTATAAAATATATATATATATAGGATTCTTATCTGATAAAGAATTCCATTGTTGAGAGAGAACTCATTTTTTGGTACCGCCATGTAAACAGTAACATGCCGCTAAAAAAAAAAATAAAATTGTCTAAGGTACCAGACAGTTTTTCTACCTAACGATTAAAATGGGCTAATTCTTCCCTAACAACCTATTGTCATGGATGAATCCATATATATATATATATATATATATATATATATATATAATCACATGATTTTCTGTAAATCATTATATATTTTTTGATCAGCTTATACTCCATTAGTAAATATCTATCTACATATTTAATTTCCCCTTAATTCTTTAATTCCCTCAAGTTTATTTATTTATTATTATTATTATTCATGGAAGAAGTTGAAGTTCCCGAGTACTTCATCTGTCCAATTTCTCTCCAAATCATGAAAGATCCGGTAATTGCCATAACCGGAATCACATACGACCGATCCAGCATCGAGAAATGGCTATTCCAGAGCCAAAACACAAATTGTCCCGTCTCCAAACAGCCCCTTTCGAGAAACTCCATCTTAACACCAAACCATATTCTTTTCAAGCTCATTCAAACATGGCGCACCACCCCGAACCCTTCAAAGCCCGTTGATCGGAATAATATTCCAACCCAAAATCCCATCAACAAGCTTTATATCCTCAACCTCCTCACACACCTTTCAGTTCCAAATTTGGCATTAAAAGCAATTATAGAGCTGGAATTCCTTGCAGAGAAAGAAAAGCATAGGCCTTGTTTGGTAGAAGCCGGCGTGCCCAAGGCCATGCTAACTTTTGTTAGTAGCACTCGTCACAAGAATGGAAAAATAGCCACGGGGCTCCAACAAGCTATTAGTGTTCTCTACTTCATTTTGTATCCACCTGACAAAACAACGCAATTTCTTCTGCAATACGATGAAATTATTGATTCATTAACGTGGGCTTTAGGGTGTGACACAAGCAACAAACTCGTGAAAAGCCATGCAATGGTATTATTAAAAATGTTCATCCAAAAGGCAAATTCCAATGTAGAAGAAATTTTGAAGCTCGATTTTTTCAAGACAATTGTACGTGTTTTAAGTGAAGGCCTAACGCCACAAGGAACTAGGGCTGCCTTGTACGTGATGCTAGGCTCGTGTCCGCAGGGAAGACACCGATCAATGATGGTGGAAGCCGGGGCGGTTTTTGCGCTTATTGAAATGGAATTAGGGTTGCCGGAAAAAAAGAGTAGCGAGCTGATTTTGCAATTACTGTTTCAGTTGTGTTGTTGTGCGGATGGTAGAGCTAGGCTTGTGGGGCATGCTGCGGGAATTACGGTGGTGACAAAGCGTATAATGAAAGTTTCTCCGGCGGCCGATGACAGTGCAATCTCGATAATTTATTTGATTTCTAAGTTTTCCGGGACAGATTGGGTGGTGCAAGAGATGTTGAGGGCGGGAACTGTTACAAGGCTTTGTTTGGTGCTTCAAACGAATTGCGACTCTTATTTGAAAGAAAAAGCTAGGGAAATTCTTAGGAGACATACTGATGTGTGGAAAGATTCTTCTTGTGTAGATGTTACGCTTTTATCAAGGTACACTCGATAATATATAGTAGTGATTGAATTAATTATCAATTTAGAATATTAACATTAACATTAGGGGTCTTAAATTAATTAATTTGGCATCATACGTATATTTTATTACATAATCAATTATATAAAAAAAACTAATTAATTTATAAATGTAATGATCACACATGATTAAAATTGTATCGACATCCATATATATCATTATTAACATATATTTTTATTTAATTTGACGTGTTAGGATACGTATAGAGCCGGCCCTGGGCTAGGACAACCAGAGTTTTCCGCCCGGGGACCACTGCTGAGGGGGGCCAAAAATTTTTATAAGCTTATGTATATATCTGTATAAAAAAAATAAAAAATAAAATAAAATAAGTTGTCGCCCGTACTTATTAAAGAAAAGGGAATCTAATCAATCCAATCATTCTTTATATACTCAATCTCAAGAAGAAAAAATTTCTTGAAAAAACGTATTGAGTAAAGAAGTCCCATATTAATTATAAAATATAATATCAAACAAATCAATAAATATGAAGAATCAAAACAGACTCTTAGCCGCAAAAAGAAGGAAAAACCCTTCGACCCTCTCAGTTCATAACGCAACGCAAGCAATTTTTTTCGGTGATATTCCTCTTCTCCAACAGAGTTGAAAAATAAATCATCTACCAGCTAGACCAATGTCTTTCTTTGAAGGTAATTTTTTTAAAGATACATATAGAATCTAGATGTATAAATTTTTTAAATTGTAATACATATCTTTGTTAACTTTTTCTTATTTATTATTTGATTCAATAGAAAACTTGGCTGAGATTCTTGTTCTGTATAATTGAAAGTTTCAAGTGGAAGAAAATATGAGAAAATATGCTCAAAATCCAGGTTTTCTTGTTCTTTGTTAATTAGTTGATAATTTATTTATTTTTTTGTTTAATTTGTATAAAAAAACACACCTGTGGGCCTTAGAAAACCGAGGGTCCATAATTAAGTATTTAAGCCTTTTTCTAATAACTCATTTTTGCTAGTTGTCTAAATATCACTATTAAGAAGTATAATTTAAAATATTAATTCTGTCATTAAAAAAATTAATAAACAAAATATGATTATTAATTTGTATATATACTTGTGACTTGTTTATGTTCTTTGCGGACGACATATATAGTGCTTATAGACGAGTATAGGGCTTATTGTTAAGCTAGAGTTATGACGAGATACCTTGGAATCAAAAGCCTTAATTAGTAGAACTGACCAAGACAAAGACAACATGCCACTAAATTGAGTATATATAGTGGCAATGCTCATGCTAAGAAAGGATAGAATACGCACTGATAATTACTACTCCCTCCCTTCCTTAGAGTATTAACAACAATTTTTTAATTAATTTTGTTGGAACTTGTGATTCATAATATAGAAACTAATAAAAAGGGCTAGTGCGTCGAGTCGCGCAGCTCATTCAGTAAGCCAAGATAAGACTGTGTATGCTGGTAGCGCCAGATCATGAGTTTCTGCACATGTATGAAGCGGCCAGGACACGGCGTCGATATTTACGGATCAAGTTTACTGGTTTGTTTTTTGAGAGGACATTATGGGTAATTGAGATATAATGTGAAGTAGGATTTGAATAGGATTAGTGACTATAAATACTATCTATTTGTAAAACCGTATGTAACCAAGGAATCATCAATAAAACAACAAGTCATCTGTGGAGTATTCAAATTGGAGAACCACGTAAATATCTGTGTGTTAATTCTCTATTGTTGTGTGCGTGTATGTGATCCTAATTCTAACAAACTCTTTATCCCCAATTTTGAAGAATATATCAACAAATCATTATTCAACAGTTTACTTATCCTTATTTGACTCTCTATTTTAATTAATATATATGATTTTATTTTCCAGTGTAAGGGAGTCAAAAGACCATTCTCTATATATACAAAATGTCATTTTGCACCCTCATTTAAGTGGACAACTCATCAATCATACACATCTTGATATTTTTTTATTATTTTATTTTTAAATTATAAACTTAATATTAACTTATTTTTTTAAAATTAATTTCAAATGTATTAAAATTTAAAATTGATATAAATTTATTTAATTTATATAAATATAATTATAAATATTATAAAAGTACTATTAATTATAAAATTTATTATTTTCATAATTTAAATGAATCATATTAAATTTAAATTTAAAAATATCACAAATTAACTTTTTAAAAGTTAATATTGATCTTATGTACATTTGCAACTACAATTCATTGAATACTCACTCCATAAATTACTTAAAATTTAAAATAAAATAAAATTTAATTTACAGTAGAATATAATTGATAAATTATACTCTTTTATAAATTATAAGATTATAATTAATTTGATGTTTTGACTGTTGAAATTTTTAATTTTTAATTTTTAACTTTTAAATTTTAAATTTCATTATTTAAGGAATCAATATAAAGAATATGTTTGGGTACATAGTGAAAAAATTGAATTCTAATTTTGCAGAATGACCCAATAGCATTGCAGAGTACGGATAAATATAAGAAAATTGTTATGAATGCTCTTAATATAAGTCATTTTAGAGAATTATTTTTGTTCCTTAATATAAGTCGTTTGAGAATTTCAAGTAAGCAATAATTTCTTAGTTTCCAATATTACCTCAAGTAATAAATATAATTTTGGTTCTCTCACTATTTTTTTTGCCCCAATAAATAACATTCTCTTTTTTCAATACAAGTCAATATAGACAATTAATATTATATTTAATACTACTATACAATCATTTTTTTAATACTTATGCACAACTCTGAAACAACTTACTCTCTCCGTTCCTTAATATAGGTCGTTTTAGAGTTGTGCACAAGTATTAAGGAAATGATTATACGTATAGCATTAACTATAATATCAATTGTCTATATTGCCCTTGTATTGGAATAAGAGATTGTTATTTATTGGACAGAAAAAAAGTAATATTTTCAATGTAATTGTACAACTTTTATTCTTCATCCGTTTCAATTTATAAAATCATTATATATTGACTTTTTGAAAGTGAGTTTGAAATAATGTTAGAAACTAAAAGGATATAAATTCATTTAAAACTATAAATCAAAAAAAAATAATTAGTAGTACTTTCAAATAGTTTTAGATATTTATTATTATATTAACTAAGCTATTAAGTAAATCTACATAAATTTTAAATCAGAAGTATTTTAATTTAAATTTTAAAAAATTAATAATAATCTTATAAATTGAAACGAAATTAGTATAATGCAACTCATATAGTGTTAGAAGAAGATTTATTTGTAATAAAAACATCACTACCCTATATTAATTAAGCTGCTGGGCAATGAATGAGGATCTTTCCTAAAATGCAATTCAGAAGGAAAAAAACAAGATATTTCCAACGGGATTCCGTGGAAAATAAAGTTAATATTCCTTCGAAATTAGTTTATTTTTTAACAAAAACTTTCACCGGTAATCCGTTGAAATACTGTTTCGAAAATAATTCCCGTCGGCATTCTATCGCCATGGGAGAGGGATAATTCTTACGTAGAATTATAATATTATCGAAAAAATTATTTTTGACATAATTTTTTGTCAGAATTAAACTATTTTTGACGAAATTGATGTTTTTCTTTGTACTACTATAATTAGAATACAGCCCACATAATATTATAACAAAGATTTTTAAAAATTGTCACTGATGGCTTGATCGAAGCAATTTCACTATAACTTATTGGAAAATGATATATATTACGATTTTATATGTCTGATTTTTTTATTGTTACTTATGTGGATAAATCTGTTTGATAATATTTTTACGATATATTTGATTCGTTGAGTTAATTTTATAAGCTTATCTAATTCTATGTATTGCCTCAATTATAATTTTAATGTTCGAATTTAAAAATATTTTTAATTTTATAATTTTTATAATTTCCTCAATTATATTTATTATTAATTATATAAAAAAATATTTTTTATTAATTACAAAAATAACTAAATAACTCTTTTTATTTTTTTTCTTATTTTTTTGGCAAACTTTTCTAATTTATATTATTATATTTGTAAAGAACTAAATAAAAATTCAATTGATATTAATTACAAAATAATTGAACATATATTCATTTATTTTCTTATTTTTTTGGCAAACTTTTCTAATTTATATTATTATATTTGTAAAAATTAAATAAAAATTTATTTGATATTAATTACAAAATAATTGAATATATATTTCATTTATTTTCTTATTTTTTGACAACCTTTTCTAATTTATATTATTATATTTGTAAAAAATTAAATAAAAATTCATTTGATATTAATTACAAAATAATTGAATATATTTTTTATTTATTTTCTTATTTTTTTACTAACTTTTCTAATTTATATTATTGCATTTGTAAATTTTCCTCCATTTCCACATAATGAAAGCCACATAAGACTGATATATGCCACATCAGAAATTTTTTACACGTCATCAACTTATGTGTCAAATTCCGTCCAAAGTCAACAATCTTAACGGAATTATAAACTTTTTGTTAATAAATACAAGTTGAGTGAGTTGACTGTAAGAAAAAAAAAATTCAATGACCCATTTGTAAGTCGACCTATAATACCACCTAAAAAGCATTTAACCCTATATATATACACACACACATACTTTGAGTTGAATAGATTGAAATTTAGCTAGACCACCGAACAGACAATTCATACTCAAATAAGTGATGCTCACTAGGTTGTGTATTTTTTTTTTTAATATTTGGATAATTTTGAGTCTCAAATTTGATTTAAACACGTATTTCATTATAAATAATGGGATATCATTGATTAGGTATATATCTTATCAGTACGGCTCTCGTTAATTTGAAGAGATTTTTCATTATATCTTATAATTAATTATGTCATAAAGTAATTAAAAAAAATCCAATGTTTTGATAACCATTTGAGACCAAATTCAACAATTAACAATTAATTAAGATGTCCCAACAAAATTACATAACATTAAACATTATTTAATTCTCAAAGAAAAGAAAAATAAGAAAAAGAAGTATTCTTTAAGAAGCTCCTTTTCATCCACTTAGATATACAAGAAGCATGTGTATGGCATAAATTTCATACAACTTGATTAATTCGTGGATGAAATTAATTAGTTGAAATAATAAGTGATGGGTGTATTAAAGTTGACCGCCAAATGATAGTAGTAGATAGCAATATAACTAAATTCAAACCTCGTGTTTTTGAATGCCTCCATGCAAATTGCCATCACCAGTGCCAAGAATTTTCAAAAACGGGGCCTCTCTGAAAGAAGGTCAATCTCTAATTACTATCATCCCATCCCGCTAGTACAGTAGTACCAGTTAATTAATTGGTCCAGTTATTTTGTTGGGTGAATATTTAAATTACAACTGATAAAATACTCTTCATAAATTAATTAAGGAGATTGCAAAAAACAGTAGGTTTTGGTACGTTAAATTAATCTTGAACAAAGTATTATTAGTACTGCATGTAAGGATTTCTAGATTAATTTGAATTAATAAGATCTATACCTTAATTATTCGAGTTTTATCCTATATATAATTTGGATTATTAATAAGATATACAACTTAATTCTATATTAAGAAACGGAGAGAGTACGTGCAGCAAAGGCTCTGGACTAAAGTCCAAGGTGTCCGGGCTTTAGGCCAAAATTTTTTTAGGGCCCCTTTTTCTTAGTTTTTAAACAAGAGATATACTCCTTTTGCAAATGGGAGAATTACATTTATTAGTACTTTTTTAGAAATTATTACAAAAATCATACACCTATAAAATAATTACAAAAATATTACACTTTTCCATATTTATTTACAATAATAGCGCAATTAGGATTCCTTAATTTAAGGGATTAGTATTAATGGGCTGATATGGCAAATCTGGTGATTTTTTTTTAAACGCTTTAAATCTTCTTCTTCTTCTTCCTTCTTTTTCTCCCAACTCCCATATCCTTTGTTCTGGTATTTCTCTCTCTAAAATCTTCTTCTTTTTCTTCTTCTTTTTCTTTTTTCTTCTTCTTCTTATTCTTCTTCTTCTTCTCTTCGCACGCGTGAAATCTTCTTCTTCTTCTTCTTCCTTATTTTTCATACAAGAAAATGGGAGTTATTCTCGTGAAATTTACCGTCCTTTGCTTTCTTCTCCTTTACTACTTCTCTCTCTCATCTCGAATCCACTCGTTGTCGTCTCTTCTTGGCGTCGTCATCCGTCAACAATAACACTCGGTCTATCGACTCGTCGTCCGCCCCTCTTCTTCATCTATCGGTATTTCTTCATCTACTGATATTTCTTCTTCTTTTTGTATTGGTATTTCTACTGGTATTTCTTCTTTTTCTTCATCTTCATCATTAATTAATTAGTCTTCTTTTTTCTATTAATTAGGGCTGATATTTTTATTTTTATTTTTATTTTTTTATATTTCTACTAATATTTCATTTTTTTTCTACTGATTAGTCTTCTTTTTTTGATGGCGTAAATTAATTAGTTAATTATTTTTTAATTTACTTTTGTTGCACTTGTTGATTCACAGGTTGTTCATACATGTTGTTCTATTATTATATAATTTTTAAAAGTGTGTTAATTTAAATTTTGTTAGTGTTACTATCATATAACTGTTTAGTTACTTCTGCATTATGTTTTGGTTACTTCTTTATTTTGTTTTAGTTACTGTTACCTTATGGTTTGGCTACTATTATTGTGCCCTCGATGTGGGATTTTGGTTACTGTTATTTTTATTCTAACATGTACATTAGGTACCCTCACATGCACATTATTTTTGGTTACTAACATATAACTGTTTGGTTACTGCATTAGTATATTTTTTGTTACTGTTAGCTTATGATTTGGATACCATTCTTTTTTTCTCAATTGGGATTTTGGTTACTTTTATATGTTGTTTGGTTACTTTTATATGTTGTTTTGGTTACAATGTATTTGCTTTAGTATACATTGATCGACTAAACCGAGTCTGGACTACATGTTGTTTAAGTATACTAGTACTAATTTATGGGGCTTGATGTAATGCTTTACGTTGTAGACACGCCAATAATAAAAAATGAGATACTATCATATAACTATTTGGTTATTCTTACGCATTATATTTTGATTCTTTGTTAGCTTGAGATTCGGATACCATGTTTGTTACCTTGATTTGGTATTTTGGTTACTTTTTTTATGTTATGGTTACCATTTATTTGCTTAGTATACATGGTTGACTAAACTGATTTTGTGTGTATATGTTGTTTATGTATTGGTTACCATTAAAATATATTTTGTTACTATCGTATAAATATTTGGTTACTTATTTAGTATGTTTTTAGTTCTTGTTAGTTTCGATTTGGATTCCATTTTTTGTTTCCTTGAGTTGGGATTTTGCTTATTATTTTTTTGTTTCAATTCTAATATAACTGCTTTGGTTACTTCATTAGTATATTTTTTTTATCTTTGTTAGCTTATGATTTGGATACCATTATTAGTTTAGTAAATCGTTTATGATATAAATATTATTTATATCCGTTTATTAATGACCGTGTAAATCGATTTTTTATTTGCGTAGTTATAGAATCTTTATTATGGGGAATGCGAGAGAAAATTCATTGGAAAAGTTATATATTGGTGTGACATGGAAGTCCCCAAACATTATTACCAAGAAATCGAACCCAAAGACAGAAGAAGTTTAAGGCATCATTAGTTTGTGGATGTATTATTTTTGTAAATAATAAACCCAAGTCATAATAAACCATGTATTTGCTTAGTATACATTGATGTATTATTTTGTAAATTCCTTCAAATATATTCTACAAGGTTTATGCTATTCTATTTCTACTTCCATTTTCACAAACACATCTTACATGTTTTGGTTACTTTCATATAACTATTTGGTTACTTCTTTATTATGTTTTGGTTACTGTTACCTTATGATTTGGCTACTATTATTGTGTCCTCAATGTGGGATTTTGGATACTTTTATTTTTTATTCAGCTAATATGTAATTATTTAGTATACATGGATTGCTTAAACTGGGTTTCATTACATGATGTTTCATTTTGGTTACCATTAAAACTTTGTTATAGTTACTTATCATATAATTATATAGTTCTTTGTTTTTATTATGTTACATTATGGTTATAGTATACATGGATTGCTTAAACCGAAGTTTCATTACATGATGTTTTGCTTTTGGCTACCATTAAAACATGTTTCGTTCTTATCATATAATTATATGGTTCTTTGCTTTTATTATGTTACATTATGGTTACTTTTTATTAGTAACGAGATAATTCTAAGCTTGTATCGGGACAAACATTAATTGTTAAATGTACATGTGTGAGTGTCCTATTTATCTACAAGCTTGTTAGTAACTGAATAATTATCATAGATAGTTACTAGCTTGTTAGTAACGAGATAATTATAAGCTCAGATCAAGACCGTTATAAGCTTGTATCAAGATCATTATAAAGCTTGTATATGTTTACTTTATATTGATAACTCATGATGGAATCAAAAATAAAATATTAATCAAAATCAATTTTAGTTATCAGACACCATCAAAAATGTTACCAACCATGTGGTTAATGGTTACTAACATAAACAATTATATATTCTTGTAAACAATTAGATTTGTTGTATTGATTCTTTGTCGGTCTCCATTGTCTAACAACCTGAATAAACATTGTAAAGTAACCAAATCAATATTAGATAAAGAACCAAATTACATAATTTTAGTAACTGGAAAATAAACCAAATTTTTACATGCAATTTCAAGGCCTAAATGATGGAATTGACCAAAAACCCCTGTAGTTCACCAACGAAGCTTGTGACTTTTGATCATTGACCCGTTTCCAATGAAATTAGGCTTTGAAAATGCCAAAATCCGACACTCCAAACTTGACAGAAAATTGCTAAATTGTCACCGCAACTAAATAAACATTATATCAGAACTAATTAAATAGTATACAACAACCAATATTTAACAGGTTGTATGAAGTTAACCAATGTAGTCAATAAGAACTACCAATATAAAATAAACAATTATAAAACTCAATAACATTATAGAGTAACCAAATAAACACCTTTCAAAGATCTAAATACATATTATACAAGAACAAGATATATATAATTAGTAGCAAGATTATAAAAATATTTTTACATTCATTTTACAACCAAAATAATCAAAGAATGACTTTGTTACAAATTAAAGACTAACATGTGTATAAAGGTAACCAATGTAGTTAATCAAGAACCATCAATATAAAAAATCGATTATAAAACACAGTAATATTATGTAGAACCATGGTAATATTACACAGTAAACAAGTCAAAGATTATAAACTAACCAAATCCAGTTAGACAAGAACCAACATATATATTTACTCAATTATCCATAACATAAAACATATTTGACAAAGATTTTACAAATAAAAACAAATAATATAAAAATATCAATATGTACTTAAAGGTGTATTGGTTACTATTAGTCCATGTAACCAATACAATGTAGTCAATAAGTAACATCCAATACAATGACATTATACATTAGTCATGACAACATTATTCAGTAACCAAATCCACTTTAGATTGTAACCAAAGTAACCAAGTCAGCATTATAATTAGTAAATAGTGTAACAAATATAATCAGTGTAATAACCAAAGTAACCAAGTCAGCAATATAATCAGTAACCAAATTCATTTTAAATTGTAACCAAAGTAACCAAGTCAACATTCAATCAGTAACCAAGTTAGCATTATAATTTTACACAAGAACTCAAGTCAAGATTAGTCAAGAACTATTATAGTTTTACAGTAAGCAAGTCAGCATTAGTCAGTAATCAAAATAATGTTACATAGTAACCATATAAGCATTAGTCAGTAACCAATTCAACATTATTTAGTAATATTATGCAGTAACCAAGGCAACATTAGTCAGTAACTAAGATAGTAATAGACATTTTAATGTTTTTGCGAGAATCGAAAGCAGAATTGTCAAGAACAAGGCAAAGATTAGATAAAGAATCAAAAGATAATGTTAATCAAGAACCAAATAAAAATTAGCCAATAACAAGTTATCATTTTTAATAACCAACCAAAGATTGTAAAATAGAGTAAATAATTTAATAAATAATCGTTATAAAAAACATCGGTAAAATAAACTTTAAAATTATAAAGCAAGCAAATAAACATTATACAACAATCAAATCAATAATAAATAAAGAATCAACATATATTTACTTAGTATCCATAACATAAAACATATTTGACATGCATTTACAACAAAAACAAAAACAATATAAAAATATCAATATAAAAAACATCAATATGTACTTAAAGATCCAACGGTTGTAGGAAGGTAACAAATGTATTTAATAAGTAACCAAGTCATTATTTTTCAATAACCAAGTCAACATTGTTCGGTAATATTATGACTTAACCATTATAATTTTACAAAGAACTAACTCAACAATATTCAAGAACTATATAATGTTACGACAAGAATCGAATCAAAGATTAATCAAGAATCAATATATTGTTACACAAAGAATCAACGACATTAGACAGTAACCAAATATTCAGTAACCATTATAATGTTACACAGTAACCAACTCAACATTAATTAGTAACCATTATAATGTTACACAGTAACTGAATCAGCATTAATTAGTAACTAATATATTGTTACACAGTAACCAAGACAGCATTAGACAGTAACCAAGACATTATTAGACAGTAATCAAAACAACATTAGATATTATAATGTTATTCAGTAACCAAGACAACATTAGAGAGTAACCAACAGTTCCATGAAGGTAACCAAACTCATTTAAAAATTATAAAACCATCAAATAAACATTATTTAGCAAATAAATACACAATTATCAGTAACCAATTTATATATATTTAGTAACCATAATAAAAAACATATCAATGAATCATCCAATCGTTATAGGAATTTGTAGTAACCATTTTAAGTGTGAAAAATTTAAGAAAGGTAATCAATATAGGAATTCGTAGTAACCATAGGTAACTATATGTATATGAATTTTAATCTCACATACCTCAGTATTCAGATTTGTATCGAAGTTGTTGTGACTTTGTATTCAACAATCACTGCCGTTCGATTGTGTTTCGTTACTGAACTTGAAGTTCTTTGTTGATTTTGTATCTTTATTTTGCGATCTCGGCGCGTTGTCGCGACAAAAAAGTTTCGTCTTCTCCGATCTCGGATGTGTGATGACAGGAAGATTTGGATTTGGTTGCTTGAATCTCGATTTGCTTGAATTTTGGATCTCATTGCTTGAATTTAGGGTGGTTAGTTGTAAATAGGAAAAGTGTATAAGCGGCGTATATACGTGATTTTAGCAACTTTATATTGTGTTGTTTTATTTTTGTAATTATATTTTGTGTGTTTTATTTTTGTAATTACTTTCTAATTGTTGTATATTAGTGTTAAGTACCCTTTGCAAATTGTTCCTTTTACTTAGTATATACCTTAGCCCAAGAAACCTCAAAGCCTCAATCTCCTCTTCACCATATCTTATTTTCTTATACTTTTTATAAGTCCTCACTGGCTTAACCATTCATCAATTTAATATTTTCTCCCTGTTATTTTTTGACAATATATATTAGTGAATACCCTGTAAAATTCCTGAAAACATCTAAACCATTTATTTTCACAAAACTCATATCTGCAACAGCGAAATCCTCAAGTAATTAATGCATCTTAAGAAAACTGGAGTATTATGATTATTTTAGTAATTTTTAAAATCATACCAATTTAAAAATATTATGATGTAATTTGAATTTTGAATACATTTTTAAAAAATATTATTACATCATCAAATTATAACAATATCTTTGTTATGTATAGATTATTACACCATAAAATTTTATATAGTTTAAAATATTATTTAGTATTATGATTTTAGTAATTTAAAATTTTATATCAATTAGTATTTAGTATTATGATTTTAGTATTTTAATGATGTAATTTGAATTTTTGTTGTTTTGATTAATTAACAAAATAATTTGAATGTTAGTATTTTAGTATTTTTTTAATTAATATTTTAGTTTTTTTAATTAGTATTTGATGTAAATATGTTAGGTTTTGAATTTTAGTATTTTGATTAAATAATGTAAATATGTTATACAACTTATTTTATTTAATTAGTTGTTTTGATTAGTTAACAAAATAATTTGAATTTTATTATTTTGATTAAATGATGTAAATATGTTATGTTTTTTTTTATTTTAGTATTTTTTTTGTTTTGATTAAATAATATATATTGTTTTATTTAGAATATATTTTATACTTAAGCCTGCTACGTCATCATATTTTAACCCAGTTTCTCTTCTGTTAATGGCAGGGGCACGAGCAACCCAAAAAATATAACGTTAAGGGTACTTTTGAAAAAAAAATTAGTTTAGGGTACAAATGGGACATCAGATAAATATCAGGGATATTTTTGACCCTTTACCCGTTTTTTTTATATTTATCTTAATAGTATTTTACAAAGGGCCCAATTTTTTTTTTTTGTCACTTTAAATCCTAAAAAATACGTGGCCACATATTATTCCTAGCAATTTCCTAAATATACACGACTGATCGATGATTCTTATAAAACTCTCGACCTCTGGCACTCAATAAACACGCACTGACGCACATGCATTTAATTCCTACCCCACAGGCCACATCTTATCCTTATAGGAAAAGAGTCCGAATTATGTACTACATGGAGTACTATTGAACACAGTCGTTTCTCAACCAGCGCATGCATGGCTGACTATCCGAGGATATATATATGACGATCGATCCGGTCATCATTTAATTTAAAAATAGCCGGCTTGTAAAAACAAATTGCCCAAGTAATTAAATTACGTAGCTTTAAGCATTTGATAATTCCCGAGTAAATTATTAAATAATTTTTTTAATTTATGTATATAAAATTAAAACGATTATTATTATAAAATGAAGGTAGTAGAAGAAAAAGAACTGACTTTTTCAAGTTGTTGTATTAATTCCTGCCTCATGTATTTGAATGCCTCCATGCCAATTGCTATCACTAGTTCCGATAATTCTCAACCGCAGCCTCTCCAAGAAGGTCAATACTCTCATTATTATCCCAATAATTCTGTACCACTCAATTAATTGATCCACCTTTTTGTTGGCTAGCTACAAATTTGAAAATTTTCAATTTATAATTAACAACTGATGGATACTCTTCATAAATTAATTTTAACGGATTGTAAAACGTCCTACAAGTTTTTAGCTCTTGAAGAAATTGATTGGTTGTTTGCCCAAGTATATCATTAATTATAAGGATCGGATTAGATATATAGTCCTTTGAATTTAATTAATTCTAGCTATACCGTATAGGCTATTTATTCTTAATTAGGATAGGAGTTATGAGGAGAGGAACACATATCATCTATCTTGGGTACTGTATATTTTACTACCACCTCCCGGCCGGCTACCACTTAATTTTCTCACTAATTGACATTGGGATTTATAAAGTTTGAACAAAATTATATCCCTAGTTTAGCTAAGTCATGTATAACCTTCTAAACAAACATGTATGATCTTTTCTTTTTGGGGACAAAATATACCTAGCTAGAATTAATAATTTAGATTTTAGTCAAGGAACTATAATATCCCATGAAAACAGGTCTTGCGAACAAACATGACTTTAGGGTACTAATGCATGGTAAATTAAAGTTTTATTTGAGGAAGTAAATCTTTTCTTTTTCTCAGAAATCCTGAAAATGCAAATTACATGTATGATCGTTGGGGGACTATCTACTCTATCCAAAAATGAAATTTGAGTTATGAACTTTTATGATACAAGTAGAAAATTTAAATTAAAAACAAAGGAAAAATAAGACATGCCACATTCTACATCAAATTACCATATATTTACAAGCACCCCACTCATAGACGAAAACAACTCTCTACAAACACCTAAAAAGAAAAATATGACTCCATAAAATGGAGGAAGAATGAGATATCTAACTACAAAGTTCGGGAAAAACAAACTCCACAAATTAAATTATGGGAGAAAATAATAATGCATACGATCGAGAATAATGATACGTACCAAAAAGATCTTGCATGGGAATTAAAGAGTCTATTTAGAAGAGAGAAGAGACCTTCCCATATCAAGTACTCCATGAAAGTTTTGGAGATTAGAATTTTTGGCTAGAGAAAAAAACATAGGCTAACAATGTCATGAGAATATGCGCATTTAATTTTCATGGTGGTTATTCCATGTCATTGATTATTGGACGCACACAATGCTCTTATTTTCTTTTACTAGTTGGAATTTTTTAAAACCTTCTTGCATATATTATAATTTCTAACGGTGATATAGTTTTACCAATCTAATAATCTTGTTTGTTAATATCCTAAATATTTTAGAGTATTTTTCTAAATATTAATTCAGTCATATTCTTCCATTAAATTTGATACTAACCATTGATTGCATGACTCAAGAAATATATTAAAAGAGAATGCCTCTTATTTGTAATTAAAAAATAAAGTCATACTAGTGCAATAAAAGTCTACACTCTTGTGTGTTACATGAAATGAAATAGCATTCAATGTTTTAAAAATAAATAAATTAAGGAATATTAGCATCTTAAATTGCTAATTTATGAATATGATAGTAAATAAGATATGAAAGTTTTTAATCGTCAAATGTAGTGTTTTGGAATGAAAGTATAGAAACCAAATAACATATATATACTCCTTCGTCCCTTTTTAAATGTCGTTTTAGAGAAGTGTTTTTGTCTTTTAATATTTGTCGTTTAAAAATTTCAATTAAACATTAATTGCTTAGTGTCCAATTTTAACTCAAATATTAAATATAACTTTGGTTCTCCCACTATTTGTTATTTTAGAGAAGTCTGTGAAATTAACACAAAATATCAATTTAAGGAACCAATTGACGAAAAATAAACTTTAGAAGTGATTTTGAAAATGGATGACAACTTGGAGGAATATGCTTCATTTAATCATTCAAAGTTTATATATGTAATATTAAAAAACTCTTTTATGATTGTAATCTAGAAAAAAACTTTGATTATTAAAAAAAATTGAGATGTTTTTTTATTAATTAAAACAATATCGTAATAATTATGATATAAATATAATATGACACTATATTTTGATATACTAAAGTTTAACTATGAAGTGATTAACATATTGATCTCTTCATTATTTTTCATCCTAGTTTTACCAAAAACTTGGAATAAAATATTACACTAACCACATTCGTTTGTAACTGAAGCCAACTCATTTCAACTAATTCTAGACTAATTACATTATAAAGTGAAAGTTAATTACAAGTCCAGTCACGTTTAGTTTAATTAGAAAAAAAGTGTTGATTGCGTTTAGTTTGAAGCAATTCATGGTAATTAATCACATGCGAGAGTATTATATATATATATATATATATATATATATATATTTGCTTAATGAGGTTATTATATATTCTACTTTTGTAAATTGTTCTTTATTCAAAAGGATTGTTCGAAGACTTATTCTATTAAAAATCGATCAGTAACAAATTATCAATAGTACAACTTTACCAGCAAAAAGTTTTAAACAATGATTTAGCTTTAGTTATTTCCGATGTTTAAATAATGTTCAATTCTATTAAACAAAACAAAGAAAACCTTGGTTTATGTTATATATATATATATATATATATATATATATATATATATATATATATATATATATATATATATAAGCACATGTGATAATTAGTTTGATTTTAACATGCATCTATATGTTCTCAAACAACAGAAATTGATCAATAAACAAATAAAATATGGTAGTGAGATACACATTTTGCACTCAATAATTCCAATAATATATTAAACATAACTGCATATCCAAATAAGTAAAGTATATGCGTGTCAACGGAGCTAAAATAAATCGAAAATCCCATAAAAAAAAAGAAGCATAGGATATATATATATATATGACAGTGAAGGTCGCAAAGTAGCAGCCAACTAGCTAGAAAAATGCACCACCGGGCCACCGTCTCTCTCTTTCCATTACAACTTGTCGGCAGCTAGCTTAGCTAGCCTAACCTCTTTTTTTAATTAATAATCCATGTATGCATCCTCATCAAATAAAGAGAGTCAAAACAAAATACTGCTATACTTTTCTGATTGGTGGCAAATAAAACAAAACAAAATACTACTACTATTTAATATTCCCAATTGATGACCTAGTAAAGTTGGCTTTCTTGAGCTTTTCAGTAGCCTTAGAAAAGTCTTCTCTCGCCATACACTCCGTTTTTCCGTGTTTTGACTTTCACATTTGGTATTTGGATTTTCTCTCTCCTCCCCGTATAAAACTAAACCACATCTCCTATTCCTAACCATTTCAAACCAATTTCACAACTCTTCCAAACAGCTTTGTACATCTACCTTCTCATCAACATTCAATTAAATCAAATCAAACCAAACTTTTTGCTCAATTTCATAACCAAACCTTTTGTGAGTTTTTCTGATAACATCTTTTCTCATCTGGGTTACCTTCAATTTCCTATTCTAATGGACGAAATCGAAGTTCCTACATTTTTTCTCTGCCCCATTTCTCTAGAAATCATGAAAGACCCTGTCATACTCTCCACAGGGATAACCTACGATCGTGTTAGCATCGAAAAATGGATATTCTCCCAGAAGAACACCACCTGCCCTGCAACCAAACAAGTCCTTTCCGACACAGAATTAACCCCAAACCACACTCTACGGCGGCTCATTCAGGCATGGTGCACCCTCAACGCCTCCTACGGCATTGAAAGAATCCCAACTCCAAGGCCTCCAATCAGCAAACCCCAAATCACAAAACTCCTCAACGATTCCAAATCCCCACATTTGCAAATCCATTGCCTTAAAAGACTCAAATCAATTGCCTCCCAAAATGAGACAAACAAACGTTACATGGAAGCAGCCGGGGCAGCCCAATTCCTAGCCTCAATCATAACAAACCACAAAAAAACATTTTCGGATCAAAACGAAGATGGATTCAAATTCACCAAACCCGATGATGAAGCACTAAGCATCCTCTACCATATCCAACCATCCGAAACCAGCCTCAAATCCCTCGTTGGACAAAACAACGAATTCATCACATCCTTAATCCGAATAATGCAAGGCGAAAACTACGAATCTCGTACGTACTCCGTATTATTATTAAAGTCAATACTAAATGTTGCGGACGACATGCAAATTATAAGTCTGACAGCCGGATTGTTTCACGAGCTTGTTGAGGTGTTGCGTGATCAATTGTCACACAAGGCCTCCAAAGCCGCAATGCAAGTGCTAATAAATGTTTGCCCGTTGGGCCGGAACCGGATCAAAGCGGTCAATGCCGGGGCAGTTTCAGTGATCGTTGACTTCCTTTTGGATCATTCTTCGACAAGGAGGTATTGCGAGATGGGGCTGACGGTGCTGGACCAGCTGTGCCAGTGCGCGGAAGGACGGGCTGAGTTGTTGAAACACGGGGCCGGACTGGCAGTTGTATCAAAAAAGATTCTTAGGGTTTCGCGGGTGGCAAGTGAAAGGGGGGTGAGAATTTTGTTGTCAATTGCCAAGTTTTCGGCAAGTAATCCAAGTGTTGTTCAGGAAATGTTGGAGCTTGGAGTTGTGGCAAAGTTGTGTTTGGTGCTGCAAGTGGATTGTGGAAGTAAGACCAAGGAGAAAGCTACTGAGATTCTTAAGTTGCATGCTAGGGCATGGAAGAACTCTTCATGTGTACCAGTGAATTTGATTTCTTCTTATCCAGCTTGAAGAAAAGAAAGAACTAGTTATACATTTTATTTTTGTGTGTACATAATTCAATGATTGTTAGTTAAAGTATACGAATCTCTGGCCTAAAAAAAGGGTCTAGAGATAATTTTCCTAGAGATAATTAATTTTCTTACGATTTGATTCTTATTAAGAATTTAAAGTTAATTGTTTCAGATCATGACTTGATTGGGTTTTATTTGTTTTTCCCTAATCTTCATTTATTTAGTTGCTCAGACAAAAAAATTTGCATGCTTAAAATTTAAATATGTCCAGAGCAAATTATAATGACTCTTCCAGATTAATATCAATACTCAGAAGGGAAAAAAGTTTACAACTTGATTAAATTATTTACACAATAATATATATATATATATATATATATATATATATATATATATATATATATATATATATATATATATATATATATATATATGGAAATCTGTGGCCTAAAAATAGTGTGAGAAAATTTTATTGTATATATGGATATGATACTTAAGCAACTTAAAAGTTGTATTCCCAGATTATGGTTTCCATGCTGTTGTTTCTCTTTTCTCTATATATATTTATTTGCTTGCTCACAAGTGTTATAAATGTTTATTTATTTGTTTATTTTTTAAATCCAGAGCAAATAATCACTCCTCCAAGTATCAAATTTAAAAATCTCTTAATTAGGGCCCTACAAGAAAATCGGCTAATTTTGACAGAGCTAAGTTCGACGGACATGCATATTCCCTCGAAGATAATTATTATTCCGACGGATTTTTTAGTCGAACATAATTCAGTCGAAACTATGATCCAGTTGAGATATTGGTCGATGCTTATGGCCCTACTAATATTGATTGAGCTGAAAATGAACCTTCTTCAAGCAGTGCGAACCAAGTGCCAAATGATACAGCTGCTGCCTTTTACAATTTGCTATCTAAATCTGGGGTCGCGTCGGGCCATCTCATTGGTACCGGCTTGGATGACGATATCTTCCGGTATGATATAAGTGTCGAGATAGGTTCCGCATCGATTCGGTCTTTCGGCCGTAGATTGCCTTCCGCTTCATCTTCACCAGATTGCTCGAGGATATTATAGCAGGGGCTCTCGCAGAGAGTCTGAAATTACCACAGGAGGCGATTCGGACGCTGAGCGCCGAGATGCTCCGGATGGTGATTACCCTCTTGGAGGAGGCTTTTCGTCCATACAATTGTTCATGTATTCTTATTGTTTATGTTTTTTTACTTAAGGCTAGCTTGTTAATTCTCTCTCTCTCACACACACACACACACACACACACACACACACATTTTTATATATATATATATATATATATATATATATACGGATTAATGATTTATATTTTGATTCTATCAACAGGTGGTGGCGACGAAGCAGATGGCGATGATGACGAAAGCAGATGGCGATGATGACGATTTGAGGTAAAGACGACGTACGATTTCCATATTACGAGAAGCGGCCGTTAACCTCCTACCGATGATGATACTTTTACTAGTTTATAGTTCATTTGTATTCATGTTATTGTAGAACATTAATTTGTATATATTATAGTGTCTAATTGCATCTGTACAAGTATTGTAAATTATATTATTTATCATTTATGGAACATTAACTTATATTTGTAATTGGTTAGCTCAGTAGTGTTGATGATAATGAGTTGAAGATTACGTTTTGGTGGATATTTGAATGTGAATGTATGTGAATGATAATGAGTACGTTGAAGATTAAGTTTTGGTGGATATTATGTTTTAGCGTTACGTTGAATATTTGAATGTGAATTACAGGTTTATATTACTGTGTATTGGGTTGTGACAGGTTACAAGTATATAAATGGGTTTAAACACCTAGAAACTGAACGTTTCAAAACTGCATTAAAAAAATACAGTTAAGTCCGACGGAATAAGATAGTTTCGGAGGACTTTCCGTCGGATTTAATAATCACCCAATTTTTAATAAATACTGGTATATTTAATTTTCAGTCGGAAATAAGTTAATTCCGAGGGAATATGTCCGTCAGCAATAATATATCTTCGACGAAAAATCCGTCGAAGTTAATATTTAGTCAATTTTAATAAATACTGATTTATTTTACTTTTTGGTCGGAAATAGGTTAATTCTGAGGGAATAGGTCCGTCGGAAATAAGGTCTATTATACTCCACGGAAAGTTTCGTCCTACTTATTCAGTCGTAGATATCTTATGTTCGACGCAATTCCGTCGGAGATAAATTCGTCGAGGATAAGATAGTTACGACGAATTTTTTGACGGATCTTATCTTCAACGCGTATATATACGACCAAAGTTCCGACGGAATATTACGTCGGAAATACTTTATTTTTGACTGAATAGGCTTAATTTCGAGAAAAAAATTTGTCGGAATTAAGTTTTTTTCTTGTAGTGGGGGAAAAGAAACTTTGTTAGTACTTAATTAAATTAAGCACATAACAAATATTTGCAGATTTTTGAAGTGATGAAAAGTTCACAAGAAAAATTATGCAGGTACATGCAATTGATCTTCTCAACAGCCATCCATGCATGAACTCAAGCTGATCGTATTAATTGAGAACGAAGGTACTAGAAATAAGTTGAACATGTGGCCTAATTAAAGTCAAGTGGCATGCATGGGTCTACATACTAAAATAAATATAAACAAGTAGACGAATTAGGAGTTAGGTCCACGGAAACTACATTATCAACATTAATTTCGAGCCGAAATGGTGGAATGGAGATTTTACCATTTGAACTCCTCTAGAAATAAATAATTAATGTTCCAATATTAATTTTATCACGCTTTAGGGGTGGATCGGTTGTCCCCACATTTCAATGATGAACAACTTTTAAAAGTTGTATTTTAATTTAATACACAAATTCTTACAAATAAACAAGACTGATAAATTGAATATAAATTTACCTTAAATATGGCGGTCCAGTACAGGTCCATCCCATGTCCAATTACTAATAGTAAAATATATGGTCAAACATGTAGCAGCTGCTAATTTAATGGTCTTGTTTGTACCAAGACTAATACCTAGCTTGCTAGATTTATTCAATATATATATATATATATATATATATATATATATATATGTTCGTCTCTATAGACTCGTAAATTGTAGTAATAAAAAGAACAATTAATAATTGATAGGTGATGAGGTGGGGTTGTCATTTAATAACGAGTTAAATGTAAAATCGACCACTCAACTTTTCAGATATTTGGGTATTGAGCCTCTTTTTTTTGGTTAACGCAAATTGAGCCATTTTCTAGTAAGAAATTTAGACTTTGAACCCCGAGGCGCCACATATGCGTTGACTTGGTGACGTGGCACACATGACGCCACATGTGCGTTGACTTGGTGACGTGGCACACGTGGCGCCTACGTGACACACGTCACCAGGTATGGCGTGGTATTTAATAATAAAATTTGACATTTGTCCAATGACATTGCAGATTTTTCTCAAAACTTGCATCTCCTCGGACTCAAACCCACGACCAAACGCTTGAATTTTCATCATTCTACCACCCGAGCACCAAGGGCCTTACTATTAGTAATCTGCAACGAATAAGTTTTATATCAAATAATGATATTTTTCCCAAAACAATTAAAATACTTGGCCATTTACAGACAACATTCATTCAACTCTCATTTCGATCTCCCTCTTTCTCTCTCATCCAACTCTCGCACGAAATCGTCTCTATCTCTTGCAGTAAAGTGAGGCAAAAGGTTAGGGTTCCATCGTCTCTCCCTCTCTTGCTGTAATCTTGAACTTCGCGAGAAATGAAAAGAGGAAAGCAGCACCCTAAAGAAAATAGTCATCAAAAGGTTGGGGAAGGTTCAATATCCACTGGAGTCAGTGAGATTTCATCACCAAGGTATTGTGGGTGTGGAATACGAGTACGAATTTGTACATCGTCAAAGGGACTCAGTGTTGGGAGGAAGTTTTATGGTTGTTCAAATTATGGTGTAAGTTATTATATTTACCTTAATAAAATTGTAAATTTTTACACATAATCATAACAATTGACTACTGTATGTTTAATTTTGTACAGACCCAAGTATTTTGTGGCTTTTTTCAATGGATTGACTTTATCCAGACGTTAGAAGATGCTGGGCTAGAGAATGATTCGGGTCTGTTGAATATGAGAAGCTTAGAAATTGACCTACAAATGATGAAGGAGAAAGCTCATGAATTGGGAGTGCAAGTATCGAAATTGAAAAAAAAGAAAGTCCAAATAAAGAATGATTTGAAGTGTTTAAAAGAAGAACTAAGGAATTTACAAACTAGGGAGAAATGGTTCTTACTTGTAATTGGGATGCTTCTTGTGCTGTGTATGAGCATGATAAAAACCATGAAATAGTTTAAGTTGTGTTGATGTTTGAAAAAATTGGATATATAAATCCGATGTGTATAATATTGTTGTTTGGATAATTAGATTATTTGAAGAATGATTTTGTTTAGATAATTACATTATTTGAAGAATGATTTTAGGGTTAGATAATTGTGTTTATTTGTATAATTATTTAGCAAAATTGAGGCTACTTCACTAATTGGGGACATTCCAAATTATTTGATTTGTACTTTTACAAAACAGAGCATAACAGAGCATAGAATATGAACAGGGAGCATCCCATTTTCAAACTGTACATAATTATACAATCACATGGTTAAGAAAAGGTCAGAACTGTAGCTAACAAACTGCATAATACACAAACTGTTCACAAAAATTATAATTATAACTGTAATATTTGTACAAAAAACTGGGTAAGAAACAACCTTTTTCATTTAAACAGTAACACCATTGTCATAATTACAAACACAAAAATAAATATGCCTTGCTAGGATACCATACACCAAATAACACCATTGTCATAATTACAAACACAAAAGTAAATATGCCTTGCTAGGATACCATACACCAAATAAACAATCCAGCAATCCAGCCCCAGGACAATTTTTGAAATTCATACACCTCCCTTTCACCCTATGTAGACCTGGCAAACGGGTTAAGTAGCATGTGGTCAGGCCATCAAAATTGGGCTTTAATAAGACTTTTTTTTATATATAAATAAAATGTTACTTCTTGTGGGTTGTGAGCGCTGAACACAAGAACTTTAGAAGTAAATAAATGTTAATTCAAACCAACTGAACTACAATAACTATTTGTTTTTAATACAATTTTTAATATATTTTAACTATAATTAAGATATGTAGTTAATATAAGTAATTAATTAATAATACTAATTTATAATACTATTAAACTTTTAATTGATCGGATAAATACTATTATTAATCACATGGAATTCTAATGAGGCGCTGCAAGTGGTTACTTTGCACACACCACCCTTATCATATTTCTTGCATTCCTTTTTCTTGCAACCAAGATAGTCTGGATCACTGCTCACATATTGTGCCTGCAATTATTAAATTATTTATTATTATAAATATACTCATCCCACAAAATAGTTTCATTTGTTAATTAATATTTTTTCCATAAAATAGTCTACTTTTAAGTAATAACAGTATAAAATAATTATTTTATCGTACCATACCAATAAATTGAAAACTTTCTCTGTCCGTCCCGAAATAAGTGCCCATGTACTTCTTTTTGGTCAAATTAATTGTTCTTAGGATTAATAATTAAGCACATATAAATATATTTTTAAAATTATAAAAATTAAAGTTAATAGTAAAATTATATAAACTTTTTTTTTGTTATAATTTCTGTACCTGTATTTTGACAAAATGGGTACAAAAACTATTTTTAAAAATAATTAATTTGACCAATACTCATAATTGGATATTTAAGTTAGACACATAGAGTATTATTTTAAGGGATATAATTAGTTCGTTGACTTAATAGTATTATAAATTAGAGTATTTATAATTTATGGTGTAGCAAAGAGTACAAAAAAATAAATAAATAGAGGGAGAAGCATGATGGCTGGTCCTGGTCCGTCATGGGCCTCATAATTTAATTTCACCAAAACCTAGGGCCTTTTTATGTCCGGGTTCGCTTACCTCGGCCTACCGCTTGCTTGCTGTGTCTAACCCTATGTTTTTTCACTTTTCACAAATTTTAAATCAAAACCTTTTGTTAATGACCAATTAATGACTGCAAATTTGAATTCTTTTTTGTTTGCAAATAACATACCTAACTCTATGTTGTCCCCATAATTTTGGTGTTGGGATTATATACTGGGAAAGGGTTTTGTCTTCTAACAAGTGTATCATCCTCAGAGTCAGCTTCCTCAAGGCTGTCATTTTCTACATGATCAGAGTCATAAGCACTTTCACTTTCACTATATGTTTCACTATCATTAGAATAATCAACATCACTCTCACTATCTTTTTCTTCTACAGTATTGTTTCCCTCATTAGTATTGTCACCCTTAGCATTGCCCTCACCCTCAACAGTATTGTCATCCTCAGCATTGCCCTCACTCTCAACAGTTTTGCCACCCTCAACAGTTGGTTGTTTTAATTTCTTCTTATGTTCTTTATATTCCCTTGTTTTTTTTCTTGCCTCAATTATTTCTTCATCATCAGTTAGAAACATTTCTTCTTCCTCCTCATCAAGAAGAATATCACTATCACTAGAAGAACTGGAGTCTTCATAGTTATTTTCTTCCACCAATACATCACTTTCATGACTAATATCAGTCACCAAACTCACCGTCTTAGCCTGTTTTTTCCTATCACTAGCATGTTCAGTTTGTGTAGGTTGTTTAGCCTGTTTACCCCCTTCACAATCATGCTCAAGATAAATCTCAATATATTTATAATCTACAACAGCATCTAACATCATATTTAGGTCATCACCATCTTTAAGATTTGAAAAATTCCCACAGAATATAGTATCAGACATTCTATAATATAACCCAATTACATCCGTGTACCCAAAACTCTCACACATTGTCTTCAGCTTCTGAAAATTCAATTCAAAATACGAATTTGAAACTTATCAATTTTCGCATAATCATAATGGAAAACAGGATGTAACCCAAATAAACCCCATGGTGGAGTTCCACTTCCAAGTTTCTACAATAAAAATACCATTAACATTAATTAAAAACATATTTCTCTCTAGCACATGACAGACAAACAAAACTACAGTATAACAGGACAAACAAAACTTTAAATCTCATGTCAAACAAAACTACAGTATAACAAGACAAACAAAATTTTATTACTCTAATTCCAACACATTATAAACAAAAGTTTATTGGTGGAGTTCCACTACCAATAAACTACAATACAAATCTCATGTTGGACTATGAAACACAAAGACAGACCACAAATACAGAAGAGACTATATAATTATTACCCGACAATATTAGGACCACAACATAAGGACCACAATATAATAACAACCAATTTTAGTAAAGAGCTGACAAAAGCGCAAGGAATGGGGATTAAGTTCCAGAAAAAAAGACATGTAAAGGTAAATAAAGGGGTCACAATAGACAGAGGGAATAGAATAAAGGGACAAATCAATAAATAGGGTTTTCGAGACACTTACACCATCTCCCCCAGCACAAAGCACTTTCAGATCCTTCGAATCACTTTCGTATCCCCACTACAAACCCTCGATTTGACAAAATATTGGAACCCTAGCTTTTCTTTGTGCATGCGAGAGTTAGACTAGAGAGAGAAAGACAGATAACGAAATCGAGGGTTAGTCTGAAGAGTTGAATGAATGTTGTCTATAAATGGCCAAGTATTTTAATTGTTTTGGGGGAAATATCATTATTTGATATAAAACTTATTCCTTGCAGATTACTAACAGCAAGGCTCGTGGTGCTCGGGTGGTAGAATGATGAAAATTCCAACGTTTGATCGTGGGTTTGAGTTTAAGGAGATGTAAGTTTTGAGAAAAATTTTAAAAACCTGCCATGTCATTGGTCAAATGTCAAATTTTACCATGTCATACCTGGTGATGTGTGCCACTTAGGCGCCACGTGTGCCATGTCACCAAGTCAACGCACATGTGGCGCCTCGGGGTTCAAAGTCCAAATTTCTTATTAGAAAAGGGCTCAATTTGCGTTGACCGGAAGAAAGAGACTCAATACTCAAATATCAAAAAAGTTGAGTGATCGATTTTGCATTTAACCCTTTAATAACACTCCTCAGTACTCTTAACTAAATGCAACTGACAGAAGACTCGAGTTTGTGGTTTTGTCGCTATGGACTACAACCCAATCAACCATTCCTACTGCATGGTCAGCAAATTCCGCTGATACATGCATAATATATACCCCGTACGTCTTGCATTTTGTTATATGTTAGTATGATATAAGTGACATTTAAAATGGACCAAGAGTTGTTAAAAGTATAATTTTCAGGAATATTCTGGAAAATGTCTCTAGTGAGAAAAATAGAAGAAAAGATCGAGAACTAGAGTTTAGTAATTCCTAATTACAAAAAATAATTCTTTTATTTCGTGTGTACGTAGTTGTAATGAATGTGAAAAGATTCATTCAACTGAAAAATAATCTCATTTATAGTAATATTTAAAAAACTTTTATTATCTTCATATTTTTATATAAATTAGGACAATGAATTTTTTTCCCATGACATCCCAAGAAGAAAGTGATTAAAATGTAACTCCCTCCGTTCCCTAATATAAGTCGTTTAAGAGAAATATTTTTGTTCATTAATATAAGTCGTTTGAGAATTTCAAGTAAGCATTAATTGTTTAGTTTCCAATATTATCCCAAATATTAAATGTAACTTTGGTTTTCTCACTATTTTCTGTCCAATAAATAACAATCTCTTCTTCCAATATAAGGGCAATATAGACAATTGATATTATAGTTAATGTTATACTACAAACATTTCTTTAATACTTGTGCACAACTCTAAAATGACCTATATTAAAGAAAGGAGGGAGTATAAACTTGTATAGTCCAAGTAGCTCGAAATTTCTTGTCTTTAATTCTATAGTCTAGTCAATTAATGTTGGAAGCAGCCAATTTAGGTATATATAGTAGTATTCCATTAGTTAGGATATTGGTAGCAGCTTGTACACGGTAATTGGTAAGTTAATTATAATCAGCGGCTTAAATATTGATCAATCTGTCCAACTTAATTTGCCACTATTCTAGATAAGTTAACCCTAAATATGATGACCAAGACTAACACAATGTCTCTGCTTGATTTGAGCCGTCGCTCGCATGCCATGTGCACTAGCTAGGCTCGTAACACCAAGTTATATACTGTCATATATCTAATAAACTTAGAATATATTTTAATTTTAAATATGATTAATTTGATTATAAAAAGTTAATTAAAATAAATAAAAGTAGACTATATATATATTTATTTGCCATGAATAAAAAAGTGGCATATAACATCTACACATTTCATTCCATAAAGGAAGGGCTGAGATTGAAAAGGGCTTAACGCGTCTGCTAGAACTTCTAGCGTGCGACGATGTTAGCTCTTCATCAACGATCCATCTAGAAAAACCCTTCAATCTGTCGAGAAAAGAGCAAAATTTATACTCAAGAGTGGAAGATTTGAATTCTACATCAAATTAAACAACATTTAATCAGCAAATTTTACGAATTACAAGGTTTAAATTGGAGATATTTTATTTGGAGATATATATAATCTAAAAGAGGATACTACAATTGAATTAATTTGTTTGATCATAAAATTAGTAGATAATTACAAAAAACAAAGAACCTAAATTAAAATAAATCCCAAACGCCAAACGCCAACAACAGTGCTCAGCAGTACCGGAAAACCATAGGGACTATTTCACTCATTTCTTTAGATTTTGTGATAAAAAAACATGTGAAAATATCAAAAAATACACGTAAAAATAATATTCAAGTCTACATCTAATATAACAACATAATCCTAATTATCTCGTTATTTTTCACATAAAACATAGAATGATAAGAATCCTATTTCTAAAGATGACTGCAACAAAGTACAAAAATCTCAATGCCGTACATCATGACTATGCAACAACTCAACCACAGCATCAACCACACCCTTTCCCTCATCAGAAATATTCAGGCTAGGGTCTTCAATCTTCCTCTTCAGAAGTTTGTCAAGTTCCCCTCGCAGTTTCTGCAAAGTCATCACCAAATCAACCCTTTCATTATCACATTGGTGTCCCATTTGCTCTTTTGAGTAAACTAAATCAAAGCATATGTTAAAGGAATCAATCAGAGAAAGAGAAGTTCTCAAAGATATTACCTGAATCAGCTCCAACACACTCTTCGATGCTGAGAAATGAAGGTACCCATCAAGCATCTCAATGCGATCTCCAGTTTTGCTAGGAATAAGATTCCCACCGAACATAAGTAGGGCATAATCTGATATGTTTGTTGAGTCTCGTATGTAAATACTGGTAGTCTTCACCTTCTCCCCATATACCATGAAAGGAAGAGGGAAAAGATGAACTCCAGCATTGACAGATGCCGGATGGATATCAACTTTCCCAACTTCTTTGGTGTACAGTGCTGTCCTCTTCCCTCTTCGTTTACACTGAACAACATTTGGGTAGAGCCCTGCACAAAGAATGGCACACACCATCTCCAAATCATTGCTATACTGGTTATAAGCCTGCACATGCAGATAGTAATCAGATATTATCATTCTTGCAAGCCATTTTGAAGTTTAATTTTTTTTTCCTACTTCCCTTTCTCAGTTTCTCTAATAAGCCCTTTTTCATGGGGAAGAAAATTATGGAAAACACTACAAATTCCATATTCCAAGAGATCATAAAGAAAACTACAAATCTGGTAGATGAACTTAAAATCATATATACATACATGTACTCTCTTCAAAAAAAGAGGACATATTTCGAAAATAATAACTTACATTTGCACCCCTGGATTTATCTACGAAGCCAATGTCTGAAAGTAAATTTAGAAACTGGTTCCTCATATCCTCCATCATCTGCAAGGTTAATGGTGACAGAAAATTTTCCCAACAAAAGGCTTTTTCCTTTCCGCTACGTTTTGCATCCTTCCATCCTTCAAATGCTTTGAGTACTGCTATGTGGTCACTGCATCAAAAGTATGAAAATCTTTATTTATCGGAAGTAATAGTCAGTGCCAATGTTATCGGGAAGGAGGTGCATGTACAAGTCATTTAACCTAACCTGCAAGAATCACCAGCAAAGGATCTTTTAGCATCATCTGCTTCCTCTTTCCTATTTATTGGAAGTACAAATGGGTCGCGATGTGCAAGTGCAGATGCAATGGTTAATGCAGGATTTAGGCATTGAAAGATGGAACCCATAAGAAGCATCTTTCCAATATTTGGCTCCAAAGGCAGAGTACATAAATGACGTCCTGTTCAATAAAATTCATTAAGCAAAAATTCCAAATTTGGTAACTTAGGAACACACCAGATATCCAATACTACATACCAAGTGGAGTAAGCTCTTCTGTATCATCTAAAGCCCCAATTGTTTTTAAAAGTTCAACAGCATTCTGGACAGAGAGAGGATCTGGAGGCTGAAGTGCCTTCCCCAAGAACAATCCAATAGCTCCAAGTTTTAAGCTCTTAATATGCAGACATAACTCTTGCAAAGGGGTACGAAGAATTTCAGGTAATTGATACTGGGACATAGCATCATGAATCATTTTTGGATATAATCTATAACAAACTCCAGGTTGTACACGGCCAGCTCGGCCACGTCTCTGTAAATGAAGAATAAATTTGTAACGACTACCATGAAGTGTAACGCCACCAATTGTTCGATCAAAAAAATTTATACAATAACATTTTCATAAAGAACAATTTCAGAATTAGTGATATTTCCATGGTATGTAGAGAATACCTGATGTGCAGAAGCCTTAGAAATCCATGATGGTAATAGACAAGCCAGCTTGTTTAGAGCATCATAACTAGTCTCCTTGGCCTTTCCACAATCTATTACATATACAACATCATCTATAGTAATACTGCTCTCAGCAATGTTCGTTGCTATCACAATTTTTCTGCATACATCAACATATTTGGAATCTAAGCACGAAGATAAGTTGTAAGTGCAGTTGCTTATTGACAATACTACAATAGATGCAGTAGATTCTAAAGCAGTTGTTCAACTACTCACAACACCATGAATTATATGAAAAGTTGATCAGAGCCCTTCCATCCATGCAGATCTAGTGGTGCATATGCCGAAATGGTAGCACAAATCAATTGTAAATTGTATTAACTATAGGGTCTTGGCCAATGGCTACCCCCATCCTTTGTGTACCAAGAGGGTGGGGTTACAAACCTTAGTAGTGGCTAAGGTTGGGTGTGTTTAAATGACGTCTCAGACTAGCAAAAATAAAAAAGTAAAAAAATTTGAAAACTGCATTTTCTTATGCTCAAATTTTATTATTCTTCGTTTTTGATAGGTAAATTTAGCCCAAGTATGGGGATTGGAAACAACGAACTTGAGGTTATTCCCCAAGGCCTTAGCCGTTCTCTCACCTTTGAGGTTCTATGCTCAAATATTGTTAGACCACAGAATAAGATTGAATAAGTAAAACTGATAGGGAGGTGGTGCCTTCCTTCTGTTTAACCATACTCTCACAATCATCCTAAAGGAAAATTATATTTAGAAGACAAGTTCATATAACCAATTTTTCCCTGTCTTCTAAAGTTGATTGTAATTAGTTATGTGCATGAAACATGAAGATTGTAAATGGCCAAAATATGATATTCCATTCAGTTTATTAAACTTTGTTAACTTAAAATTTTGTCATAGGATGGAGGAGGGAGTAATAATTATTCAGTTGAAAAATCTATTCCCACCACCAGAGAGTCAACAGGAATGCCAAATATGGTCATTCATAAAATTCAGGAAGGTATTAAGAACTATTACCTTGCAGCTAGAATTCAGGTGATCTCAGTATTTATGAGAAGTAATTTGCTGCTAATGCAAAAAGGCAAAAATAAAAAATAAATACGTTAATACATTTCTTAAGGGTTTATTTCTTTTGAAGTCCACAATACATGCAAAGTTGTAGAGTAGTTAGCTGAAGATATGAGAAGATAAACTCCTTCGAAAAAGAGTCCAAAGGCTAACATAAACGGATTCACTCCTTCAATAGAGAAGTAATGTAAAAATTTGACCTTGAAATTAACGATGCTTACCTCATGTTTAAGGGTGGACGATCAAATATTTCACGTTGATTCATGGTTGGCATAGAACCATGAAGCGGAAGAACTAAAAACTTGTTGGTATCTCTAAGAAAATTGTTACTTTTAATTCTGTCAAGCAGCTTAGAAATGTCATCCCAACCAGTCAGAAATACAAGTATTGCTCCATCACCTTCATGGCGACAGATATACTCAATAGTTGCTTCCACCTACAAAAGAGTATTGTATCTTTTAAGGTGATGAAGTATTTCCTATGGAAAAGGTTCTAATGATATGACTATGGAACCTCCGAAACATATGAGATTTATTCAAAGTATACTTATTGAGTAAGAAATAACACTGCTACAAAGTGATATGACTATGGAACCTCTGATACATAAGACATAATTTGAAGTATGTCTTTGTAGTAACAAACACTGCTATAAGATTAATTAACAATGCCATTTAAACCAAGCGACTTCTTTACAAGTAATGAAAAATACATAAAAATCAGTAAAGAGGATTAAAGTTTCATAATAACATAGATATGAACAAGAAAATCTCAAGTAATTTTTTTTTAACCAAAATACCTTGGAAAGGAAAAAAATTATATTAGATCCAATGTCCCAAAATGACAATGATAATGAATAAATAGTAGGAAACCTATGAAAGTCATGTGCATTATGAATATATTCATTATTCAATCCATAAAAAATACAGTAAATACACATGCTACAGAATAAAGATAAAAGTATGTAAATATACATACAAGACCCAAATCAAGCTGCAAACCCGACCAAGCTTCAAGAGATTGTCTTGTACTTGCACTGTAGCTTTTGTATAGAGAATCAATGTCAGCGTCCTACAAAATAATAGAATGTAATTACTGACGTACAAACTATAAAATAGAGTAGAGGAATGTCACTAGTAGCAGCAAAAAATTCTTGAGCGATTAGTATCAAAACATTGCCTACTTGTTGGTAGAAATGTTCGAGTACAAAGCAAGGAATATCAACTATATTATTAGATCATTTAACTTAGCATATAGTACTACTACAAAGTTAAGCCAAAGTGCTATTTTTTTATTTAAAAAAAAAGAAAAAAGAAAAGAAAAACCCTCCACGAGAGCAACAGACAACCTAGTAAAGATGATATGAGTTTTATCAAGTTTCATGCACCTGAAAGAAAGCAGCCTGTAAAAACCTTTTCATTAGCAAACGTATCTTATTTTTATAAGTATTAACAACCATATCTATGCTCACATTTATTTTATTTTTCTGGTAAAATTTTCACTTAAAGCACCCAAATAATGCACAAGCCATGATATATACAGAATAAACAATCTATAGCACATGACACGGGGGTATAAATAGGACATATAGCTAAGGCTCTATGCTCCAAAAGGAAACTCTGAAATTCATATGAGAAAATAAAAATAAAAGGCCTCAGCCAGTTTTACTAAGAAGTTCAACCATAGATTAACAAGTTTCTCAGTTTTAAGGAAAGATAAAATTAGAGTACCACTCTGCAATGTTGAAAGATAAAATTACATTACCAACCACAATGTTTAAAGTATTCAGGGACACGGAACCAATATTGTAAAAACTTATATAGTAAGTAGATCAAGTAATTCCACCAAAAAATGGATATAGGAGTACAATTGCAATACTGCATGAACATAAATGATGGGTGGGTTGAAAACCTACTAATTTGGTATTATTTAACTTAAAATATTGTGTGTTTCAGGTGTTTTTCCTTGTTACTTGTTTAGGTTTAGAGCTGAAAAGAGGAGAAAAAGGTGCAAAATTGGGCAAACTGTTAGAGTGGCACGGGGGGCGCTGCAGGAAAGCTAAGGACGGTGCGGGCCGCGCCAGGCTGGAAAAGAGACACTACATGGGTAGCGTGGGGTGCGCCATTCTGATGGATTTAGTTGATTTTTGTTTCCTTTGTGCTCCAAAGTTGAGTCATATAAGAATTTTGTCTTACCTAATGTATTAGGGTTCTATTAGGATTTTAAAATTTTAAAATTTTTATATATTTATATATTCTTATATTTATTGGATTTGTTATTTTGTTTCTTTGTAATTTCTTCACCTGTGATTGCATAGTTAATTGTGCATTCAATTAGGACATTCGTTTACATAACATTATTTGATTCATTTTTACAAAAAAAGAAAAAACATTTGCATTCCTCCACGTAGGATGTTATTTTAGTAAAAGTTGCATTGTGATTGAGCATTGAGCTATGGTAGCCTAGATGATGGCCAATGATGAGTTTGGTCGACTCTAATTTGCAAAAAATCTTCATTGTGCTATTCATGTATTCTTTCACATTCAAGCACGCTAGTAACTATCGGTGGTATTTAGAAACTTTACATGTGATAGGACATGAACACTGATTAAAGCTGAACATTGGTTGATACATAAGTTTGGGGGAGTCTTGATTTCATATAATTATATATTATTAAAAAAACACAAAAAAAAAATATTCATAAGAAATAAAAACTGATTTAGTTCAACTCTGTGGCCTTTGTTACTCGAACAAGTAAGCTCTGGGGATGTTTTTACACTCAACGCCCTAAAATCGTCTGGTTTGAGAGTCGTTGGTCGAAAATTCGCTAAACGGGTAACTTTGAAAAGCCTAATAGGGTTGAATATTGCACAAGTCAGACAGATAATAAACAGTGAGATGGAGCGTAACATGCATGCACTCAAGACTCGCGCACCAAGACTCAAGACCAAGACCAAGACTTCGCAGACGCAGACCGCACCATGAAGCATGAACACTTAATAAATTACATTTACTTGCTTTAAAGACTGATTTCCTTATTCTTTGTGGGGATGCCATGTTCGGTTGAAAATTGGTGTGAAGGGTGAATGTGTACATGAAATTGATCACATAAATAACTTAGAAATTGCTGATATGATATTGAACACACACAGAAAGAGGTTAGAGTTGTGTCACTGAGGTGAGGATGTGAGAGTCTCATAGTTGTTAAGGTGTCACCTAGGTGACGCCAAGTCATCTAGTCGGTCAGAGATTTGTAAGGCGAGCTTCCGACTTGGTAAATGGCTTAAAGGCGAGCGCTTATCACAAAAAGTCGTCGCCTTGGACAACGCAGCAACGACTTGGACGACTATCCGGCTAGTTGAGCGCATTGGTCTCATAGGTCGACCCAAATCTGAACTGGATAAAAAACAACCGAGCGGTTGGTCGAACGACGTCGCTATGCAAAACCTAGCCCTAATGTAGTCGTCAATTAACAGAGAAGAACTCAGAATCTCAGATCGATCATCGAGGCTGTGACTGAGCGAACCGAGAGAGAGAAGACGAAGTCGACGGCGAGGGAGAGAGGGAGGCTGCGACCGAGCGAGGGACTTCGACGGCGACTACGACGTAGCACTGTAGCAGGTATGTCTTCGCTTTTTTTCTTCCCCTTTCTTCTTCGTTGACTGTATGATTGTTGGGTGTTGGCTTCTTCTTTTTTTTGTTAACCTTGCTCTGTCTTTCTTTCTTTCTGGTGGGTCTTTGTTTCTTTCTTTCTTACCCTTTCTTTTTCTTTCTTTCAGTTGAAGAAGAAAGCGAGAATGATCGACAGTCGGCACTTGGCAAGTATGGCGCAGTATAATTTTCCCCTTCCCCTTTTCTGAGCATCTTTTCTATTGTTGCTGCTTTCCTCTTCCCCTTTTTCTTTTTCTGCTGCCTGTCTTACTAAAAACATACGCATGTCCATTTTTTTTAGCCTTTATGCTTTGTTGTTGGGTCTCTCTCTCTCTATATATATATTTATATATGTATAAATTTATACATATATAAATATTTATATATATATATATATTTATATATGTATAATTATAATATTACAGACATATATATATATATATACCTCTTTGGCTTTTTTTTTTTTACCTTTATCATTCATTTCTCTTGAGTATTGAGTATTGACAATAATACTAATACCTGCTTGGCTTCGACTGTAATACTTGTTTGGCTTTTTTTCTTCTTCTTATCATTCATTTCTCTTGAATATTGAGTATTGACTGGCTGCTTGGTTCTTATGTTTCCTGTTTGGCTTTTTTTTTTCTCATATCATTTATTTCTATTAATTATATTATATTCTTTTTTTTAAGTACATATTTCAATGAAAGAAAGAAATTAATCAAACATGAAAAATCATGATTGTGAATATTATGTATATATATATATATATATATATATATATATATATATATATATATATACCTCTTTGGCTTTTTTTTTACCTTATCATTCATTTCTCTTGAGTATTGAGTATTGAGTATTGACAGACGACAGTAATACTAATACCTGTTTGGCTTCGACTGTAATACTTGTTTGGCTTTTTTTCTTCTTCTTATCATTCATTTCTCTTGAATGTATTGACTGGCTGACTGGTTCTTATGTTTCCTGTTTGGCTTTTTTTTTCCATATCATTCATTTCTATTAATTATATTATATTCTTTTTTTTAAGTACATATTTCACTGAAAGAAAGAAATTAATCAAACATGGGAAATCATGATTGTGAATTTTTTAATTATATGTAAATTAGTACTACTATGCTATAATGGATAAATGCATGACTGTTGGTTATTATTTTGACCTTAACTTTATGGTTAACTCATCATTTGGACTAAATAATATGAACCATTATTAGTTATTTGATATCACTATATATAAATATTATAGTATTAATAATGTCAGCATCAGAGATATTTGTGGGTGCATTATGAGATTGTGAATTCTATATAAATATTATATTATACTCCCTCCGTCCCAGGATAAAAGTCCTGGTGGACTTTTCACGCATATTAAGAAGATGAATGAAATGACAAAATTGCCCATAATAATGTCATTAAATATGGAGAGAGAATTAGAATAAAAAAAGTATTAGATATTTAATGCTACGGGTATAATAGAAAAATATGGGTAGAAGTTTGGTTATTAAAGGAAAATGGACATTTAACATGGGACTACCCAAAATAGTAATAGGGACTTTTATTATGGGACGAAGGGAGTATACGTTTGTCTTATATTTTTTATTTGATTGTATTGTGTAGAAATGGCGGAAAGTTCGGGGCCGATAATTATAATATAACGAAGGACTCTAAAAGAAAAGCTAAATCGACCGGGTTGGAAATATAGATATTGGCCGGATTTAAGTAATAAGTATGTCGTGCAATGTATACTTTGTGGAAAAAAATGTCATTCGGGTATTAAAAGGCTCAAACAACATCTAGCCGGAAATTATGGAGATGTAGCTAAATGTCCCAAAACAACAACAGAAATTATGAGGGAGATACAAGCGGCTTTGAATAGTAGAAAAAGGAACAAGCCACTTGAGCTAGATGATGATATTGATGTAGTAGAAGTGCAAGAAAAACAATCATCCGCTCGTCCAACCATGACTTCTAATACTTCTTCTAACACTATCTCAAGTTCTGGGATGGCTTCTAAAAGGAAGAATGTTGTATTTCAATTACAAAAGCCACAACCAAAAGCTAAGACGGTTGAAGCACTTTTAAGAAACTCCCGAAGAAGTTGTAGAGGAGAGGCATAGCAAGCGTTTAAGCCAAACGAGTATTGAAAGTCGTTTGAGGACACCGGAGGAAAAGGAGAGAGTCCAAATGCACGTTGCCGACTTTTTCTACGAATGTGGCATACCATTTAATGCTGCAAATTCAAGGAGATTTGAAGTAATTGTCGAGTCCATAGGGCAATATGGGTCGAGTTTCAAGCCTCCAACGTATCACGAGTTGAGGGTTCCTTTACTTGAGAAGGCAAAGAAGAAAACCGATGACTTAAAGAAGAAACATGAAGTTGCTTGGAAGGAATACGGCTGCTCACTCATATCAAATGGTTGGACAAATAAGAAGGAAAGACACTTGTTGAATTTCCTTATTAATAGTTCGAAGGGGACTTATTTCATGGGTTCTGTTGATGCCTCCAGTTAGTCTCAAGATGTCATAATATTGGCAAATCTACTTGATAACAAGATCGAGAAAATTGGCCCCAAGTATGTTGTTCAGTGGTCATGCATAATGTCTCTCATTCTGCGCAAAGGCATATACTAATGGAGAGGAGACCTACACTGTTTTGGACACCTAGTGTCGCTCACTGCCTTGACTTTATGCTAGAGGACACAAGCAAGTTGAATCAATGTCAGCCCACAATCACAAATGCAAGGAGAATTACAACATTCATTTATAGACATGGTCGTCTTCTTAGTGCGATGAGGGAGAAAACGAATAGGAGGGATCTTGTGAGACCCGCAGTTACTAGATTTGCTACAACTTTCCTCACCTTGCAAAGTTTGTACAAGAATAAAGATTCATTGAGGCATTTGTTCATCAGCGAGGATTGGTCAAAATCAAAGTTGCCGGCTACTGAAGCGGGGAAGAAAGTATGTGATATTGTTATTTCAACAACATTTTGGCATACTGTTGAGGATTGCATTAGGGCGTCACATCCACTTCTTATAGTTTTGAGGATTGTTAATAGTGATGAGAAGCCTGCTATGCCGGAAGTTATTGTTGCGATGGAATGCGCGAAGAAAAAAATCAAATTTGATAACAAACAAAGACTGTATAAGGTGATTAAAATTGTTGAGCGGCGATGGGAAAATCAAATGGAGCAAAAATTATATGGAGCTGCGTTGTTTCTCAATTCGGGCAAGTACTTTGATATCAAAGAGGAACGTTGGTTGTTTGCTAATGCTTTACGAGATAACTTCAATGACGTTCTTGCAAAGATGGTGCCCGAGTTAGATTTGCTAGACAAAATAAGCAATCTAGCCGACAACTATGATGCTTCTCGAGATACTTTTGCAAGAGAAATGGTGATTAGGCAACGGAAAATAAAAAATTCTCGTACGTATATTAAAATATATATAAAGATATAAAAGCTAAATTATGATTATAATTTATATACATTCTTCCTTTCCTCCCATTAAAAATATTTATTGATTCTTTTAAATGTTTGCTAGTTGATTGGTGGAATGCTTTTGGAGCGCGGACAATTGAGCTATCCTCGTTTGCAAAAAGAATTCAAGGCCTCTGTTGTTCTTCTTTCGGTTGCGAGTACAATTGGAGTACATTTTTCTACTGTTAGTTCAAATTTCAAAAGTAATAATTCATTCACTATTATTAAAATTTTATCATTAATATTATTATTTTGTGTTCTATTTATTTTAGATTCATACGAAGAAGAGGAATAGATTGGAACACAAATGATTGAGTGACTTGGTGTATGTCCAATATAATCGAAAGATCGACTCAAGATTCCAAAAGAGGCGTGAACTTGGCAATAATTTTGATTCATTAGTCATTGATAACTGACTTTGAATGGGGTAATGAATGGATCAATAATGATGCCGATGTTGTTCATCCCGGGGGAATCTTACATGGAATGATGTGGATCGAGCAACCGGTACATCCAACACGCTTGAGGGTCGCAATCTTTCAAGGAGGGCTCGTGCTAATTCTAGTAATAATCTCATGACGTACTCTCGATGTGGTGCTGGTTCAACTTCAAGGAAATTAAGGTTGATGGATTCCGACTCCGATAATGAAGTTGATGAAGAGAGAATTCCAAATGATGATGAAGATGTGGAAGATGATTTTGGAGAAAGACCACCACCTACGCCTTTGAATGAGAGTAGTTCTCGTGGAAGAGATGGAGATTACTTTTTCTATGATGATTTTGATTGAACGATGTTTCTAGACTAGTGTAGAGAATCTAGACATTATTTTGGCTTGCTATGGTGGTGTTTTATTAGTTATTAGACTACATATTTGTGATGGTTAGTTGCAACTTTATTTTCTCTGTGGTGTTTGTTGAATTCTTCATTTCTTTTACTAATTTTTAATATCAAGTGTTTTGTTTTTGGACTGTTATTGCCAAGTATTTACATAATTATGACTTTAATGTTAATGTTATTCCATAGTGTTATGTTTTGAATTTTAATGTATATGAAATTTTATTGCCAATATACTTGTTAAGTAAAATAAATAATATATAAATTGCACATTGAAAACGACTTGTCGCACTTACTTGACGCCATACATGTCGGTGCGCTTTGTCGCTTTAAGCGCCCCTGGCACACCGCCATGACTTCGCCAGGTCGCGTGGCGTAACAACTATAGAGAGTCTATGATTGTTGCGAGGTTGACTGTAAGTTAAGTGTTTATCTCTGAGGCATTTGCATTATCTAACTATTGTGGTTCTTGCTCGATCTCATTAGTTGCATTCATTGTGTTTAGTTTGTGTTATTATAGTCTGTGGTAGGATTGCTTGAAGACAAGCAATTGTTCAAGTTTATGGGTATTTGATGAGTGAGTTGAAAACCTACTAATTGGGTATTATTTAACTTGAAATATTGTGTGTTCTATGTGTTTTTCCTTGTTACTTATTTAGGTTTTGTGTTGCTTTGCAGAAATAGAGGCAAGGATGAGTTTAGAGCTGAAAAGGGGAGAAAAAGGTGCAAGATTGGGCAAACTGTCATAGTGGATAGTGGTATGTATTGTTGCAGAAAGCTAAGGACAACGCGGCATGGGTTTGCAATCTGGAAGAGAGACACTACATGGGTAATAAGGTGCACGTTGTTGTTGAAGGAAACCAACACAGGCGTGCAGATCGATTTGATTTAGTTTATTTTTCTTTCTTTTGTGCTCCAAAGTTGAGTCTTATGAGGATTTTGACTTACCTAATGTATTAGGGTTCTATTAAGATTATAAATACTTGTTTTTAATTAAGTTTGAGGTTACTTTTTGACTGCAATTCATTGAGAGCCGCTTCTACTGGAAATTGGAGATTGCTTTGGAGAACACACAAGACGGAGATTGGAGATTTCTCGACATTTTTTCTTCGTCTCTTAATTTCATTATCTGTACTTGAGATGTTATTTAATTTTAATCTTCTAGTTTTTATTGTGATGATGAACTAATTTCTCAATTAGGGGTACAATGTAACCTTTTGCAATTTAATAATTCAATTACTATTATTTCTCCTTATTAATCCTATTGAGTTGATTATTATATGTTGTGCTTAATTAAATAATTGTTTGACCAACAATTAATATGATATCTTTGATGGAATTGAAAGAGGAAATCTTAGATTAGATCTTAATATAATAACGCATGAATTTGTTGATTCTTGTTAATGATAACATAATAGTGTATGAGACGAAAGTACTTGTATATCATGCGTAACTTTGTTAGGAATTTGTGCTTAATGAATCTATTTTCAGTGTCTTGCATGAAAATAGCAAAATAACTGAAATATGTCTTTTTATTATTCATTGAAAAATGTTAATAAATTGATAGGCAATCCTAGTTGGCAACTCATTGGATTAAATAAAGGGAAATACGGTAAGGAGATTATTGCAAAGCAATTGGGGAAATTGTACTCCTATGTTTTAATCATCTGGTGATCAATCTTTGTTAGTTTATTAGTTTTATTTCTTTTGTTTTAAACAATTTCACAAATCAATTGGAGTGACTGTTTAAGTGGGTTAAATTGATTAAAAAACTTGGTAATTAGAGTAATTATTAGTATTTGTTCTCTGTGGGTTCGACATCCTTTCTTACTTTTATATTACTTGATTGACCGTGTGCACTTGCGCGTATTGTTAGTATATAAAATGGACAACAATAAAATACCTCAAATAACTCAGTCAAAGGATCACTTTTAGACTCTTGTTGTCTCCTCCTTCTCCTTGGGTTTCCCTGATAGGTATCAACCTGCGATTGGATACAATAACGAGTTTTCTCCAACACATCTTCTAAAAATAGCTCAGCCACGGGAAAAGTTAACCCCTGCCAAAGTAATAAAAAAATAAAATAAAAAAATAAATACAAATGTGTGGAACGAACCGAGTGCATGTATCATCAACATGTAATAAAGTAAAGACTGTACCGGGATGTGGATAGTTGGTGCACTTCCAAAGTATTTGGAGAACAAGTCAGCATTAATAGTAGCACTCATTAGAATAAAACGTAGATCAGAGCGACGAGGAAGGAGGTCATGCAAAATTATTAAAAGGAAGTCCTCGTTCATGCCTCTTTCATGAATTTCATCCACTAACAAGTGGGTAACTCCTGTTAAATCTGGGTCCTCAACCTGTAATTAAGTGCAGAGAAAGAAATCAAAAAGTATTTTTGGAAGAACAGAATAACAACTTACAAACTTATGGATAACCTAATTGCATGAATTAATTATTTCATTCTAGTAATTCATGGTAAGCAACAGATGTGATACTAGTTGCATATAACACAGTCCAGAATATACTTCACCAAATGAAATTCTGAAATCATGAAATTTATAGGTCAAATTTCAAAAGTATCAAAACCAAGAATGAAATTTTTTATGAAATTAAAAAAACTCCTTGATATCAAAGAAACATGGAAATTAATAATCACATAAAAATTCTGAGTCTAAAGAAAAACTGAAAAACATATTGAAAAGATAAGAGTTAAGAAGCATTGAAGCATCAACATACACGTGAAAAGGGGGGGAAACGCAACAAAACAAACAACATATTACCAGCTGCCGAAGTAATACGCCTGTAGTGCAAAATAACAATTTTGTCTGAGCTGAGCGCTTGGACTCTAGGCGAATCTGGTAACCAACAGTTTCACCAAGGTTCTCTCCCCTTTCAGAGGATATTCGAGCTGCAACAGATATGGCAGAAATACGACGAGGTTGAGTGCATATAATGTTGCAGTCAGCACCACGTAGAGACGATATTTCCTCCTCTAGAATGAATTGAGGAAGTTGTGTAGTTTTTCCACAACCTGTCTCTCCAGAAACCACCAATACCTATATCGCCACACAAAATTAAAGAGAAATAGAAAGTGTATTAAAAAGGTTTGCAATCATCTACGCAATATTCATTAATATAATAATAAATGAGCAACAGTGTCAACTATTCAGGTAGAAACCCACCTGATTTGCTGCAACTGCTTTCAAAAAATCAGATTTCACTTTGTTAGCCGGAAGCTTTTTTCTGAAAGCCATCATTTCCTTACCAGTATTGCATGCCTGCAAGTTCAATATAATTTCACATTTATGTCACAAAATTCAGATATTGTCAAATAGCAAATTAAGAACAGCTAAATCATCATAGGAATCAGCTAAACTAATATATGTACCTTCAGGTGCTCCTGTCTTTGTTGAAGTTCAATGTGCTGTCTCTCCTTGGTAGTATCATTCTGTAAAGATAAGACAGGTTTAACTATATCTGCAAGAGATGATTTTTGGGCATTCTGCGAGGAGGCTTCAGAGGAATTATTGACGGATACAGACCCTCCTGAGCTACCCAACAGATTTTCAACTCTCCTCTCAGTTTCTGTAGACATCCGTATCTGCAAAATGGTGGAAAAGTCAATCTAAGGTATTAGTCATAAGAAAATTGGAGTTTACTGGTGATACGAATCATGTTTACCTCTTTCTGTGCAGATCCATGGTGTTCATCAAGATCTGCTCGATAATTTGGTAATGGAACTTTGCTCACAACAAGCGCCTTTCCTTTGTTATAAGCATGACTTTCTTTCCACAAATACAAAGCAAGAAAATAAATTATAAGGTGAAAGATTATTTGTGGCTACTGGCTACCGTCATAAGAATATATCTTTAAGAACCCTTAACTGCATTGTTCTGTAAATTGATGCAAAGGGGACACAGCAAAACAAACGTTATCACGAGTAAAATTGCACCATCTGTACTAAAGTTATCCAAAAGAACCCCAACTCCCCAAATAACAAATTGATCAAAAATTCATGTGGAAATTAGTACATATTATCATATTCAACTACAGTTTCACTTCATTGTCCGTTCTACCCTTGCTCCAACATTTGCTAGTTTCATTCAAAAATATAGTTAAAGAGACGTGAACAAGTGATTGCTCGATCCAAGTAAACTCAATATTGTCTTATTCCACCTACTTGGGGTTGACAGCTGTCATTTACATGCATCCTATTTCGCCATTCAGGTAAATATTAGGCAATATCTTTTGTTAGAGCATTCACAACAGTTTCCCCAATCAACTGTCTATTCCCAATTTTGAAGAATACATCAACAAATTATTATCTAACAGTTTCCTTATCCTTATTTGATTCTCTATTTTAATCCCTATAAATGATTTTACTCCCTAGTGTGAGGGAGTCAAAAAACCGTTCCCTATATATGCAAAATGACATTTCACACCCTCATTTAAGTGGATAACTCATCAATCATACATATCTTGACATTTTTTTACTACTTCATTTTCAAATTATAAAATTAATATTGACTTATTTTTAAAAAATTAATTTCAAACGTATTCAAATTTAAAATTGATATAAATTTATTTAATTTTTGTCAATATATTTATAAATATTATAAAAGTATTATTAATTATAAAATTTATTATTTTCAAAATTTAAATGAATCATATTAAATTTAAAATATCATAAATCAACTTTTTAAAAGTTAATAATGATCTTATGTACATTTGCATCCATTCAATACTCACTCCATAAATTACTTAAAATTTAAAATAAAATAAAATTATTTTATAGTGAAATATAATTGATAAATTATACTCTCTATTATAAATTATAAGATTATTATTAATTTGATGCTTTGACTATTGGAACATTCAAATTTTACCTTTTAACATTAAAATTTCATCATTTAAAGAATTAATATAAGAAACTTGTTGGGTACATAGTAAAAAAATTAAATCCTTATTTTACAGAATGACTCAACAGCATTGCAGAGTAAGGATAACAGCACTGCAGAGTAAGGATGAATGCTCTTACACCACGAGTTGAGGGAAACTCAATTATAAGCAGGCACACACATGTATATATACATGTATTGGTAGCTCTGAGATATTTGTAACAAAAATTAGCTCAGTCAAGGTTTGTTGGGATATTTCACATGAATCCCACATTGGATAAATTCAAGAGTGTAGATGGGGTAATAAGTATGGTAAAGGTAAAACATCAACCTAATAGGTTAACCTTTTAGGTAAGGAGGTGGTCCAACATACTTATTGGACCAGTCTACACAGGTGTGTGTTGCATGGTGATGAATTGATGTGGGATGGATCGTACAATTCCGCTACAAAATGGTATCAAAGCCCTGGTTCGATGGGGCCCAAGTATCAACTCCAGGGTGCGAGGGTAAATTCGCAGGCCTCGTGGGTGGAGCAAATAGAGTTGAATCAGGTTGAGCACGAGATGATTTGAGTCGGGTGGAGCGGGGCTCAGGATGACTGGGAAAGTTGCTGAGACACGTTTGCCTTGGTCGTGGTGGAGTAATATTAGAGTCGAACAAAAAAAGCTCTTGAAGGACTCAAAGGTCAAGTATGATTTGAATCGGGTTGGAGCAGGCTCTGGATTGCTCTAGGAAATTGCTAAGACACGTTTGCTTCCGACGTGGTGGAGTAGTATTAGAGTCGAGCAGAACTCTTGAAGGATTCAAAGAAGGTGTGCTTAATAGTGAATACTCTAGTATGATACTTGTGATGAGTATTCAAATGAAAGGGGAAGATTGTTGGGATATTTCACATGAATCCCACATTGGATAAATTCAAGAGTGTAGATTGGGTAATAAGTATGGTAGAGCCTCAACCTAATAAGTTAATCTTTTAGGTAAGGAGGTGGTCCAACATACTTATTGGGTCAGTCTACACAGGTGTGCGCTGTAGGGTGATGAATTGATGTGGGACGGATCGTTACAAGGTTTGATAAAGAACGAGCTAAAATTAAGCTCTAATTTACATTAGTAATAATGGATATTTACTTGTGTGTATGTGTATTAATAAAAAAGGTTATGGAACAGTAGACGATCCGATTCTTAATTAAATATGACACTGCAAGATTTCGTATAACTTACAAATAGAGCCCTAATTGATAAGCCATATCAGACAACGTTTGTTGATCCCCTCGACTGAAATTACGACTGATTATCATCTCTTGCTCCCCTCCCCTCTTCATTTGTTCCATTTTCCCCCACAACTCGTTCTCATCAAGTATCTCCATCTGAACACCATCATCATCATCATTTTAAATATGGAAAAAAAGATGCATTCTTTTCTCATCATGTGTGTGAATAAATAATACCTCTGCTGCTTGTTGTCTCAGGCGCTCGGCTCGCCAGACAGGGTCCCACCAGCGCTGCTCGCCACGTCCACCCCCGCGTCCCCCACCACCACGGCCGCCTCCACCGCACCCTCTGGAAGGGCCTCCACCGCGGGCAGTGGCGGGGCCTCCACCGCGACGGCCACCTTGGAAGTTAGGCCGGTTAGACATGGCGGACGTTGATAAATGAAGACGATACAGAAACCTTTTTGGCGCGGCGAGAGTGATAAATTTGTACACTGAAGAGTCGTTAGCGCCGATGAGGCGCAGGGACATTTAATATAGTCTGGTTGGAGTTTGGACTATGGAGGTCAACTAGGGGAAAATAAATGGGGGAAAATTAACGGAAAGGAATGTGCTTAGGCCGTTAGGCGGAGCAGAAAATGTTTTTATTGGTATTAATATTTATTATTTTTAAAATTTAAATAAATTATATTTATTTTAAATATAAACAATAAGAAAGAAAAAAATATAAGTATCTCTTAATTCTAATAAAATTAAATAAATTTATAATAATTTAAGATTTTACAAATTAAATAATCAAACAAAGCTCTTATTATTTCATTAAGTGAAGTAACATTTATCGGGTGATATTCAAGTGTTTTACCTTTTTTTATTCAATGTGATCCCTTGCTCAAAAATTATATTTCCAGTTTTGTTAAGGGCTAAAGGATTATTATGAATTCTAATATATGTTGTCCTTTATTTTTTTTTTATATAATTATTTAATATTAATTATAAATTATAAATGCAATGGGAATTTTTTAAAATTTAACACTTTCGTTTTGTAATCAATTTATAACTAATTACTTTTGCGTATAATAAATCAAAACAATACAATTGTAGTATCTTTTAATATATTTTTTTTAATTGAATTATTGGTGACAAAACTTTTTGTTTTCAACATTAAATTTTTTTATATTAAAACTCTTCTTGACAAAAACAATCATAAGACCTTTTTATTAATTAGAGTATAAATCTTTAAGTTTCAACATTAATCAACAAAAATAATCTTATACAACAATCATATTTTAAAAATATGTTTGTTTGTAAGAATTATAATTCCGAAATTATAATTAATGAGATTATAATCTCAAGACTGTTAATCATAGGATTATAATCCCGATATTATAATTATAATCTCAAGATTATTAAATCATTTTATAATTCTAGACTTATTATTCTAAATTTTTAAGTCTAAATTTAAAAACAAACAAAGATATTTGGGATTAATCATATCCCAAGTATAATTAAACAAACATAGCCCTAAAGTGAGGTATTAAATTAATTAAGTAGTTATTAACATAAAAATCATATTTTCATTGATTTTATTTGATTTACTATCTTTAGAAACAGCAAATCAATAACAAATAATATTAAAAAACTATAAATTTTATGTATTTAAAAAAAATTGTATCAAAGTTTAAGTATTCTATTATATTTTACCTCTTTTTTTTCAAAACTCATAAACACCCAACATTAAAGAACAAAATAATAGGTTCACTGAAAATTTACATTAAATATTGGGTATATATTAATTAGGCCGTGGAAAATAAATATGAGACGGATCGACCCGTATCGGAATCGTTTATTAGGTTATAATATACACATGATTACAAGACCCAAAATCAACCCACAAAGCCACAACTCATTCTGACCCGCACTATCTAGCACAATTGCGTCTTCCTCGCGGTCATCTGCATAACATTGTTCTTCTTCTTGAATGAACAAGATCTGAACAGGCAAAGCCGTGAACCGAGTTGATCCGTGTGAGTTGGCGAGTAGTGTCGCCATTATCAGTCGTCGGAAATTGGTAAGACGATAGGGCAATTCGGCGGAAAAATATAATGGATCCCGTGAACTCGCCACTTGGACGAATGTTATTGGACGAGATCACGCCGGTGGTAATGGTACTCCGAACCCCTCTCGTCGAAGAGATTTGTCAGAAGAATGGCCTCAGCTTTATTGAAATGGTCAGCCCTTTCTGTATCTTCAATAATATCGATGGTACAGACACTACTAATTTTCACTCCTCTAGTATACACATTTAGTTCTTTTTAGTTTATTTTTTTTAATATATAGTATATCTTTTGATTTGTTGGATAGTACCTGTAAGGACTGCGAATGATCAACCCTACAGGCTACAGAAGTTCAAATTGCGATTGTCTTATGCATCAGATGTTCGGCAACCTAATGTAGAGGTATTTGTTTCTTGAAATCTGTTGTTTAATATTAAGATACTAGCTGTGTCCGTGCCTCCGGCACTGTATGGACTATGGACGGTGGGATTTATCCTAAATTTTGGAAGGCCCAGATAATTTGTATTTTATTAGATAGATTATTAGATAGATTGGACAAACTTATAGAGTAATTTAAATACCATAAAACTAGGAACTAAAAAAGATAAAGCTCGAGCTCACTTGAAGCTAAATCTGCTTGAAGTTGTAAAGGTGTTAATTATTGTCTGAAACAATTACTTAAACATAGCATGTAAAAATATATTCCTGCAACATAAAGGTGTTGTTGAAATTTACCAGGTTGATTATAAATGATCAGTGGTACTTAAATTTTGTTTAAGTATGCTATGACATAATGTTATAACTAGTTCAGTAGGACTTGCAGTATTTTGCATTCACATGTTGCTATCATGTTCTCATTCAGTCAAGGAAATTAATGACTGCAAAAAACAATTCTCCCCCTTTTCCACAAAAAAGTTTGTCAATTTTTTCGTTACAAAAAAAGAGAGCCCTGTTTGTTTTATTGATAGTATAAAATAACACAATATCCTCAAATTTACCATCACAATTTCATTATCACTGCATCACTACTAAACTAACACTCAACGATTTAGGGAAATCATGAAAAAAATCCTTAAAGTTCAAAGTTTGCATATTTGTCTTTTTTTTTTTGTGGACAGAGGATTATAACTTGAGTATCAAGTATTGATTCATTTTTTGATTAGTTATATCCTGCATTTTTTTTTATCCGGGTCTCCCAGTTTGTTCTTTCTGAGTATTATTTTTTTACTCAACTAGGTGGCAAAGGAGCGGTTAAAACGAGTTATTACTTATGCAGGGGAGAAGGATCCTTCGAACTTGTTTTCAGATCCACCGCCTAGTGAAAGTGTGCTCACTTGTGAGTCGTACTCCATTCTAGTAATCTTGAAGGAAATGGTTGAAGTCACTTAATAGTTCAGATATTTTTGTCGCACTTTCACATTGCAAGTGGCTTTAAAATGTAGATACCACTTCAAAGGATATTGTTTTTAAAGCACGAGCTTTCCTCCCTCTCCTGCACACCTATCTGTGTGTTTATTTATATGGTTTTTTATATATTTGGTTAGGTTTCTTCTGTGAACTTTTTATGGTTAGATTCTGGATCTGAGCATTTTGCTTGTTATAGGCCTGATGCTTTTGGCTATTCTTTGCAGCCTCTCAACCTGAATGTATGCCAACATGGTTTCAATATTTTAATAAAGAGCTTGTACGCGCTGTTTCTTTTTCAGACCATGAAGCATTTGACCATCCCGTTGCGTGTGAGCTCATCCATTCTATCCCTCTCTCTCTCTGTCTCGTGGATCACAGTCTTCATGTATTTTATCCTTAATAAATGTAACTGAAGCATGTTTTCTAATTGGCTGCAGGTCTCCTGGTTGTTTCTTCGAAGGATGAAGAGCCTCTTAACAAATTTGTTGACCTTTTTAACACCAACCAGTTGCCCCCTCTGTTTAATGATGGTGCTATGGACACTAAGATTCTGAAGCATTTTTTGTTACTCCATGATAACCAAGATGGACCGTCAGAGAAGTATGCTAGCTCATTCATATGTAATATTAATGTTATTAGATATTACCTTTCAGCCTTTCACAATGAGGAAAAAACTAGCAAATCATATGCTACATTGTTTGAATGCTGGTAGCACATCTGTCCATATATTGCTTTATTATCTACATGAGATAATATGTACTAAGATTTGCCCCAAATTATCTAAAGACGAAAAAGTAGTCTGTCAGCATTGTCAGAAGCCATAACTCAGTAGGATAAGGCAATCACCCCTTGTGGTAACCCCTTGTATATTGCACAGATGTGTTTACTGTAATTTGTTCTTGACATATTTCTGGCATTATATTTTTTTCTTTCAATGGACAGATATTTCCTGAATTTAGGATTGACTGATATATGGCATTCATGTTTATTCCTGCCTTTTTTCTCAGTGCAACAAAAATTTTAACAGGAATGAGGAGTACATTTGGCTTACATGATTGTCGATTGCTGTGTATTAACTCCTCTCAAGATGGGTTATTAGATCATCAAGAAAACTTATGGGCTCCTTTTGTAAGCTAACTTCTTATTAGTTCATCTTGTTGCTCTTTGAACTGAGGGTTTGTATTATCGATAAAGTATGTAAAGACTGTATATGTATCCTGTGACAGAAATCTGATGCTTCACCTACCCAGAATCTTGGTTACTTTCTTAGCATTGATGATTTGGACGAGGTTTTTGTTCTATTACACTTCTTTAGCTTGATATGATGACACACACACACACACATATTACACACATATTTATATGCTTTAGGATTGATGCTAATAAATTTCTAAGGTTTTACATTTGACCCAACTATCAGTTTGTTTACGTTGGAACAGTTGAGAAACATCATGCAAGATTTATCATCCAAACACATCATTCCTCAGATGGAACAAAAGATCCGTGTTCTCAGTCAGCAGGTTTTTTATTTCTTGTTTTGGTTTCAGATATGAAGACTGGTTTGTACTTATCCTATGAAATGTTGTGACCTAATTGATTTTCATCTTTTCCTCCATACTTTTATGAACTTCAGGTTTCTGCAACAAGAAAAGGTTTCAGAAACCAAATAAAAAATTTATGGTGGAGAAAAGGGAAAGAAGATACACCAGATAGCTCCAATGGTCCTATGTAAGTTCTGTAACTTCGTTTTAGCTATATACTGCCGAATGTTTGCTCTCTCTTCTCTGGTGGTAACCTAAATTAATTTTGTATTTCGACCTATGAAGGTATACTTTCAACTCCATTGAATCACAAATAAGAGTTTTGGGCGACTATGCCTTCATGTTACGAGATTATGAGCTTGCTTTGTCAAATTATAGACTACTTTCCACAGATTATAAGCTTGACAAAGCATGGAAACAGTATGCTGGTGTACAGGTACTGAAATACCTTTTGCTATTATGGTGCCTTTGCATTATTGTTTTGCTATTGTATTCCCATCCAGTAGAGGTTTTTCAAAGCCTGTGAGGATACTAAGTAGGAATATTGCATGCTTTACAATCACATATTCTGATGTTTTTGTTTGTATGTGCAATTGTGCATTTACTGCATATCTGGAACTTGCCCTGTTTATGTAGGTTTTCTAAGCTCGTAAACATTAACATCTTTATGCTGATAATGCACAGAATAGTACCAATTTTATTTTTTCATTCACAGATGTCTTTGAATGTTGATTTGTACCTCAAAACATCACTCTTTTTTAATATTATTTATTTAATATTTCAATTAATAAAAAAAATAACTTTACACAAGATGCATTGGAGGATGAAAAAATAAAAGAAGTTACAAGGAGCTTCCAGAAGGGAAACTAATAATTAGAGTACTGTATCTATTTATTCTATTATAGCCAAAATTCAATGCAAGAATCATAATGAACACCACATGAGTAGGAGAGGTCAAGTCCAAAAGTACAAAGGTTTGAAGAAATCACACTTGGTATCTTGGATTTCCCTTTATTGGAGCTACCTGTTTCCCTAATTCCCTTGTTACCTCTTTCTGGCAGTAACTATATCGTGCACGAGGTAATGTGTTAAACCAGTGAACCTCAAACAATGAAGAACCAAAAACCAGTGATCAGAAGCAAGAGAATAGTAACCCAGTAATAGGGCCAGTTTCCTATGAAAGCATCTTTTGAGTTTGAATTAATAGTTTGTTTCTAATTCAGTTGGTCAGCAATCATCATGTCCTTGTTTGTTAATTATTTCCCTGTTGCCCTTTTCCTTTTTTTCATTTTTCGTTTTTCATTTTTTGGTATATTCATGTTGGAAAACAACTGACACATTTTTTCTGTTTATTGTTCAACAATTTTTACTTAGATCAATGATTTTGTGTATCCCTTTCTTTTGTGGCATGTTGTTGATTTACCTTTTCAAAAAAAAAAAAGTGGATGCCTTCTTACAATTCAGTATTTGATTTCTTTGTTTCACAGGAAATGATGGGACTGACATTCTTCATGTTGGATCAGTCGAAAAAGGATGCCGAGTATTGTATGGAAAACGCATTTCACACATATTTAGTATGTATAGTGTTTTTCCCTCAATAAATAAAATTTGAGTGGGAAACTACTTCAAATGACTGCTTATTCATGATTATTTAGTATGTATGGTGCTATACTTTTTTTTTTTTTGAAATGCAGTACAAATTAACCAACTCATGATACCCTGGGAAAGTATTAGTATCACTAACCACAAAAAGATGTTTCAGTTCTCTTTGTACCTGAAAATCTTGGTTTGAAGAAGATGTACTTATTGACCTTTGTCATTGTATGTAATAATCACTTACAGTTTCTTGTTTTACATATTTCGATGTTTTATTCAGAGGATTGGGTCATCTGGTCAGCGAAATGCTACACGGTGCGGCCTTTGGTGGGTTGAAATGTTGAAGACAAGAGATCAGTATAAAGAAGCTGCCACTGTTTACTTCCGTATCTCTGGTGAGGTAATGCCCAAGTTTGTGATAACAAATCTTAATAAGGTCGTGTATAGCAGACTGCTAAATAAGTATATTTTCTTAGGAACCTCTACATTCAGCTGTGATGCTGGAGCAAGCATCTTACTGTTATCTGTTAGCCAACCCACCCATATTACAAGTATGGATTTCATCTCATCCTTTCTGGTGATCTCTACAAGAAATGTGATCAGGTACCTAAAACCAAATCATGCAATAGTTTGTGTGGATAAATTCTGTAATTTTTTTTATTTATAAAGCTGGCTTGTCCATCATCAGATAAAACATGCAATTCGAACGTATCGAGGTGCTCTTTCAGTCTTCAAAGGAACGAAGTGGAGCCATATCCGTGACCATGTTCATTTTCATATTGGAAAGTAAGTGTGAGCATTTGTAAGTTGCTTGTGTCATGAATGCATTAGTGATGGTGGCCATGACATATCTAGAAGGTCTACATAACCTGATTGTGTTGCAGGTGGTATGCAACTCTTGACACATTTGACGTGGCAATTAAGCATATGTTGGAAGTTTTAGCCTGCAGTCATCAATCAAAGACGATACAGGAGATATTCCTCAGGGACTTTTTTCAAATTGTGCAGGTTAATTTTCTATTTGTTAAATTTAAATTTCCTTTTGGGTTGAGGAGGTGTTCAGTGTTTTTTTTTTATTTCTTCTTTTCTCTCCTTGCTTTAAGTGCAACTTCTTGTGCAGACCAATTCTAACTTAAAACTGCCAAGCTGACTAGGTTAATTCTTATCTAACGAGGGTATTGAGACCACTTTCTATGTCATAGTATTTTATTCTTTGGAAAAAGATCTTATAATAGTTACTAATATAGGTGATTTTCAGTATGATGTGAGAAATGGTCTCATGCATCCTCCTTGATTATCAGCGAACATAGTAAGCACATACGACTTGGGCTATACATTGAACTGAATTTCCATAATAATTGCTGTTGGTTCAACTACTCAATTTCATAGTAAGTGATGCTGGTTCAACTTGTTGGCCTCTTGTATTTTACTTTATGCATATGTTTAAGAGAAATGATATTAGTATGAAAAGTGAGTACATACTGAACTGAACAAAGCCTTTTTATCCCGAAGTAGTGGGACAGTAGGCTGATAACGTAAAAACAGAAACTTAAGAGAAGAGGAAAAGATATATTCAAATAATAGAAGTGAAAGGTTATAAATGGAATAAAAATATATCCACCTCTATATAAACGCATCAACACACATTCATAGATACAATGCTAGAAAGTGAACACAAAAGAAAAACTGAGGGACAAGAAAGGCGAAATGATAAAAACAAGAAAACAGATGATAAATGACAAAAATAAAGAAGGAAAAGATTACATACTTTGTGTAAGAATGCCAATGAAGGCTCAACTCATTCTACAACATCTGAAACGTTTGAGAAACAAAAATCCAATGGAAAAAAATAAAATCTTGAATTATGCAAGAATTTTGGAACTTTGAAGTGTTGAGATGTTATAATTATCAATAAAACGACCTTATGGGTACTGGTTGAGAATAGCTAAACATTCTTGCTATCTCTATGCTTCTTACTTACTGATAGTTAGCGCTTTGGTTTAACCCGCATAGCAATTTTGTTATTAATGCTTAGGCCTTGCCTCCAACAATTGCGGCTCAGAATTGTTTCATGATGATTGTATTGTGTTAGAAAAATACTCTGTGCTAATAAAAGAAATATCATATATAGTTGGAGTATTTCTACAACCACTAGGTAATTTGTCACTGATCTTGTTCTCACATATTAGGTGCATAAAGAGGTTTGCAATCTTCAATTATCTTGAGATATGCGTAACTGTTCTTGCATTCAAAATAATGGTCAAACCAACTAATCCAGGGTTCAACCATTTCCCCCCTTTTTTTGTACATTATGCTAGGGTTTGGAAAGGTTGTTTAAGCAGCTCTTCTTTTGTTTCTTCAAGTAGGTTAGAAAATCTAACTCCCATTTCATCTACAGAGAAAGAGGTTGAGGCAAAATTTTAGACTAGCTATCACGCCATTCATATAATAGTTGTGATTTATCTTTTATTCTAGTAATTTAGCTTCATATATCGGATAAGTCGATCTGCCATCTGGCTGTATCCACTTTTTGTTATTTCCTTAATACATTCAAACTAGATGATTTGAATGTTAATAATGTTGTCTTTTTTTTCCCTTGTTTTATTTGATAATATAGAAAGCGGGGAAAACTTTTGAGGTCTTGAAGCTTCAGTTGCCAGTCATCAACATCCCTTCTCTCAAGGTTGTTTTTGAAGATCATCGGACTTATGCATCTCCTGCAGCTGTAAGTTGAATTATGTTTATGTTTTATCTACTCAGAAATTTAATTTATGTGGACGTTTCATTAATCTGACAATGTCATTCAATAGGCTGGTGTTCTGGTTTAGTACTTACTATGTCGAGGTTGATGCATGCTATTGTTATCTAGGAAAATTCTGTTCTTTCTTTGTATATTAATTTAGCTTGCAACCTTATTGCCTGTTTCTGTTATTTCGTTGCTCTTAATGAATTTTCTGTGTATATTCTCTGGTATTTACGTCTTTGGTTCAATTTCCCCCCCTTTTAAATCATGGATTTAGGATTTTCTTTTGAGTGCTGCTTTAAAATTTCAGGTTAGTGTTAAAGAAAGTTTGTGGCAGTCTTTGGAGGAGGACATGGTACCATCAGTGTCTGCTATCAGGACTAATTGGCTGGAATTACAATCAAAGCTTCTGTTGAAGAAGGCTAAGGAATCAAATGTTTGTGTAGCAGGAGGTATGAAGTTGATGGTGATTAATTGTTGTAGAATTAGATAGTGTAGTTTCATCTTTTCTTCAGTAATGCTGTTCCTCCATTGTCATTCAAACATACTTTGATGTATTAGGGGATTTTGATAGTATTAGGTTTCCTACACGGTGACTGTTAAGTCACGGTGTGATCATACTTACTGGTGTGATCATACATACTGAGCGATTTCATGGAAGCTACTGTCATACTCCCTCCCCCTTAAAATATGCAAATCACCGTATCTAACCAAACAACTTTTTCTGGTTCTTAAAATTGATCACTGCTAGTAAAAGTTGTACACAAAGATAACATTGAAAGGTAGCCAGTAATATGTATAAAGATTTCCGAACATCATCACAAAGCCTAAGAAGCAAGGATTGGTATTTGCCATAAGCATTTTTGCAAATCTACGGAAATAGGGATTGGAATTCGGCAGGGATTCAACACATTTAAAATATTAAATAAATTTATTTGTATTAATATGATGTATATTTTCAATTCTTATCGTTTACACAAAAAAACTACAGAAGAATTTCCCGAATCCTGCTGAACTCGAACCTGGATTATTGGTTCATCAACCTACAGAACAATTCTGCCTTCTTAGCGCATAGCCAGTAGTCAGAAATTTTTAGCTTCACTCCTACAAGCTCTCAATATGTATGTCGTGATTTGATAAAGCTATCATAATATCAGATTATACTATGCAAATTCTTCTATCTGAAAAGGTCTTGTTCATTATTTATATTATAAGAAAGTGCAAGAGATGTATTCGTTATTGCCATGTCAATTTAGTTTCATTAATATTTCATGCTTTACTTGCAGAAGTGATTACTGTAGATATTGAATTCAGAAACCCACTTCAAATCTCTCTTTCCGTATCTAACATCTCACTAATATGTGAGCATTCTGCAAGCTCTGATGAAGTGAAAAACGGTAAGTTTTCATACTTCTACAGTTTGCTTACTATTTGTGTCTAATTTTCCTTCGTCTCCATCTGTAATTCTTCCTCTGCCGCAAGAAGGGATCAAATTTTTAAACACCATGCCTTTTAAGAAAAGATGTTAATATCCCATTTAACTTTCTAAATCAATTAAAATAACAATATTTATTGAATGAAAGTTGGGCTTTTAAACACTTTCCAATAAGGAAAATTCAGAACATCATGTCACTTTTTTAGTCTAATGAGATTCTCATTTAGACAGAGGGAGTAGGTTTTTTCAATTATTCTGAATTGTTCTGTTTTATACATAATTTTAAGAATTTAAGTAATCACCATTTAATGGCGCAGATGCAAAAAGCTCAACTACTGAGAATCACAATGACGAGGATCTTGGGAATTTGGTCAAAAGCAAGTATGTAGATACTATATTTTCTAATTTTGCCACCTAAAGTTTTCTTCTAGTTGGTGAAGCTATGTTGGCACCGTTTGATAATGATATTCAATTGTGCTTAAAATTATTAAGGATCACCTTTCATTGATATTGCAGGGAACTCAGCTCAGATATGTCTTTATTTACAGCGACTGAGGTAGACATCTCACTTGGAGGAGGTGAAACAGTTACGGTGAGTTTCGTGTTTAAAAGTTGATTAATATCACAATAAAATATTTTTGTAGGTATTTGGTGCTAGTTATAGAATTTCATAATCATATTAAGTGAAGAAGCGAGGATATTACTTCAGGGGGTCAAAATTTTGAAATCTTAATTTCAATAGTTAAGGGAGTAAATTTTATAGTCTAGTGCGATTGACGGCCAATTTTAATAAATAACTCAATTATAATACTATTAGAGTAATTTTTGGTCAAAATTCAGCAGGGACAATTGCCCCTCTGGTGCAAGCAATAGCTTCACCCCTAATGCAATGTTACCCAATTTGCCGGTATGTTCACACACCCATCTGCCGTATTTGGTAGTTCCTTCTAAATTTCGAGTAAAGGAATTGTTGCATGTAATCAGACATGAAATTACCAAGTACCTGCGAGGTACGACCTGGTATCTGTTAGGCGAAGGAATATTAGTAGAAATTAACAAAGTTAAATGACGATCTAGTTAGTTATGAGGGTTCTAGTAGAAGAGAGTGACATGGTTTGAGAGGTTGCTAGGTGTATTAGCATGGCATGTGTTATTGGTGTATGTTAGCTCAAGTCCTATTCTAGTATAAATAGTGAGCATGTAATGTATGATTTCATTATTAATGAATTAAAGTATATCTTGCCATCTCTCTCTATACTCACACACATATTCTCTATCTATCTTCTTCACCAGATTATTTGAATCTCTCTAATTCATTCCCTAAATCCTCCAATATTGCTATTGTTTGTGTTTGTTCGTCATTTTGATCTTCCAGGTGCATCTAAAGGTTACTCCCAGAGTAGAAGGTGTCCTAAAAATTGTTGGTGTAAAGTGGAAACTGTCTGGTTCAGTGGTTGGTTTTCACAACTTTGAGCTCGACTTGGTGAAAAAGAAAGTTCCAAAAGGAAGGAAGAAAACTAAACAGTCACCTAGCAACAACCTAAAGTTTTTAGTGATCAAGGTGCATGCCTTTACCCTTCTCTTTTGTGTAATTAAGTCACTCATTTAATTGTGTTGTGCTGACTTTCCTTATCATTATTTTTTATTTTTTTGCCTTAATCTCCTATTTCATTTTTTTGCATGTTTATTTATTTATTTTTTCGCTTAAACTTCCTAAAATATCCAGCACTTGCCAAAGCTTGAAGGCTTCATTCAACATCTACCTAAAACAGTTTCTGCTGGTGATTTACGACGTCTTACTCTGGAGTTGAGGAACCCATCAGAAATTCCTGTGAAGGTAAGATGCACACTTTTTATATACCAGTTAAATATACTTGGTTTTGCATAACAGTCAAAGACATGCAAGCAAATATTTTTTGCCTCTCTATTCCTGGTGAGGTTATTCACAATTAAGTCAATCAGTTTACAATAGTTGTTAACAGTTTTCGAGTGCTTGGATCATCTCAAGAAGTTGTTTTAAATAGCCTACTACCTTTCCTTTTAATTTCTTCTCATATAGGTAGCTTACCCCTGCATCGAGCACAGTCCTCTTTATATACTCCTCTCTCTCTCTCTCTCTCTTATATATATATATATATATATATATATTCCTCAGCATGTATGCATGTAGGTCACATTTAATTGATGTCCCTTAAGGAACATCCAATATAGTCAGTTTATGAATGGTGATGTCTTTTGGCAGAATATGAAGATGAAGATTAGTCATCCGAGATTTTTAAATGTAGGGAATCAAGAAGTTTTGAATATGGAATTTCCTGCCTGTCTAGAAAAGAAGGTGAATCCTGCAAAAGGTGATGCACAGGGTAAAAGTAAAGCTTCAGATAGGATTTTTATTTTTCCTGAGGTCAGTGTCAATCGTCTTCTCAGTTGGATTAGTTGTTGATATTCTAGTATAGTATGCATCATGATTGTGTCATCCTCTTCTTATCTTGATACTTTTTCAGGACATGGTAATTCACGGTAGAAACCCATTCTTGTGGCCTCTTTGGCTTTGGGCTGCAGCTCCTGGGAAAATTTCCTTGTATATAACCATTTATTATGAGATGGGTGATACATCAAGCATCATGAGATATCGTACCTTACGAATCCATTACATTGTGGAGGTACTCTTATATAAGAAACCCAAACATTTTATTACTTATTCACTATTTTACATGTAGAAGTATGAATAATATCTAATGCTAATCTATCTTACAAAATCAGTAAATGACAGTTATACAACTGTTTCACTATCAAGCTGTTCTAGCACTGTTACTTCTAAGAGGATATATAATTAGGCTTCTTGAAAACAACTTTGTTGGCATGTTATGCTATGCTATTGTTGATTAAACTAATTTTACTTGTATGAGTGGATATTATAATCTTACAAACTGTTTCTTGAGCACATTACTTTCTAGCTTAAATTGGACTGTATATTTAATATCAATAAATTGTTCAAACGTACCATTCATAATAAACTAATTAACTGAATAAATGATTTATGCTATTCAGTTCTACAATTTATATCTATCCATGCATTTTTCTTATTTAAGTTATTTTATAGGTGTTACCATCTTTAGATGTGTCATTCCAAATCAGCCCTTGTCCTTTAAAATTGCAAGAGTTCCTTGTGAGGATGGATGTTGTCAACAAGACAAGATCAGAGAGTTTTAGGCTTCATCAGTTGTCAGCTTTCGAGAATGAATGGAAGATATCATTATTTCAACCTATTGATACCATTTTTCCTTCAGAATCTCTAATGGCTGGTCAAGGACTGTCATGTTTTTTCAAGCTAAAGGTTAGTATGAAGGACTGATTTTGGTTCCTCTTTTTCCATAAGGATCCTCTAGTTCTTGCTCAGGCAGCAGCATGAATTATGCTTTTGCTTTTTATGATATTATTTTGAGTATCTCCGTTTATTTTGATTTACTAATGCTCCACCAAGAAGTTGACAATGCTTTGTTTATGTAATTGGGACTCTACTCTTCCGGTAGGTCACAGTGTCCAAATGTTTAGGTGCACCTTGAGCTCTATTCTCAAAATCTTGCTTTTCTCCTCTTTAGATGTCTATAATTATACAAGTTTCTGTTGTACTTGAACAAGTTATGCGACATGCTTGAATATTTCTTGTAAGTTAATTAATTAATTTTTTTAATTTTAAATTTGGGGTTCCTAATAGATCCCCATATAGTTTAAGTGGTCATTACTTTTTTTCCAAGTTTTATAGAGCTTATAAATATTTTGTTAATCATACATACGATTTAATGAATCTTGCACCAACAATAAAATTTGAGAATTGTTTGTTTTTCCTTTGGGAATCTAATTTTGTTTCGAATTTACTAGATGTTCTTTCTGCCTTCTCTTTTGCTCCACGTCACAACTTTATCTAATTTTGAAGTAAATCTATTATAGGTTTACTTATTTTTTTTGTTGCTAAAATCTATTATACGTTGACAGTTTAGCTCCATGCCATCAAGTTAATCAACTCTTCTGTTTATACATTTGGTTGACTCTTTGTTTCAGAATGGCAAGAAATCAGCAACTGGCGAAGACAATGCCTCTTCTCTTTCGACTTTAGTAGGAGCTGATGTGAGTTTGAGCCATGGCAGCAATGAAGCAATGTTTGACGTATATAGCTCGCCTCTGATTGATTTTCATCATTGCGAAAGACTGCACCAGAGAGCATCTGAGCAGGTCATTTATTTTCTTGCCATGTGACAGTATGAACACTAATCAAGAGCTTTCTTTGTCTTTGTCGTCATCATCATGCCTATGTAGATCCCCTTCTGATGGGTTGTATAAATCCTATTTCATTATCCCATACTTGGGGACCACATTACTTATCAAAGGAGAGAAAAAATAATACTCCAAAACATTTTTGTAACGTTATTGTACTAATGTAGTTTATATATAACAAGATGGTGTTATATTGGTAACTAATGGCCTAGTGAACCAAAATTCCCTACTATACTTGTCCAGGTTGAATCCTACAATAACCACTGCGGGCTACTTGGGAGTAGAAGAAAAATAGTTGCGATTACTTGTAGTTTTTGCAGTGTGCATAGAATAGGTGTGTGAAGAACAGATGCTACTGTACTGCCTTTATGTCATACTGAACCTTTCTTTATGCATGTGTCAGGGGCATCAAACAGTGGACTTCATATTGATTTATCAACCGCAGAGGAGCAACAACACTTCAGGGCTACCCCAAACCAATTCCCTTAGTATATCTTCACACCATGCATGTCATTGCAGGCAAGAGTTGTACAATAACTCTCATTTATACATGAACATTCTAAAATCTTTATTCTATTTACTGACATTTTTATAACAATATATTTTGAAATTATAGAGGATATTCCTAATCCAAGTTTATATTTTATTTGTTATCTGATTATTTTATATCTTTACAATATTGCAAACACAAGCCATTGATGTTGATAGAGGGATATTCCTTATCCAAGCTTTGATTTTGTGTGTTACCTAATTATTCATGTATTTTGTATCCTTGCAGTATTGCAAGCACAAGCCCAATATGTTGGCTAATGGATGGCCCACGGACCATACACCATAATTTCACTACTTCACTCTGTGAAATTAAACTAAGAATGACCATCCACAACTCATCAGATGTTGGTGCATCAGTTCGTGTTAATACCTTTGATTCTACCCTGGTTGCTGGCTCCTTAAGCACGGGAAGTTCTGCTCTTTCTGGAAATGAAGCAGGATGGCACGATTTGTTTCTGTCGAATGACGTCAAAGTTACAGCCGCTATTGCTAATACTGGAGTTCGGAAGTCAATGTCACCAGAGTGTGTTCCCCCTTTCATTTGGTCAGGGTCAAGTTCTACCCGTGTCAAGCTTGAGCCAAAGTCCACAATTGAAATCCCTCTCTTAATAAGTGTTTTCTCTCCCGGAACTTATGATCTGTCAAACTATACTTTGCATTGGAATCTTGTATCCGTCAGTGACCACCACGAAGATGCTCAGTCGGGGATATGCCACGGGCATCCATATTACCTAACCGTGTTGCAACATGATTAAGATGATGTAGGTGAAATTTTGGTGTTTCAAAATTGAACCCCGAGTCGTATTGTTTGTATATTTTTTTTAGCATCTCAGCTTGTAAATTATGGTCGTGGTCTGATGTATTCATTCATATAACAATAGCCAGCTTGAAAACAGAGAATAGAATAAACCAAAGATAGCAATTGGGATTTGAAGCTAAAGTAGAAATTATTCTTAGTTCCTCGTGCGAGCAATGAAATGGAGATGAATCCATAAAATTACTCTTTCTGATTGGAAAGAATTGGTGGCTCTTAGAAGAAGGTTGGTATGAAAGTTGTTTATTATCCATGCGCTGGTAGTAATTGAGAGAGAGAGAGAGACTTTGGTTTCCGTGGAAATAATTTTTTAGTTTGTTTGTTTGTTTCTGTCCGTCCTTGTGCGCTATCTTTTGTTATTGGGTCTCAAATTTTTTAATCTCACAACATGATATAGTAGTGTTGTTACGTTGGTAGAAATGTCAACGTATTTACGAGTGTACCAGTACTATTATTTAGTTACCTAATAGTAATTGGCAGACATGTTTTTTTTGTTGTTATTTTCAATTTCTTCTCCCCTGTAATCCCATTTTTTTCATGATCAATAATACAATCAGATCAAAAATCCGCTTATTTATTTGCCCAACACCTCATTCGTTTTTATTTATTTATTTGAGGAGTTCATTTTGTGTTTTCTGGGCTTTAATAACTAAATCTATACCACATCCAATACAAACAAAATCAGAGGCAATTTATTTTACAAATAGTCTTGAGCACACCAACAACAATTGCCTGCCCGGCCCCTAATAATAATAATAATTACAATGACTCAACCAAAAATTATCATAAAGGAAGCAACTTTTCTTTTCTAATCAATATATATATATATATATATATATATATATAAAATTGATTTCAATCAATTGAAATCAATTTATAACTTTATTTTCAAATCTTCCAAATTTCAAATCAATTTATCCTTAACTCAATCAATTTTAAATACATGTAAAAATATTAGTTTTAAATTAGTAATATAATTAATGATTTATTTAATCGATCAAAATAGATATAAATTTTAATATATATTTTTTAAAATTTAATAAAAATTAATTACTATTTAATGTGAGTGTAGTATAAAAATTAAGTAATTAATATTTTTTAAAATTAACAATTAACAAATACTAATAAATAAATAACTTTTAGTCTTTAAAATTTAGTTAAAAAGGAATGAAGAGTGTAGTACCATAATACGGATAAAAATATTGACCATTCATCTTCCCATATAAATAATGACAAGTAATTGATTTCAATCAATTGAATCAATGCAATTGATTTCAATCAAATGCCTAACTCAATCAATTGAAATCAATTTGACAATCAATTTCAAATCAATTAATCAATCAATCAATTTATCTTTAACTCAATCAATTTCAAATCAATTAATCAATTTGCTCAGCCTTAACTCAATCAATTCAATTGAAATCAATTTGACAATCAATTTCAAAGCTTCCAAATTTTAAATCAATTTATACTTAACTCAATCAATTTCAAATCAATTAATCAATTTGCCAATCCTTAATCTCAATCAATTTCAAATCAATGAAATCGATTTGATTTTTAACGAGTTAGAACGGAAGAAGAATTAAACTCATTGTTATGAAAATTTAGTCATGAACATTAAGATTTAAAATATATTCATTAATATTCATTTAAAACATCTTCATTAAAAAAACTTTAAGTATACTTTCACTTCTGCCAGGGCCTTATGGAGAAGATCAAAAAAAAATTTGGCAATAATGTTACTATATAGCAGGAAGAATAAGGTTTTTCCCTGTAGAGATGATGATGATAGAAACAATACCACATAGAGATGATTATCCTGGTGTTCCTCTGTGTTTTAAATTTTATATTAGCCACTACCAGCTGCTGAGTTCCACCTCTGACAAAAGAGATTTTACTAGCCCTCTCCACCTGAATTTACTTATATATTCATTATATTATGCCCAATGATAAGCAGGAGAATAATCCCATAACAATACCACTTCCTGGTGTTCCTCTGTGTTTTTTAGCCACTACCAGCTGCTGAGTTCCACCTCTGACAAAAAGAAGCCCTCTCCACCTGCCATGATCCAAAACCGCCATATCCAAAAAAACCTGATGTAATTCCATCAAATTCCTCTCAATCCCCTTCACCGCATCGTGCCTCTCTTGAATCTCCAGGATCGTCTCCATCACTTGCCCCCTCCCCTGCTCCTGAATCGCCTTCTGCAGGAAAGTCTCGCTCTGTCCGGTGGAGATTAGAGAGTCTAGGGTCGAATCGTCGGCCTTCTCTCCGGTCACGGTGAAGTACCGGCGCTGGACGGTGTCCCGGTACTCGGCGACCATGCGCTGGCGGAGGTCGTGGAAGGAGGTCATGGAGTCGTGGAGCTTCTTGCGGAGACCGTTGACGACGGAGGTGCGTGTTCGGTCGGAGGAGCTGCCGGGGCCGCAGCCGGGGAGGGTGCGGTTGGCGGCGTTGGAGCGGTCTAGGGATTCGAGGCGGAGTTTGATGAGCTTGGCCTTTTTGAGGGAGGAGGAGACGTGGGCGTCCATTTTGGAGCGGAGGTCTTTGACGGATTTGGCGTTGTGGAGGGTTTTGGATTGGTCGTGGGAGGATTGGAGCTGGTTGTAGAGGGTTTCGAGGTGTTTGAGCTCGTCTTTAATGGCTTCAACATCTTGGAAGAATTTGTCCAGATTTACACCATCTCCAGCTCCTCCATTACTGGACATCTCAATGACGTGGGAAGGATTTTGATCATCGTTGTTGTATCGAGAGAATGAGTCGGAGGTAAATAGATCGTTCATCTTGATAATTTAATTCCCTTTTGTTTTATTTTCAGGTGGTTGGCTAATTGAATGGAGGAGAAAATTAGTGGTGAAATATGAAATGGAATGGTTAGGGTGAAGAATCAATGAAGGGAAGTAAAGTAGAGGAGAGACAGAGGAATTTTGGAGAGAAAAGAAACGCGGGAAGGAGGAGGAGTTGTTGGAGTCAAGTCTCCTCTTTTCTTTATTGTTGTTGGTACTAATGGCGGCCTGGTAAAAAGCAAAGGGCAGACTAGTCAAATGGGCGGGTGGTTTGAAATAAGAGGAGAGAGAAAGTCAAGTGAAATGGATAATTAGGAAAATTAATACATAGAGAAAGACGTGAATGAAGCGAAGCAGCCGGGAAAGAAAGAAGGGGAATCTGTTGAAGGAGTCGTTACTCGTTAATTATTATTATTATTATTATAAGCTATCCTATTTTATTATAAACAATCATGTAATTTCGATTATTTATTCATAAAATTATAATTTATAAAAGCACAGTTTCAAGATTATGACCTTGAATTACTATTAACTTGGAGCAGTATTAATTAAAAAAAAGAAGAAGAAGAGATTCTCAACTGGGCTTACTAAATTCTCGTCTTAAAATGATTTTGAGCGTCTTACATTTATTTTCTAATGTTATGGAAAATTTTATTTTTTTTAATGGCATATTTGACACTATTTTTTTAAAATAATAATTTTTAGTCTATAATGTGTAATATTAAAAAAGATGTTAAAATTGTTTACCAGCCGCTGTGGTTAACGTGTGAAATAAACAAATAATACCCATGTACCAGACACCAGTACCAGTCTTATTCTATCAATATACTAATTGTTTTCCCCATTGGCTTCCGCTCAAATTGAATTGACCCCAAAATTCCTAAGTCAGGCTCCCTAATTTGTGCAACATTAGTGTTAGTATAATTAGTTCATTATTACATATCATCATGTGTGTGTGTGTGTTTTGCAAGTACCAGAAATCACAGCTAGGAGACTACATTCCAAAATGTAAGATCACTTTGTATTTGTATTATATAAAAACAAGTGTTGTAACCGGTGAATATTGTTTTTCTCAAAATTATACCAGATGTAGTAGAGCCGGCCGGCCTTTAAGATGGTAGGATCACCATATATTATAATTTCAAAAAACGAATTCGCAAAATTCATGAGCCAGTTTTTCAATATGATACTTACTATTTCTATGAGCTTTAACTTGCCTACAGAAGGAATTGATCTTCAACACATTTTCTAATATGGTACCAAATATAGAGAGCATTTGAAACTTCCATGGAACAAAAGTTAGCAACCTTTGGTTTAGCAAAACTGGATTTCAAAATGTTAGGGATTATGTTATACAATATAAGAAGGTTAAAAGAAAGGGTTACCTGAATTGCAAAGCTAGTAATGTTGGTGGAGAAGAATGAGTTGGGACTGGGGGATTGATCTGCTTTTGTTTTCAGTGATGCAACTTTGTGCATTTAGATCATCATGCAAGCCCATGTCTGCTTCTGTAACCCAACACTCACTTTAGCTTTTTCCACTAGCCAACACTGAATCCGAATCCGCCAGAGGTTTGTTTGTTTATTAATTTGACATGGCTTCCAACGCTCTTTTGAGTTCAGCAATACCCCGGCCGTTGAAAACTGCATGCATGTGAAAAGAGTTTGGCAAGAAAATAATCCGAAAAAAATACAATTTCAACCATGCATCTCAAAATCTTTCATCCATAACTTCATTATATTGATTAACTTTCCCTAAAGATTGGCTTATGGGACCAGGAAAATATAGCCTAAAATGAGAAAATTTATAAGATTAAGATTGGCTTATGGGGATTTTTTTTTAAATTGAGAATATGGTGAAATGTGTAATCCTCGCCCCATCCCCATTATCATTCGTAAATATGACCATCAAAAATTAAACAAAATTAAAAAATTGTAGATGAAATTGAATTAAAAAGAATATTTTATTTTCCATAATGAAGAATTCACTATAAAGAAATAAAAAATTTATGCTTTCGTTGAGAGTTGAACTCAAGACCTCCCGCTTACTAAACGGGTGCTCTAACCAACTGAGCTACGAAAGCAAGATGAAATGTTTTCTACAGATTTCAAATTTACTCAATTACCACTAATTTGTCCACCAATTTAGATTTGGTTTGGCGGTTGGCCCATCCTTTGTGAATAATTGTTTTCTTTTCTGTGCTTAAGCAGAAACATAATCAATATCCAAAAAAGAATTTCAAAAAAAGAAAAGTATTAGTGCATGTCAATCAAAAAAAAAAAAGAAGCAAACCCATGGCCAAAAATAAAGAGCAACTAAGATTTCTAAGCTTGTTGATATTTAACTTGGTGATTAAAATTGAGGTATTGTGACCTTATGTTATGTTTGAATTGAGGGAATAGAATAAAATAAAAAAATAGTACGATCAGTTTGGAGGGTAAATTATTCTAATAAAATGAAAATTCATTTCATCCTCTTATTTTTTAATTAATTTATGTGGGATGTGGTGTTATAAAATTTATTCCAATATAATAAATATATGTGATAATTTTGCCATCATATATATTACAATACCTACCACCAGAGACAGACCCAAGATTTAGGTCTAGCACGGGCGGACTTTGGTACAATATATTTAATAAAATATATAAATAATTAGTATAAATTTAACCATTACATTTAAGCTAGAGTTTTTCTTCTTCTTATTTTTGCCAATTCATTATCCACAAAAGAGAAACAGCATATTGATCATAATTTATATGAAGTAGGTAAATTCATTCTCATACAAGTTTATAGGCAAATACATTAAAATAATTGCATTCATTCAATCCAAATGCAATATTAAAATCTTAGGTGAGTTTATTTTTTTATTTATGAGTTTGTTTCTTCCTCTTATAACGAGTCTTCATTGGTTCTTGATATTGTAATAGTGATAATATATTTGATTATGAATTATATTGCACTCCCTAAGAAATGAGAATTCAAAAAAAGAAAGTTAATTTCTGATATTTTAATTTAAAATTAATATATATTTTTTATTTTTAATAAATACACATATTATGAACTATCTAAAAAGTGCTAGCAATCATAAAGTTGGTCATTTTAAAATAAATTCTTATTAATTTTAAATTTCACAAATCTTAACTTTTAAAACTCAAAGTGGAACCTTTTTGGAATAAAGACACGGGAGTATATAATATGACTCACGATCAATGAGAAACTCCTTCACTATGTTGGCCTCACCAATATAATAAAAAATGGAATCTTATTATACAATATAAATTATATGATTATTATTAATTTTTTCAAATTAATTTAAGATATTTTTAAATTTAAAATTAATATAACTCATTAAAAATTATAAAACAATAATATTTATAATAAATGATATTTTTTAGATATTTTATAATTTTTATCGTTGTATTGATTAAAATTAAAAAAAAATCAATATCAATTTTGAGTTTAAATTTTTTTTTAAATTGACTATGAAAAGTCAATAATGATCAATAATATAAAACGGAGTGAGTAATTAATTATTTTGGGTTTAGGGGAGATTCTTATGGGGATGATTACATTATATAAAACCATCTTATATAACAGTGCAACACAAGATCTATTCATCAACTCAGCACTTGAGAAAAAGAAAGATTGGGGCAGTAGATGTAAGTAAATCCACTTGCTTAATTAGTGGTAATCCCAGTTAATCCACCCTGTTTCTACTTTTTTGTTATATTAATTTCTCCAAAATGCATATAGTGAGGATTACCTACCTAAGAAAAAGCAAACCATTTATTTAAAGCATTGATATTTATATCCCTAATCAATTATTAGTACAGTATTAAGCAAATGCCCTTTCGATGCTTATCTAGTTCTTTTATTGATATGGAGTTCAGCTTTGGTTTATCTATACAAGGCCAGTTTAGAATCAAATTGGCCTATGGGCTTAAAATATAACATAATCCGAAGAATGAGTTCTCTTATATATTGCGAAAGATTAATGTTGAAATACAATTGCGACGGATATATTTATTAAATTGGTTCATTGTATCATAAAATTATTATCAATAAGATTTAGGATTTATCCACGTAATTTGCAATAAGAAAGTTAACATGCAAAGTCACAATATATATAATTTTCCTTTCAAAATTAAGGAAATAATTATTCCCAAAATTAGAGAGATGCATTACTATTATAAACATAATATTTCTAATTTACCAATATTTTCAAACTACCATATCTAGTATTTGCATTATACCACCCCACTAAATTTTAGTTACAAAAATTTTATGTAGGCATGAAAGTTAGATATGAGTATATTTAAATTTAGTTAATATCAAGGGTATAACATCCAATTATTTCAATAGTTATAGTTTTAAAAATTTATCTCTAATTTTAAAACCGAGAGAATAGTCAATAGTCTTATTATTTGTGCATAAATAATTGTATATAAATCTAAAAGAATATAATTGTGTATGTATGCAACACATAATGTACATATTATTTCATAAAATGAATGAATACAATTATGCAAACAACATAACATTAACAGTGTAAATGCCAACTCATAAAACATAGTTTCTTTGTTTCAAAATTAGAGATATTAAACTTTAAAATTAATATGACTCATAAAAGTTTAGAATAATATATATTTTTTAATTAATTATTTATATTATTATACAATTATAATAATTGTATCAATTAAAATTAAATAAATTAATATCAATTTAAAATTTAATATGCCATTTGACCTTAAAAAACTAAATTATATATTTAATTTTGAAACAAAAAAAATTATATTTTTTGTTCTTCAAATATATGGTGATGAGAAAGTTGGGTGTGACCGAGTACTTGAATGTGCACCAACTCATGTGTATTAACGAAGAGATTATAATATATAAGTCTAATTTAAAAAGTAAGACCCACGTACTCTTTTATTTCTTTGTTATATTATTGTAGGCAATATGGACATGCAATGAACTAATGGAAGATACTCTTTTTTAAGCCTCATGGGTGTACAATATTAATATAATTTATAATTAACTACATCAAGAACCAATAGTCTTACTAGAAAAAGAAAAAATGAATTGATAAATCAAATAAGTCTGACTTAAAGGAATAAACACACTTCACATAAAAAAAAGAAATAAATTCACTTGAGCGATAATCGAACGAACCCGAGACCTAAGAGAATGGATGAAGAGAGTTTATAATTTTTCTTTGTCATGTTTAGAAGAAAAAAAAAAGGATGTGATGAGATTTTAATTAAATTTTCTCTTGTTTGTGAGTTTAGAAATAGGGAAGAGAATGAATTCTTATTTTTAAACTACACTATTACATATATAAATATAAGAAATGATATAATTTAATAATGGCTATCTATTAGAAATATTTTGCTTAGTTTTTTTTTGCTTTGTTACACACACACACATACACATATATGACTATATGTATGTATATACACAACTGTGTAGTATACAGTCGTGTTATATCGACAATTTTTTTAAACTATAACGACGGACATGTGTTATGGTAACGGGCTTTAATTTTGACTAATGGAAGGAGGGCTTTAATTTTGACTAATGGAAGGAGGATATTTAGTTAAGTAGTAGAAATCATAGGGGATATGTGATAGCCGGATTAATTGGGTATAAATAAAATTAGGAGAAATAAGCTTTTTTAGAGCATAAAATAAAACTTTGGCCTCCCTGGCTGAGCTGAGCTCATGGATGATGATATTCATTCCTAGCTAGCTACAGACACAGACCCTTCTTTGTTGAATGTTTTTTAAGCACAAAAGCTAGCTTTTGAACATACATATCCACACGAGTCCAATGATTGTGTGTTTGTAGCAATAAAAATGTCACCAACTTATGTGGATGGCAAAACCAGAACAGGCCAGGCCAGCAGTAAGACAAAAACAGACCCTCTTTTTCTAGGTGTACCCTCCTTGCACGTCAGCATTTCGACACGTGGCACGACAACGTCACTCCCCATAATAGTGGAGCTAGGGGAGGAGACTTTCCTACTTTAATTCTATTTGTGTGGTTTTCAACATCAAACAGATACTACTACTACTCCAGTAAAAGGCGTAGAAGGTAGAGGAGTTTGGACCACCTGAATTTGCTCAACTAGAAGGGGGCATGTTTTTTAGTCCAGTCCCCACTACTACTATTAACCAGCTTCTGTTTGGGAAACTTTATTCCAGTTTCATTTGCTGAATCTTTGAAATTCAATAAAAGGGGTTGCCTTAAATAGCATATTTCTTAAATCATTTTGAATGATTAATCCACGCCTTCCTAAAATTTTTTTAATCAATCTGTCTTTGTATTTTCCACTTCCTCCTTGACCCAATATGGTTAAAAAACTCTTGGATTAAAGAAAAACAAAAGACTAGAAAAGAAAAGGATATTTTTATATTCAAATACTATGGTAATTAAAATAATTGAGTGACAAAATACATAATATATGTTGCAAAAAGATAATAAAGAGAAGGTCAAGCTCACATACATAAGTAATTATAAATAGTTAGTCATGTATAAATCAATTAACATGGTATACGTATTTATTTGATGCATGAGAAAAAGGTTAATACATGTATTCATGCTTGTTTTTTTGTAATGACAAATGGACATAATTTTTTACGACACCCTATCCCCTGCCCCTCCCCTCCTCCTCCCTCCTCCCCCCTCCTTTTTTTTCCTCTTTTTTTCTTCTTCTTTTTGGTAGTAGAAGCTGATTAAAGGTAGAAATAAGTGCTCCAAACATAGCATAAAATTGAAAGTTGGAGAGATTAAAAAGTAAATAATTAAGACATGAAAACAAAGGACTTGCATGAAAGTTTTATTTGATTGGCCACTGCCGTGTACTTCCACTACACTCGTGTAAGCATCCCTCGGCCGTCTGTTTCTCTCTCCTTTTCTTTCTTTCTCTCTCTCTCCCTGCTTCCTTGATATTATAGCGACATGGGCTTAGGATTTGGGACTGCTCCTTAATTTGACTTGGGTATGTGTAGTCTTTTTCCTTTTCTTCTTCTTCTTTGTCCAGAACCAATTATTCACTTAATTTTTATGGCTGATTTTTCTGTCGTCCTTCTCTGTGATATTTGGTTTATGTTTGATTAGATTCCTGCACTTTTCTCCTATCCATGTATTAAGTTGATTTTCACTTTCTCCTTTTTTTCCCTGTAGAATTTTGGTTTTTATTTCGATAAGATAATTAGAGCTTTATATAAATTTTTCTTTCTTTACTTGACAAGCATTCATAACGTTGGCATTCTAATAGCTTCTGATGTAGTGGTATTTAAGTACCTTTTCCCCAGATTATTGCTTCCTTTTTTCAAGGGAAGGGGAGGGATTGTTCATTTGGAAGTACTTGATTGTTTGCGGATCAATGCAATAGTGAAGAAATAGTTATTAAATTGTGCAGTAGATGGGTCTTGAAGATCTTTGGTGGAGTTTACTGAAAAAGATTGAAACAAAAAAAAGGATTGTTAGAAATTCTAATTATATGTTTTAAATTTTCAGGTGGAATTCACAGTAGAACAGAAGTTTAATCTACATTGAACAGCAAAGATGACAATGCATTCTGTGTATTTCAAAGAACATGAAGGGATTGTCCAGAATCCCGTTGGCCACTTGTCAGCTGCTTCAGCTCCTTGGTGGAGTGGACTGGGGACTCAATTGCCTTACGGTGAATCTGTTGGCGAATTGAAGTCTTTATCTGTGGAACACCATTCTAATGGGGATCAATTCACTGCCATTAAAATTGCGGAGCATGCTACAGAAAAAGGGCTTGGAAAAGGGATCACATCTCAGTTCACTATCTTTCCTGGTAATTTCCTTAGTTGCGCATGTTTTGTGCATTTTGCTGAAATGTATGATTCTTGGTTTTATTCTATTGAGCCTTTGATGGGCATAATAATAAGTGTGCACCTTATAAAACTAAGTTTTTGTTTTTATTTTCCCATCGTTGAAATATTCAGGTGTGCACTTCCAGAAAGTAATTTTTACTAGTTGTTGTCACCTGCATTGAGATTTTAGCACTGCTTACTTGCATTAGGAGGAAGTAGTGATTCTTTCCTTGCCATGATTTGATAAAAGAGGATGCTATTCAGGCCATTAGATTTTTGGCGATAAACTAGTTTTACTAATGATGATAGGTGAAATTCTGCTGCTGGTAGCTTACAAGCTCCCGTGGTCATTTGTTACACGCCTTCTAATAAAGAAACTACAAAAGATTTCAATCATTGTTAAATTTCAACTACAACAGTATGTAATCCTTTATAATCACGGGTTGACAATCAACATGTTTCTTGTGATTCCAGGCTTAGAAGTTCTTATCGTACCACATAAATTTACTGAATATTATTTAAAGAGGATCAACTGCCTCCATCCCCACCGCTTCCTTTTCCTCACAGAGAGAGGATTAAATTTTAATGTATTCTGCCACCAAAGATTCCCTATCATTCGAGATGTCAAAGAGCTGAAAAAGTAGCTTTTACCTTTGTTAAGGGATACTTTAGGATGGGTCCTTCTGTATCCAACAAGTTGTATATCTCCACAGCAGGACTTTTTTCCCAGAAGTTCCTATTATTGGCTAGTTTTCATACTCATACATGTACATTGCAGACAAGATATGTAATGGAACTTCTTAACCTTTTTGTAAGAGAAAAGCTGTTACAGGGTTAATGCAAGGAGATTGCAAGAAGAATCAACCACTTACTTAGCTCCAGCTTCAAGATTCAAATCAGGTCCTTAATAACATAGTAACTTCTAGAGTGGAATTCATGCCAAAATATTGGGTATCGATATACAGAAACAATAGCACCTAGTTCTATTTGCCGTAGTCTATTATCAGTATAGCTATGAAACTGCTCGCTTCCGGAAGATCACAAAAGGTAAATTTGAGGCTTTCTCTTCTTCTGTTCCTTTAAATCAATGAAGTGAAAGTGAGGGTCATTCAGCATAGACTGGTTTGGAATGTGACACCTGGTTAGCCTTTCTTAATATCAAATCTTAATTAAGTTTTGGTTTTGTGTGCCTTAGTGAGTAACTTTGATCCAGCTTAAGATCCCTCTCCATAATAATCATTAGTCTATTATGGTATATTCTTGAGGTCCACATTCTGGAATAAATTAATTATCTTAGTGACACTTCAAAGGTTGATAGTATAGAAAAGATTTTTGAAGTGCTTCAGTGCCACTATAAAACATGTTTATATTCGTGTGTTGTATTTTTAAACTCATAAACAGGTCGTAACCCAAAAGTTATTTCTATACTAGAAATAATATATTCTGAATTGAATTGTATACTCCCTCCATTCTGAAATACAAGATCAAGTTTGACTTTAAAAGAGGGAGTGGTAATTTTTTAATATCAATTAAATAATATTAGGTGGTATATTTTCCTTGATGGCAGATTTTTTTTCCCCTTGAAGAACAAGTGTAGTATCAAAGATTATGGTTGCCTACACTCCAATATTCTACAAGGACACGAGGAACAAAGAACTGTCGACTGTTATAGATGAGAGTGGAGAAGGGTGAAGCCAAAGTATTTAGTTGAGAACTATAATGTCAATATATAGGAAAAGAAGATAATAAGAGTTCTTATTTTGTCAACTGCAAATAAAGTGTTAACTTTGGTAATTAAGTGTTAACTTAGTTTAAGAAAATTATGGTCATTGAGAAAGAAAAATGTTTAGAATTACTGCAAACTGTGAAGTATGCGACCACAAGGTTAAGATCCTTGTGCTCTACCAACTGAGCTAGACGGGCTTTTTGTATCTATCCCCATAGTCACATGGTCATGATTAGGCACGTGTGTGCCACCTCTGGTGATAAAAGAGAGAGAAGACAGTAGAGGAGCAATTAATGCAACTGTATATCTTAGTACATCAGGGAGCTGTGTACTTATATGTGAATAACATAAGGATTAGAGCAAAGCTCACCATAGTTTTGGTTTGCTGAATTAATAATGTGCATGGAAAGCCAAAAAGGTTCTGGATAGAAAGCAATACAATTGAGAAAGGCTGGTCAAACTGTCAAAGATAGTATTGCTTGAATTGAAGCTTATGAAAGCCAAAGTTGGTTTTTTCCTATAAAAATAAAATTATCACTATTGATTAATATGTATTTACCTCTATTTAGAAATACACCTGCATTCACAACACTCAGCCTATGAGTTTGGCTTCTGTTAATCATCCAAGTAGTATCTCAATCAGGTGATTGCAAAAGTTCAGTGAACTGGCAAAAACCTCCGCAACCTCAGGCAACCTTCTCCACGCAAGCAACTCCACCAGATTATCGAGGTCGTTTTGAGCTAGGACTTGTCCAACCTGTGGTAAGACTTCACCCTAGTATCTGATTCATGTAGATTATTATGACTTAACTATTATGTCACTGAGTTCTTATGGTTTTCTCTTTTTCTGAATTGATATAGATCTGTGCCAAGTATCCTTATGGGGATCAATGTTACGGAGTCCTTTCAACTTATGGGCCTCAAATTATGGTTCGCCTCCCTTCAAATCTTAAAGCTGTATTATATTATTATTACCTATGTTAACTTATATTCTACCTTGGTTTAAATGCTTCTCTTGTGAATCTGCATACCTTAGAGTTCCCAAACAGTTAGCTATGTAAATTAATAAAATATTATGAAAGAAAACTGTTACTAGGTGATCATCTTCAGACTGAACAATTGACATTAACTCTAAAGTTTACCAGAAAGTCCTCTGCTTTTAGTAAATGCCTGTGTAGTCTCCTTAGAGTTTCTTATATGATCTAACTGAATAGAACTTTGGCAATAAAGTAGGGCGAGTCCTAGTTAGACCTTATAGCCTAAGCATAACTTAAATGCCTTCTTTTTATTCTGATTCCTAGCATCATTATCTATAGTGCTTCGACTCTTGAACTAAACCTATTGCGGAACTTGGTCTAGGACCTCTATGAAGTTGGAAAACCAAGTCTGCCAACCAATTATTTTTATGTATATTGTATGTTATTTTTATATGTAGTTCTGAAAGTGAAAGATAACGCACAGGAACCATAAAATTGACCTGGAGTATCCGGAAAGCTTTTTGTCAAATAAAGTTATGCATGGAAAATACGTAAGTAGGATATGCCATGAAGAACAAAATCGTAGTTTAATGAACAAAAGATGTTAGAAGTGAAGGATATCGGGCGATGGTTTTATAAATAACTTATGCTATGAAAAGTAAATTTTAAACGAGAAAGAAATGGTATAGAGCTAAAAGTTACCTTCTCTATATAAACTGTATGTAATAATGTAAGTAACTTCATTGTTCTGTTCTTTTGAGGTCCTGCTGCATGTTAGACTTTTATGTATATTACTTCTCAGGGTGACTTATGAAAGTTACTTACTATAACATTGATCTAGGGCCGGGTTATGCTACCACTGAACTTAAGCACTGATGATGGACCGATATTTGTGAATGCTAAGCAGTACCATGGAATAATCAGGCGCCGAAAGTCCCGTGCAAAGGCAGAACTGAAGCATAAACTGTCAAAAAATCGCAAGGTGTGATTGATAATTTAGAGTTATCATTCAACAATAATTATTGCTACATTCTCTTTGAAAGGAAAATATTTGTATATCCAACATAGGTCAAAGAAATAATATGAGGATCCTTAAGCTACGTCTCTGCCAAACATCAATGAACCTTGTAATTATAGTGCCTGTACTTGATTAACTTCCATAGTACTAAATCCATTTTTGTTAAATTTAAACTGATACAATAGACTACACAGCAATTAATAATATACTCTAGCCATCAATTGACGTTTTTAATTATTATACTAGTGTGGAAGTTGAATGTTATGTTTAAGACAATACTCACTAGTTGTTATTGGCTTTGTTGGTTTATTTTTCTTCACATGATTTTTTTTCCCTCGTCAGTAATTTGATCTCATTGATTTTGAATGCCACTTAATTTACATGACTTCACTGTGATTTTCTATTACTTTTTTTTTAACAATCATTAGTCAATAAACAATTTGAATTCTTTTCTTTTATTTATATCTTTTATATATCATTAATTTATATAACATAGTTCTGTCTATATATTCATTTTCTTCCTTATTTTCCTATTTTCCTCTTCCTTGAGTTTTTAATAATCTGAATTCTGATTTTACTCTGCAGCCATATTTGCACCTTTCACGCCACCTTCATGCAATGCGTCGACCAAGGGGATGTGGTGGCCGCTTCCTGAATACAAAAAAATCAGATGAATGCAAGGAAGGAGCCAACTCAGAAAAGACTGGGGGTGGAAAACTTTATCAGCCTACTGGGTCTCAGAATTCGGAAGTTCTGCAGTCTGATAGCTGTAATTTGACCTCACCAAGGGAAGCAAATCGCGGCAGGTCTATTCTTTCTGGGTCTGAGGTCACTAGTATGTTCTCCATGGGGAATTTGAATCACTTTCCTATCAATAACCTCCGGGCATCGGTCCTGTCTCTCTCTGATATAATGAGTACTGGGCGTGGTATTGTAATGCCTAGTAAGTGGGTTGCGGCAGCAGGCAGCTGCTGCAATCTCAAAGTTTGATGGCAAAGAAACTATGGGATTTGTGTCAAGTTGTTGGCATCAAATCCCATCATTGTTGCGATCAAATGGATGGGCTCTGTTGCATTTTCTGTCATGGTTATTGCGACAGATTCCTGTTCAATCATTTGGTTGCATAGGCAAATCATCCTTGGCTTCTGCATTAAGGTTTTCTTTGTCATCCCATGATAGTCCTGCTGGTCTTGGGATGGTCAGAGATGCTAAAAACCTTAAATGCAGTTTAAAAACTTAGATATTAATGGGTTTTGTTCCCAAATCTAAATAAGACCATGGAAGCATGGTTATCATGTATGTTTGTGATCTGTAAGTTGGTTTTAGTTTGGTTTTTTGAATATTGATGTGTGGATTATAAGTTCACTGGTGAAGTATGTCATGTAACACTTTAAACTTATCGATTTTTAACTTGTGGTGTGTAATTCGTTTGTATTGTGTTTCAAGTTTAAATAATATGGTTTGCAGTTATTCCTTCGTACATCAAATAAATTTATTAAAAAAAATAGTAGTAGCTAGCTAGCTACTAGCTAGTCATTGAACTTGTATGAGAACGAATTTATGCATGGATGATTTGAAAATCAAGGAGCATGTGTTCAAATGATAAAACATGAAATTTGGGATAAGGGAAGTCCATGTTATGGTGGGACTTTTGTGATTTGGGTAGCTTGAGTTTGATTAGAACATACTTTCATGGAATGGATCCAGACACCCAATTATAGCCTTAGCCCGGGATTATACAAGGATATGTTTACAAAAGAAAAAGTTATGGACATAAAATTGGACTTTGAGAATTGAGATTATGTTACTTGCATAAAAGGCCATCAATTATATCCACAGAAATACATAGGCATTAACATGCAATTTTGTCTCAGCAACCTTGAGCTATTAACACACAAGTTTGAACTTACTGGGTACAGAAGTTGAAAAAAAAATAGAAGAAGAAGAGTTTAAATATCAATAGTTTCCCATGAAGCTTCGCCAAAAATGAAGTTCCAAGTTTCAGAAATGTCGCCAAGTTCATGTTCAGTTAGGAAAGCACAGCTACAAGAAATGTGACCAACAGTTTCTTTTTTCTTCCCCTGCTCGTTGTTGGTGTGACTATTTTCGACCAAAGAAATTAGATTTCAGTGCCGGGATTATCTTTCAGGTGAGTGAAATGTTAACTCTCATACCTTACCCAATAGAACTAAGTGAAAAATACCTATTGCTGTCACCTAAAAGCCACATTATTAAATCCCCTTAAATTTTCACATGGCATTCTGACCGTGAGCAAGAAGAGCATCTGCTACAGAGTCCAAATCATGTGGAAAGAAAACCCTGCACAAATAGTTTCAACTTCAGGAACTCTGGATCTTTCAGGTGAATGATAAAACTAATAGACTTGGCAGAATTGAGAGTAGTGATTAGGAAAACATTTAAAGAAAAATAAGATACCTAGATAATTGCATAACGGTCAAGGACTAGTAGACAATTAACTTTATTTTTATTGGACTTTTTTTTCATATTCAATACAGGAGGAACATATATGACCTGAGAGAAAGTCGCAATCCAGTAGAAAGCAGTTCCAAGAGTAGATTTACTAACATGCTTGAATTAGACTGAAAATTCAAAGCAATATTAAAAAATAACTCAGAACAATGCCAATGAAATACCTGCAGGTATTGTGGTACAAGGTCATGCTTAGTTGATCTAGGTCTTTGATGCCTTTACAGCCAGCAACTACCTCAAGAACTTGCCTGAAATGACAACAGCCATACCATTTTAAAAATCAAAGGTAACTTTGAATGTAAAGGATTGAGCACACTTGTAAAAAAAGAAGCAGCTAAGTTTGCCCTGAACTCTGTATCACTACAATACAGATAGGATGGAGTGATGAACTCAAAATGAAACCAAAAAAGTTTCAAACTTTCAAGCCGTAATACAAGGTGATGCAGGACAAGGTTTAGAAGAGATTAGGGAAAGGATAAAAGAGGAAGAAAGGAGGGGAGAGACAGAAGGGAGAAGAAGAATCATGCCCGAAGACACTATGGCATAAAGCCTAAATTCCCAAATGAATATTCAAGTATAAGTTTAAAACAATTAGAGATTATATCACCTTCTATATAGGAAATAGAAAACCCTAATTAGTATAGCTAGGAGATCTAATTCAACAATGAAATAAAATTCAACAAAATAAACTCCTAAATATTACCTACTACAACTAAAAGATCTAAAAGATTTATCATTAAAATTACCTATAAAAAGAAAGTAAAATAACTACATCCCCCATACAAGAGATATGAGTCAAACCAAGCTAAGACTGGCTGAGCCTTACCAAACTCAAGCTGAACTCATTCACCTCATACACAGCTCCAAAAATGGAAAATATAATCAGAAACATTAAAACACTCACCGAACTAAACAAGGTTCATTTCGACCTTTGACAATGCACTGTTGATCATACTTCTCTTTCTTCTTAGAAGGCCACAAAGATTTCACAAAGCTAATCCCAGCATGACTACTCTTGATCTCACAATATGGAGAATCTGTCTCCATCATCATTCTTTCAACAGGAATGCTCCTTACAACATCAAGATTTTCAGGAGTCTTTAGCGAACAACCATTTACACCTATAAATTTGTTAGAAGATATAAAATTAAGATATTGAGGTCTGTTGGTGATGTAGAACAAACAGTACGCTAGATAAAAGGTGCAAAAAATAGAACAGACTTTTGTCACCCTCGCAAGAGATCCACTAGCATGCGGAAAAGTGTTTCTCTTTCTTATGACTTTAGGTTACAAATTTAAAGGTTTCCTCAATATTATTCTCAACTCTATGAAAACTGAAGAGGACTAGAGGTTACAAAGTTTATATAGGGAATAAAAATCCAAGACTTCTTGTATTAGTTACCCAATTAAAGAAATAACATATGATTCCAAAACTAACTTAAACTAAGCAATTGTCTATCAAAACCAAATCAAATTAAGACTCCTGCAATTCCTAATATACTAAAATTAAAACAAGCATAATTTCATCCTACTCTTAATTACATAGTTTCATAAATATAGTCCATGCCAAATTCGAAACATCCTTTGTCTTGTTTTCCGCATCAATTGTACATCTTAAATAAAGGCGCACATCTTGAAATCAGATTAAAAAAGATCAACAGAATGCTGAAGCATGTCACCTATGAAAATATTACTAAATGAAAGAAGCCTATCACGATCTTCTGCACTACCGGTAAATGAGTGGGCAACACCAGCAGAGAACCTGTAATATTAGAAATATTTATTTATTTGATTAAATAAAAAATACTGGAAGATGAGTAAACAATATGGGCTCTCCAATAAAGCTTTGAAAGACTGTCAAATATACGAAGTCTTCAAATTAATCACTGCTTCCAATCCCCATATACATCTCAAATATAGAGTATGTGATTACATCCATTAACAACAAGATTCCAGATGGTTTTAATTAACCATGAAAGGAAAATTTGCTGACAAATGTTTAGGAAAAATAAGAAAACAACAGCAACAAGAAGCTTAATAGACGGTCAAAGAGAATAGTTTATCCAATCGTCAACCATCAAGGCATCAGCTATTCATACATCAATTCTTGTTTGATACATTAAGGCACATTTAACAATTTCCCTCTTAATCAATTTTTCCAAGCTTCCATTATTTGTTTGCAAGTTTTGCTACCTAATGGCATCAATATTTTATATTGGCAAATATCTGTTTCAATTATTGGTTGAAGCAGGTGATTTTGTGTTGTTGTTTTTTTTGGGGGGGGTGGGGGGGTGGGGGGACTATCTAAATTTCCCCAACCAGAAGTAGAACATAGCAGTTCTGTGTGTAAACCCATGCCTCCACTCGCTAGTATCTCTTAGTCAAGAAAAATCTAAAGGAACTACAAGCAGAGGAGTAAAATTATTCAGCAACAAGAAAAGTTGGCATTCACGTTGCTTCATCCATCAGCTAAACAATGGGTAGGAAAATATATAGTAAAAAAGAAAAATAGATATACCAGCAAACATGACTTAGTATTATGTTCTACCTCTCCTTATTTTTCTCAAGAATGTGACAGAAATCCTCGGCAGCTGCTCGCATGTGTAAAAACATTGGCAGCTTCATGGCATGTGCTAATTCAAACTGCTTTTCAAAGTACCTATTTTTTACGATGGAAAAGAAAAGACGTACAATCATTGAGCAGATTAACGAGAATGGGAGAAGAAAGTTTCATCAAAAGGTTTTTCCCCATTGATTAAGCCCCCTCCATCTCCCCCAAATACCCCACAAGAAACCAAAAAAAAAATAGAGAAAAAAATATTTCAAGCAAGCACATACTTTTTTTGAATCTCACATGGGCAAAAGTGAATCCTGTCATAGTCCAATCCACATTCACCAATTGCTACCACCTTGTATAAAATATTATATTTCAATGTCAATAAGGATTTTAGTGAGTCCAAGAAACATTAGAGGCTGCTAATTTAACACTCTTAAGTACCAAAAGGAATATAGTATGCATTTAATCAATTCATATGGAACATGTACAGTGACTTTCAAATTTCGTTTTATTTTTATTTTATAGGTTAACTGAGTTTCATTGATATCGTAGGCCACCATAAGTCATTGAGTTGGATAAACTTGTCTAAAAGACATATTTGAAGCTCCTTTCTAACAGTCCTATAATCAAGACATCTAAGCATACCTTTCCTTTCTCAGCACCCTCTTTAGCCAATGACAACAGTGCCTGAAAATGTTTTTCTGGATCCCCACTCTCATCAAATTCCTGTACCAATATACCAGGTCACAATTGCAAACATCTCCAGAAGGTGGTAGTTGCATATATATATATATATATATATATATATATATATATATATATGCCTGTTTGTATATTTCTGTAAAAGTAGCAAATAGAGATTTTAAAGAACAACAACCCACATTGCATCTTGTTGGGTGCACACCGACCGTGCAAAAAGTCTTGCTGCCATAAACAACAAAGTAGTGAATTTAACAAATTCGACAATCAAATAAGAAAGCCATTTAGCAGCGAATGAATACCAACAAAAATATCTAAACAACCACAGCACAGACCATCTGTTTCTGCAATAGCAAGAGCTTCCTTCGATTCCTCAAGCGATCCACCAGTGACCTGAATTTGGAACAGTAAACTTAATCAGCATTACACTTCAACATGGTGAATCCCAGTGAACAAATTACTGAACCAACACCAAACTTGCTTGTTCAGTTGTTCTCCAATATGTTTGGTGGCTAAGACATACAGATGATTAAATGATTAATCCTGCAAGGCTTCAAAATTGAGTATGATTCAGGATAGGGAATAAATACTTTTGCAAGTGAAATTCATATTTCAGCAAAGAAAATTGATATAATGATATTTATGAAAGACTCCCTTCACATGAATAATAAGTACATTTTTGACTTTGGATATATCAATCTGCAAATCAATTCTCCTACATTCAAGTAAAAATTTATTATTAGATACATTTTGACTTTTGAAGTTCAAAATGTAAAAGTAAAAAAATAATTCGTTCAATGTAGAAAACAACATAGTTGTGTTCATTAAAACTAAGTAATTTTGTATTGATTTTGAATTTTAAAATTCCACAAATTTTCTCTAAAAAGGTCAAATATCTCTAATCTTGGAACACTGAGAGTATATTAAACCAAAAAATTAAAGCTTACACAAAAACATCAAGATTTTTGAGCAAAAAGCTATAACTAAAAGTCAGCTAAAGAATAATTACTATAATTCGATCAACACCAGCACTCCAAGCCCTGCTTAAGACAGCTGAAATATCCGCTAGGTGGCATTGCTTTCCATTGTATATTCCTTTGAACATGCTATCTGTACAATTGGGTTTGATTTCCAAGTCAATAACAGCAAAATAAATAAAACCCAAGTTCTAAAAAGATGGGTTTTGGAAGCAATCAGATAAACGAAGACAGTGATGTTGGATTAACTGACCTGTGAAGTTAACGGCTATATCTGTTCAAATCGAATTGAAACACAGAAAAAAGATAGATAAGAAATTGGTGGTTAAGTGCTTAAAACTGAATTGTATACTCAGGACTTCAATTCAAATAAAATGAAAATGAGTCCAGTTTCTTGCCTATCATTCGAATTTTCGCCATGGCCGAGCTTCTTTCCACTGAGTGAGAGAGAGAGAGAGTAGGCTTCTTCGGCCGCTCCTTGCGTGTTTGTTTGATTACTTTGATGACAAATCTAAAACTTTTGTTTGGAAATGGAATTGGAAAAGAACTATGTTAAATACTGTAATTGGACCAATCTCCAATCTGTGATTTACGAGACTTCTTATAGTATACCTAATTTAAATGAAATATTCTCCCCTAATGGAGATATTAAATTTTTAACAGTAACGATAGGAAAAATATAAAAACTTAAGGTGATGGAACAGTAATTTAATGATCAAGTCAATTAGGATTTAGGAATGGTAATAGACTGGGATTTACATATTCGTTGAGTTTTAGAACATTATAATGATCAAGTTAAATTATCACCATTTAGTGTACTGTTATGACTCACATTTATTAGTACTCTACTGCTCGCATCTATTATAATATGAGGTTGAAATTTTGATTCTTGTTGACAAGTTTCGAAGATAACAACGCGTGATGAGATATAGTGATTGAAAATTCGATTCTTGTTGACAGTTCCTAAAATAACAGCAGTAAGCGATGAAATTAAATATACTAAGAGAATGTTTGATAAATATTGAATAAATTTGAATAATGAGTTGAATTTGAATGACAAAAGTTTATTATTTTATTCTCTCTAAAAAAATTTAAAAATTATTGTAAATTTATTTAATATTACTTAATATAATAGTTAATATTTTTTTTTTAAAATTTTTAAATTTTTTTACTTCATTCGGCTTAAAAAATCTGACTTAGTCATTCAGCTCGTTTATCTTACCGATTCAGTCATTCAGACCAAAATAAACACAGTGACCGATTCAACCATTCAGATTCAGCTCCATTCAGCTCTAAACAAACACTATCTAAATTATTCCATCACCCACTTAAACTCCTCCCTTCCGGGGTCATATACCCCCACTGAATTTTCAAAAAATCTACCTCTTCATATCATATCATATATATACACTATACTTATTAATATATTCACAAATTTTAATGTTTGGTGGAACAAAATAAATAGAGTACTACAGTTATATTAGTACTCTACTATTATGTTACTGAAAAAAAGAATATGTTACTATCTTGTTAATATGATATATTAACATTTTAATATACTTAACAACGAATGTAAACTTGCACAATGAACAAACCATTACGCCCAAAAAGTTTAACGATTGGGACCGCCAGAGATAGCTCCGGTGTGAAAATAAGTACAGACCAAAAACGTCAACAATAAATATATGTAATTGCTCTATTACGTAAAAATAAGGTGTACCTGAAAACTGAATTATGATCGTATATTTATAGTGTGACACACATCCTCAATGTACTATGTCCGTCCCCGAGTTGAAATAGGACTACTTATCACATCAGTTACCATACTTAGATATAAGTCAATCTCCATAAGAATGAGAAGTCAAAATTAATCCAGACTGCATCACTTCCATAATTGATTTAGATTGGGTTTCCTTAAAAGTGAGAAGTCAAATAAGATAAAAAAGTCACAAGTCAATTAGGACTGTAAATTACTTAAAATGACAAGTCTCCTGATTGAAATATTATGTCACGTGACACAATCCCCCAATCGGAAGTGGTTAATATGAAGTTTATTTTGGAGTAAAATACTAACACGCAAGCGAGTTTGTATGTGTGTCAGTATTCTATTGACTAACTTATTAAAAAAATAACTTTATGCTAACTTGGATCCAATCAAATCACACTCTAACAATATATATATATATATATATATATATATATATATATATATATATATATATATATGGAGCGGATCAGGTCCGGACTCCCGTATTTTGTTAAAATGTGGACCTTTTTTTTTTTTTAAACAACTAGAAAAAAAAGTTTAATATTTTATGGAACTGAAATTTTTCCATAATACAGTGTTTTGGGTGTGATTTGGATACATATAACAAAACATGTCTGTGAGAACCCAGATTTTATGAATAAAAATTTAATTTTCTTGAAATAATTTTTTATATTATGGTGTTTATTTGATGTAATGTTATAGTTGTGTGTAGTATTTATAAATTCTGCAAAGTATGCAAATTGTTATATTATATTCGATTGGTCGAAGAATATTCGCTTTTTAAGGGAATATTATAACTGCATAGTAATTATTGGTGGACCCCACAAATGTAATTATTATTCGGATCGAGAAAAGCGATAAAAATATTTTATATAAAATAAAAGGCGGAAGTTTTACCGTTGATATCTTTGTTGAACTACTCGGTAGTAAAAATCTGATGTCTGGCATTGGTTGCATAGTAGCACGCGGTATTGATTATTGATGCTTACGTGAGAAGTCATTCAATCTTGTTCAATTATTGCTATAGTAATTGTTGCATAGTATCTCACGTTATTTAATTCAATTATTATCGATATTTTATATATTGTTAAAATTAATAATTGAGACGACAAAGTTATTAATATTATTATTTGCAATATTAACGATGTCTAGAAGTTCTGTCAAGGAGAGGTTTGGTCACCTAATTCAAGCGTCAATAGGAAAAAATCCTTATTGAAAGCCCCATCTTTCACGAGAACGACCTGGTCGATTAATATTGTGAATTATAATAAAGATGATAAATGTTGTTAAAATTATTAAGGTGATTTTTATAAAGTTTGCTTATTTTATGGATTCCTATTTACCCATTTTTCAAAATATTCGATAGAAATTTTTATAAAGGTGGGGCCCACATGTGGGGCCCACATATGGGGCCCACATGTGATGTATGAAATCTGAAAATTGGGTGGGAATTTGATATTCACGTAGAGGGAGTATAAACATTATTATTTTATATATATATATATTTGATAGTGAATTTTGGGTGGAGGAAAGTTGTATTATTTTATATATATATATTTGATAGTGGATGTTGGTGGAAGAAAGTTTTATTATTATATATATATATATATTTGATAGTGGATTTTGGTGGAGGAAGTTTTATTATTTTCTATATATATATATATATATATATATATATATATATATATATATATTATATTTAAAAGTTTTATAATCGGTCAGATTAAAAGTGAATCAATCTGGATTGTTCAGAATTGAATTCTTATGCAATCCATTCTTCTATAAATAAGCTCATTCCTTCATTATTTCTTACTTAATTCTTTGAAACTCCGAGAGAAAAATTATAGAGAAACTATAGAAAAGATTTCTGCTACTTAACTACTCTTATATTCAGATTCTTTTACTATATAAGGGTGTTATTCTTTCTTATTCATGAAGAGAACTGTTGTTATTCGATTGTTTATTATTACATTGGAATAACTCATATACATGAGCTACCCTATACATGGTGACATTCTTCTAATATTTCGTTCTTTATTATTACATGGAATATATCACGTCTCATGCGTTTATGTAAGACCCCAAATTATTAATAAATAAAATTTATTTTCCTCTATTTATTATTTTGAAATAGTAAGGGTTGATTTGATTAATGTGGATAGTTATGGGTAAAATACATAAATATTTCGAATAAGCAAAGTGGTTATAAAATATTCATTGTTGTTTGAAAGCATATTCGTTTTTGGTCGTGAAATATTCTCATTGTCGGAAATATTAAATGCATTTGGTAGCGATCTTTGTGGGCCCCATAACTTGAAAAAGCGATTAGATGAAGAAAACGACAAATATAAATTGTTTATAAATAACTTGGCATGAATTAGTTATTCACAGATTATCATTGTTGGAATACCGGTTGGTTAAAACACACTAATGTCTGGCGTTGTTGAACAAGAAGAGCGCGCAGTATTGCACCAATTATTGATTCTTACGTAAGAAGGCACTTTACTCAATAATTATTACAATAATTCTTTATTCAAGATATTTTATTTTATTGATTCAATAATTCTTTGCATTGATATTTTATATTCTTGTTGTTTCAATAAATTGTCATTACACAAGATTTTCCATTATCGGAGCAATAATTCATATTATTTGAATAATATTATTGAATAACATTATTGGCAATGTCTAGAAAGTTCTATCTAAGGAGAGGTTTGGTCACCTAATTCGCTTGATGAAGAAGAAAAATTCATATGGAAAGCCCCTCTTTCTTTGGGAGCGGCACGGTTGCCGATCTTGTGATTCTCGTAATATTGTTTGTGAATAATTAATTATTAATTTATATGATGAGGAAAATATTAATTTTATGTGGATATAGATTGAGAAAATTTTTAATGTGACAATTGTTGAAAATTAATATTTTATCTTTTTCTGATAAAATAATTCATTTTAATATATTATTTTAATAATATATTAACGGTGATATTTTATAATGAATGAATGTGGGATATATGAGTATATGAGGAGGAAGAGTATTTTGTGGCATTAAATGTTTAACACATATTTTGTGTGTTGGTGGACACAATTATTGATGAAATTTGATTATAGCCCTGTAAAATCGCCCGTTTGTGGATTTTCAATTCCAATTCTTTTAGAATTTGGAAAAACTTCCATACGCAAAGTTGTAGAGAATTGAATTTCCTATAAAAATTCGTGAGTTTTGAAATTTTACGGCAAAAGGGCTATTTATTATGAATTGTTGAAGTTCAAGTTCAAATAATTAATTTTGAAGTTTTAAATATATTTTTTACAAAAACGCTTTTTTGCATGTGTGAGGCATGTGTTCAATTCTTTGAATTTCAGATTCAAAGGTGTGTATGAAGATTATATATATATATATATATATATATATATATATTAATATTTTAATAAATTTTCTACTTTGGTGTTCTAAGCATTTTCCTATAAATAGGTGTTTAGGTTAGAATTAAAAATCACACCGTAAACTCAAGTTTTCTCTCTATATTATCGAGCGTATTCTTGTGAGTATTTTGAGTATACTTTGAGTATTGCTATACGGTGCAAGTTCAAGTCATAGCCTATATCCATGTTTCAAACTAAATCTTGTCTTTCGAGGTAAGGGATGTTATTTTATTCGAAAATGATATTATTTCTTCAATATCATTATGCCGAAATATTGGTTGAACTTTTTATCAAATATGGAACTTTTTCATGTCTGGGTTTCTTATTCATGAGTTCTTATTCACGAGTTACTATTTATGAGTTCTTATTCACGAAGTTCTTATTCATGAATTACTATTCACGAGTTCTTATTCACGAGTACTATTCACGAAGCGTGAAGATGTTTTTTTGTGAAATTTCTATCTTTTGGTGTGAGTTCTTATTCACATTATACTAAGACTATTCACGATATCTGAGACTATTCACGAATCATGGCCTAAGACTATTCATTGAAAAATGAAATTTCTTCTTTTGTCCAAAATATCTATTATGGATACTAGCTTTGATTGTATCCATGTTTTGATCATTCTTGAATTTTACTCTACTACGATTACTTATGAAGTATTTTGAACTTGGATTGTTTAAAATACTGAATCCTTAATATTTGTTCTTTTGTTTCACTTGATTCGCTTCCTTTAAAATATTTTTCATCATCCTCGGTCCTAAATGATGATATTCTTTGAATATCTTTGGCACAGAAAGTGTAAAGATGAATAATTTCTTGATGAATATCTTTGGTCAAGTAGTCAAAGATGAACAGTGTTGAGATGAACATGACCGATCGATTAATATCTTTGGCCCATAGTGCAAAAGATGAGCAGTGTTTAGATGAACATGACCAATCGATGAATATCTTTGGCTCAGTAGTGCAAAGATGAATATTTGATTCCAGATATATATTGATTGATGTTACATGGATAAAATATCAACGTTGAACTTTTAAATTCATATATAGAAGATAGTAGTTTGCATTCTCTACTTAACTTTTCTAATGAATTGTTGTTTCCACTGCAGTTGTTGATTTAAAACTCGTTGCCTATTGTATTCTATTAGATTTTTCCTGTTGAAGACTAACGATAATTTGTTGTATATTATCTTAGTCATAATATTCTTCTTTGGGCTAGTTGAGCTCACCTTTTCCTTTTTGTTCCATTTTTCTTCTCGGGAGGCGAGAATGTAAGCGAAGTACTCAATGGGGTATGGGATGAAGGTTCAGAGAGAGTTGTTTAGTAGTCCTCATCATTTTGTAAAATAATGTATCAATAATTGTGATGAGGATTTATTTGGGTATGTATATTGTCTGTAAGATAATAATTGTATTTAAACTCACATGATATATATATATCGTATTTTGCACACGACAAATGTATTAATAAAGTTGTAGTTATTTACGTACCATGTATTTGGAGACTCAGAATGGGTTGGATGGAATGGACCTATTTTGGGGGGCGCCATGGTTGGTATCGTAGCTTAGGGATATGATCTCTGGCGGAGATCGGGGAATAGAACTAGGAGGGAGAGATTTAGTAAATCCTTCGCTAAAGTGTGTCCTACCTAAGGTTATTTGTTAGTTGGTTAAGTATATAGGGATATTATGTGATATATTGATTTCCTTAATTAACCCTTGTTTTTTATGGCGATATTTGAGAATGTCGAGTGAGAATATTAACATTGGAGTAAATGAGACCGTGGAGATGCCTCTGTCTTTACCAACGAGGAGAACGTGTAATAAGTTTGTCAATGTACCTCCTGTGAACAACACCACCGAAGCGATGACTAACGAGGGGAAGTTTAGAAGCTTTTTACAGTTCATGCAAAATCAGACGAGGGATTCAAAATACAGGAGGAAATGATAGCAATTCACGGGTGGTCACAGCCAAGTAGTTCAAAGAGTTGGGACCACCAAAATTCTGGGGAAAGCCGGATCCGATTAAGGCGGAGACGTGGGTTGATGAGTGAGTTTTATACACATGAATTGGATACATTCGGGCTTAATTTATTGTTGTTCTCAAGTCTTTTAAGATGTTTTTATGTGTTTGTGTCTATTCAAGCATGTTTTATATTATTTTGTAGGATTTGGGACAAAAGTTACATGGATCGACGTTCGGGGTGGCTAGATTCGCGTTTTCGGCTTGCCATTTACATAGCAGTCACTTCAGAGCCAATATGAATATATCTCCGGATATTACTTTGAAAAACTCAAAGAATGAAAGTTGTAGATCTACTTTTCCTCTTTCCGGATCATCTTGAATCATCTAAATCGGAGTTCGGACGAAGAAGTTATGACCATTTTCCAAAAAGACGCTTGAGAGCAGAAAATGTCGGAACTTGTAATGTTGCGTCGGGCGCTATTTTTAGTTCATTTTTTGCATTTACCGGGCGCTTATAAGGCAAAGTCTGAGCGTCAAGCCCAGTCATTTGGGCTTTGAGGAAAGGGCTTCAGTGATGGCACTCGGACACGTTTTGGGGTAATTTTGACACCTTTTGACTCCAAATTGGATTGGGTTTGTTCCTAAACTCAAAATTGTACTTGTAACCTATAAATACATGATGTAAGACATAAAATAAAGGGAGATTACATAGCTTAGCTTAGAGATTACATAGAGTAGACTAGATTGAACACTCCTTTAGATTAGAACATAACCCTAGTTCTTATTAGTTTTGGAGATCAAGAAGCGACTTGGAGACCATTGAAGATTCAAAGCGGGGAGCAAAAAGAGAGTCTCAAGGCTACCTTGACAATAGATTATATTCTCTTCTCTTCTCTTACTTTTATCTTTTAATGTCTATTCAATTGTGGATTCTTGGTTTTAATTCATTAATTATGAACTAACTCTTTTATTAAGATTTCAATTGAACTTTTTTATGGCTATGAATTAGTTATTCATTATATTCCAATTATTTGTGTCAAAGTGAGTTGTTTATCTTGCCTTATGCTTATTGATTAATTATCGATCAAGAATTACCTTGTTACTCTAGAAGGAATTGAGAAAGAAATTCTAGGGTTAGAATCGGGCATGATATCATGTGACTTAGTTATTTGCACGGTGAATAATTAGGTTTGTGAATAGAATGAGAATATCTATTTGCCGCATGTAACACATAAGGAATTGGGTTTTTTATGTGAGTTTAATTCAATTATTTTGCATAGAGATATACCAAAATTAATCTGGGTTAAATAGAAGGCAATTGATCACTCGAGAGAGGGCTTTTGGCATTTGAGAATTCCTGTTAACAATTCAGTAGGCATAATAGTTGGGATAATTGGATAATTGATTTATAGTTCATAATTGGGGATATTGGAGTTTTAATCTTTATTTATCTGAATTCGTTAAAATCTTAGTTTTGTTTACTTGTTTTATTTAGAATAAACACTTTTAATTGTTTAATTTAATTTTCTTAATTATAAAAATCACATTTTATGGTTGTTTAAATAAAATTAGTTTGGTTAAGAATTAGTACTTGGTGATTTCTATTAAATAATTCCTCGTGGGAACGATACTCTACTTTCACTTTATTACTTGTTGACCGTGTATACTTGCACGTATTCATTGATTGTGAAATCGATCAACAAGTTTTTAGGCCGCTGAATTCTTAGGGAATTAATTTAATAATTATTTACCAATATTAATTTCAATCAAATTAGTCTTAATTTAAACATTTTTATTTTTATTTTTAATTCTCTTCCTATATTTCTCTCTTTTTAGGAACCATGGATGACTTTGCGTATCAATGGCCATACATGAACATGACTCAACCAAGGGAAGCGGAGATTGACAGACTCGAGAAACTTTCTGCATTGTCAGCACAGATGGAGATACTTTCGAAGATGGTTGACGTTCTTGTAGCTCAACGTCGTCAAAGTGTGGCGGTCACTGTGAGGTGTTGTCCACGGTTGGGACATGTGTCACATTTGGTATATATTTGTATCCAAACTCATAGTATATGTATGGTTGTATTTTGCACGACAATTGTTGTAATAAAGTTATAGTTGTATTCTGTACCATGTATTTGGCGACTCAGAATGGGTTGGATTGAATGGACCTATTTTGGGGTCGTTACATTTGGTATCAGAGCTTAGGGATATGATCTCTGGCAGAGATAGGGGAATAGAACTAGGAGGGGAGAGATGAGTAAATCTTCCGTTAGTGTGTCCTACCTAAGCTTATTTGTTGGTCAGTCATAATATCGGGATATTATGTGATATGTTAATTTATTCAATTAACCCTTGTTTTGAAGCGGTATTCTAGAATGATATCTGAAATACAGGAGATGAGCAATGGAGAAATCATGAGGGCGGAAAGATGGACTCGAAATGAAAGCAAGGTATTCTCAACTCTTTGAAATACAGTGTACGTAAAATTTCTGGGACGAAATTTCATAAGGAGGGAGATGTAAGACCCCGAATTTTATGAAATAAAATTATTCAATTTTTCTTATAATTATTATTCAAGTAAATGTTAAAATTGATAAAAGTTAAAGTTAAGGATGATATATGAATTTTTTTTTTTCAAAATACATGAGTGGTTATAAAATATTCATTGTTGCCGGAGAATATTCGTTTGGTCGTGGAATATTCTTTTTGTCCGGGAATATCCAAATCTATTGCCTTGATCATTTGTGGGCCCCATACTTGGAATAAGCTGTCGGATGAAGAAAAGCGACAAGTTTGAGTTTTTACCGTTAACTTTGTTGTAATACTCGGTGGTTAAAATACAATAATACGGCGTTGTTTGCCACGAAGAAAGACGGTATTACAAGATTTTGAATTATTGATTCTTACGTAAGAAGGCCACTACTCAATAATTGTTACGATAATTCTTTGTTCAATATTTTATTTTATTGATTCAATAATTCTTTGCGTTGATATTATATATTATTATTGTTTTGATAATTATGCGCTTGCGATATTTTCAATTATCGGATCAATAATTCAAATTATTTGAATAATATTATCGAGATAACATTATTGGCAATGTCTAGAAAGTTACATCTAAGGAGAGGTTTGGTCACCTAATTACTTGTAGGTAAGGAGAAATCCTTATTGGAAAGTCCCTCTATCCTGAGGCTGCTGGTTGTTAGATCTTTGTGAGTCTGTAATATTATTTGTGAATAATTAATTATTGATTATTATGATAAAGAAAATATTTATTGTGGATATAGATGGAGAAAATTTTTAATGTGACAACTATTGAAAATTAATATTTTATCTTTTTACGATAAAATAATTCATTTAAATATATTATTTTAATAATATATTAACAGTAATATTTTACAATGAATGTGGGATATATGAGTATATGAGGAGGAAGAGTATTTTGTGGCATTAAATATTTAACATATGTTTTGGGTGTCGGTGGACACAATTCTCGATAGAAAATTGATTATAGGTATTTGTAAAATCGCTTCGTTTGTTGATTTGATCAATTTACATTTGGAATTTGGAAATATTTTCTTCTACAAAGTTGTAGAGAATGAAATTTTCATGGAAAGTCATGAGTTTCAAATTTTTACGATAAACGGGCTATTTTACATGAATTATTGAAGTTTTAAAATAAAATAATTTTTATTAAATTATATGGTGGGACTCACTTTGGTTGGTGTTAATAACATGTGGGCTGCTATATTTTTTCAGAATTGGTATGCTTGGATGGCTGGTCTTGGATGGTTGGTGTGTAGAAAAGAAAATTAATATTTTATTATTTTAGTCTCCTTTGACATTCTAAGCATTTTCCTATAAATAGAAGCTTAAGTTAGAATTGAAAACACACACGTAAGCTGAAGTTTTCTCTCTATTTTCTCTCTATATTATCAAGTGTATTCTTGTATCTTGAGTGTTGCTATCTGGTGCAAGTTCGTTCGGCGTTATTCGATCGAAATCTGCTTTCTTTTTGAGGTAAAAGGATTTTTAAGGGTTGTTATATTTTTCATGTTTCGTAACTTTTGCAGACCTTCAAAAATTCTGGAAAAATTTGAAATGATAATTTGATGAGTTTTGTTGATTGTGTCCAAAAATGGTGATTTTTGGATGTATAGATTAAGAGTTATGAATTTTACTGGGAAAAGACTATTTTAAAAGTAACAGCTTATAACTCCTTGTGGTTAACTCCAAAATTGATGAAATTTTTATTGGGAGTACATATATATAACATGGGTATATTCTATAAATTTCATAATTTTTGGATAAAAGTACAATTTATGATAAATGTTTTAATATTCGTGTTTTGGCCATATGAAAAATAGTAAATGGATTTTAAAAATTCGAGAAAATATATGTTCAATATGAGACTATATTCTGCTAAATCTCAGAAAAGAAATATTTTTGGAACTGATTTGGTATTTTTCATGAAAATGGACTAGTTATGAGTAAATGAATTAAATATGTCGTGTGAAGTAAGAAAATTGGAAAATAAGATTTTATGGCTTGAGAATCCTATATATGAGGTATATACAGATTTTTGATGAGGTTTTGGTTATTGGTGATGAAATCTTATGAGTTTGGCATTTTAGAATGATTAAATACATTATTTAGTAAAGTGTAAACAATTAAAATAAATTGTTTATAAGCTTAAGAAATATTATTCTTTCAATATCATTATCTGAAATATTGGTATGGATTTTATTGTGAAATTTCTACCTTTTTCATGTATGGGGTTATTATTCACGAGTTACTATTCATTCTTATTCACGAGGTACTATTCACGACAAAATTGGTTTCTTTTTAACCAAATTATAGTTGATTTATGAATATTACTCTTGAGATTAAATCTAGATGTTTTGATTATATTGATTTTACTATCATATATAACATTTTATAACCCTAATGATGATATTTCTCTTTGACTTGAGTGTAAAATGGGTAGATTTTTGGTATGATCATGACTATGGGTTCTCTTTTGGCCGATAGTGCAAAGTTGAATTGTTGGTTGGTATGATCATGACCATTGAATATATAATTGAATATCTTTAGCTTAAGTGCAAAGGTGAAATGATCAACATGGTTATAATTATTGTTTATATAAATTACGAAATGATTATATATTTCTTTGAGATAATAATATATTTGGCCTATAGTGCAAATATGAACTGTTGAGGAATATCTTTGGCCTGTAGTGCAAAGATGAATTATTGATGAATATCTTTGGCCTGTAGTGCAAAGATGAATTATTGATGAATATCTTTGGCCTGTAGTGCAAAGATGACATGTTATTGAATATCTTTGGCGATGGTGCGAAGATGAACATGTGTTGAGATGAACATGACCAACTGGTGATATAAATGAATATCTTTGGCCGTAGTGCAAAGATGAAATTATTAGTATGATTATGAACAAGAAATGTGATTTGGTGTAACCATGATCTTTGATGTTTCAGGTAAAGATAGGTGATGAAAATTATCTTCGTCCTGGATGAGAAGAGGAATTTAGAACTACAATTATGATTATGAGTTATTCATATGATTGTGGACCGTAATTGTTGATTGATGTTACGAGGATAAAACATTGTTGGTGGATTTTTAACATGGAGAATATAATAGACTTTTATAGTCTATTTGACTCTTCTATTGGATTCCTGGTTCGCTGCAACTATGGTTGAAATTTTTATCATCTACCATATGTTCTAAATCTCTGATTTATTATTGATGAATGCTATTGATAATTTAATTATCTTTAGTAATGATATTCTTTCTTTGGGCTAGTTGTGCTCACCCTTACGTTTCATAATTCCTTTCGAATGTAATAAGAAGTAAATTTGGGTGGGATTGGGGGTAACAGGGGAATAGAGCGGTGGTCATCTTTTAGTAGTTATATTTGGTGAATCATATAGGGTCGAGCAAACTCAACGTTGGAAGGGTGTTTTGCCACTATCATACTGACAAGATGTCTAAAGACATACAACCTCGTGTCATCATAAGATAGGGTTGTGCACATCCACTTCTTGAGTATATCTCACGCAGCGACTACTATATGATCTTGGTGTTTGTTTGAAGTATAATTCTCAATTAGAGGCGAGTGGAGATAATGATATGTTAGAGAAGACTCACCATTGGGAAGAATATGATAGTAATCTTCTCATTTTTCTTTGGGGTCTATTAGGTCAACCAAGGATAATTACGTGGCCATATGATATCTATCATAACCTGGCGCATGGCCTCCCATGTATACGAAGGTTTCTTGAGCACTTCCCAAAGATTTTAGTTTCTAAAATAGTCTTTGACTATACCTTTATGTAAGGTGTCCTTTGTGAGGTGTTGTCCACGGTTGGGACATATGTCACATTTGGTATATATTTGTATCCAAACTCAAAGTATATGTGTGGTTGTATTTTTTGCCACGACAATTGTTGTAATAAAGTTATAGTTGTATTCTGTACCATGTATTTGGCGACTCAGAATGGGTTGGATTGAATGGACCTATTTTGGGGTCGTTACATTTGGTATCAGAGCTTAGGGATATGATCTCTGGCAGAGATCGGGGAATAGAACTAGGAGGGGAGAGATGAGGTACTCTTCCGTTAGTGTGTCCTACCTAAGCTTATTTGTTGGTCAGTCATAATATCGGGATATTATGTGATATATTAATTTATTCAATTAACCCTTATTTTGAAGCGGTATTCTAGAATGATATCGAAATACGGAGATGAAAGAATGGAGAAATCATGAGGGACGGGAAAGATGGACTCGAAATGAAAGCAAGGTATTCTCAACTCTTTGAAAAATGCAGTACGTAAATTTCGGGGACGAAATTTCATAAGGAGGGAGATTGTAAGACCCCGAATTTTATGAAATAAAATTATTCAATTTTTCTTATAATTATTATTATTCAAGAATGTTAAAATTGATAAAAACTAAAGTTAAGGATGATATATGATTTTTTTTTCAAAATACGCAAAGTGGTTATAAAATATTCATTGTTGTGGGAGAATATTCGTTTGGTCGTGGTATATTCTTTTTGCTTCGGGAATATCCAAATCTACCAGTTGCCAGATCATTTAATGGGCCCATGCTTGGAATAAGCTATCGGATGAAGAAAATGACAAGTTTGAGTTTTACCGTTAACACTCTTTTTGTAATACGGTGGTTAAAATACAATAATACGCGTTGTTGCGATAAATACGGTATGCAGGTACATACAGATTTTTGAATTATTGATTCTTACGTAAGAAGGCACTACTCAATAATTATTAAAGTAATTATTATTCAATATTTTATTTTATTGATTCAATAATTCTTTGCGTTGATATTATATATTATTATTGTTTCAATAATTGTCACCGCCTAATATTTTTAATTATCGGATCAATAATTCAAATTATTTGAATAATATTATCGATAACATTATTGGCAATGTCTAGAAAGTTACATCTAAGGAGATGTTTGTCACCTAATTCAATTGCCGCCAAGAAGGAGAAATCCTTATTGAAAGCCCTCTATCTCAGGAAGCGCACATTTGTTTATCGATCGTGAGTCAGTAATATTATTTGTGAATAATTAATTATTGATTATTATGATAAAGAAAATATCTATTGTGGATATAGATGGAGAAAAATTTTAATGTGACAACTATTGAAAATTAATATTTTATCTTTTTCCGATAAAATAATTCATTTAAATATATTATTTTAATAATATATTAGCAGTAATATTTTTACAATGAATGTGGGATATATGAGTATATGAAGAGGAAGAGTATTTTGTGACATTAAATATTTAACATATGTTTTGGGTGTCGGTGGACACAATTCTTGACCGAAAATTGATTATAGGATCGTAAAATCGCTTCGCTTATTGATTTGGTCCAATTTCGTTTGGAATTTGGAAAAATTTTCTTCGCAAAGTTGTAGAGAATGGAATTTCCCATGGAAAACGCCTTGATTTAATTTTTACGATAAGCGGGCTATTTTCTATGAATTATTGAAGTTTCGTAAAATAAAATAATTTTTATTAAATTATATGGTGGGACCCACTTTGGTTGGTGTTAATAACATGTGGGTCGCTATATTTTTTCAGAATTGGCATGCTTGGATGGCTGGTCTTGGATGGTTGGTGTGTAGAAAAGAAAAATAATATTTTATTATTTTAGTCTCCTTTCATGCTCTAAGCATTTTCCTATAAATAGAAGCTTAAGTTAGAATTGAAAAACACACCGTAAACTGAAGTTTTTCTCTATTTCTCTCTATATTATCAAGTGTATTCTTGTATCTTGAGTGTTGCTATCTACGGTGCAATCGTTCAACGTTATTCCAAATGTAAATACTACTCTTTCTTTTGAGGTAAGGGATTTTAACGGTTGTTATATTTTTCATGTTTCGTAACTTCTCATTTTTAGTAATCTTCTCATTTTTCTTTGGGGTCTATTGGGTCAACCAAGGATAATTCTGTGGCCATATGATATCTATCATAACCTGTAGCGTGGTCTCCAGTATGTCTGAAGGTTTCTTGAAAGACTTCCCAAAGATTTTAGTTTTAAAAGCAGTCTTTGACTATACCTTTATGTAAGGTGTCTTTGTGAGGTGTTGTCCACGGTTGGGACATGTGTCACATTTGGTATATATTTGTATCCAAACTCACAGTATATGTGTGGTTGTATTTTGCACGACAATTGTTGTAATAAAGTTATAGTTGTATTTTGTACCATGTATTTGGCGACTCAGAATGGGTTGGATTGAATGGACCTATTTTGGGGTCGTTACAACCGGAGCTGATGAATTTGAAGAAGGAGGTACAAGAAGTTGTTATTTCAAAAGCGAGAATTGGTGAGGTGAAGAAAGCTCAAACCTTCGATTTATTAATCCATTTGAAATTCTCGATCGAATAGGAACTGTGGCCTATAGACTCGTTTTACCGCCAAGTATGACGCGTGTTCATAACGTTTTTCACGTATCGATGTTACGTAAATATGTGGACGACCCGAACCACGTCATTGAGTTAGAACCGGACGAGATAGCCGAAGACTTAACGTACGAGGAGGTACCTGTCAACATCTTGGATAGGAAAGAACATGTCCTATGTACCAAGGTTATACCACAAGTTAAAGTTTTGTGGAGAAACCATGCTATTGAGGAAATGACCTGGGAGTTGGAAACGAAAATGAAAGCGAGGTATTCTCATCTTTTCGAAACACCAGGTACGTACGTCAATTTCGAGGACGAAATTTCATAAGGAGGGGAGGTTGTAAGACCCCAAATTATTAATAAATGAAATTTATAAAATATTCATTGTTGTCGGAGAATATTCGTTTGGTCGTGGAATATTCTTGCTGTCGGGGAATATTCGTACGATGACGTAATCTTTTGTGGGCCCCATAACGGAAAGCGATTGGATGAAGAAAATGACAAATATAAGTTGTTTATAAATAACGGCGTGGTTATTACCGTTAATACTGTTGGAATACCCGGTGGTTAAAACACACTAATACGCGTTGTTGATAATTTGTTGTATATTATCTTAGTCATAATATTCTTTACTGGGTTAGTTGAGCTCACCCTTTTCCTTTTTGTTCCATTTTTCTTCTCAGGAGGCGAGAATGTAGCGAGTACTAGTCGGGGTATGGGATGAAGGTTCTAGAGAGAGTTGTTTAGTAGTCCTCACCATTTTGTAAAATAATGTATCAATAATTGTGATGAGGATTTATTTGGTATGTATATTGTCTAGAAGACAATAATTGTATTTAAACTCACAAGATATATGTTGTCGTATTTTGCACGACAAATGTATTAATAAAGTTGTAGTTATTTACGTACCATGTATTTTATGATTGAGAATGGGTTGGATGGAATGGACCTATTTTGGGGCGCGTGCGATTTCTGTGGGACTGGTTCCATTATTTATTATTCAGCCGGAATATCCATCTCGTGCTCTTTTACGCGAACACGGTTCCATTATTTATTATTACGTCGGAATATCACATGCGTGTGTTTTACGCCTGGGACTGGTTCCATCCTTTATTATTCTGTTGGAATAACTTTTCTGCATGCGATCTTTCGCACGCATGGTGATTTCTTTTGTTATTCCATTCTTTATTATACTCGGTTGGTTAAAACTTTGACTTTATACCCATGAAATTAGTGGAATATCTTTTATATTTGCGCTTCATCCAAAGATCTTTTCATGGAAATATTCTTCTCAAAGATTCTTGAATTTTACTTTCTACATAGCGATGATCATGTTGACAATTTGGACGTTATAAGTTCTAGATAAATTAATTCTTGAACTTGTTTTATTGAATTCTTATATCATTGTCATCATCCTCATGTTTATATTTTGAAAGTCATTTGTGACATATAAAGGCATAGTTGACTTGGTATGATTATGACCAGGATTATTCAATTGTAATCATGGTAGTAATATTACAATTGATGTGGTAAAAGTCCTCATTGGCCCGTAGTGCATTGATGGGCAGTTGTTGGCATGATCATGACCATTAATGAATACACAAATATTCTTGGCCCGTAGTGCATGGATAATTGTGGTCGTGATACTAAATAATATCTTTGACCGTAGTGCAGGGGTGATTCGATGATGTGGATTATTTATTAAGCTGAGTCTCAGCGATAACAGTGATGAAAAACCTTTTTAATCATAAAAGATAGTAGATTTTATTTTCTACTTGACTCTTTTAATGGATTGCTTGTTCATTGCAGATTAAACTTGATGTCTATTATATTTTATCGGTTTAACATTGTTGGAGACTAATGATAATTTATTCTCGCATTATCTTAGTCATAATATTTCTTCTTGGGCTAGTTGAGCTCACCCTTTCTTTCACCGTTCTCTTCGTGAAATGAGATATATATTTGGGACGAGTGGGAGAATGGAGTGAAGGTCCAAAGGATAGCATTAGTAGTCCTCACTATTACGTGAAATAGTGTGATAATAATTGCAATGAGGACTCCTTTTGAGTTTGTATAATCTCTAAGTAGACAATATTTGTATTCAAACTTACGGTTTATGTTTTGTCGTATTGCATACGGCAGTTGTATTAGTAAGTTGTATTTGAATTTTGTACCACGATCTGGCGACCCAAGATGGGTGATGTATACCTAATTTTGGGGGCGTCACGGTTGGTATCAAAGCTTAGGGATATTATCTACGGCTAAGATGTGAGACCCCAGAACTAGGAGGGAGAGACGGGAATTCCTTCACTAAGTATGACCTACTTAAATTTATTTTGTATTTAAATTGGTTGGTCGAGTTTAGAGATATTATGTTACATGTCAATTAACCTTTGTTTTATGGCAAGATTCTAAAAATGACATCCAAGAAAATGTTGAGAATAGAATGAAGCACAAGAGATGAGTTAAGTCTCCACATATCAATAATCGAGGATAATGTGCAAACGAGGAGGACAATACTCCTCATGAAAATAATAACACCGATGAAATGGTGAATGATGGGATGGTCGAGGCTTTATGCAATTCATGCAACAACAAAGTAGAACGGCTCTGTCCAAAATGTAGGTGGAAACACTAGAAACTCTCGGTGATCACCGCTAAAAGCAGATTGAGGCTGGGACCACCGGAGTTTAAGGGAGAGCCAAAAGCACTTATGGCGGAAGCATGGATAAAGCAAATCACCAAGATATTTGATGTCTTGGGATGCTCCAAGGAGCAAAAGGTTCCCTTTGCCGCCTTTATTTTTCTTGGCGGAGCGGATTCTTGGTGGGAATTCCAGAAACGTACTCAACTTTCGCCGCATTGAAGATGTCTTGGGAGAAGTTTCAAGAGTCATTTAACGACAAATACTTTTCCGAAAGTATTCGTCACATGAAGGAGGTGGAGTTTATCAAATTGGAGCAAAACAATATGACCGTATCGCAATACGAGGCAAAATTTACTTGAGTTATCGGTTGCGTCCCACTTGGTGGATAATGAAGAAGAGAATGACGCGAATGTTTTAAGAGATTTGAAGCGAAGATACGCCAACATCTTATTTCTCATAAAGCGTGTTTGTATTAGGATGTTGTAAATAGGGCTCGATTGGTGGAAGTAGCGATAACGAGTCAACGCAACCAAAAGAGAAGCTAAGCAAAATGATAATACCGGTGAAAGCGATCATCGAAGTGGTGACAACAAGCGTGGATGGAATCAACAGGACAAAAATGGTAACCACTTCGGTGGTAATCTGGGCCAAAATAATAAGAATGGACATTTCAAGAAGAGGAGATTCAACAATGATGGAAAGACGTCAAAGATCAAAGACCCATTGTTAAGGAAGGAGAAAGACCACCTATCATATGCTTCAAATGCGGAGGGAGGACACATCAGTCAAATTGCATGACGTCGTCAAAGCATGTTATAATTGTGGAAGAGAAGGTCACTTAGCCCGATTTTATCGTTCATCAAGACAAATTCACTAGGATGGAGGCACCAAAGGTCATCCGGAAAAGTCAAATCCATTAGTCTGAGGAGAGCGTTTGTAGTAACCTCCGGAAAGTAAGGAACCCGAATGAGGTCATCATGGGTAAGCTTATCATAAACTCTAGCGAAGTCTATACTTTATTTGATAATTTGGTTCTACCCATTCTTTTATTTCTCCTACTTTTATTTCAACGATTAAATTTGACTCCGGAGAAATTAGACTTTGACTTATCTGTGGAAACTCCGTTGGGAGAAACCTTCATTACATCCACGGTTTATAAATCTTGTTTGATTCAAATCGACACTTTCACATTACCTGTTGATCTTATCTCTTTGAAAATACTTTCATTTGATGTGATTTTTGGAAATGATTGGTTAACTACTCATCATGCTTTTCGTAAGGTTGTTAGCTTTCATATTCCTAACCAACCTATTATGCGAATTCGAACAACCAATCCACTAAAGTCAATCATTGTCATATCAAGCCATAAGTAAAGAGCTTCGATCCTTTCGTTGCTGACTTTCTTGTGTGGAATGCTGCTGAGCGGACTTTTCGTAGGGCAACGTCGTGAATGGCGGTGGCAAGTTGATAAGTATCAATGTGACGTGTTATCAAGTCTTGGATGAGAGTCATGAGTTTGAATGATATTTCTATTGTTAATAAATTTCTGACGTATTCCTCGAAGACTTCTGGCCTACCCTACTAGGCGTGAAATTGAATTTTGTATTGACCCAAATACAAAACTCATTTCTTAAACCCTCAAATATTTCTTTACTTAAAACGAATGTATCATGCTACCAAAGAGCGTTGGCTCGAAATTGTTGAAGATTACGATCGCATTCATTCAATTTCATCGTGGGAAAAATGAGCGTGGTAGGTAGCGCGTTGAGTAGAAGATCGTATCGTCGTTTGAGTGTGATGTTGTTAACACAAAGACTCATTTCATATAACTTACAAATGATGGAGATAGAGTTAAAGACTCTAGGGACCCATGTGAAGATAATGAATATCTGATTAGAATAGACTTGAATCGATAAAGTTAAAGTTCGCCAAGCTACATACTCGTGAGCCGATGAATGTGAAGAAGAAGGTTCAAGAGGCGTTATTCTAGAAGCAAAAATCGATGAAAGAGGAAATCTCAACCTCAATTTTATTGGCCCATTTGAAATCCTTGATCGAATAGGAACCGTGGCTTATAGACTTCGTTTTCTGCCAAGTATGTCGGCGTGTTCATAACGTTTTTAACGTATCGATGTTACGTAAATATGTGAAGCGATTAGAAACCACATTATTAATTTAGAACCCAGGACGAGATAGCGGAAGATTTAGCATTATGAGGAGATACGTGTTAAAATCTTGGATAAGAAGGATCGTATTCAATACTCAAAGGTTATACCTCAAGAGTTAGAATTTGAAATGAAGTCAAGGTATCCTCACCTGTTCGGCATACCAGGTACGTACGTAAATTTCGAGGGCAAAATTTCATAAGGAGGGGATATTGTGAGATCCCAGATTTTATGAATAAAAATTTAATTTTCTTGAAATAATTTTTTATATTATGGTGTTGATTTGATGTAATGTTATAGTTGTGGGTAGTATTTATAAATTCTGCAAAGTATGCAAGTTGTTATATTATATTCGATTGGTGGGAGAATATTCGTTTATAGCGAGGAATATTCGCATGATGGCGCAATCATTGTTGGACCCCACAACGTAATTATTATTTCGGATCGAGAAAGCGAGCAAAAGTATTTTTATAAAAATAACGGCGGAAGTTTTACCGTTGATCTTGTTGAACTACTCGGTAGTAAAAATACGATGTCTGGCGTGGTTGTATAGTTGCATGCGGTATTGATTATTGATGCTTACGTGAGAAGTCATTCAGTCTTGTTCAATTATTGCTATAGTAATTGTTGCATAGTATCTCACGTTATTTGATTCAATTATTGTCGATATTTTATATATTGTTAAAATCAATAATTGAGACGACAAAGTTATTAATATTATTATTTGCAATATTAACGATGTCAGAAGTTACATCGAGGAGAGGTTTGGTCACCTAATTGCGGCGTCGATAGGGAAAATCCTTATTGAAAAGCCCCTCTTTCACAGGAGCGACACAGTCGATTAATATTGTGAATTATAATAAAGATGATAAATGTTGTTAAAATTATTAAGGTGATTTTTATAAAGTTTGCTTATTTTATGGATTCCTATTTACCCATTTTTCAAAATATTCAGAAGAAATTTTTTTATAAAGGTGGGGCCCACATGTGATGTATGAAATCTGAAAATTGGGTGGGGATTTGATATTCACGTAGAGGGAGTATAAACATTATTATTTTATATATATATTTGATAGTGGATTTTGGGTGGAGGAAAGTTGTATTATTTTATATATATATATATATTTGATAGTGGATGTTTGGTGGAGGAAAGTTTTATTATTATTATTATTATTATATATATATATATTATATCATATTATATTTAAAAATTTTATGGACCGTCCGATTAAAAGTGAATCAATCTGGATCGTTCAGGAATTAGTTACTATGCAATCCATTCTTCTATAAATAGAAGATCATTCCTTCATTATTTCTTACGAATTCACTGAAACTCCAGAGAGAAAAATTATAGAGAAACTATAGAAAAGATTTCTGCTACTTAACTACTCTTATATTAAGTTATTTTACTGTAAGGGGTGTTATTCTTTCTTATTCATGAAGAGAACTGTTGTTATTCCATTGTTTATTATTCTGTTGGAATAACCTGTATACACGGGCTACCCTATACATGGTGACATTCTTCTAATATTCCGTTCTTTATTATTACGTGCCGAATATCACATGCGTGTGTTTACGCTTGGGACTGGTTCCATTATTTATTATTTCGCCGAATATCACATGCATGCGTTTTACGTGGGACTGGTTCCATTATTTATTATTCGCCGAATATCATGTATACGTGCATTTACGCATGGGACTGGTTCCATCCTTTATTATTATGTTGGAATAACACATGCATGCGATTCATCGCATGCGTGGTGATTTCTTTTGTTATTCCATTCTTTATTATACTCGGTTGGTTAAAACTTTGACTTCTATACCCATGAAATTAGTGGAATATCTTTGATATTTGCGGCTTCATCCAAATATCTTTTCATGGAAATATTCTTCTCAACATTCTTGAATTTTTACTCTACAAAAGATTATCATGTTGACAATTTGGACGTTATCGGTTCTAGATAAATTAATTCTTGAACTTGTTTTATTGAATTCTTATATCATTGTCATCATCCTCATGTTTTTATATTTTGAAAGTCATCTGTGACATATAGTGCATAGATTGACTTGGTATGATTATGACCGAGGATTATTGATTGTAATCATGGTAGTAATATTACAATTGATGTGGTAAAGTCCTCGTTGGGCGTAGTGCATTGATGGACGATTGTTGGCATGATCATGACCATTAATGAATACACAAATATTCTTGTGGCGTGGTGCATGGATAATTGTGGTCGTGATACTAAAAGAATATCCTTGGCCAAGTAGAAATGCGGGGTGATTCGATGATGTAGATTATTTATTAAGTTGAGTCTCAAATGATACTTGATGATGAAAACCTTTTTAATCATAAAAGATAGTAGATTTTATTTTCTATTTGACTCTTTTAATGGATTGCTTGTTCCGCTGCAGTTAAACTTAATGTCTATTATATTTTATCAGTTTAACATTGTTGGAGACTAATGATAATTTATTCTGCATTATCTTAGTCATAATATTTCTTCTTGGGCTAGTTGAGCTCACCCTTTCTTTCACTATTATTCTCTTGTGAAATGAGAATATAAATTTGGGACGAGTTGGGGAATGGAGTGATGGTCAAAGGATAGTATTAGTAGTCCTCACTATTCTGTGAAATAGTATGATAATAATTGTAATGAGGACTCCTTTTGAGTTTGTATAATCTCTAGTAGACAATATTTGTATTCAAACTTATAGTTTATGTTTTGTCGTATTGTACACGACAGTTGTATTAGTAAGTTATATTTGAATTCTGTATCATGTATCTGGCGATCCAAGAGTGGTGATGTATTCTTAATTTTGGGGGCGTCACAATGTCTGTATAGACTGTACATACATATTTTGTTATATGTATTCAAATCACACCCAAAACAATGTATTATGAAAAAATTCCAGTTCTATAAAATATTAAACTTTTTTTTAATTGTTTCAAAAAAAAAACAAAAAAAAAATTGATCCGCATTTTAATCAAGTAAAGTTAGGACACGATCCTGAATATATATATATATATATATATATATATATATATATATATATATATTGAGGATCAGGTAAAGGGATCTCACTTTCTTAAAATGAGGATTTTTTTTTTTTTTTTTTTAAAACAACTAAAAAAAATTTAATATTTATGGAACTAAATTTTTTATAATACGATGTTTTGGGTGTGATTTAAATACGATAACAAAATATGTATGTCACGTCTCAAGTGACTGCATCACCACTTTTGGTATAGATATTCAAAACACGCCCAAAACATTGTATTATGGAAAAATTTCAGACCAGTAAAATATTAAACTTTTTTTAGTTGTTTTAAAAAAAAAAAAAAAAAAAGTCCTCATTTTAAGAAAGTAAGGGATCCCTTACTTGATCATTTCTGTATATATATATATATATATATATATATATATATATATATATATATATATATATATGGCAATGATATGTAGCCAACGGAGATGAGAACCACATTCTTTTCAATCCAATTTTGGTCGTTGATGAGGTGATCCAATGGTGTTTTATACAGCCCATTCGAATGATAGTTATCAGGAAGACAACAATAATCATGTGGAGCCTTGGCCCATAAAAGAAATGACAAAAACAACTTATACAAGTTATATTCATCTTAAAATTTTAAACGTAATTTGGTTAATTATATATTTTATTATATTTTTGAAAATAATTATAATAATGGTGTACTCATAAAATATTTATACAATTAATACAATTTTATATTTATTTACAATATTAGTACAATCAGAAAAACATTTTTTGGACGGAAATCGTAAGGAATGACCATTTTATAATTTTTGAGAGTATAGTTATTTGATTGTAATAAAAAAAGTTTCAGTAACCACAATACCCAACCCTAGTACAGTGACCAAAAAATAATTTATCCCAAACTGGGCTTCTTAAACTAGAGCACTTAAAACTTGAGAGATCAAAAAAAAAAGGAAGGAATGTGGACAATTGCTCACTTTATTTTAGGAGGAAAATAAAATACTATTATTAAAATATTACTTTTCTTAATAAGAAGTGGTATGTATATATAAAACTTTTCCTACCATGATTTTGAAAAATAATTTGTAAATTACAGAATTTTTATTACAAAAATTCAGATTATTGTCAATATTGAAAACATTAAATATGATATTATCATTGTTGGAAATATCAAGATTTTAATTGTCATTATTGATAAAAAAAAAATAATTTTGTTGAATTTCATATTTCAGTTAAGTTATTGAGATTGTTAAAACTTTTCTGTCCTTAATGATAATAATAATTTCAATTGGTTTTAGTTTCATCCTTAATTAATTAGTCTTATACTAGATGACTTTGTAATTTTTAAGGAGCATGATTATACAGGATAATGAACTTGTCAATCTAATAAAAGTTAAAATGATGTATATAAATAAAAATAAAAAATAGTAATTTATAAGTGTACATTGATATTTTTGATAATATTAATAATGTTCCTGGCTTTTAATTTTGTATAGCCTTGCAAAAATAACACAAAAAGAGAAATGTTAAGATTTTTTTTTCATTGATAACAACATAGAACAAGAGAAACACAATATATTTTTACTTTTATTTTAAAAAAAAAATTGCTTGCAGTAGGTTTTTAATCCAACTATTCTTTTCAAAAAAAATATAAAGTTGAAACTAACAACAACAATATTGAAGCAAAAATTTAAGGTATAATAAAATATAGGACTAGGAGGGTAATTTATTTGCATTTATATTAATTGCATTTGTTCTTGAAATAATATGACAAGTTGGATTCAACAATTGGAGTCCACGACGAAATTATTCTTAAAATCTCCATTAATTGCAAATTTGCAATTAATTCTTAAGATAAAGCTTTACCAATAATTATCCCATTCAATATTATCGGTTTATTAAGATATCATCATATATGGAAATATTTATGTACAAATTCAAATTGTACATTCAAAGACAGTCACAAGTGTAAAATAGTAATAAATTAATGAAAATAGAGAAAATATGAGAAATTAATATTTTATTATTATTTTACACTTAAGTATGTATTTATATGTATAATTTAGACATGTAATATATTAATTAAATTTCTTTCTAAATATAGTTAACAACTAAATTTCCTTGAAAGAATAACCATAGGTTTGATTCCTTTCACAAATAGCAAACAATTATATTTCCTTCCAAAAATAGGTAAGACTTAAATTTCCTACCATTAATAGCATTAAAAATTATCATAATCTTTTTAAATTTGACTAGATAATGAGATGTACCACTCTTGAACTGCTATATATATCAATAGGCAATAGCATATCATCCATCATCTTGTCACAAGAATTAATTTCTTTCTTATTAATAAAGATATGGCCGGAAGAGGAAAGGTTATTCTTCAAAGAATTACCAATGAAAACAAAAGAAAAGCTTGTCAGAAGAAGAGGATGGCCGGATTGCTTAAGAAGGCACACGAGGTTTCTACCTTATGCGACGTGGAGTCGGCGACAATCGTGTATTGTCCCGGGTACAAGGCGGAGCCGACTGTCTGGCCACCGTCTTACGAGAATGTGAAGGAAACGGTGGAGAAATTTCTAGGAAAACCAGAGGTGGAAAGAAGCAAGTATTCGGTCACTCATGAAAGGTTTCTTGCAGAAAAGGTGAAGAAAAAGCATGCCAAATTTAACCAGATGAAGAAGAAGAATGATGATATGGAGTTTCAAACTCTCCTTGCATCATTAACTACTCATCAAGAAATGAGCTACTGTGAGCTTGATTCTACACAATCAAACGCAGTGGTTACCTTTGGAGATGGGATGAAGGAGAAACTCAAGGAAAAGCTGCAAAAACTTGAACATCGTCTGAGTGTTGGACAAATGCGTAAAAATGACGATCAACCTGCAGTACTTGGCTTTCAGTTCTTCTTTCCACCTGTTGGCTGGCTTTAATTTTCAGCCCAACAGCTGATCACACACACACACACACACACACACACACACATATATATATATATATATATATATATATATATATATATATATATATATATGTGTGTATATATTCTTTTCATCCAAAACTGGCTTTCACTGCTGCTCATCAAACTATTCAATTGGTCATTTAATTTTGAATCCCAACACCCACCCACATATATTGCCTCATTTTACAACTTGTTTTTAAGTAATCAATGAATTTATGTATTGCTCTAATTAAAGTATTAATAAAATTTCTTATTATATATTATTTCAAAAAATTGAAAAGAGCTAGTGCGTGCATGTTTTTTGTTCAAGTGCATGTATAATTAATTGAATGTTGCTACATGCATCCTTCTAATTTTAACATGCTTCTACAATCGACAAGAATGATTAAATGACTATGATTTACTTAATTTTGAACTTCTTACGAATTGAATTAGCATGAAAAAGTAGTGTACAATTAACCATTTGTGCAATAAAAAACTGTGATTTCAAATCATTCTTTAAACTCTCATAATTGTAACGATTAGGTGTGAAATTTCAATGTGCATAATAACCTTGTTCAAAATGATAATATTTTACTTTAAGTAATTATATCATCTAATCTCTCTCTCTCTCTCTCTCTATCTATATATATATATATATATATATATATATATATATATATATATATATATATATATATATATACACACATGATTACGATAAAACATGGGAATATATTTAATTTTGTCAATAAGAATTTTCCATAGTACAGGATTTTAATACAAATTGTGTAAGGCTACAACAACTATGTGCATGTCGAATTTGCTGTGTTTGATACGCTTGGAACATTTGGAGGCTAAACTTATTTGAGGATGTTATTAGTATCACAAATATATTTTATAAACGCAACTTATTTAATAACAATTTTTTAAAGTTTAAATGCATTTTAAATATTGTATATCTATACCATATTCAATTGTTTGTCTTATTAATTGACCGAATGAACCTACACCGTATAATTAAATTAATTACCTTCATAAAAATCTAATAATTCATAACTATCTGCTCAAATCATAATTGAATATATATATATATATATATATATATATATATATATATATATATATATTATTGATTATCTTAATCATTATTTCACAAACCTTCATAGGGCCATACTTCGTCCGGAACATGTGTGGATTTGTTGTTTATAAATAATAAAAATATTTTAGAAAATTATTACTTGATTGTCTACCACAAAAAATAAATGATTTTAAATTTTATGAATATATAATTAATAATCACTAAACTTTGTAAATAAGTAATAATTAATACTCATTTCTATTATCCAATAAAAAACCAAAAAAATAGTAACTTTTATAGGGTATACGAATTAGGTAATTAATGACTATGATTTTAATTTATCCTTAGGATTTGATGTTTTTTTTATAAAAAAAATAGACCAATTAGAAGAAAATCAAAAAATAAGAAAGATTCGATTTTTTAAAACTTTCTCTTTCAATGCTTGTAACGCATGCTTTGGGTCCTCTTTTTATCTCGAAATATTTGTTAATTATATTTTCCTTAAATGTTTGTAACGCACGCTTTGGGTCATTTAGAAATATATTTTTTTCTAGGCCCCGAGTAAGATTAACCCGAGGTTATTTTTATGCACGTACTGGTCATTTTTAGGGAATTTCGTTTGTGAATTAAGGGACGACATTCATTCAGTTGTATTCTTGTTAACTATACAAAAGGCTCCAATCTTAATGCCCCTATTATTGTTGTGTATCCTTTTCTGAATTTTTTTTTTCTATAAAAAAATAGACCAATTAGAAGAAAATAAAAAAAATAAGAAAGATTCGATTTTTTGAAACTTTCTCTTTCAATGCTTGTAACGCATGCTTTGGGTCCTCTTTTTATCTCGAAATGTTTGTTAATTACTCTTTCCTTAAATGTTTGTAACGCACGCTTTGGATCATCTTTTTTATCTCAAAATGTTTGTTAATAACTTTCTCCTTAAATGTTTGTAACGCACGCTTTGGGTCCTCTCTTCATCTCAAATTGTTTAACCGGGAGTTATTTTTATGCACGCACTTAGCTGGTCATGCTGAGGGAATTCCTACCTTCGTTTGTGAATTAGGGGATGACATTCATTCACTTGTATTCTTGTTAACAATACAAAAAACTCCAATCTTAATGCCCCTATTATTGTTGTGTATCCTTTTCTTGGATTTGTAGAGTCGTGTTTTCTATTTACTCACAATGGACCCCATCGAGTTGGTGACCACATGGCATAACACATTTTTCGCATAGTAAATCCACTTAAAATTAATTTATTCACTCAACCACTCGTTGAAATATGTACCAGATATCATAAGGGCCCCAATAATTCATTAGCACATTTATCTAAAGTTTTGAATGAAACTTCAATGTTTATTTACTCTAAAATGTTTGTAACGCACGCTTTGGGTCATCTCTTTATCTAGAAATATTTTTTTTTTTTGGGCCCCGAGTAAGATTAACCAAAAGTTATTTTTATGCACGTAGTGGTCATTTTCAGGGAATTCCTACCTTCGTTTGTGAATTAAAGGATGACATTCATTCAGTTGTATTCTTGTTAACTATACAAAAGGCTCCAATCTTAATGCCCCTATTATTGTTGTGTATCCGTTTCTGAATTTATAGAGTAATGTTTTTTATTTATTCACAATGGATCCCATCGAGCTAGTGACCACATGTCATAACGCATTTTTCGCATAGCAAATCTATTCAAAATTAACTTATTCACTCAATCAATCGTTGAAATATATATGTACAAGATATCATAAGGGCCCAATAATTTATTAGCACATTTAGCTAAAATTTTGAATGAAACTTCATATATGAAACGCATAACTAATTTGACTAGAAAGTCAATTTGAATAGTTAATGGTATAATTATCATTTTTTTTGTGATTAATATTGTATGTGTTCTCAGGAAAAAGAATATGCCCAATTTTTAGGGTTTAAGAGGTGTGAAAACACAAAAATAAATATGCTATGAGAATTGAAACCACATTCATCGGAATAAGAAAATATAAAATAGAAAACATCCTTTAGGCTGCTAAGTAACTAAAAAATTACTAAGTCAACTCAGGACCAACAAAAATTATTTGATATTTGTCTTATTATATTTTGGTATTTGTATTGATTAATTAATTGATAGGTGAGTGAAAACAATTCACTCATAGGGCTGCAAACAATCTATTCGATCCGAACTTTGACAAACTCAAACCGAACTCGAACACTATTAATTAGTCGAACTCGAACATGTTCGTATAACATGATCGAACCAACACTTATGTGCAAGTTCGGATCCTTAGTTATTCGTGAACATGCTCGAGTTCGGGAATATAGTCGAACATCATTATTTTCGCAATTATATATCTAAACGTTCACGAACACAAACTCGTTCGCAAACAACTCATGTACATATTTGAACTTGATCAAGTTCCTGAACATTTGAATCAACGCATTACATGCACTGAAGCAAATATTAAGCCAAATATTGTAATCGTCATTTATCCAAAACAAAAAATGATTACATAGAATAAGTTAGAACTTAACAAATTTGCACGTTTAATTATATTGTTGATAGTTGATAGTTGATGTGATATACAATAGTAATTGTACAATGACTATTAATAAAGTCTCGATACATTAATTGATAACTTAATTTCTCTATTCTCTATTTCGACGGCAATTTCAATTACTCATATAAATGTAAGCAATTGTATTGTACTTCATACATCCTATAATATATGACGTTTTAGAGTTGTGAACAAAAATTTTAAAAATAATTGTATAGCATTAAATATAATATCAATTGTTTATAATACACTTAAATTTTCATAATTACCATATTTATCTTATACTTTCTCTCTCTCATTTGTAACAGTTTCTCATGAGGGGTAATTTGAAAAAATTGTGGTAATTCTCATAGATTATATAAAACGATAAATAATTTGAAAAAAATAAAATTATCTAAAACATCATATATTATGGGACGGAGGGAGTATCATTCCTCAATTAATGTCGAATTGTCATTGCAACAATCATTGTTAAAAACTTTATGAAAATATTAAAATTATTTTAATTAAATTAGAGGTGAAGAAGTACTTTATTTATTAATTATTTAATAAAGCTGATTACTTATAATCAATTATTAAAAAAATAAAAAGATATTTAAGTAATAAAAAAATAGAATTATTATAAATTTAACAATTATTGATAAGACAAACTTTAGAATTTAATATGAAATAACCAACTATTTGTATTTAAAATTTAAAAACATTAAACATATAAGAAATACAATTCGAACTAGAACATCTCACGAGTTATTACTCGCGAACCAATCAAACTAAACCGAATTATTTGCCAACAAAGTTGAATCGAACCACATGGTTTGCGAACATGTTTGATCGAGCAATCGCGATACTATGTACAAACTCAATTCGGCAAGTTAATCGAACTCGAATCGAACCAGGGACGAAGCTAGCTTAAGACCGGAGGGGCCACGACCACCCATCCCCCCCCCCCCCCCCCCAATCCCGTTTGAAAATTTTGTAAGGTCCACTTGTTCATTTATAAGTTGTTCATGAAGTCGTTTCTGATTGCAAACTAATTTTATTATTAAATTCATTATAATTGCAGATTTGTGTAATTGGAGTATAATATTGTATGTGTTATTCTAATTGAATAATACATTTGTATTGAGGTAACCAACTAAAACCCTTATTTAATTTTTTTTATTCTTTGTTTATTTTATGAAACTTGATATTTTAATTTTTAAAAGTTTAATGAGTAATCATAATATTGTATATGTTAATTCCAATTACATATTCAATTTGTTTTCCGATAACCAACTAAAACTCTTACTTATTTGATTGCAAATTTATGAAATTTTTTTATATTAAAAAGTTCAATGAATGGTCCAATATTATTGATTAACTCAATCTTGTAGTGTAGTTAATTGAATTTTTTTTTATATATTTTAGAATAATGGGAAAATCACATACTATTAATTCATTTTTCAAAAGAAAGCAATCAAATCATGTAGACACATCTTTGCTTACTCCTGAGCCTAATGTTCAAACATCTCTGCCTACCCTTGAACAAGAACAATGTTTTTCTAAAATCACCAAGAATTGAAAGTAATGAATGAGATATTAATTATTTGGAGTGTGATCATGTAAAACGTATCGAAATATGAAAATGTCGTGGTGTGATGAAATTCGACGAGCTTACGAGAATTCTAATTAGTTATTCCAACAGCAACCATCCAACGCTGTTGAAGGCGAATTTTACACTACTGAAGACTAGGGTGAGTTATATTCGATCGAATCGGATTCGAATATAACCAAATACCAAAATTTTCCAAATTTCATTATCCGAATAATTAACCTAATCGAAATAACCAAATAACCGAATACCGAATATAACCGAATTTCTAATTCGATTATTTCGGTTAATAACCGAACTATAACTGAAATGCCTCTTGTCATCATTCACTTAATTCCTCGGAATTATTCTGTCCATTTTGTGTATCATTACTAGGGCTTTGCCATCTTTTATGCAGTTGATGGCCATCATATATAGCTTTCTCTATTCTAGTAGGTGTAACGTCTTGCTTCTTTCCTCTTGTAGTGTCCCTCAGATTGATTTGCTTGTATCTGCCCTCAGTAGTATCCTTGGACCCGTCCTGCAAAATACTGTAACATTGACATTACGTTTGCTAAATACATTAGCAATGCTCAATTAGCTTTAGCTTTAGCTTTCACCCCAATAACACTCCCACATAAACAATTTCTTCCTTCCACCAAGAATGCTAACAAATAAGGCATTATATTCGGTTAACCGAATAATAATATTTCAATATCCTTATTTATACTTGAATACCGAAATATTAAAACGGTTATAACCGAATTAACGAAAAATAACCTGAATACCCGTTAACTGTGATCGATTATCTATTTTTGCTCATCCATACGGAAGACTGGTTTTTACAATGTATTTACCTTAAAATGCCTTTTTCTAAACACGTGCATTTATTGAACATTAGAATGTAATAGTTAAATATGTTTCAAAGTAGTGTCAAACCAATCTTCATGGTGTGCAAACTGTATTTTGATAGTTCAGCGTACAGTTATTTCTTAATTTAAAATTAATAGTGAAAGTAATCAAAACTGATAAAAACTTGTATACTTGTATTAAACACATGCAGTGCTATGCTACATATAGTAGGATAGTTGAAAAAGTTTTTAAACCTTAATATTGATTTCACACGAATGAAATGAAGAATTTTTATTCTTTGTATATTAACCCACCCATCATTATGATGTCACATTTTAAAACTAAACAATGAAATGGAGAGGATCCTAATTCATTAAACAAATGACAACCTTCAAAAATTTCACATATACAAATTAAACGTCACAAGATTAGGTTTCAACTTGCAAGTCACCACTTAATTTCATTAGCAATTAGGCGTACGTTGCAAGCAGCCATCTCTATAACTGATAACGTATATAAACCTGCAAACTACCCAAAATAAGACATCGAATTGGTCCATTCATTCAACTATAAAAAAGTAAAGATCTCACAATATATATAAGTGGACTGATCTTTGGCATTTTGCTGTTGAAGAGTATATATTGAACTCATGCGCCACACAAATGTAATTATTCAGAAGAAGAAGAAGAATGAATTCTTCAATATTAGTCTTTGTGCACTACTTGGCACTAGTTGTTTCCCTGTTCTTGTATCAGAACACAGCTGCAGTTGATCCCACTCAAGGATTCACATCTCTCCCATTAACACAATCAAATTTTGAGATACAAAGGCCATATAATGTCCCTGTAAATCAGCGTTATAGTTTTGTCAATGGAGTGCACAAGTTGTGGGTATACAGCACAGATAAGCCTCACTTCCCTTCTAGCAATACCAAACCACGTACCGAGATCCGTATACAGGTAATATAATATAATTATAATTATATCTAGCCTTGCACAAATTAAACACCATCCACTAAATTCAAAAATTATCCATTCCAATGTGGTATTCAGCCAGGTTTTTTTTACAGATCAAACTAAAAAAGAAAAACGTACTGTATCTCTAGTGTGTGTGTGTGTGTATATATTTCTTAACTACATTTCTAATTAACTCATTTCTCAGGGATATGATTTCTCTTCTGGTGTCTGGCAATTCCAAGGACACGGATATGTGCCACAGGGAACATCTGGTGTGTGCGTTATGCAGCTCTTTGGAGCTGTCGGCCATGCAACAACGCTAATGATTAGAACATACAATGGTGCACTCTCATACTACAAGGCTCCCATTCTTGTTCCAAAAATCTTTAACAGGTGGTTCAGGCTTAACGTAATCTACGACGTAGACGCCAGCAAAGTGCAGGTTTATATTGATGGGGTTCTTAAGTTTGAAGGTCCTGGTAGAGGGGGAAGTTCTCACTTTTTCAAGTTTGGCGTCTATGCGCAGGATAATGATTCCAAATATATGGAGTCACGTTGGAAGAATATTAAAGTACTTAAGAAAAATTAATGACTAATTGGATCTTCTTATATTATATCCAAAATGTAAAACAAATCTTACAGTTTATGTAAAAATATATAGTATCAGCTTCTTTTTTAATTTTTAATTCCTCCATACTATATTGTATGTCATATGTTTCTTTCTAATCATGATTGGTAACATTAAATATTTTAAATATATTTTTATCACTTTAGTTATTGAAAAGAAATTTTACTAGCTAGAAGAAGTTGTTTAGGATTACATTGTATGTCCACGTACAAAGAAAATAAAATTATTTAATACACGAATACTAAATTAAGAAACTGTTATTTGATATCTTCCCAAATTATAGACATATTTGACTTTCAGAAGTCAATTTGTCAAATCATAGAACTCAAAATTAATACGAACTAATTTGTCTTTAGTTTAAAGAACTATGAATTTGTAAACTATTCAAAAAGTACTTCTAATTACCATATTCAAATAAATTCATATTGATTTTGACTTCTAAGATTTCGTAAATTGACTTCTGAAAGTCAAAAGTATCTTTAATTTTGGAACATAGAATTAATAAATTTGGATTGCTGAAATTAATAAACACACAAGGAAAAGAATGCACTGCAGTTGAAACTTCTGCATTCTGATACTGAGATTTCAAGCCAACCATGATATTGAATATACATACCTACTCTTCGTCGCATAAGAGAACAAGAGATAAATAATCTTATCTTTGATACTTTGCTTTCCATAAGAAGACGCTTCTTTAACTAAAAGATCGCATAAGAGAGCAAGAGATAAATAATCTCATCTTTAATACTTTACTTTCCATAAGAAGACCGCGCAATGCTATGTTCTAAAGGTGCCTCCGCAAAAATGTTGCTTGTGCTCAGCAATGCGGCCTGCCATAGCATCCAGAGACAATTATGTAAACAATATATGGACCCGTATAATAAAACTGATGCAATGCATTTTAAGGCAAAACATAAAATAAAATAAGTTGTATTCGTTTCTTCTGCTAGGTTTGTGTTTCACACCAGCACAGCGAATACGTACTCAAAGATTATAAATCTAGATTGTATCCTTCACAAATATTATCAAAGTGGGAGCAGCATTAAACATGGGAAGGAAAAGGGAAAAGAAAAAAAACAAAAAACAAAGAAGAAGGAATCCGAGTCCCTTAGGATTCTTAAGAAGGTTATGAACCAAACATCCTGAAACCACATCCCAACTGTACAAGGTTGCTTCTACCAACAAGAACTTGTGTGTGTGTGTGTGTGTGTGTCTATATATATATAGGTCAACAAGAAATATTTAAAGCTTGTCAAAGAATCAAACATACAAACAACAAATAAGAAGATATATAGAGGAAAAACTAGTGACTAGAGAGAACCTTAATAAACTAGTAATCAAAATAGAAGATCTAGGAATTGTAGCCAGATTCCCAGAAGTCCTATTTCTTTAATTTGTAGGGTTTCTTCTTTTCATTTCTTGGTTCCAGACTTCCAACAAGTCATGTTTCAACAATGACTATCATCAAGCCCAGTTTTGTCCCAGCAGCGGCCAAATCTTCCTCATTAATCTACAGGTATAAAGTCATCTCAAGAAACCCAAATGTTTTACCAGGGTCCAGGGACTCAGGTAGGCAAGATCTCACATGCTTTCAAAAATTGTTAACACCAGCAGGTCTCACCAACTACTGATTAACTTGACATGCATAACCTGACAAAGGGGATAAAATTATGTCATTAGAATTTTATTAAATTGAATGAAACCTTTTTTACCAATGAAAGGCAACTAGCTTACTGTTATACAATAGCTTGATCACCCTTGCATGATGGTCTTAGCTAGAAATCATGTGTCAAGACTGCGCAGGCTAAAACTAATGGTTTCTTACAGAAAATCAAGAAAGCCTCTTTGACCAGTCAAGTTAAAAGAATGTACGAGCCCATACATCATTTAATCTCATGTGTTTGATTCATTTCGCAAACCACACAACCTTGCCAACCTTCTGAAGGGTATTCTTTGCACGCCAATTTGTGTCACCAATGCAACTTCAACATTGCAGATTGCTTCAGTTGATTTGCAGGACAGCGACAAAAAAAAAAAAAAAATAAAAAAATTAACAAAAATAAAACAGAAATATTATAACTTATCAGAATTTATTATTTGGACGGGTAAATATCATGACTTGATACAGTATATTAACAAATGATGAAATGAGAAAATAATGACCACGTTCCAACCAGTGTTAGCAAGCTCCATTAATTCATATGAAGATAAAATTTGTTTATGAAGGTACATCCTCTAAAGGCACGAGTCAAGTCGCAAGTATCATTTGGGTGTTTAAAGATCACAAGTACTGTTCTTTCTCTGCACTTTAGCCGTGATAAATATATTTAATAACAAGGGCTTAACACGATGAGGGGATATGTTCATTGATGAGTGGTGGAGTGTTTTAATAGAAAACAGGACATAACAATATATGAGCATGTACACACGAGGTAATGGGTGAACTAGAAATACGATGAGGGGAAGTCTAAAGAAGAAAAAGCTGTCAGATAGATGAGATGTAAATAGACAATCATATAAGAGAATATGAGCCTAAATAAGATACAAGTAAGATTCTTCAACTTGCAATATTCTACGGTATATGCTTAATTATTCACAACCAATATTTTGATAATTATTTCTCAAATAATTAAGTACAAAAGGAAAGTTGACACTGAATTCAAGTTGCTAGAAGTTTAAAATATCAGTGAACTTTATATTATGAGCAAAGTATTGGTAGAGAGACATACATCCAGAAGGATTACATGAAGACAGCATATACAACAAGCAAGAAGCTGCTACCATCATAAATCTGAGAAATCCATATTGCTAACTGCAGAGCACAAGCTATGGCGAGGCTATCGTCACTAATAAACAGTGCATTTCACTGTTTATGCACCAAAAAGGTTTGCTGCTAGAGACATACTCATTTAGACTTTCCCAACCATTTCCCATAAATTTCAAATGCCTTATCTAGCTCTCCCATTTTGAAGTACTTTTTCATAAGTATTTGAAAGGGAACATGATCAATCGCTAAGCCAGACCTCAGTATCTTGACAAAAAAATTTTCTGCATCCTGTATTTTACCTCTCAAACAATAGCCTTTAATCAGTTGGGTGTAAGTTATTATATCTGGATTGTACCCTTTCCTCAACATTTCATCATGTAATAGGAGTCCAATATGAATATGTCCTAAATTACAAGCAGCACCTATCAAAAGATTATAAGTGACTACATCCGGAAAAAAACCATTTAAGATCATTTCAGTCTTCAGAAAATTTGCTTCAACAAGTTTTCCAGCCTTTGTGAGTGCGTAGATCAATGCATTGTAAGTAAATATGTTAGGAAAAACACCAAATGCCATCATTTGATCTCTAATATAAAAAGCTTTTTGTATATCCCCACGTCTCCCATAGCCATCAATTATAACATTCCAAATAAGTGGATCAGGTATAACTGAACCCCCTAACATAAGATGCAGATACTCATTAGCTATAACTATATCTCCTTTCACGCACAAGCCTTGGATAAGCACTTTGTAAGAAATCTGATCTGGAGGAACCCCCATTTTTGACATTACACTGTGGATATAACAAGCCTCATCAGTCTTTCCTTGCTTACAAAGCACACTTATAAGAGTATTGTAAGTGAAAACATCAGGAATCAACCCACTTTTAAACATTTCAGTCAAATATTTATATACAAGGGTCATCTGCTGAGTCGAACTAGAACCATGGATCATTACATTATATGCTATAATATCCATTTTGGTACCCCTTTGGGACATCTCATCCCATATAGTGAAAGCCTGAAACATATCTCCACTTTCAAAACAGCCATCCATAAGTATAGTTGAAGTGATCAAATCTGAAGTTTTATTTTCAGAATCATCTCGTAATATTTCTCCTAGAAGTTTTTTAGCCTCCCATAGTAGACCTTTCTTGCAAAGTGCATGCACAAGAATGTTACAAGTAACTCTATTTGGTGTTATAGCACAACTACTCATTGTAGAGAGAAGATCAAGAGCTTTATCCATGTTATTAGTAATGCAATAACCCTCCATTAATGTGTTGTAGGTAGCACAATTAGGAGAAGGACCCCTGAATAACATCTCTCTGACAATCCAATTTGCCATCTCCAAGTCACCGTTTTTGCAAAGCCCATTTACAAGGTAATTATGCGTAACCGCATCCGGAATGACAAAATTCTGTACCATTCTGTTCCGAAGCCACAGGGCCACTCCAAGTTTGCTTTCCAAACACAAAGCTCTAATAGTATCCACATGTTGTGCATAATCTGCTCCCAAATCGCAGCCAGTAACCCCTATATGTGCCCATGATATGCTTTCCCTGCAATTATTCTGGAATTTAATCACAAAAATATTATTTTGTTTAATTTAATTATTATCGTGAGACGTAGTTTTGGCTCCAAGTATGGAGATTGGAATCAACGACCTTGAGGTATATCACAAAGATATTATACATTGAAATGTCGAGACATAAAATGATCAACTGCAATGATAATGCTATTCTACTTACATGATTTTTAACCATTTAATCATGTGATAAATACACACATAGAAAGACAAATATCCAGACTGAATAATAAGAAAGCTCTTAGATTACATTCTGTAGTGGCAAAAAAACAAACAGATGATTGTCTATAGGATATTTTAATCCAACTTATTAATAATATGTGATGCAATTATGCCTGCATGTGAGTTAAAATCCCGAGTATGATGCAAAAGCATTCCTCTCATTCTCTTTTGCTATTGACTAACAAGTGTTAACTATTCATGATCTAGATAATAGCAATGCTCATTCTCAACTATCTTCTTCTTTTGTGTATTACCATGTATTTCTTTGCCTTTCTAACCCTCTTCATTTTACTCTGTTCCTTGTTCTGAAATATAGAATGGTACATAATAATTAAAACCACAGCCTTCCTGCATACTTTTAAAAGAATTAAAGTTTCTTGTTTCCTTAGAAAATTTGAAAACCTTAAGTGCGTTCATGTGGATATGCAACATATACTTTTGTTCATTGTAGTGTGAGAGAGAACCTAAAATGCATACATATGGATAAGCTACATATACTTTGTTCATTGTAGAAAGAGAGAGGGAGAGGGGGGTTACTTCCACCGCCTGTTTCCAAAAGATGAAACAGAAACACTAGGGATACAATTTCCTTGTATTTCACACTGAAATACAATCTTCAAACCTAAACCTTCCTATCAAATTCCGACAATGTGATCAAGGATACTTAAAACTTCAATTCAAAACCTTCAATGTTGTTATAAACACAACATAGTTCTAGATATAAAGAATATTTTACGAGTAACTACATTCTTAGTTCTTAAACTTAAAAGAGTTTATCGCAAAAAAAAAAAAGCTAATCTCAAAGATACTTTACAAATCAGGTAACTATTACATGCCCCATCAGGGACTATAATTAGGATCAGCTCCATAACAAAAATTTAAAATGAGCAAACTATGAAAGGCTTTCAAACTCTCAAGTTAACAGCAAAAGTCCAGAGTTTCTTTCAATTGATTCTGAAGCAATCAAGCAAATTTCATGTAAAATTCACTCATCAATAAATTGAAAGCTGACCTCATTGCTTTCAGACGCTCTAAACTACCCTTGAGCATGGCATCCAATACGTTGAACGTTGCCTCAGGATCTTCCTTGTCACCAGAATCCTTCTTTTCAGATAACCAATTTTTTGCTCTTTGGTGGTATTGATCACCAACAGTTGCAATAATATCTCGAAGATAACATGGTAGAAGCTCATCCTGCCTATATAAATTGGAATTTACACATCAGATAAAGAATTCTACTTAGAATATAGTTATATAAATACATAAGAAAGAGACTGATACGATAAATTCACATGTTTGACTGTATATGAGTTGGAAACTGATACCTTCTATCAATTAAATCTGGGAGGGTATTTTTTTCGCAGAAAGAGTTACAAAAACTGTGAGCAATGTTTTCTTTGATGGAGTCTATGATTTGGATGCTGCTATTGAAGAATCGAAGGAGTATATGGGATTCTTCCGTTGCGATTAAGACCTGAAACCAAATTAATATTATTACTATTACTAGCATAAAAGATTGAGATAATTCATGTCTGCAATGCGCACACAAATAAATGTAATAAATTGAGTATGAGGATTGAAAATTGAAAGACTCACCGTATGCATTTTATGGAAGAAAGTAAAGGGAGATACTTTAATCAGCTGACAGAGTACGCGGCACCGTCCTGTTATTCGCCTGGGGTGGCAAATGAAATGGTTTCACCTCAAATATGGCGCTCTGGGTATGGTGGCGGATTGATTTGCAGAGTCAGGAGGGTATGAGAATCTTTAGTATGAAAGACCTCACCTCAAATATGAGCTAAAACAGGCTTGGGTATGGATATATATCCCGACCTATTATGAGTAATTTTATTATTTTATTTCTCTTCTTAATATTTCAAAAATTTTACATGGAACATTAAACTTGGAATATTCAGTGTACATATTATTAAATATTAATCCACAAAAACAAATCAATTGTATTGGTTTAAAGAGATTTTTGTCATTCACTATTGGAAAACAAAAAACTTGTAGGATACATATAGGTGGTATCTAAATTCTCAGTTTCACGACTCTTACTAATTAGTATTTATTATAAATTGAGTTGTTGACGGTAATATAAAACAATACAATATTTTTTATTATTTATTTTCACAAATCCACTAATAATATACTAGTATAAAATTGTTAAGATCTGGATCACATTCGGTTAGCATGAAGTTATTTTTTTAGTAAATTGGTCAATAGAATATACTATAAAATTGATCAATTCTCAACTTCTCCAAAAATTTTGTTCATTGATCCACTATCAAATCTTTTTTCATACCACAAACAAATTAGTAGTAATGTTTTATTTTAGCTTTATTGTAAAAAAAACAAACACTTATAATAAACAACATAAAAATAATACTCCCTCCGTTATTTAATATAAGTCTTTTAAAGTTGTGCACAAGTATTAAGAAAATAATTATATAACATTAAATATAATATCGATTGTCTATATTGCCCTTGTATTAAAAAAAAGTTATTTATTAGGCAAAAAATAGTGAAAGAACCAAAGTTATATTTATTACTTTGGGTAATATTAGAAACTAAGTAATTAATGTTTAATTAAAATTCTCAAACGCCTTATATTAAGGAACAAAAATAATTTTTTACAACTACTTATATTAAGAGCATTCATAACAGTTTTTCCAATAGACTCTCTATCCCCACATTTGAAAAATATATCAATAAATCAGTATCTAACAGTTTTCTTATCCTTATATAATTCTCTATTTTAATCCCTATATATGATTTAACTCTTCAGGATGAGAGAATCAAAAGAGCGTTCCCTATTTATGTAAAATGACATTTCACACCCTATTTATTGCAATTTTATGTTAGTTAAAAGATCTTATCTCACTTAATTGCTGATTTAGGTATGCCTATCAAATTCACTCATTTTTATTTTTTAAACAAAGGATTTAAAGAAGAAATAGAACTATAAAAAAATTAAAAATCACCAAATTTTGATTTTGATCATTTTTGTAAAAAATATTACTAATAATTATAAATTTTATTATTTTATAATTAAAATAAAGTTCTCATAAACACATAATGATCGTTGCACATTTTGATTTATAGCGATATCTATTTTTAAATTAAAATAATTGCAATTTTTAAATTCAAACAACAATTACTTTTAAATAAAAAATAGTTACAACGTTCAAAATATGATTTGACTGTTTAGAACTTTCAAATTTAAAATTTAAGGAATCAATATAAGAAACATGTTGGGTACATAGTGAAAAAATTGAATCTCTATCTAATAGAATGATCCAATAACACTACAAAATAAGAATAAAGATAAAGAAACTATTGTGAATGCTGTAAGGAACTGTGGGAGTAAGGAAGAGTTAAAATCATTTCTCTAAATTTTCATTTTGGCCTAATTTTAAAATTTCAATCATGTTTAACTACGCGTTCAACTATTACACAGTCAACATTATTTGGACTAATATTCTCTCTTTCAAGCAAGCTCTCAACAATGGCGATTCCAACAATCGCCATTTTTCTAACGATTTCGATCATGTTTTGGCTGGTCGAGCCGCGCAGCGATTCGAACCGCGTATTCTCTCCTTGCTCGGACTCGAGAGTGCAGCGGTCCGATGGGTTCACTTTCGGAATCGCCTTTGCCGGGAGTAATTCCTTCTTCCCAGATAACAATAGCTCGCGTGTTCAACTGTCACCTTGTGACAAGAGGCTTTCTCTCTCCAACTCTCAGCTTGCTGTTTTCCGCCCCAAGGTCGATGAGATCTCTCTCCTCACCATCAACACTACCAATTTCTTTCCGGTAACTCCCCAATATTCTCTCTCTCTCTCTATATATATATATATATTAGTATATTTGTTTGTATTGATGATTATAATTTTGTTTAAATGTTCTAACAATGAAAAATAAATTTAGATCCATATAGAATTTGTTTGGACGTTTGGGAATTTTAGGAAAAGAGAAGATAGGGTTTTGAATGTTGCTTCGTATTTGTTATTGATTTGGTTTGTGAAATTATTGCGTCAAATGAGATTAACTGTTGTTGATTCCAGGGTTTTGTTTGCTGCTGTACCAGATTTTATTTAGGCTTTGTGTTTAATTTTTCTCTTTTACATTTTAGGGCTTTGTTTTTGTTGTTGAGTTGTTCTTATTTGGTACAAGTGTGTATTTCAGTTGTTGGTATTGCTTTTTGCTAATTGTTTGATACCATGATCATCGGGAATTGATACTTCCACGTGTTGCTCCTCACATGGATAGTAGTTGGATTCATCCTCATTTGAGAGAGGATCTTGTAGAACTAACATTAACATTTTCACGTGTGGAAATATCAAAACCATGATCTTACTATATAAAAGGAAGTCTTACTATATGAAAGGAAGTTGAATTACAGCTTCATATCTACCTTAACAGTATAGAGATTAGAAAGTAGAAACTGACATAGCTGTTAAAACCAGTATATGCTGATTTGTTGTCCAATATGTAGCTGTTAAAATATTTGTCTGGGGAATTTACAGGTTCACTTGGCTATCGGTGGAAAGCTATTGATGTGATAAAATTATGTACTGCAAGTGTACATCGTCTATTGTAGATTTGGCAAGTGCAGGTCGAACCACAAAGACTATCAATTCTTTAATATGTCCTTAATTAATATTCCAGGAAAATTATAAATTAAAAATGGTGGAGATGATTAATTAACTAAATAATGCAAACTAAAAATTAATAACTAAAACTAGTCATGGGAAAAACTACCTTGGAATTCAAATCCGCTAAGTACTAATATAATAAATAATTTCTTATCTTCCAAATTAATTCCCAATTTTTTTCCCCTCCCCTTTAAAAATAAGGATTCATATAATTAATATGAGCAAGCATAAGTTATAGAAAATTTACAGATTAATTATAACTTATCAAAACCTCGTAATTAATATAAGAATCATATACAGTTTGTGCGAAGGTAAAAATAAAAGAGTAAACAATAGGCATTAATATCGGAATGGAAAGAAAATATTAATATGTAATACCTAGTTTCATCATCATCCTAAGTATTAGAAATTTATCTAGCCATGCAATTTAAAATAAGAACAAATAAGATTATTAATACTACTAATTGCATAAATTAAAACTAACTAAAAGAAATTAATCAATTTAAAAAAAAAACTAAAACAAGTTCATGAAATAAGCATGCTTTGTTCCAACGAATGTGAAGGAATGAAAAATAAAAATAAACTAACTTTACTACTAAGACGCCTTCAATAACATCACTGAAATAAAATGATAATACTATTATGGATTATACTACTTAATCTAAGAACTAAAAAGGAAGAAAAGACAAAGCGTAAATGGAAAGTTAAATAATACTATATTAATTGCTCAAGAAAAAGACAATATGTCTTGATCCAACTATTCCAATCCGTGATAGAAGAAAAGATGGCAGAGAGTTTTCTTTCTCCTGCTTACTTGAAGGAATAAAAGAAACAAAATGTCCCCCTTCTCTCTAAAATAAGAGACCTATTATAGGAAACAATAAATTGTAACCTAATCTAGGGTACATTCAACTTGGTTTTCTTTTTTCTCTTTATCTCTAACTTGACTTCAACCTCTTCATGATAATCCTCCAAAAGTCATTTTTCATCTTTAAAAATTGGAACTCTTTTACTTATTCCCCAAGATAAATCTTACCAAAACAAAATAAAATGTATTAATTAAATAAAATAAACATATAAAATAATAAAGATGGGAATATTAAAATGTATAAAAATGTGTATATCAGCTTATGTTTCTTTGTTTGGATGATATTTCACTATGGATTACAAATTACTAGATCATTGTGTAAGAGTCGATGTAAAGGTGACTTCACTATTGTGACTTCGCCCTCCATTCTTTGAGGTTGCCTAGCTTTTTGAAAGTTTAGGACTTCGGTTGACTTTGCCCACCCATCACTAATCATTTGCATCCAAAACCTGCACTTCAAGCTCCATTGCAGGGCTGATCTTACTTTTTTCTCAGACCACTTTCTCGTTGGTCCTTATAAGCAGTTTTGATTGAGTTGAACCAAGAAGTTTGCTGATCACAACCTTCTGTCAAACAGGAGTACCTGACTCCATTTTAGTCCATGTGCACTAGTCTTTATGATGCATCACATTAAATATGATTTTTTGGAAGAAACCATGGGTCAGAAAATGATTGTGGCTTACTTAGGCGTAAGCACAGAGGAAATGGACAAGGTTCAAAGCAACTTACAGAAACTTATAGAGGAAATGGACAACGTTTTGTGAAGTCATCAGTTCATCTTAAAAATTAAAACAAGGACTCTCAAGTGTTTCACTAGACTTGGGGCTTGGATATGCCAGATACAAGTGCACATGAGGAAATTCACATGTGCACCTACAATGAAAGGGAACAAATTGGCACCTTTTGCCTAAGCTAACACAATTTTTTTTTGCTTCCTGGTGGTAGTTCTCAATTCTGATCTCCAAATGAGCATGCATTCAGTCCGAGCTATTGATACCTTTTTAAGTTGGATAAATCCCTAAACCACATTCATGTTGTTTGTTATCGCCAATTTATTCTTTTCAAGTTAATGTATACTATCACTCTCTCTAATGATGGTGGAAACTCGCAGCCACCGGCGCATTGGATAAAACACCGGGTGCATACAATACCCAACCAACCTCGCACACCGGTAGACTACCTGGTTTTACGCTCCTTATAAGTTTTGGAAAGAGAAAGGTCTGGCTTGGCGGATGGTGCTGGGTGGTGGTTGGCTGTACAAGTAGTATCCTCCTTTGAGTATAGTGGTTCTCTCTTGCAATACTTGATAAAATCAATTACCCTGTGCAATAGTGTATTTAATTGATCAATTTTAATACTGGTCATAATGGCAACTGGATTATTATAACAGCTATGCAAGGTGGCTTACTTCACTTTGCTTTCTCTTTGGGGTTTTACCCCCAACTTTTTTCGCTCGTAGAAAGATACCTAAGAACTAAAATGCAATTCCTGATCTCCTGTTTAATTTTTTGGCTGTTCAGGATTCCTATGGCGGTCACATGGTGGCATTTGCTGGTCGAAAATATGCTGCAAGGTCTGTTCCTGCATTTGTGGCCAATGGTACATACACTGTTACCAGTTTTACTCTGGTAAGAAGATGGTCTGTTCTTTTCTTGTAACATACCTGAAACTTACTCAAGTCCTTAGCAACCAGAACAATGTGATTTCGTCAACAGGTTCTTGAATTCAAGAAGGGTAGGCTGCAAAATTTATATTGGAAGAGAGATGGATGCTCAAAATGCTCAGGCAACTCTAACTTTGTATGCCTCAACAATCAGGACTGTGCCATTAAAACTAATAGCTGTAAGAACCGAGGCCAGGGTTCTGTAGATTGCAGCCTTGGGATACAATTGGCATTTTCTGGCACAGATAAGCATGATTCAGTTTTCAACTCATGGTATGAGGTGAAGAACCTTCGACAATACTCTCTTTATGGCCTTTATTCCAACCTCAAGGATTCTCTCTCTGGCCAATACAACAAGTTCTTCTAATCATTCCCACACAGTTCACAAATTTCTATTATGTGGTATGCTGTAATAGTTTTTCCCCGAGTTATTTATTGCTTGCTCTCTCTCTGTCTCTCTAAATTACTTCCTCTTCCCTCTTGTATTTTCATTTCCCTGAAAATGCTTGGAAGCAATGTAAATTTTTGTACTTCCGTCACACTTGTAATTATGATGAAATGAGTATTTACTATTTACCTTGATTAATGTGTTAAATAGTTAATTTATTTGGCACCTGGTGCAATACTAAAAGCAGTAACAGGAATCCCTGGACAGGATGTTGAAGTTTTAGCTCTACGCGGGGGGCGGGGGCGGGGGCAGGGGGGGGCAGGGGGGGGGCAAAAACATTTTTACACTACTGTGGTTATAGTGTTTTAACTAATTAGTCATTGTAATTTTAAAATATTCGATTAGCTCACTGTATTTTTTAAAAATGTTCAATTAACCCATTCCGTCCAAGGAAATTAAATAATTACACACGTGGTATTGAAAAAAAAAAAAAATATTATTTTTTGATGTGGCAACACAAAAAATAAAATAAAATAAAATCATTAATTATGTAGCATGTACAATACATGTTGACTTTATATTTAATCAGTATAAGACCAAAAAATTTTTAAAATTTTTAGACAAAAAAAGAAATAATGCAAATTATAAACATAAATAAATTAATATTTATAAACATAAAGAAATAATGAAATTTTCTTTCTTTTCTTTACCTAAATATTTATAATATGTATAATATTAATAAAAATTAATATTATAATATTTATTAAAATAATAATAAAATTAATTTTATTCATCTCATTTAACCCTCTTTATCAAAAATTTTGTATCAATGAGATCTAGTACAATATTATATTAATTTCTACACAAATTAAAAATTAAAAATCATTTTAAAATTATTAAAATAATAATAAAATTAAAATAAATATTTTAATTCATTTTCTTTATTTGTATTCTTTTCCTTATCTCTTTTCCTTTCTTTTAATAATTATTTTTATTTTAAAATTAATACTAATATTGTAAGACCTCAACTTATTATTAATGAAATTTAATTTTCTATTTATTATTTTGAAATAGTAAGGGTTGATTTGATTAATGTGGATAGTTATGGGTAAAATACATAAATATTTCAAAATAAGCAAGTGGTTATAAAATATTCATTGTTTGTTAGGAGAATATTAAATGCACGACGCTTGATCTTTTAATGGGCCCCATAACGGAAAGCGATTGGATGAAGAAAGCGACAAATATAAGTTGTTTAAAAATAACTTGGCGTAGTTATTCACCAGATTAATCACCGTTAAAATACTTAAATTGGTTAAAACACAAGAAGACACTGCGGATTGCACCAATTATTGATTCTTACGTAAGAAGGCACTACTTCGATAATGGTTCTGAGTAATTCTTATTCGATATTTTATTGATTTAATAATTCTTTGCGTTGATATTTTATATTCTTATTATTTCAATAATTGTCATTACACAAAGATTTTTCATTATCAAAGCAATAATTCATATTATCCGAATAATATTATTAGATAACATTATTGGCCATGTTTATAAAGTTACGCTTCAAGGAGAGGTTTGGTCACTTTAATTGTAGGCTACCGAGAAGAAAAATTCTTATTGGAAAGCCCTCTTTCCAGGAACCTGCCCGGTTGTCAATATTGTGATTACGTAATATTATTTGTGAATAATTAATTATTGATTTATATGATGAGAAAAATATTGATTTTATGTAGATATAGATGGAGAAAATTTTTAATGTGACAATTGTTGAAAATTAATATTTTATCTTTTTTGATAAAATAATTCATTTAAATATATTATTTTAATAATATATTAACTGGTGATATTTTTATAATGAATGTGGGATATATGAGGAGGAAGAGTATTTTTGTGGCATTAAATATTTAACACATATTTTGTGTGTTGGTGGACACAATTATTGACCAAAATTTGATTATAGCCTGTAAAATCGTCCGTTTGTGAATTTCGGTTAATTTTTATTTGGAATTTGGAAAAAATTCCTTCTGTAAAGTTGTAGATAATGAAATTTTCTATGGAAAGTCGCGAGTTTCGAAATTTTCTGGCAAAACGGCTATTTATTATGAATTATTGAAGTTTCGAAGCTCTGAAATAATTGATTTTTGGAAGTTTTAATTATTTTAAATAAGAAAAAACGTTTTATTACTTTTGGGAGGTGGGCTACATGTGTATTGATCTTGGATTAAGAAACATGTGCGTAGGAAGTTTTAGAAAATAATAATAAATATTTTAATAAATTTTTCTACTTTAGTGTTCTAAGCATTTTTTCATAAATAAGTACTTAAGTTAGAATTGAAAATCACACCGTAAAGCTGAAGTTTTCTCTCTATATTATCGAGGCGTATTCTTGTGAGTATTTTGAGTATACTTTGAGTATTGCTATACGGTGCAAGTTCAAGTCATAGCTTTATATCAGGTGTTTCAAATTAAATCTTCGATCTTTCGAGGTAAGGGATATTATTTTTTTTCGTAATGAAATTATTTCTTCAATATCATTATGCTGAAATATTGATCTGAAGTTTTTATCAAATTTAAAACTTTTGGTGTCGGAGTTACTATTCACGTATACGGCACTATTCACGTATACGACATTATTCACGAATACGGGACTATTCATCGAAAAATAAAAATTATCGAAAATATCTATTGTGGATACTAGCTTTGATTGTATCCATGTTTTGATCATTCTTGAATTTTACACCACTATGATTATTTTTGAGGTATTTTTGGACATGGATAAAACAAAGTACGAATCCTTAATCCTTGTCATTTTGTTTCATTTGGATTCGTTTCTTTTAAAATATTTTTCATCATCCTCGATCTTAAATGATGATATTATTGAATATCTTTGGCCCGTAATGCAAAAGATGAATGATTTCGATGAATATCTTTGGCCGTAGTGCAAAGATGAACATGTGTTTAGATGAACATGACTAATGATGAATATCTTTGCCTGTAGTGCAAAGATGAATATTTGATTCAGATATATATTGATTGATGTTACGAGGGGATAAAAGATAGGCGATGAACTTTTAAATTCATACATAGAAGATAGTAGTTTGCATTCTCTACTTAACTCTTCTAATGAATTATTATTTCCGCTGCGAATATTGATTTAAAACTTGTTGTCTATTGTATTCTATTAGATTTTTCCCTGTTGAAGACTAACAATAATTTGTTGTATATTATCTTAGTCATAATATTTTTTACTGGGCTAGTTGAACTCACCTTTTTCCTTTTTGTTCTATTTTTCTTCTCAGGAATCGAGAATGTAGCGAGTTCGAGTCGGGGTATGGAATGATGGTTATAGAGAGAGTTGTTTAGTAGTCCTCACCATTTTTTATAAAATAATGTATCAATAAATGTGATGAGAATTTATTTGGGTATAGATATTGTGTAGAAGATAATATTTGTATTCAAACTCACAGTTTTACTATTGTAATAATAAAGTTGTAGTTGTTTCTGTACCATGTATTGACAACTCAGAATGGGTGATGTATACCTATTTTGGGGGCGTCACAAATATATATTTTAATGATATTAAAAAGGTAAGAACATAATTAACATAAAATAGAAAATTTAATACAATTAGCAAAAATTAATTAAACAAATGACATAAAAATTAAAATTAATTATACAATCATTAATATTAATTTACATAAACCCTAATTCCCCCCGTCCTTTGTATCAATTTGTTGTCAATTTTGCTAGAAATTTGTCAATTTTTCCGAGAGAGTTTCAAGCTTTTCGGGAAGGCAACTGACTACTTAACAAAACCTAACTCCCATTTGATTCGCCAGCAATCTTCTTTACCTCAATCACTGCCTCAGTCGCCTACCCAAAGTCATAAAATCCGGCCAAAACAACCCAGAATTTTTGAACAGGAGAGGATTCACGATCGTTACCGAACGGATCTGTTGATATTAAAGGCCATACGATTAGATCTGTTGAGATTAAAGGCCATACGAACAGGAGAGGATTCACGATCGTTACCAAAGCCATCTGATTGGATCTCATTGAGATTAAAGGTCATTACGGTCTTTTCTCGGTAGATGAGACTACATTATCAAACAAGATGGGAGGCGAACAAGATGGAACATTGATGGAGAGCGATGGAAGGAACATGTATAATCTTTACCTAAACATTGATGGGGGACGATGGAACATTTATAAATATTAATAAAGATTATACATATTATAAATATAAATAAAGATGGTTAAATTTTATTAATATTATACATATTATAAATATTTAGGTAAAGAAAAGAACGAAAATTTCATTATTTCTTTATGTTTATAAATATTAATTTATTTATGTTTATAATTTACATTATTTCTTTTTTGTTTAAAAATTTCAAAATTTTTTTTGGTCTTATACAGTTAAATATAAAGTCAACATGTATTATACATGCCACATAATCAATGATTTTATTTTATTTTATTTTATTTTTTGTGTTGCCACATCAGAGAATAATAATTTTTTATTTTTTTCAATGCCACGTGTGTAATTATTTAACTTCCGTCGACGGAATAGGTTAATTGAACATTTTTAAAAAGTACAGTGGGCTAATTAAATATTTTAAAAACACAGTGACTAATTGGTTAAAACACTATAACCACAGTGGTGTAAAAGTGCTTTTTGCCAATTATTTTTCCCCTAGTTGTTGAGGTCGAATTTACATGAAGTTAATTTTTTGATAATTAACTCACTAAATTATAATTTTTTTACAATTTGTTATATTTGATGTTAAATAAGTTAACTTTTAACATAATTAAAGCACGTGACTTGGGATGTGGTGTTCATGTCATGTGTTTGTCAAGTTGACTAGACATGTGGAAAATAAAATAAGAGAATAAATATTTTTACATGTATTTTGGATGTTTTCAAATGATTTTCTCTTACATAGGTTTCATTTTTATGTGAAAAAAAATTATGTAAAAATATCAAAATTACATGTGCTCCTCTTAGTGCGGATCCATGCTTGGGGCAAGTAAATTTTCAGGGCCATGGGGTATGGTGATTGGTGAAAGCCTCTGAAAGTATACTTAATTGTCAAATTGAGTGCATGTGTTGTATACTTCTAGCGTGTCAAATTAAAGTATCAAATATCAACTATATATTTTTGGAAAATTATTAAGTTTTATTATTTCTCTTGCGTATAATTAATAAACAATTGTATTCTTTTGTTTTTTCTTTAAAAAAAATTGTACTATTTTTAACAGTTATAATTTATTTGATTTATGTATTTTTTTTATCAACATTTAACAATAATAAATAATAAATTCAACTTAGCATCCCTAAATTAATTTTCTGTCTAAAATTTTGTTATATTTAATTTTAAATTTTTATTTAGTTTCTCTCTTTTATTTTCATACACATTTTATCTCTAATATTTATTTCCAATCGTGTCACTTTATCTCTTTTACTATTTACTCATTATTTATATTTAAAAAATTATTCACTCTCACTCCAAATTTTCCTTTTCTTTTGTACAAATTTTGGGAGAGATAGTATATAAATAAATTTAGATTTTTTCCTTCTCTAATGCTTGATGGAGTAATTTAGTATCTCGTTCCAAATAGAAAATCAAATTTGATATTAAATTGAGGTATTTTCATGTTTAAAATTGATATGAATACATTTTAATTGATATGTTATATAGTTTAGTTTTTTATTTTGTTTTAGTTTTATAGTGATATAACAATATTTTATTTTCGTTTTTAGCATATATATATATATAGGTTTTATTGTATTTTAATTAGTTTGCTTTTCATTTTGCTTCTTCTTCTTTTTTTATAGTAAACTATTTGGTTTTTAATATATTTACTTAATTTTAATTATTTAATATGTTGAGCATGTTATACATTTATTTTTTAAAAAAATTAATACAAGTCATTCGTTGCCCCATCGTGTCCTAGTCAGTTGAATAATTCACGCAAGTCTTAACATAATGCCTCATCAGAATTTTTAAATTTTGTAGGATTTAACCTCCTCTCCATTTGAAATGAAATGGTGTGCTAAGTATATACTATCTCCGTCCTAGGATAAAAATTATAGTAGACTTTTTACGTATATTAAAAAGAAAAATAAAATGATAAAATTGTCTATAATAACGTCATTAAATATGGAGAGAATTAGATCAAGAAAAGTACGAGATATTTAATGCTACGGGTATAATAGAAAAAAATGTGTAAAAGTTTGGTTATTAAAAGAAAGTGAACATTTAACATGGACAACCCAAAATAGTAATAAGGACTTTTATCATTGGACGAAGGGAGTATTATATAACTATTAGGCCATTCTGATGGTTTTGCCTAAAGGCTAGAGCTGCCAAAGTTTTATTCAAATGAGTTGGGTTAGATGGATAACAATAAATAAATGGGTTAGAAGGGTAAAATCAGGGGTCATTAGGCGGAATTAGGGGGGTCATATGACCTCCTGGAATTTTCGGGAATTATTTATTTTCTTTTTTCTTTTTCTTTTTTTTTTATGTATTTCTTTTTTTATTTTGTTTTTTTTTGTTTTTGCTTTATCATCAAAGTGAGGCAAAAAAAATGGTAACAATTCTCTCTGTAAACTAATATAAAAAATTAAAGAAATAAAATAATTTTTTTTTAAATCCTACTATAGTGACCATAAGTTCATCATAGTTCTATCATATCAAGATTATTAAATCTCTATTCTTTTTTCTTTTTTGTTGTTGCTGGAATTCATTATTTCAAGTTAATTAATCCCATGAACCACAATATAAGGTTTTGAATATATAATATTATAATTTATAATTTATTTATGAAAGTAGTTAATCAGTTGACTAAAAATTTTAAAGTTTGATTAATAGTCTCAAAGTCGGATCTTAAGTTCACCCCTTATCCAACTCACCTGAAGCTTTTTCCCTTTAATGATTTAACCATGTATCGTTTCGGTCATCTACAACTGTAAGACCCCAAATTATTAATAAATGAAATTTATTTTTCTCTATTTATTATTTTGAAATAGTAAGGGTTGATTTGATTAATGTGGATAGTTATGGGTAAAATACGCAAATATTTCGAATAAGCAAATGGTTATAAAATATTCATTGTTGTCGGAGAATATTCGTTTGGTCGTGGAATATTCTTGCTGTCGGAGAATATTAAATGCGACGGTGCGATCTTTTATGGGCCCCATAACGAAAAAGCGATTGGATGAAGAAAGCGACAAATATAAGTTGTTTTATAAATAACGGCGTAGTTATTTCATTATATCATTGGAATACCGGTTGGTTTAAAACACACTAATACGCTGGCGTTGTTGAGCAAAGAAGATTGCGGTATTGCACCAATTATTGATTCTTACGTGAAAGAAGGCACTACTCAATAATTGTTCTGAGTAATTAATGTTCAGTATTTTATTTTATTGATTCAATAATTGCTGCATTGATATTTTATATTACTCTTGTTTCAATAAATTGTCATTACACAGTATTTTCCATTATCGGAGCAATAATTCATATTATCTGAATAATATTATTGGCAATGTCTAGAAAGTTCTATCTAAGGAGAGGTTTGGTCACCTAATCGCTTGGCCGATGAGGAGAAATTCTTATTGGAAAGCCCCCTCTTTCCTGGAAACTGTCTGGTTGTCAATAATGTGTTTCTGTAATATTATTTGTGAATAATTAATTATTGATTTATATGATGAGAAAAATATTGATTTTATGAGGATATAGATGGAGAAATTTTTTAATGTGACAATTGTTGAAAATTAATATTTTATCTTTTTCTGATAAAATAATTCATTTAAATATATTATTTTAATAATATATTAACGGTGATATTTTTATAATGAATGTGGGATATATGAGTATATGAGGAGGAAGAGTATTTTTGTGGCATTAAATGTTTAACACATATTTTGTGTGTTGGTGGACACAATTATTGACTGAAATTTGATTATAACCTGTAAAATCGTTCGTTTGTGAATTTTGGTCAATTTCTGTTTAGAATTTGGAAAAACTTCCTTCTGCAAAGTTGTAGAGTATTGAATTTCCTATAAAAATTCGCGAGTTTTGAAATTTTCTGGCAAAAGGGATATTTATTATGAATTGTTGAAGTTCCGAAGCTCCGAAATAATTAATTTTTGAAGTTTTAAATTTTTTTTTACAAAAAACATTTTTTGCATGTGTGAGGCATGTGTTCAATTGCTGAATTTCAGATTCAAAGGTGTGCGTGAAGATTATATATATATATATATATATATATATATTAATATTTTAATAAATTTTCTACTTTGGTGTTCTAAGTATTTTCCTATAAATAGGTCTTAGGTTAGAATTGAAAATCACATTAAAGCTGAAGTTTTTCTCTCTATATTATCGGCGTATTCTTGTGAGTATTTTGAGTATACTTTGAGTATTGCTATCTACGGTGCAAGTTCAAGTCATAGCTTTATATCAGGTGTTTCAACTAAATCTTGCGCTTTCGAGGTAAGGGATGTTATTTTATTGAAAATGATATTATTTCTTCAATATCATTATCTGCGAAATATTGGTTGGAAATTTTTATCAAATTTGAAACTTTTTCATGTCAGATTCTTATTCACGAGTTACTTATTCATGAATTACTATTCACAATACTATTCACGAAGCGTGAAGATGTTTTTTTTGTGAAATTTCTATCCTTTGGTGTGAGATTTATTATTCACGATACTCTGACTATTATTCACGAATACTGACACTATTCAATTAAAAAATAAAATTTCTTCTTTTGTCCAAAATATCTATTATGGATACTAGCTTTGATTGTATCCATGTTTTGATCATTCTTGAATTTTACTCCACTACGATTACTTATGAAGTATTTTTGAACTTGAATTGTTTAAAATCTGAATCCTTAATATTTGTTCTTTTGTTTCCTTTGGATTCGTTTCCTTTAAAATATTTTTCATCATCCTCGGTCCTAAATGTTGATATTCATGAATATCTTTGGCACTGTAGTGCAAAGATGAATGATTTCTTGATGAATATCTTTGGCCGTAGTGCAAAGATGAGCAGTGTTGAGATGAACATGACCGATCGATTAATATCTTTGGCCCGAAAGTGAAAAGATGAGCAGTGTTTAGATGAACATGACCGGTGATGAATATCTTTGGCACTGTAGTACAAAGATGAATATTTGATTCGGATATATATTGATTGATGTTACTGAGGATAAAATATCGACGTTGAACTTTTAAATTCATATATAGAAGATAGTAGTTTGCATTCTCTACTTAACTCTTACAATGAATTGTTGTTTCCGCTACTGATTGTTGATTTAAACCTGGTTGTCTATTGTATTCTATTAGATTTTTCCTGTTGAAGACTAACGATAATTTGTTGTATATTATCTTAGTCATAATATTCTTTCTTGGGCTAGTTGAGCTCACCCTTTTCCTTTTTGTTCCATTTTTTTCTTCTCGAGGGAGGCGAGAATGTAGCGAGTACTAGTCGGGGTATGGAATGAAGGTTATAGAGAGAGTTGTTTAGTAGTCCTCACCATTTTTGTAAAATAATGTATCAATAATTGTGATGAGGATTTATTTGGGTATGTATATTATCTAGAAGACAATAATTGTATTTAAACTCACAGTATATATGTTGTCGTATTTTGCACGACAAATGTATTAATAAAGTTGTAGTTATTTCTGTACCATGTATTTGGCGACTCAGAATGGGTTGGATGGAATGGACCTATTTTGGGGGCGTCACACAACCGTCATCTATACTTTTAGCGACGGACAACATATAGCGTCACTAAAAGTATAGACGACGGTTGTATGACCGAACCGTTGCCTAGTCCATAGCTAAAGGGGGTGAGCTCGGGTGAGTTGGATAAAGGGTGAGTTTAAGATCCGAACTCTCTCTCTCTCTCTTTCTCTATATATATATATATAGAGAGAGAGAGAGAATCCGGATCTGTTGCGGACTCATTTGACGGACTAACAAACGGACTAAAGGAAAAAAGAAACACGCGGGTCAAAAAAGGGGAAAACATAAACGGGTCACAAAAAAGACTCGCGTTCTCTCTCAATCTTCCCTCTCTCTCTATCAAAGCGTTCAGAAGACTTCTTCTCACAAAAAAGAAACGCGAGAACAGCTTCACATTTGTGGTTGTGATACTAATGAATATTATTGGTCGTAGTGCATGGATAATTCGGTGACATGAATTATTTATTGAGTTGAGTCTCAGCGATAAAAAATTGATAATAAACTTTTAATTCGTAGAAGACAGTAGATATCATGCTCTACTTGACTCTTCTAAAATACAGTTGCATGTATTTGGCATGTAGTGCAAAGATGAGCTATTAATGAATATCTTTGGTCTATAGTACAAAGATGAATTTATTAGTATGATTATGAATAAAACTGTGATTTGGTATAACCATGATCTTTGATGTTTCAGGTAAAGACAATTTGCTAAAATTATCTTCGTCCTGGGTGCAAAGAGGAATTTAAAACCACAATTATGATTATGAGTTATTCACATGATTATGGATATGAATTATTGATTGATGTTACAGGGATAAAACATTGTTGGTGGACTTTTAACATGGAGAAGATAATAAACTTTATGGTCTATTTGACTCTTCTAATGGATTGCTCGTTCCGCTGCAACTATGGTTAAAAAGTTTTATCATCTACTATATGTTCTAAATCTCTGATTTATTACTGACGAAGGCTATTGATAATATAATTATCTTTAGCCATGATATTCTTTACTGGGCTAGTTGAGCTCACCCTTTTGCTTCACAATTTCTTTCAGGTAATAAGAGTGTAGTTGGATCGAGCGGGGGTAACAAGGGATTAGAACAGTGGTCTATAGCTGTTGAGGTTCTCCCTATACAGTATGGACATAATTTTATTGAGAACTTTAGATAAGTGTGTTTTATTTTATACATCATTTAATAGTTATATTTGGTGAATCAAATAGGGTGAGGCGAACCCAACTTTGGAAGAGTGTTTTGCCACCATCATACAAGATGTCTAATTACATACGACTTCGTGTTATCATAAGACATGATTGTGCACATCCACTTGCTGAGTACTTCTACGAGCACTACCTATATAATCTTGGAGTTTGGTTGAAATATAATTTTTAATTGGAGACAATGGAGATAATTATATGTCAAGAGAAGACTCACTATTGAAAAGAATATGATAGCAATCTTCGCGTTTGTCTTTGGGGACTATTGGGTCAACCAAAGATAATTCTGTGGACATATGATATCTATTATAACTTAGACGTATGGTCTCCCATATACGAAGGTTTTCTTGAGCATTTTCCAAATATTTTAATTTCTAAAACAGTTATTGATTGTACCTTTATGTAAGGTACCATTGTAAGGTGTTGTGGTCGAGGCACCATGAGAGTTGCATATATTTGTATTAAAACTCACAGTTTAACTATGGTCGTATTTTGCACCATAGTTGTATAAATTGAGTTGTCAGTAGTGTATTTTCTGGCGATCCAAGATAAGTGATGTATACCTATTTTGGAGGCGTCACAAAAAGCTTCAGCTGAGAGCTAATGCATCTGCCAGAGTCAATTCCTTTGACAAGAGAGTTGGACTTGTAAAGAAATTAAATGTTGGAATTTCAGGGGCGAATCAGAAAGTGAAGTCTGTAGATCAAAGGCTTCAAGTGTTGGATAAAACAATGGCAGCGCTGATGGTAGCAGAGAGGAAATTAAACGACACAAGACCAGCTGTCAAATCAAGCAGGTTTGAAAACAACAGTGAATGTTCGAGTTACTGGACTTGCTCCTCGACCTCGTGGGTTTCATTTAATAAGTAAACCCCTGGTAATTGTTTTTGTTTCCAATTACTGAAATGAAATAATTATTGTGAAATAATTTTATTTTTAGCTTTGTGAAATAATTAGATAGTTGGATTTCATTGTGTATGTTTAGCATTTCTGTTAGGGTTTGTAATTTTTGTGTTCCCAATTATATACATGGGTATTGGTTCTGTTTGTGATTGATTGATGTAAAAGGTTACTTTTTATTTTTCACTTTATATGTAAGCTTTGTCAATAAATCATATGGAAGGTAAAGAAGGGTTTGTTGGTCCTTAAACCCACACACGCAGAGAGACAGTGAGTTTCAAGTATTATAAAACTATACGACTATTTTCAATAAAGGATACATAATTTTGGCATAATTGTTTATATATGTTGTTAGTTCCCAGAGGGCACAATAGATCTAGAAGGGGGGTTGAATAGATCCTTTTTATTTTCAAATACTTTTCTGGTTTATGTTGTATTGTTCATATTTAAGTATATGACAAACATAAGAATCTTTTCAAACCTGCAATGGAATAAGTAAAAGATTCCCTTCATTGATATATTCATAATCATACATACATTGTTCGTTGGGTTAGTTTAGTTGTAGCAGTTAGAACATACATGTGATTATAGCGAGTTATAGACATAATGTAAATGATATAATGTAAAAGATACTGAGGGTTTTAAGTGGTTCGGAGACTCAAGCTCCTAATCCACTCTTCCGCTTTCAACTAGCAGGATTTCCACTAAGAAAAGATGACACCACAGAATCTCTACGATTTCTTGAGGCCAGTGACCTTGGTACTTGATTCACTAAGAACTCTTCAAGGCCGCTGACCTTGGGACTCCTCTAGTTCCTAGGAACTCTTCAAGCCCAACAGCTTTGAACTTCATTTAGTCCTCATGCGGACAAGGACCATTTGGCCTGCTTTGTTTAGTCCTACGGGACAAGGACCCTCAGCCTTGGCTTTGTTGAGTTGTTTGTTTGTTGTTGTTGGAGTCGGTCTTTGAAATTTCGCTAAGATGTCTTCATGCTCTGAACATCTTCTATGCTTATCATGACTTGGCTTGATCATCCTTGAAGTCGCAATTGAGTGTTGCATGATGCTCGAACTTCTTAGGTTCTTTCAACTACACCCGGATGACCCCTTGATGAAGCGCCTTGAAGATCATTCTCCTTGGTACTTGATGGTACGCACATGAGCGACTTCTAAGATGACCGTAAGCACTTACATTAGTACTTAGAAGTTGTCTCTACGCCGACACCAAGATGGCTTTTGTGATCTCCTTTCTTGCTACTCGATGCCTTCTCATGATGGACTCATTTAAGATGATAGTAAGCTCTTCTCTATTGTACTTTAGAGTCTTCTCATGATGGACATCCGGATGACATGATGCTCTCTTTCTCGGCAAGATTCGTAACACTCTTCATTTAGAAGAACTCTCACTTCTACATAGTAGAACTCACACTTCTACTTCTTTCTTGATCCGACTTCGAGTGTTCGGTGGATCGTAGGTGAGCCTTCGGACTCACTATCACATGGTTTAGATCATCCACTTCCTCCAACTCGACAACTCCAAAGAACCTTTTATCTTTGAAGTTCTTTCTCATTTACTTCTTCCCAATCCTTCCGTTGGAAAGTAACCGTTGAAGGTTATTCAAATATCTTCACGGATCTCAAGTTCTTGAGGTAGAATCGCTTGATGTGACTTGTCATACTTTTTACGGCGTTGCGATCTCTTGTTTCACCTACCCGCCGGATGTATCACTTTAATGTCTTCAAGGCGGTCAAAGACTTTATTACCTCTTTTCTCGATTCCTCGATCGAGGTTGTCTATTGCATCGATGCTCTCAATAGGCACTTGTCAAGAATATTACCCTTCAGATTGAACCTTTGCCAATGCTTCACTCTTGATTATTGGACTCTACGATTCGACTGCGTCTTGAGGACTCGATCGTAGTGTCTTGTTGAGGGTTGCTCGTTGACTAATAGAGTTAACACTACGATCATGAAGAGTGTTGCTTGGATCTTCACTGAAGAACACCTCTTCATTGTATTGTGCGATGCTTGATACTTCATTTGCTTCGATCGATCTCGAGATCATCGATGGCCTAATTCCTCGCTCGGTCCCTTCTCGAATATCAAGACACTTGATTTGTAGTGCGTCCCAACTTGCTTTCTCCTTGTGATCTTTCGCTCACTTATCATTAATGTCATCGACCACTGTGACTTAATCACTTTAGTCTTGCTCTTCAGAAGCTGGCCAGTATCTCGGTTCACCTTCCATCAGTTCCTTCTTTGTTTGGCAAACACTATGATCTTGGTTCCTTCCAAGATCGTTGTCTTCTTTCCTTAGTCAGCTTCTGAAGTCTTCTTTGGATCTCCTCGTGGAAGACTTCATCACGAATGGCCTTACACCTCAATCTTTGCCGATTGGGTTGGTCTTTGAGATCTTCTGTTACTGCATGCCATTCGTTGAGTGCTCTCGATTTCCTTGGATGTAGCTTGCGGTTTTGAACGGAGGCCGTTTCTTTGGATATTCGGGAGTGCTCATTTGTTGAGAACCGTATATCTTTCACGATTCATCCTTGGCATTGTGAGCACTTTCTAGATCGTAGTTCTACACTCTACGATTGACTTTCAACTTGGCAGACACTCTACGATCCGAGATCGGATCTTGACACTACGATTTACGCGCTTGTGCTTGTTGTCTTCATCGATCTTGCTTGACTCACGATCTCGCATGTAATCAATAGACTTTCTGAACTCAGAGTGTGATCTACGATCCTCGACTTGGCCGTGATCGAAGAGACTCTACGACTACGAGTGTAGTCTGCGTCGCTGTTTTGGCTTGACGGATGGCCAGAATCGGCTTCCAGGCGGTGTCTCTCACGATTCGAACACGACTTCCTCAAAGACACTACGATCCCGATGAAGCTCTTTCTCGATACACTACGATCCTTCTTTGTTTCCCCTGGCGTCTACGAACTCCGAGATCTACTATCTTGCATACTCCTATTACGCCTCGATAGCTCCCGTTAAAGTTAACCTCGACTTTGGCGGACTCACGACTTACAGTGCGGTGCTTCGACGATCGATTTAGCCTATCTATTACATCATAAGATCAACTTAACATGCTTGATCTATCTATTTTTATAGTCTTTGTACATCTTTTCTTTTAAGGACTTTACAAAGCTGTCTTTCTTATGTAGGATCAACCTAACATATTTGATCAATTCATTCTAAATCCTTGTATACATATTTCTATTATCTATCGGAGGACTTTCTGACTTTTTCTTAATGCAAGTTATATACTTACATATTATTCATTCATATACATATATATCATAATCAAATCATATATAAATAGGAATAGCATTCTCATGTTTATTCCTGACATATGCATCTCTTTTTATTTTATTATTGTAATTGTTTGGAATAATACTTGCATATAAGAAGAGAAATTTACTACTTTTATTTTTAAACATTGCTTCTATTGTTTGCTAACTCAATAGTAGAGTTAGTATATACAATTCTAAATTTTTTCTCTAATATTAACTTAATAAATTATTAAATTTATTATTCAAAATAATTCGTACATTGTATAGGTTATCAACTAATAAAAATTAAAATAACAACCAATTCATTATTAAAAAGGCCGTCTAATCAAATTCGAACAAATAGTTATTTTTTTTTGACCGTAGACAATAAGTACTAGATGCCATCTTGTGGTTTAGACGAGAAGATTTGCTTGTTCGATGTTTAGGATAAAAACAAATTTAAATTTTTTATTTATATTTAACCGTTTTGACCGTCATTATTTGTTGTAGAGATAATTTTAAATTTATAATATTACATATATATATATATATTTATGTAATGAATAAAGAATAAAGTACAAATACATAATAACTACTATAAACAATAAATAGCATAAAGATATATACATATTTATATATATTTTAAATGTTTTATATATTTATTGGCCGAACCAAGTTTCACTTTCTATTTAATTTCGATTTTTTTTGGGGTAAAATAACAAAAATTATAATGTGGCCAACCAACAATCTTCCCCAGCCCAATTAAGAGTCCCACGTATCCATAATACAGAATTGTTTTCTACCACCCCGCCAACCTACCGATTACCGACCAGTGTTACACTTCCTCCTTCTCGAAGAGAGAGCCTCTCTAAATCTCCGACAAATATCCTAAAATTTGTCAATCCAAACCCTAAAAAATACTGTACTTACTATTCTTCATACATACACCTCTTCGGATCGGAGAATCTATGGCGGCGATTCGATACACTCTCTTGGTTGCCCTCCTTTTGTTGCCATGTCTGCTCGCGCCGTTGATCCAAGCCAAAGATAAAGATATCAAGTACTGCGGTCAGTCAGTTTTCTGAAATTATATCCATTTTATTTTTTTCATTTTCGTTTCATGTTAATCTACTTTTATTATTCACAGTTGATGAAGTTGATTTTACTTTTTTAAACGTATACTCTTTTTTGTTGTTGATATATTTCTATTTACAATCAGTTATTGAATTTTTGTTATTATATAATTTTGAGTAGGTTCTTCATTTATCTGAGATATCTGTATCATACTCTTGTCTGATTTTGATTCTCATTTTGGTTTGGATAAACAAGCTTCTTTAAGTTCTTGAACATCTGTCTACTAGAAAAGTTATTGCCTTAAGAGCCATTATGGTGGTGAAAAACATTTCTTTGTGCTCTCTGAATTTTTATTGAAGACCGTAAACAGGAGCAATTTAAATTTTTAGTCTCATTATTTCTTTATTTATTTGGCTTATGGTCAAGATTGATGGTTAGAACATTGGTAGCAATCAGTGTGGCAGAGCCAGACTTTTCCCAATAGGGAACTGTCAGAATTTTTTGGCAAGGATTATAAAATTTATTTCTGTCCTGTCTTGTAATTCTTAAGAACCTGATTTGTTGTTTTCGTTTAATTCCTTTAGGGGGCTCTTACAATGATAGAGAACTCCCAGACTGACCCTTCTTCACTCATCCCATCTCCCGAATGGATTTTTAGGAATAGTTCTCGGTTCTCCTTCACAAATTATGAAATAAAATTAAACATATTTCTCCAAGATGTGTTTTCAGGGCTTTTTGTGTCATTCTTCATAAGGTTGCTGATGCGGAACCTAATTTGTTTTTCTCTCGTAAAATATGTGCAGATAAGAAGGCTGACTATGATATCAAGATCAGTGGAGTTGAAATAACTCCTTATCCAGTTAAAAGAGGCAAATCAGCCACCTTCAGTATTGCTGCATCTACAGGTAATTTCTTTGTTTTATATTCCTTTCTTGGATCATCCATCTCCTGTTTCCATTTTTAACTATAATCCATTTATTAACTTGTAATTATTCTAAGCGATTGTAAACTAGTTGATTTTGATTGTCAAGATGTGGGCCCATGATTAGAATTGAGAAAGATGTAGGCGTGGTATAATTATTGGAAAACTTAATTTGCGTTCTTCATTTTATCTTGGTGTAACTGATTGATAGATATGCTTCTTTGGAATAAATATCTTAATTATATGTTGTGTTTTAGTATAGTGTAGTGACATATGACATCGATGTCTTCAAATTCGTTCAACATCAGCTACTTTTGTGGGAGATTTCATATACGTCACACACTTTTTATTGGATATGTATTAGCAAACATGTTTAATACTCTAAATTTTTTAAGTTCCAGTTTTGGGACTTCATATCGTACAAAACATGATACCCTAGAAATTAAAGGAAGTTATGATACATGTGTTTGCTTTGCAATCTATCTCTTGTTCTATGCTGTCTTTTTATACGAGTGTAGTTTATGTTGCACCTGATCTATTTAGAATGTTTCAAGTAATCGTGTTACACATAAATTATGTATCATACACTTCTCACTTGAAGCATATTTAGTGTCTTAATTGCATTTTAAAAGTTTTACAAGACTCGGCTCTCTAAAATGGATGAAATTCTCATTTAAAGATTTGGTTATATCAAAAGATTAAAAACACAGTATCAATCTAGAAGTAGTAGAAAAATATTAAAATGCTAATGATTTTCCATACTTTCTGCATCATTGGATTTGGATTTTGAGATTAGCTGAATGAGATGCTTATATGTCGTGCTACTAGACACTTCACGTGAGGTTATATAAAATAGATTGTAGTATAGATAGATGAATAATGAAAGCATGCAAGACCATCTTCTGATTAATGTTCCTGATGGACCCCTTCCAAATGGTGAATTGTTGGTTTTAACTTTTGGAGATCTTTGAGAAAGGATTGTGGTTTGAACTAGGATACTTGGTGTAATTTTCTCTTATCCTATCAAAATATGACTATCGTATATTCGTATTCTTGGAAGGTTTTAAGATATATAGTTTGTCCTTTATTTGTGGACATTATTGTAGACTTTGTATGTGCATGTGCATGTGCTTACTCTCACATCTGGGTTCCTTGGTAGAAGTCGTCATTCGTATATTCAAGTGTTTCTTCTGTATAATGGTTGAATCCTTGTTTGTTCATCTTTGAATGTTATCATTTTGGGTATCACTATTCTACCCTTAATCTAATTGAAATATGCCTTCAACTCTTCAATCTTCACGATTGAAGAAAACTTGTTTGGTCAGCCCTAAGCTAATAAATTATGATGTATCCCATGCTCCTGTATATATGGGAGGAGCAGAGGACAGAATTGATATCTTCTTCAAACAAAATATATGTAATATGGTTCTGTAACTAGCACAGTTACATTTTGATACTCGGTGCAGATAAGCCTCTCTCTGGGGGAAATTTAAAGATTGACGTTGCATACTTTGGATTGTACATCCACAGTGAATCCCATGACCTTTGTCAGGAGACCTCTTGCCCTGCTACTGGTGATTTTGTAATTTCTCACTCCCAAGTTTTACCTGGAATAACTCCGCCAGTAAGTCTCTCCATTTTCTTTTGGCTGCTTTAGTTGCTAAATTTGTCTTTAGTACAATGTCAAAGACAGTTTTGACAGTCTCTCAATTGAGAAAACCTGAAAATGCTAGATTTCTAGATGGGATAGGATTGCAAGAGCTCATGGCCAAAGCTTTAGCAATCATCCTATGAATAATGTTGTTATCCCTCTGAATCATATTGGATATGGTAAAAGAAATTAAACGCCATACTTGTATCATACTTTTTTCGGTGTTCAAACACGTACAGGGTTCATATACACTAAAATTGACATTGGATGATGGGGACAAACACCAGCTTACATGCATCAACTTTGATTTTAGCATTGGATGGTGGTTTGGAGCAGCCGATGCTGCCGTTGCTGATATTTAAAGTGCTTGAACATATGTTGATGTCTGTAAACCTTAGATGTATATTAAATTTTATGGTCTGTCAACAGTATTGGTACCTTTCATCTCTTCTATATTTGCTTGTGTTATGTGAAGTAAAATATGGTTATGAACTTGTAATCTCAACTACAACTATTTCTGGGACCAAGTCATCGACCTTGTGAAAACAATTTTAATCCTTGTATTAAATTGTTTAAATAAAAGATGGCTGAACCACGTGAAGTACCTATGAGGATACCAACTGAAACATTTGTTTAAAGTTGAAATATTGTTCAAATCCATCAAGACCGGGGATTAGTGGCACAGACGCAGAACGGGGTCAGGGTGGTAAATCTTCTTGGTGATCTTTACCCATCACAAGCCCAACTAAATGGTAATGATATCTTGTTGGAGATCTTTACTGATCACCAGCTCAACCCTATGATAACGACCAAGTGTAATATTGGTTTAAAAATCTGTGACATTTGAATTTAAAAGTCTCTTAAATTGATTTTAAAAAGTTAAATAATATAGAATGTGCCTAAGAATTGAATTTAGGTCAGACTTCTTTGGGTGCTTAATTAAATCGCAATAGCTGGCTGCTGGCATCACATTCAAACCAAATAAATATATGGACTAGTTTCTTCTAGGTAAAATAGGTTTTCTTGAAAATCATTGTACCCAAAGCCACTTTATTGCTGTAGGGAACTAATGGTTGACAAGGGTTAGGTCCATATAGAATAAAGTTGGAGTCACTCACTATACTTGCTTTATATCCACAAAGCTCTAATTGATAAAAAGAAAAGAGAATTTTTGCTTTTGCAGTCTCGTGGCTGAATCATGAAGCTTGTCTCCCTTGGTTTAAACTCCTGTAGCATCATCTGCACTATTGTCGACTTCCTATCAAATGCTACCACGTGGCCGTAGCCCTTAACTTACTAGGTAAGGTGTGCCACAGGAAATACTAGCCCTTTATATACAATACAACCATTCAAAAATACTTGAAAATTCCAGTTTCTTGTTAGAGCAGTTTGAAACCCAAGGAAACAAGTCCGTTTTATCATTCTTGCTAGAGTTCATTTAACTGTGTATGCTCAGTGTATATGTATAATTCCATCAAGTCCAACAGATGAAAGGAATGAGAGAGAAATTTGTAAGGAAACTGAAATCCATTTCCACTCTGAAACAAGGCCTAGTTTTTGAGGTAAATCCTCCCATTCGGTGCAAAGAGCAAGAACATCAGAACGACCGCCTTCCCGACATAGTAGTCCCTTGTAAAACGACCTTGTCCGAATTCATAAACCATGTCAAAGATGAAGATGATATTGATCCGGATTTCTATGTCAGCAAGACAGAAGCTTTGGGACATCCCATAATGCCTGTCAAGGATCACAATGAAATATCGGAGTTTGGGAGAAATAACTTTTCTACCCTTGCATTACCTGATGAGACACAATCTTTGACAGTACCAAAATCATGCAACTTTCAGCAACAAACTGTACTCAAGACCAAGTCCCAGCCACTTTCGTTCTTTAAATTTTCCGAGCCAGATGAAGACCACGAATATTCATCATCGTTGTTATCTGATTTTGAAGACAAGTGTCCGCCAGGAGGAGAAGATTCAGTCATTCTATATACAACAAGTTTGAGAGGAATTAGGAAAACTTTCCAGGACTGCAACACAATAAGGTTTCTATTGGAAAGTTTTGGAGTTGTACACTTTATGAGGGATGTTTCGATGCACATGGAATTTAGGGACGAGCTCTGGAGGATCTTGGGAGGTAGAGTAGTCCCTCCGAGGCTTTTCATCAGAGGAAGACACATCGGTGGAGCAGACGAGGTTGTCAGATTGCACGAGCAAGGGAAGCTACGGAAGCTTCTGGAAGGGATACCCATAACTGTAACCAACTGCCCCTGCCATGGTTGTGCCGGGGTACGTTTTGTGTTGTGTTTAAACTGTAATGGTAGTCGAAAGATTATTGCGGACGAGATAGATTGTGAATTTCCAGTTAGATGCCCCGAGTGTAACGAAAATGGATTAGCCCAATGCCCCTTTGTAGCTAAAAATTCTGGCTTAATTTCTTCTTGTAAATATGTAACTAATGTATTGTTTGTATTCAAGTTTTTAAAAGCAATATATATATATATATATATATATATATATATATATATATATATAATGCATGAACTATATTCACTAAAAAATGAGTCCTTCTAGAGGGACATTTTTTTAGTGACATTTCTAGCGACATTTTTTTTATTTTTTATTTTTTGGTTTTTTTTTTGTAGTACCTCCCAAAAAATATATAGTATTTATTCCAACTGAAATTTTTATAAAAAACAGTATTTTAGGTGTAATTTGGATACACACAAAAAACAGGGCATGTACAGTCTGTACAACCCTGTTTCTTGTATGTATCCAAATTACACCTAAAACACTTTTTTACAAAAATTTAAGTTGAAATAAATACTATACATTTTTTGGGAGGTATTACAAAAAAAAAAACCAAAAAAAATAAATTAAAAAAAATGTCCCCCTAGACTTATTGCTAAAAAATTCTTGCCTTATCCTTCAAAAAGGGGAGGATGTTAACAGAGCATCTTACTTATAGACATGAATCGGGGTCTAGCAAAATTTGATATTCCGTTTAGGAACATGATTACTCCTTTTTACTTATATGCTTCTACAGATATTCCATGAAGTCTAATATGCACTTAAGTTCTAATTAGGGATGTGCTATTATTAACGTGCAAATTTGTAAAGTCCCTTGGCTCATAGATAGAGTCTATCACACCAGGTAAAATAAATTTATACCCTTTTTACCAAAAATAAAAAATAAATAAATTTATACCCATGGTCAAAAGAAAATTTAATTCACATATCATACTATGCAACAGAAGAGGGAATATACTCTTCGTGCAGTGCTGGAGCTGAAAATGTATAGGAAACCTTTACCTTAAATCTATATATATTCCAAAACATCATTACCTGGTTATTCACATGCATACAAGTATGTATCTCAACCTGCTTTATGCCTAACTGCCATGGTGGATGCACTTGCTTAGAAAAAGCATAAAGAATCAAATTTGAGAACTTCCACTGGAATTTTCTTGAAAAATGAACAAGTTAAGGAAAGCCCCATGGAATGAGAACCACCGATTCATCATGCGGGAAATTGAAATCAGAAAGTAGCTGACACAGTTACACATACATGGGGGTGTGTGCGTGTGCAGTGAGGATTGAAGAATATTTGAGAAATGGATCAGAAGTTGGACATATATTCAATTGAGCAAGGAGAGACTACAAAGTGATGTATGTACAAACTATCCCTTTCCAACAAAGGTGAAAGAGCACACAGACAGGAGCTAACAACAGAAGATACTGTAATTGTTATGGTTTTGATTCCAGCTCAACATTATGAAAATTAATAAAGAAAAAAGATGCTCAAAAACCTAATATGGGCTACTCAATTTAAACCCATACATTCCTCTAATGACCTTGCCTTGATATCAAGGGAAACACAAGTTAGACTAATCACTCTCCCTATGCTTTACATTAGTCTTATTGCAACTTCAGACAGGCGAACTACTGGTGGTGGTTGCGGTCATTGCCATAGCTAGTTCTATGTCTGAGTTTTTGCATGCGGGTATCTGTAATTGTGTGTAGTGAATTTCAATCTGTAGGCGCTGATGAAGGGGAGTTGACGCCATTAAACCTTTCTTAATATCTGCCAATAATTCTCTAATAGGGATTGCGGCTAAAAAGCTCTTTATGTACTCCTTGCATGACTCCTTTCCATGACAAACCACCTCTTCATTCTCATTTTTCACTGTTTCTTCGGGCTTATTTACTACCACACTATCTGCAGAACTCTCTTCAGGATCCACCTGCTGAGCCTGCTGATTCTTAGGTTCCTCTGCTGAAGCAACTACCTGCAGCTGGTCACCGGTAGACTTTCGCTCTGATGAGGTATTACCACTAGGCAGCTTGTGGATTGTTGTATTCCTGTCGAATTTCAAAATGTAAGCCCGGTTGCATCCCTCATAGAGCCTCTCCCCTAATGTGTCAATGATATAGTAAGCTTCCGATTCAACTTTGAGGACAAAAAAATGGTCATTCCAACTAACAATATAAATCTGGGGTTCACCACAGCCAGAACTTTCTGATCCTGCACGGCTAATCTCATCCCACATGCTGTCAAAGGACATGGCGCCATTCAAAAAATCAAATCTCGCCTCTTCCATCCCATCAGGTTGGAAAAACCCAACAAAGGACTTTCCAGGAACTACAGAAAGAGCTCGTATTTTGGCTTGAAGGACAGTTTCCAAGTCGAAGTGCTTGTCTGGAAACCTCTCCCTGTATGTTTCGTTCTCACAGAGATTCCTCCACTCTAATGAGCCATCTCTAATCAGACTATCAAATTGGGACTTGATGGGCATGAGATCCTGATTGTTCTGGAACCAATCAGCAATCACAGCAACAAGAGCTGTACATGCACTCTCACCTGCCGCCCTCTCACTCCTCTGATCAATGGAAGCAAAGAAGGCCTGTGTTCGAAGCTTCATGTGTCCAGAACGACTAGTTACTTCCTTCTGTTCCCAAGTACCAATTGCAAAATTGTCATCTCCAAATTCGGATACTGATGATCGATTTGCACTTGAGTCTTCATCAGTCTTCTGCCACTGGCAAAATGGTAGCCAAGTCTTGTTTTTAGAATCAATCATTTTGAAGTAGAAATCAAGAAAGGATACATTATATCATGTCTCAAGATTCAGAATTCATAAACGATTTAGATATGAAGTCAAAATAATACATTTCAGGACAAAGTTCGACACCCTTGTTAAATGTAACCTAATCAAGGGCTTTGATAACAATTTTTTTGGATCCAAACAGTCAAGTGAAATTTACAGACAAACATACACCAGCCACAGTCAATATGCAAGACATGAGTGGAATAATGTCATGGACTCATGAGACAAATTTTGGTATGAGGTAAACGATTGAAACTGAGGTGGTCAGGTGCGCAATGCTCCGCAAACTTTCAAATTCTAAATCTATTGACTCAAGGCTCCGCAAACTTTCAAATTCTAAATCTATTGATGGGTACCAGACAGTAACTATCCAATATCAAAAATATTAAACCAGAGGTACCAAATAAACAGAATTTATAGCCCAAAGCTGGCATGCCAATCAACAGATGAACCTCTAGTTGGTACTTTACTTTGTAACTAATGGACAAATTATTAAAATCACTTGAGATAAGCAACAAGAATTTACTCGCATAGAAATTGAGAAAAGGAATAGTAAGTGTAACAAAACTTACCCCAAAAGAGAGAAATTCATCAGAGCTGAGTTGCCGACGGTCGAAATCGATGTCATCTCCACCTTCTTCACCATAATCCTTCTTTAGCAGCGGCTCACCTTTGGCTTTAGGAGATCTGAAACTCAGCTTTCTCTTCCTCCAAGGTAGTATACTACGCTTAGAATTGTGTAACACAGACGGCTCAGGGATAGATGCAGTCGAATCCTCCATCTTAGAACAACCCACATCTGATTTACGGTTGCTGTAGTAAACCCAATCCTCATCCTCACAATTGCTCCTCGTATTCGAGTAAATTGAACCACCTGCACAATTTGCATAAGCCAATGTGCCATAACTAAATGACTTCCTAACAGTAGAATCCTCCTTGATCTCATCTGATTCTCCTTCCTCGAATTCATCAAGCGACTCTGAATCAAAGGGGTAGGGATAATCCCCCTCCTCGCTCCTGGCAGAGCACCTGCCATCACTGCCCTCTTCTTCACGGCAGGCTTTTTTAGCTCTCCTTGTTGCAACATACTCAGTAAAGATCTTTACCTTTCTGAGACCAGCTTTAAGCGCAGAAAGCTCATCTTTTTCTGACAGAGAGATCTCTCCTGATAGTGTTGGGGAAGGAGTAGGCACTATAGGCCTCTGGACTGACTCTGCTGGTTCTTGAGCAGTTCTCAGTTCTAACAAGCCAAGCGATATCTGCACAATGTATATTGTTCAAGATTAGAATTACTGAAAGCTACTTAAAAATTATGAACTACGAGAAAAGAAATTCAACAACAGGAACTGCAAATAAATACAACCATTACAACAACAGGAGTTAAAAAAGTACTCACACAGAGTGAGGGACGAGGCTCAGCTGCAATGCCCGGAACTACTAAAGGGATATTAAGCTCAAACTCTTTTTCTTCAGCCGCGGAAGCATATTTAGCAAGGTTCAAAGACACTGTTCCAATAGTAGGAACCTTGTTCTTTGGCCCTAGGTTTGAACCCTGAATTAGAAAAAAATTATTTAAGTTAACTTAATAAAGATAAATAGTAATTTCACCTAATCATGAAACACCCCCAAAAAACATAGAGTTGGTTATTCTAGTTACAAACATTTCAAAAAATACACTCCACACAAGAAGCCTAGTTGAAATGAGATAAAAGGTCAGTGCACAAGGCTCCCATATATAGTAGGTTAAGGGAAAAGGAAGCAAAAACTCATCTATGATATAACACCATAATGATAACGTATTCATAATTATAAAACGACATGATTTGATGTAACGACAAACAAATTGAATAACCCACAACAAAAATCAGTTTTCTGATCGAAGAAGCCAATTAATTTCATTAGAAAGTGCAAAGATTCAAAAATAACAACTAGGGAATCAACAAATCATTTGCAAAAATCATAACTTGTCAAATTGCCTAAAATTAGCTTATATTAGCAATACCAAAATCAACTGTTATAGGCCAATCAACCCCCAAAACTTCTGGTGATCAACAATTGACATGAACCCAACAATCTCTCAAATACAACAACAAAAAATAAATCAACCCCACAAACGATAACCAAGTCACCTCACAGATTCAAGATAACCAACTCAGTGTGCAAGTAAACAGAATCCTATAGATGAAAACCTCAAATTTTCCCATGCCAAAGAGGGTCAAGAAGAATCACAAAGATGATGATCAATCCAAAGATGATCAATCCCTAATAAATCAAAAGATATATATACAGAGCAGGATTTCAAAGATTAAGAACACAAATACAAACATGAATGACACTTAAATTTCTTAGACATAGAATTAACGAAGATACTTCAATTTCTTCCCAGTTACTCACCTACCAAGAAGAAAGCAACAAAATTTGTCAACTTGAAACCAAGGGGAAAAAAATACCCAACTTTCCTCGCATCAAAATATTCGTTAATTTTTAAAAAAAATAAATGCATTCACCTATTGAGCTTTTTGCTTTTAAAGAAATCCAAAAATACCCAAAACAGGAAACCATAATTAAATAGTAAAAAAAAGGTCAAAGGCCGATAAAAACAAATAAATGTTTTCATAACGCTCACATTAAGGACAGTAAAAGAGATCTCCCAAGGATGCAAGATATTGTCTTTGTATCCAGAAAGGGTGCAAACGCTAGAAAACTCCTCCTCCCACTCAACGACGCCGTTTGAGCCCACACCCTCTTCCCTGGTGAAATTCCTCTTAACCGTCCGCCGGAAAGAGCTTAAAGCGATCTTGGGTCCCTTCCATTTGATCTCCACAGCGAGCCTCTGATGATTAATATCTTTTCCTGCATCCACGTCCACTGGATCACCACCGCCCAAGCACCACCCCTCCAATTTCTTCACAACCAGCTTCACCTCCAACTTCTTGGATATAAGTGGCGGCCACGGCCGCCACCTCATCATCTTCACCACCATTTTTCCCCTTTCCTTGAGGAGAGAGAAAGCAGAGAGTGTGTGTATTTTCTTTAGAGAGAGGAAACAGAAAAGAGCGTCAAAGATTTACATAAGTTAGGTTTGGGGTTTCATTCGGATCTTCGAAATCTTCAGAAAACAAATTAAACAGTTGGAGAAAGAGAGAGATTCAACTCAAAGTGTTTGTCTTGAGAATTTGGGTCCGAGAAAAGCTCGATATCTTAGAGAGATAGAGAAATGGATTGGGATTTGGGGAGAGCGAATATGCCGTTATTTCTGCGTTCCTTCTATTCAAAAACCAAACTAAAGATCGAGGAAAGTGTAGAGAGAGATGCCGGCAATTGGATGTTTAATATTTGGAGTAAAAGAGAATGATCTTTAATATTTACATATCCTCGTTATATTTATAACGAAATTTTTTATGTTTAAAAATTATTACTATAAAAAATATCAATTTTTCTATTGTTTTCTAGACAGAAATTCACATCCCATTGTAAGTGTAAATATGCAAGGTTTTTTTTTTGTTGATAAAAAGTGTAAATATTAGTAATGCATTAACATTGTTTTATTGAGTTTTTAATTATCTTAAGAAATTACTATTTTTACAAGTAAAATGTAATACTTACCTAAATTTTCACTTATTTGGATGTGTATTTTATTTACTATTTATGTACGTAAAGACTTGTTAAAATATCAATTATACTTGTAAAATATAAATTCTCTCTAAACGAAGAATTAAATAATACAAATAAATCTTCTATAATCTCTATTATAATTTCTGCAGTACAAAGACAACAAAATTAATACAAATAAATTTTTATTTATTTTTGTATTAATTTAGTAATAATGTGACAAAATTTTTAAAAAAATATTCTTTTATTTTCTATGTTAATTTAGTTATTCTTTTCCAAAACTCACAATCATATCGTGAAGAGTAAATCGAGTAAATAGTTAATGATTAGTTAAAATAATCAAATGACAAATATTAAGATATAAAAACAAGTCTCTAAGACAACATTTAGAAACTAAACAATTAATTATTAATTAAAATTATCAAACGATAAATATTAAGATACAAAAATAAGTCTCTAAAACAATATTTAAAAAGGGACGGAGGGAGTATATCTTTTAAGATTATTTTTGGATAATGGTGAATTTAAACGTTTGTTTTTATGTGATTGAGAGATTAAGTTGGCGAAATCGTAATATATTTACTCAAGAAATTCAAAATTAAAATATTTTGGTGGCGCAGTATCAGGTATATATTAATGTTTGATAATTAATTAATGAAGAGAAAACTTACAACAGTGATGACTGACTGACACGTGACAATGATATATTATTCCTCACATTCCAAAATTAGAATTGCATTCAACTTTTACGCACTATTCCTTCCGTTTCCAGATAAATGTTTTTACTGATTTTTTTTAATGATTAAATTAATTATTTTTAAAATCAACGAATAAGCATGTATTCGTTTAACCAGTTGAATCTTAATTTATCGACTCAATTATCGGTTTAACCAGTTGAATCTTAATTTATGTCTTAATCAGTTTAATGTTGGGTCCTAATATTTTATATAACTATCCTATTGAAATTTAACTGATGGTTGAAAATTTGATTTAATTTTCATGGTGGTATGTGTGAGTTTTGATATTTCACTTTTATTGAAGGCCTTTTATTTATTTATTTATTCTTGTGATATTTATATATCATTTCTAGGGTGTGAATCTTATTGATAGTGAAAGCAATTTTGATTATGAGTTTTACTTAATTAATACTTGTAATGATATTTTCATTTACATATTTTCATATAAACACTGATTACAATTTTTCATATTTTCTTAAATTTCAAGGTAATAATAATACTGTGAAGAAAGAGTGTGATATATATAAATTGCATTTAAAGGTAATTTCAAAAAATATAAAAATAGGTTAGTAAAATTAAGAAAGTAAATATTTAATATGAACATTCAGACGGAGTCTCATATATTTTAACTACATTAAATATCAAAGCTATCAATTAGCTAAAAAAATATAGAGTTATATATTAAAACAATCTATACTACCCAATTTTGTTATTTTAATTTATTGTCAGAGTCAAATTTGACGAAATAAAAAATTTAGTGGTCAAAATTAAACTTCAAATTGTCCCCCACTAAACCCAACTTTACTTTAATCTCAATCTATTATTTTTTTTTCTTTTATGGGCTGTGAAAAAATATTTACATTGAAAGGCATGCATGTACGTAGTAATTCCTTATTTGTAGGAAACTTTCCTTACATTAAACCTGATTTTAACTAAAATGAAACTTAAAAAATTACTACAAGTAAATAAGTTTGACTTGATTATTGAGGCATCCCCACCCCACCCCACCCCACCCCACCCCACTCCACCCCACCCCTTATAATAACAGTCACCTAATTACTCATACATGCACTGCACTTATATATAATATTAATTAATGTGTTACAATTTCAACCAATTAAGAGTCAACGGTAAAAGAAAGAATAATTAAAAAGATATATATATATATATATATATATATATATATATATATATATATATATATATGATGATCCACAATTTTTGACTTTGATGTGCTCCACATGGTTTTGCTTAGAAAAGTAGATATATCTTATAGGGAATTAGGATGAACATCATGCATGCATATGCGATAGATTAATTTGTTTTTAATATAATTATTATTAAAATCATAAAAGTTTACAACCAAAAAAAGGTTTTTTTTTAAAGATTCCATTGAAATGAAATTCATGGACTAGTGATTCCATTTAAAGTATTTTAATTAGTAGTACAAAGGATTTTAAATTATAATTAGAGTCTAGAGATGCTTTTTAATTTTTTTAATCATACGCATGACTGGCTAATTAATATCACAATTAGTCACGCAAAGGTTAATAAATTTCATATGATCAAAGCTAATAGCGATAAGTTTGTTTATCATTTTTACTAGGAGGAGCATGCATTGTGCCTAAAGTTTGTATATATGTATAGGAAGCCTATTAGATTTTAATTAAAATAATTAGGGAAATAATATTTGTAGAGCAAATTTCTCATTTTTTATATAATTAAAATAACACGTTTTTGTTAAAAATAAAAAAATATACGTTAAAATATCAATTCCCACCTTAATTAAGAAAGAGTTGATGAAAATACAGCGTTGAATAATCCATTCACAGCTTTATTTGGAGCTTTTGCCGACCGAATCATACAAAATCCAAATTATCAATATTGCATTATTTTCTTTGTATCTACACATTTGTTTTTTGTTTTTTTGTAAATGGGAAGTGCCTAAAATGCAATGATTTCTCATTTTTCTGTCAAAAAGGCAAGCTAATTAAGATCACAACAATATGGGAGTGGTTAGCATGTATGAAGTGAATTTTATTTCATGATTAATACAATATTGACACGTAGACGAAGAGATCACTCTCCTGCTTATGTGTCTGCATTATATTGAATATAAAATAAACTTACCATGAAGTTCACTTTATGCTAACCAGATCTCAACAATATTATCCTACATGACTTATAAAAATGTAAATAAACGTCACCAACTACAAGGTCACACAATAATATGTATTGTCCAATATGTTTTAATATATATATATATATATATATATATATATATATAAAAATTAGAGATATAATTTATTTTTTGAGGTCAAACGACAACATATTAAATTTTAAAATTGATAGGACTCATAAAAGTTTAAAAGGAAATAAATGATTGATAGCTTCTATTATAGATTATACAATTATAATAATTAAAATAAAATTAAATAAATAAACATTAATTTAAAGTTTAATTTTAAGGGGAGAGAAATATATCAGTGTCATTTTATGTTTGTTATATCTGAATTAGTGGAGTTAGTTAAGTCGACACGGTTGATGATTTGAAAGTGATTTGTAATTTAATTGAGGGAATATTAAATAATGAACTTCGTGATAAACGTTGTTTTTGAATAAATTGAATAAAAATACGGAAGGGATAACACTTCACTTCTACAACCATGCATAAGCATAACCCACAAATTGAGGGAATATTAAATAATGAACTTCGTGATAAACGTTGTTTTTCTTTTGGGATAAGCGCGGATTATTAAAAATAGATACGTTCGTTATTATGGTAGTTTGTTCCTCCGTTACTCATATTGAATAACTAGCCAAATCTGTATATTTTATTACTATTATTTTGAAATATAATTGTTTTAAAGTGTCTATAACGACTGATCCCTCTTCTTGATTTTTTAGTTATTTTGTTAGAAATGATTGTCATTTAATTTTTTTTATTGTAATATTTTTATTTTCTGTAATATATTATAATTTTTATATATTTAAAAGAATGTGTTTAAAAAAAACAAAACAAAAAACAAAGAAAACCATGCATAACCCACAATGCGGAGCTATTCTCTATACGCCAAGAGAAATACTAAATAAAAAAAAAGTACCCAAAATTTTTGGTTTAAATATCCATTGTGGAGCTAATCTCTAATCTCTATATGTTGGATATCAATTGGTTCATTTTTTTTCTTAGTAATTATTACTAGAATATTACTATGTCAAATTCAATGTCTTTACAATATGAATTACTCTTAGGGAGGGTTGGTACAAGTCATGATATATATATATATATATATATATATATATATATATATATATATATATATATATATATATATATATATATATTATTTTTAGTAATAGAAAATAGTCATAAAGTGTCAATTCTATTTGGTAAAAAATATGTGATTATCGATAATTGTTATTGTGAGTGTTTGATATAAATTCAAGATTAATTGGTATATTATATTTTTTCTAATATTGATATATTACTAAAATATCTTTATTCTAATTTTAGTGGAATGATGATTATTGTCAAATGTAATTATCAACAGTCATCAAAGTACTATCAAACATATTAAAATTTAAATATGTTTATAAAATAATAATTTATGATTTATTCAATTATTAACCATAAAATTTTTAAGTATGTCATTAATAATACATTAAACTTATAATAATAAATAACAAACAAAAAAATTATAATAAGGATATTTATGTCCAAATTATTAAATATAAAGAATGTTTTTGTCTAAAAAAAAATTCAAGATGACTACTATGTTGTAATCTAAATATTTACTTTATCGGATATCTGATTACCGAAAATATATGAGTATCAGGGTAACAAACACGATCTATAAAAATGACCAACTACATTACCGAGTATTTGAGATGATATATAACAAATGTTGCCTTTGGTTTTTTAATTTTTTTGGTGTACATAAAAAAAAAATGTTGGTGCAATTTACGGCGGTTGATGAGGACTAAGCATGCCCAAAAACAATAAAACATGGTCGGGAGATGTATCAACCAATTTGGGCACATCTAGTCATGAATCTACACTTGAGCTTAATAAGCCAAATTACTCCTTTCAAACCTTCTTATGCTTTTATCACTACTCAGTGACAGTAATGTTCCCGTTTTAGCAAATAACACGCTATATATGTTCACACATAAATCCACTCTTTTTTATTTGAAGCAACATCGATCCTATTTAGATTAATAATAAATTAATTTTTTTTAGAAAAATAAATTTAATCTTGTATTTTAAAACAAACGGAGGTAATTAGCAAAATAGAAAAAACAAACAGAGGAGGGAGATCTTTGTTGGGTGCGTGATATTTCTCCTATGGTAGGATAAATTGGGCCCATTTATCAAGATAATCTGTTGGGTTTTTATTATTAAACCATGGACTCTTTTGAGCATTTATTTATTGTGTCAACTTTATTTAATCTGTTGGATGAATTAGGTCCAATGGATCGCACCCATTAGATATTTTAATATCTCACACTTTGACTTTGTGATGATGAAAAAGTACATGACAGTTGACCAAGGATCGCCATGCATTAATGTGGATGGGATCATAACCTACCGGCAAAAAAAAACAAAAAAAAGTAGAGATAAACCCGATATAGTCGGCAGGTCCATCGGATCGGAGGGTGTGTCGGTAAGAAGGTGGCACAATAATCCAAGCAAAAGTAATATAAAGCATGAGAAGCCATCGTATGAGGTATGTTCTCTCATATATTGATTACTCATATTCTCCCATACACACGATCGAGATTTTAATTCTCTCAATACACTAGACCATATATTCCTCCATTGTTAACCTTGTAACACGTCTTTAATTCTCACGCCGAGCTATCCCCGAAGCCGGAACCGCCCGGCCAAGCTTTCGGTGTCGATTGTGGTTTTTCGTAAGGAGATCGTGGACGTCTCACGTGATTGGGACGTGGAGAAAGATCTTGGCGCTTACATTGGGCGCTAGAGGAGAGGGCCTGATGTTCTAGTGTTCTTGAAGTTTTCAATCACAAATTGTAGTCGCTTCACGCCGGAATCCATGGTGAAGAAGAAGTAGAGCGATTACCTCTAAAGGATATTGATGGCTACGACTTCGCCTACACACAAATGAGTATCCGCAAGGATTGATTGGGTCCTTCAAAGAATGCTCATGCCGCACCGCTTCCAAAGGGTTTTCGAGGGTTTCGCTCGAGAGCCCAGGATGATCTTTGGAAGAAGATTGATTTTTTTTGCCGAGAGAAGACCTGACCATGGTCGGAAAAGGGTAGAAAGCATACTGCTTAGAATCCTATACCGAAGTGGTCAGACTGACAGACCGATCAAGTTAGAAAGAAGTCTACAGTTTAAAGACATGTCTCGAGGCCTTCCTCGGGATCGAAGCAGACCCAACAACCATTTTTCTGATTGACCGAAGAGGGTTTTCCGCCCTATTTGTCTTCGGGATCATGGTCGAAGCAGAGTAGATGAAGACCCAACAGCCATTTTCTCCGATTCGATCAAGAGGTATCCCGCTTCCTATTTGTCTTCTGGATCATGGTCGAAGCAGTAGAGATGAAGACCCAACAAAGAATTTTCCGATCGATCAAGATGGTATTACGCCCTATTGGTCTTCTGGATTATGGTCGGAGTAGATCCAGAAGCCATATTCCTAAGAATCCACTGAGGGCACACCGCCCTGTAGACACTTGTCTTCGGAGATGCCCGTTTAAGGTTGTCAGGTTCAGATTCAGCACACAAAATGCACCCATATTCCTAAGCATCCAAGAAGGTACCTCATCCTAGGGGTTCTCGGGACTATGGCGCAGCAAAAACAAAAAGAGCAAACACAGGAGGATATTCACCGAGAATACAAAAAGGCACTCGCTCGAAAGTGTTCTCGCCGCAACGTAAAGACTCACAAAGAAAGTAGATCTATAAGCCGACTCGAAATCCGAACACTTCGGTAAACATTTCCAAGGTCGGTTGACATTGTGGTCGGACAATTCTTTTCTGAAGCTAATAATAGTTAAAGAGAAGCTGAGGAGTCCGACAAAGCCGTTGCAGTTCTTCAGCAGAAGCAGAGTTCGTGGACATTGCATGCAGATGGATATTCTATTTCAGACATCAGTACAACAGGCTATCAAGAGGTCGATCGCAATAACAATTCCACCGCCGATGCATTATCGAAGTTGGCCACTACAGATGCTTATAACTTTGATGACAGATGGCGTCTTTCCTTCGGATCAGATGCTGGCAAAGAAGACCAAGTACAAGAGTGTCAATTTTGTTCTCATTGATAAAAATCTTTTTTGAAGGTCCTTTTTCGTCACCATTGCTCAAACATTTGGTTCCATCCGAAGTCGAGTATGTTCTTCGGGAAATTCACAAATACATCTGTGGCGATTATTTGGCCCGAAGTTGTTGGTCTACAAAGCACTTCGGCAGAGATATTCTTGAAAGAACTGGGAATTCAGCACAGAAAGACTTCGGTGGCTCATCCACATTCACTTTTGCACAATGATCCTGTTCCTATTTTGTCCTATGGTCACTATGGTGTAAGGAGGTATGGTAGGACTCGCTGGCCATTCGATGGCAGCCCATTTGTCGTTCTACCCCGAGTGGTAGACGAAGGATCCTATATTGATTTTACCAGGGTGGTAAATCAATGGTCACTATTGGTCCTGGTCCTATTTTGTCCTATGGTCACTATGGTGTAAGGAGGTATGGTAGACTCACATTGGCCATTCGATGGCGACCCATTTGTCGTTTCTACCCGAGTGGTGTGTATTTATGATCCTATATTGATTTTACCGGGGTGGTAAATCAATGGTCACTATCGGTCCCGGTCCTATTTTGTCCTATGGTCACTATGGTGTAAGGAGGTATGGTAGGACTCACCGCCATTCGATGGCAAATACCATTTATCGCTCTACCCCGAGTGGTGGTGATTTAATGATCCTATATTGATTTTACCAGGTGGTAAATCAATGGTCACTATCGTCCCGGTCCTATTTTGTCCTATGGTCACTATGGTGTAAGGAGGTATGGTAGACTCACCGCCATTCGATGGCAAATCCATTTGTCGTTTCTACCCCGAGTGAGCAGGACGAAGGATCCTATATTGATTTTACAGGGGTGGTAAATCAATGGTCACTATCTGGTCCCGGTCCTATTTTTGTCCTATGGTCACTATGGTGTAAGGAGGTATGGTAGACTCGGCCGCCATTCGATGGCAAACCCATTTGTCGTTCTACCCCGAGTGAGCGAAGGATCCTATATTGATTTTACCTGGGGTGGTAAATCAATGGTCACTATTGGTCTGGTCCTATTTTTTGTCCTATGGTCACTATGGTGTAAGGAGGTATGGTAGACTCATTGGACATTCGATGCAAAATTTCATTTGTCGTTTCTACCCCGAGTGGTGTATCGAAGGATCCTATATTGATTTTACCAGTGGTGGTAAGTCAATGGTCACAATCGATCCTTATGTCTTGATCCTTATGTCTTCGATCCTTATATCTCGATCCTTATATCTTGGTCCTTATGTCTCGATCCTTATATCTTGGTTTTCAGTATAATTGTTTCACCCCGAGTGGTAAACAAATGTCCTTATATACTTGTTCTACCCTGTGCAAAGTTAAGATTTTGATGGTGCAAGGAGGATCAACCGAATTCACTTCACACATGACCGATCTCACACTTCTGAAACGATAAGTATACATTACTTTATTTTGTTCAAGTGTTGAGTTCGGGCCATTCAATAATGTTTCATTAAATTTTATCCATTAAATTCAGCTTCACTTCATTTCATAAATTAATCATTATACGCCTTTATCTAGTTCATGTCTTAAGTTAGGTTCATACAGATTAATCGACAATTGAATTATAGACAAGAAATGTTCACACGTAATACTAAGGCATGAAGTTGATATTTCATTAAATATTAATCTGCTCACATAAAGTTAGAATTTTCACGTAAAGTTCTACAGCCTAAAGATAAAGAGAGGTCATCTTCAGCTTCTTCCTTGTCATCGCCGCCATCTAAAGAGTCTAGAAGAGAGCGGATCTACCTTGGCCCGAGCTTTTTTCTTGCTTTTACTTCAAGCAGATTTCATATCCTTTCAGATATATATGGACGATCTTATTGATCATTTCATGGATTTTCTCAGATTCTCGCTCGGATATCCTTAATAAAGTCTTCTGTCGTTAAGGACTCAAATTTTAAGGGTCAAGCTCTTTGAGCTCTTCTTCGAGCTTCCGACAATGTACCAGATGCTTTGATCCTTTAGCTTGATAGATCAACATTTATATCGTGATGACTTGATGAGTGGGTCTTGATATTTTCAAATCTTCTCCGGTTCGAAAGCAAGGTCTTTCAAGGCACTCATTGTCGTGGAAGAACAACTTTGAGACTATTTCTATCTTTCATCAAAGCAGATTTAAGCAGGTATTCTCTTCGAGAAAATTCTCTTCACCTTTCTACTTGTTATTTTCGGGGACGGAGGCATCCAAGATAGTGTTTGCCTCCGGATGATCAAAGGTCCATGATAGAGCTATTGTTGAACCGGTGGTCATTTCAGATTACGGATGAAGGAGTCAGAGAGCTCAAATGGGAAATTCTCTTCCGATTTTTCAATGGAGAGTGGGGATTAGGGTTTCGAACCAAGTCCGAGGAGGTTGGTTGTCTTTTCCGAAAGCAAGTTTGGGTGATCGCTTCACTTGCTTCTTCTGGCTCTTCATCGAAACAATCTGCTTCAACTGTGGTGGTCATGAGGATCGCCTTTAGAGGTACTTGTGGTTTCTTCGAAGTCGGGAGAATTTGCTTGGGTTTTCCTATTTCGCGCCAAGGATTCTCGGGTCCGCTCGCCGTAGGGCATATCGAGGAGGCATTTCTGTGTGATTTTCTTGCGGGTGTGTTTGGGTATTCTACCAATTTTGCTTTTTTCTACGAGGTTGGCTTTCGTCCCTTCAAAGTAGAGTTGATTTGGTATTCTCTTGATCTTCTTCTCAGATTATTCTCTTGCATCCTCTTCTAAGATTCTCTTCAGATCCTTTTCTACTTTTTGTATTTGGGGACGAAGGCACACGAATTAGTGTTTGTCACAGTCCGTGATGAAATTATTGCCGAACCGTAATTTCATTCTACGACTTGAGCCAGTAGTTGAAAGCTCTTCAATTGGTACTTCCGTAGAGGCTGCACAAGATAAACCCTTTATGTTACTATTTGATGTTCATCGATGGACTTCGATAAACCGTATTTTGGGCCTTTATCGATCTTATTACAAATCCTTTTGTCTCCGAACCGATGCCATTTATAGTTTCCTATTAAACCTCCCCGCTTAATAAAAAACTAGGGGCAAATGTTGGTCGTGATATTTCTCCTATCGGGGCCGGATAAATTGGGCCCATTTATCAAGATAATCATTGGGTTTTTATTATTAAACCATGGGACTCTTTGAGCCCATTTATTGTGTCAACTTTATTTAATCTCGCTGACCGGTCACCCAATGGATCGACCCATTAGATATTTTAATATCTCATTACTTTGACTTTGTGATGATGAAAAAGCACGACATTGACTCAAGGATCCCGCCATGCATTAATGTGGATGGGATCATAACCTACGACCAGAGAAAAAAAAGGGCCAAAAGTAGTAGAGATAAACCCGATATAGTTGGCAGGTCCATCGATCGTAGGGTGTCGTAGTAGTAGGGTGGCACAATAATCCAAGCAAAAGTAATATAACTAAAGCAAGTGAAGCCATCGTATGGAGGTATGTTCTCTCATATATTGATTACTCATATTCTCCCATACACACGATCGAGATTTTAATTTCTCTCAATACACTAGACCATATATTCCTCCATTGTTAACCTTCAGAATACGCATTTAATTCTCACTTTCGAGCTATCCCCTGACTTTTAATCGAACCGCCATGTTAGCTTTGTCGTTGTGTTTATCGTAAGGATCGGGACGCCTTACGCGTGATTGGGGACGTGGAGAAAGATCTTGCTGTATAATAAAGACAATTTAAGTCATTTGATTATGACAAGTAGTCACTTTTAGGAGTGACATATTATTTATATAAATATATATATATATATATATATATATATATATATATATACTAATTATGTAATCTGCTTTGATTATTTAAAGACACTATTTTTAAGTTTCAATGACGATTCATTCACCCGTCGTTATAGATCATAATAACTATTGCAACGAATGAATCCTCTCTATAACTCAAAAAAATCATCATTCTCATGTATATATTTTTCCCTAATATAACATATCGGAGTGATTCATTAAGTAGTGTTTGGTCTTGGACGCGCGGTTGGACCTTTCCCTATATAATATACTATATATTTATTAAATAAAAGTAATGTCTGTATTAGTAAATTTACTAGTCGTACAAACTTGTTTTTGTAATTAAAGAAGGGAAAAAACCGTCGTCTTTTCAAGAAAATCTGATGGCAACGTCACGGAAATCAACCCAACGAGACGCACAGGCCACATAAGGTGACAAAGAAAAACAACAGCCACAAAACAAAAGCGACTGCAACTCCGATCTTTCTCGGGATAAATAAAGTTTTGGTCACTGTATTGGGGTCCAGTTTTTATTGTGATTTTCGAAATTTTTTTTATTACAATCAAATAATTATACTTTCAAAAATTTACAAAATGGTCATTCCGTCCTATTTTCCGTCCAAAAAACGTTAGGAATCTTGTTATGTAAGTTGATTTGACTATTTTTCTTACGTGGAACCTTGAGAAAATATGTTATGAGCGGATTATTATAGCACAAATGACCAAAACTATTACTACTTCACCTAAACAATTCCAAAACTAATAATAATAATAATAATACAAATAATTTCAAAATAATAATAATAATAAATACTATTAATAGCAATAATTTTTAAAAAAATATATGTTAATTTTAAAAGTCTTTTTAAAAAAAAAACAGTTTTTAAAAAAATTTGTTTTTAAAATTCAATTTTTTAAAAAGTCTGTTTTTTAAAAGCGTTAATTTTTTATAAAACAGAATTTTTAAATTTTTAAAAAGCATTAATTTATTTTAACTGAACTAATATTTTTAAAAAAAGTCTGCTTTTTTAAAAAGCGTTAATTTTATAAAAACAGAAAATTTTAAATTTTTTTAAAAATTAACGTTTTTAATTTTTTTAGAAATTTAACATTTTTATTTTTTTTTTAGAAAAGTAACGTTTTAAAAAAAAATTAGAAAAGTAACGTTTTTTTAATTTTAAAATTAACGTTTTTTAAATTTTTAGAAAAGTAACGTTTTTAAATTTTTAAAAATTAACGCTTTTTTAAATTTAAGAATTTTTAAAAAATATTAGTTCGGTTTAAAAAATTTAACGTTTTAAAAAATTAAAACTTACATTTTTTTAAAAAGTAACGCTTTTAAATTTAAGAATTTTATAAAAATAGACTTTTTTAAAAATATTAGTTTGGTTTAAAAAATTAACGCTTTTAAAAAGCAGACTTTTTGAAAAAATATTAGTTCGATTAAAAAAAATAACGTTTTTAAAAATTAAAAAAAATGCATTTTTTTATTAAAAATTAACGTTTTTTAATAAAACAGAATTTTTTAAAAAAAATTATATTTAAAAAAATAGATTTTTTTTAAAAATAGCTTTTTTTTAGAAAAGAATTTTTTAAAATTAACAGATTTTTTTTTAAAAATATATATGGAGTTTAGTATAGGGGATCATGTATTGTTGCGGATCTTCATCGAAAGGACGTGGAGTTTAGTATAGGGGATCATGTATTGTTGCGTGTTGCCCCATGGAAGGGAGTTATAAGATTTGGGAAGAGGAAAGCTCAATCCACGATTTATTGGTCCATTTCAAATTCTTCGAGGAAGTAGAAATGTAGCCTATAGACTACGCTTACCTCCAAGTATGTCTCGTGTTCATAATGTGTTTCATATCCTGCACCGTAGAATACGTGAAAGACCCGAACCACGTTATTGAGTTAGAACCGGGACGAGATAGTGAAGACTTAACGTATGAGGAGGTACATGCCAAGATCTTGGATAGGAAAGAAGATGTCCCTACACGACGAAGGTCATACCACAAGTTAAAGTCTTGTGAAGGAACCATGCTATAGAAGAAATGACCAGGAATTGGAAAGCGGAAATGAAAGCGAGATATCCTCATCTTTTCGAAACACCAGGTACGTATGTCAATTTCGAGGACGAAATTTCATAAGGAGGGGAGGTTGTAAGACCCCAAATAATTAATAAATAAAATTTAATTATTATTTTGAAATAGTAAGGGTTGATGTGATTAATGTAGATAGTTATGGGTAAAATACGCAAATATTTCAAAATAAGCAAGTGGTTATAAAATATTCATTGTTGTCGGGGAATATTCGTTTGGTCGTGAAATATTAGATGCTTTGTCGGGGAATATTAAATATGGCCGTATGACACGTGTGTGGGCCCCATAATGTAAAGCGATTGGAGGAAGAAAGCGACAAATATAAGTTGTTTAAAAATAACTGGCGTAATTGTTAAGATTCACCCTTTGTTGGAATACCCGTTGGTTAAAACACGATGTCTGGCGTTGTTGCGACAAGAAGACGCGATATTGCACCAATTATTGACTCTTACGTAAGAAGGCACCGCTTTCAATAATGGTTACTGATGAATTCTTATTCGAAAGATTTTATTGGTTCAATAATTATTGTGTTGATATTTTATATTGTTGTTGTTTGATAATTGTCATTACACTGTATTTTTCATTATCGAAGCAATAATTCATATTATCTAAATAATATTATTAGATAACATTATTGGCAATATCTAGAAAATTCTGTCTAAGGAGAGGTTTGGTCACCTAATTGCGCGCCAGTAAGGAGAAATTCTTATTGGAAAGCCCCATCTTTTCTGAGAACTGCCTGGTTGTCAATATTGTGATTCTGTAATATTATTTGTGAATAATTAATTATTGATTCATATGATGAGGAAAATATTAATTTTATGTGGATATAGAAGGAGAAAATTTTTAATGTGACAATTGTTAAAAATTGAAATTTTATCTTTTTCTAATAAAATAATTCATTTAAATATATATATTATTATATTTTAATAATATAATAATGGTGATTATTTTTACAACGAATGTGGGATATATGAGTATACGAGGAGGAAGAATATTTTTGTTACAATAAATGTTTAAAACATGTTAAACATGTAAATTGGACCCCATTTATCGGTCGAAATTTGATTATAGCTTTGTAAAATCGTCTGTTTGTGGATTTCGGTCAATTTCATTTTGAATTTGAAAAAGCTGTCTTCGCAAAGTTGTAGAGAATTGAATTTTCTATAAAAACTCACGAGATTGAATTTTCCGACAAAAGGGCTATTTATTGTGAATTATTGAAGTTAGGAGTTCAAATAATTAATTTTGGAAGTTTTAATTGTTTTAAAATAACAAAAACGTTTTTTATATGTTGTGAGCCTCATTAATCACATGCTAGGTGGCTGATTTCAGATTCCCAAAGGATGGCGTAGAAATTTTTTATAAATATATTATTATATTAAATTTTTACTTTGGTGTTCTAAGCAATTTTCTATAAATAAAGGTCTTAGGTTAGAATTGAAAATCACATTTTAAACTCAAGTTTTTCTCTATATTATCGAAAGCGTATTCTTGTGAGTATTTTGAGTATACTTTGAGTATTGATATACGGTGAAAGTTCAAGTTATAGCCTTTATATCCAAAGATTCCGGTTAAATACCGCTTTTCCGAGGTAAAGGATATTTTTTTTCCGTAATGATATTATTTCTTCAATATCATTATCTTTCAAATATTGATCTGAAGTTTTATCAAATTTGAAACTTTTGGTGTCAGATTACTTATTTACGATACGGCATTATTCACGAATACTACAGTCTTATTCACTTTAATACGGACTATTCATGAAAATAAAAATTTTCCTTTTCGTCCAAAATATCTATTGTGGATACTACTTTTGATTGTATCCATGTTTTGATCATTCTTGAATTTTACACCACTATGATTATATTTTTGAGGTATTTTTGGACGTGGATAAAACAAAGTACGAATCCTTAATCCTTAATCCTTGTCATTTTGTTTCACTGGATTCGTTTATTTAAAAAAAAAAAAAAAATTCATCATCCTCAGTCTTAAATGATGATATTATTGAATATCTTTGGCCTGTAGTGCAAAGATGAACAGGTGTTTAGATGAACATGACCAACTGGTGAATGTCCTCGGCACCAGAAAGTGTAAGGATGAATATATGATTCCGGATATATATTGATTGATGTTACATGGATAAAAATATTGATGATGGATTGTTAAATTCATAGATATTAGTAGATTTCATCCTCTACGTAACTCTTCTATGAATTAATATTTTCATTGCGAGTATTGATTTAAAACTTGTTGTCTATTGTGATTCTATTAAATTTTCTCTGTTGAAGACTTAACGATAATTTGTTGTATATTATCTTAGTCATAATATTCTTTCTTTGGGCTAGATTGAGCTCACCCTTTTCTTTTGTTCCATTTTTCTTCTCGGGGAGGCGAGAATGTGCTAGCGATACAGTGGGGTATGGAATGATGGTTTTAGAGAGTTGTTTAGTAGTCCTCACCATTTTGTAAAATAATGTATCAATAATTATGATGAGGATTTATTTGTATGTGGATATTATACAGATGACAATATTCGTATTTAAACTCACGATTTATATGTTGTAACACAAAACCTGCTTTTTAATATTTATTGCAACAAAAATACTATTTCTCCTCATAAACTCATATATCCTACATTCATCGTAAAAATATCACCATTATTATATTATTAAAATATAATAATATATTTAAATGAATTATTTTATCAGCAAAAGATAAAATTTTAATTTTCAACAATTGTCACATTAAAATTTTTTTCCATCTATATCCACATAAAATCAATATTTTTCTCATCATATGAATCAATAATTAATTATTCACAAATAATATTACAGTAATCACAATATTGACAACTGTGCGCTCAGGAAAGAAGGAGCTTTTCAATAAGAATTTCTCCTTCAAAAGTGCAATTAGGTGACCAAACCTCTCCTTAGATGCGAACTTTCTAGACATTGCCAATAATATTATCTAATAATATTATTCAGATAATATGAATTATTGCTTCGATAATGAAAAAAATCGTGTAATGACAATTATGAAACAACAAAGAATATAAAATATCAACGCAATAATTATTAAATCAATAAAATAAAATATTGAATAAGAATTTCAGTAACCATTATTGAGTAAAGGCCTTCACGTAAGAATCAATAATTGGTGCAATACCGCGGTCCCACTTGTGTTTTTAACCAATTTAGTATTTTAATAAAGATAACTCAGAATAACCACGCTAGTTATTTTTTAAACAACTTATATTTGTCGTTTTTTTCTTCATCCAATCGCTTTCAAGTTATGGGGCCCACACATGGTCGCTACTGGTCGCATTTAATATTTTCCGATAGTCATTTAATATTCCACGACCAAACGAATATTCCCAAATAATAATGAATATTTTATAACCACTTGCTTATTTTGAAATATTTGCGTATTTTACCCATAACTATCCACATTAATCAAATCAACCCTTACTATTTCAAAATAATAAATAGAGAAAATTAAATTTCATTAATAATAAGTTGGGGTCTTACATTTTTTGACGAAAAATCGGACGGAATGACCATTTTATAAGTTTTTGAAAGTACAGTTATTCGATTGTAATAAAAAAGTTTTTCAGAACCCACAATGAAAATCGGACCAAAGATGACAAATGACCAAAACCTTATTTATCCCGATCTTTCTATATCAATATATATTTATATATAGCAAGGATCAAATGCATACCCCTTATCTTACTCTATTACTCTTCGCTCCCCTTTAGCGACGATTTTGATTAAATACAAGCCGCCTCATACTTTTAGTGACGGACAATATATAGCGTCATTAAAAGTATGATTTACGGTTGTATTTAACGTAAACTGTCGCCAAAGAAAAGACGCGTTTAGTGTAAGATAATGGTGATGATTGATCCGGACCATATATATATATATATGGATCGAGGATCGAATAATAGATCAATATAGACTTTTTTTTAAAATAACTAAAAAAAATTTAATATTTTATGGAATCAATTTTTTCATAATACGATAGTCTTGGATGTGATTTGAATCATTATAACAAAATAGAAGTGCATGCGATGCATGCGATTGTACTATTTTTTGGTATAGGTATTCAAATCACGCCCAAAACATTATATTATGGAAAATATCGATTCCATAAAATATTAAATATTTTTTTAGTTATTTAAAAAAAAAAAAAAAAAAAAATCCGCATTTTAACAAAGTAAGTGGAGCCTCACCTAATGGTTCTGATATATATATATATATATATATATATATATATATATGTATGTATATATATAAATAGAATTTTTTCAAATTTAAAAAATATAAATAAATAAATTATAAAAGATGAAATTGGTGCACGTATTACCACTATCAATTTCCTATTATTTATAGGGGCAAAAAAGAGAAGGGTAGGCACCCTTATATAGATTAAATATGCACCTATATACATAATTAATTACATATACATCTCTCCTCAATCACAAATAATTATTATAACAAAGACCTGAATTCAAAATTTTTTAATGAATTATTTTAATTTTAAGTTTAAAATGTCTAAAATTAACTTCAAAAATCTACAATTAATAATTTTATAATAATTTATATAAAACAGATGTTATTTTGTGATTATTCAAAAAAATTTCATCATATATTATTATCTTTTATGACTGTTTTTAAAACTGTCATAATATATTCTTTTTTTTTCTAGTATCATTAATTATTCTGCTACGTACTTAATTAAATGCATGCATCATCACCTCCAAAATTAGGGATGTACAATTAACTAATCAGACAATTAATTACCGACATGTTTGTCTTTCATTAACATGGAATTGTCTTTGCATGCAATACTTAGTACTACAAAGAAATTGATCGATAGCCAAAACCTAACTAATTGGATATATATATATATATATATATATATATATATATATATATAGATTCCATCCACAATATTGGTTACGGAAGCAACCCATTTTTAGCTGTAAATTGCTACATTATGGTGCTTATAAATTTTTTTTTTTTTTTGATAAGGGCCGGTATAGCTTGTAGCGGCTGGATAAAATGGGTTGCTCCCCAACAACCGGTTGCTGTGGATGGAATTTCATATATATATATATATATATATATATATATATGTCTGGGTGAAAATTGATTGTGCATATATATATGAATCTAATTCAAATTATTAATTGGGGTTGGTCAAGTGCAGTGGTAGAGTTAGAAATTTGTCTAAAAGGCCAAATCATATAAATGGTTGATTATATATATTCATACATTTTATACACAAGAAATTAATAAACTCATAATATTGTGAATGGATTCCTTTCTCTAGATACATGATAATTTTGTATTTTTGTTAAGTTTTATAACAATAACTTTAATATTCAAACAATAAATTCAATAAAATGATGTATAGATTAATAATTTATCCATCTAGTAGAATGAAGGATATCTAGTAGATTAATAATTTCATAAATAATAATTGAACTCTTACTTGGCTTTAGTTAGCCATATGCGGGTCATAAGGTTATGTGTCTCAAATTTAGATTATATTACATATATGATTGTATTGATATTTAATAATTTCTTAGACTTTGTTAGATAACTAAAATATGTAAAATAAGATATACACTAGTATATATTGGATATATTTGAGAATTAATCTTAAAATTATTAGTCTCTTTTATATGAAGTTATGAATTTTATTGTGGGTAATACACACACATGCATGGACTGTGGGGGGAGACATCTCTAATTATATACTCCCTCCGTCCCAAATTAATTATTCAATTTTGATTTTTTTAAGTCAAATTGATTATTTTTAGAATTAATAATTAAGCATATATAAATATATTTCTAAAATTATAAAAATTAGGATTAATAATAAATTGTATATATTTTCTTTTGGTTATAATCTCTTAACCTATATTTTAGCAAAAAATAGTAAAAAGATTAGTTTTAAAAATGATCAATTTAATTTTAAAAAAATTAAAACTGAATAATTAATTTGGGACGGAGGGAGTATGAAGTTAAGGTTCGAAGGGAGGTGGGACAGATAAATCTAACAATCTTTAATTTTATCTTCTAACGTCCATCTATATATCAACTGGTGATGTAATGAAATTTTGAAAGTCATATGTGGGCCCCCGTAGGTCATAGTCATTATATTATATTTATATATATAGGGAATATGGTGATTCATAACAAATGTTTGTTGTGAATTAAAAATGAGTAAATATCATTGTTAGCCTTTAATATAAGAATCAAATATTGAAATTAAAATTAAAAAAATCACGTCCGTAGTAGCGAATGACGGGTGTCCTTGAAAATAGTTCCGTCGTCAGCTACTATTAATAACGGATGTACATTTTTCAGTTATAATATCGGCCGTTAATTCTTATATTAAACGATAGATATAGTGTATGTCTATTTTTAATCTATAACAAATATATTTTATAGATTATATAGAAGAATGCTCTTGATACTTTGTCCAGTGATAGGCAATATGCTGATTAAATTTCTTAAGGTTGAGAGTTTAAGTTGTAATTTTTTTTGTTTAGATTAGATTTGATTGAGATATAAAATTTACAAACACATAATGTGGCAGTCTGATGCTTTCTACTTGCTCCCACCCCTTTTAATCGGTAAAAGTTAATTTGCTCCCACCTCTTTTTGATATATATATATATATATATATATATATATATACAAGTCATCATACCCATTATCTTATTCATCCGTCTCACTCCCTTTGCGCTGGCTGCTGTTTCATACAACCGCCGTCCTCACCTCACCCAAAGCTCACCCTTATTGAGCTCACCCCGAAACTCACCACTCGCAATTTTTTTTTTATAAAAAAAACATAACTAATAAAAATGTATAATAATTTTGGAATTGAAAGTTTTAAAAAAAAAATAGTGTTTTGGGTGTGATTTGGGTACATATAATAAAAAGCAGTGTTATAAAAGTGTTTTGGGCATCAGATAACACCTGTTTTTGTTATATGTACCAAATCACATTTAAAAACATTTTTTTTTTAAAACTTTCAATTCCAAAAATTATTATACATTTTTTATTAGTTGTTTAAAAAAAAAAAAAAGTGAGGAACAAGGATGAATTTCATAAAAGAATACTAAGAGATTTTTTCAGTATATATATATATATATATATATATATATATATATATATATATATATCTGATAGCTCCCACCCTACTTTAATCAGTAAAAAGGTGGTGGGGAAATACCAATTTGAATGCCTGAGAAATCCACACAATTATGAATTGGAAATTTTGACTTTACAATGGAAGCCATAGTTTTTTTTTGACAAAATGGAAGCCATAATTATGTATGTATAGTAGGGCCTAAGTTGTGGGGTAGGGTGCATGTTTAAAGAGGAGACTTCTATAGTTCTATTCCTACCACTACCACTACCACTACCACTACCACTACCTAAGATCCACACACACACACACACACACACACACACACATATATATATATATATATATATATATATATATATATATAAAAGTTTGATTTTCGCATAAATGGTACGTGTGGGGTTGATAAAGAAGAAATCCCAGCCCCAGGAGATGAGATGATGCCTTCATATTGGATGACAAGTTTCTTTTTTGGTATGTTAAAGTAATCACTAACAACTGTGGATATAATTTTTACCAAACCTAATTAACTATTTATTAACAACCTTCATGTACTGTCAATTCACGTCAAAATGCAAATATATATATATATATATATATATATATATATATATATATATATATATATATATATATACCCATGCATGTTATTACGATTAAAAGTAAAAACGATTAAAGGTGATGGGATGGTATGGGATGATGATTTTTAGGAAATGTAGTCTGCAATGGGATTGTATTGCTAAATTCTGTCAATGGGGGACATTATGGGGACACACTATTTATCAATTCAAGCACAATGAAAAGGTTATAACCATATATATATATATATATATATATATATATATATATATATATATATATATATATATATTCAATGTAGAGAATTACTGTATGCTGAAAAAATAAAACTATAACGAGTATCATCATTTTCGAAATAAGGATTCTCCCAGTCAGTCATGACTGGAGTCATCCATCCCCTCTCTCCAAAAATATAATTTTAATTTTTTCCTGTATTTAATAATAAGAAATTGATATTTATATATTTTCATATGGAAAGTGTCATTATAGATGTATTGCGACGATTTTCATATAAAAATATCAAAAAATCATATAGAAATATCAGTTTACTTAATAATATTTTCTATCACAAAAGTGATGTTTCCACCCTAATATATGTATTGTAAACTTGTGTATCTTTGTTTTGTTTTGTTTAGTTTATTGGGTGTTTGAATAATACAACTTGCTTTTTGGGATATTCTGATTGTCATAATTAAAGGGAACTCAATCACCCATGCCAGGGTAGCATTTCCCATTTTATTATTATCCATACATAGTTTATCCTGGGCTCAATATTCCACTCCAGTTCTTAATTCAATTTGAACAAAGGCCCATGTAACATGTTTGAAGCACCTATAAGCCCAAATCTTAGCCCAGTTAGGTGAAGTCATCTCCAACTCTCAATTTTGATCAAGGTGGAGACCAGTCAAAAGCTCGTATAAAATTCTCTCTCCTCTATCCTCACTCGTCTGATCGTCTCTCACAGTCTCGCACTCTCCCTAGGTCGGAGCGGGAGGAGTCTCACCATTTCTTCATTGAAGTTCTCTTCCGAAGGTCTGTCTCTGTTTCTCTTTCCCATTATATGTTTTTCTGTGTTTATATGGATCTGTTTATTGTTTGCACGAGCATGTATCTCTACTTAGATCGTGTTTTCTGTTTGTTTCCTCGAATGTATGTTTCATTTGATCTGTTTATCTGTTTGTAATAACTGATTTGATTTGTTTAAATTTGCTCAAGTGATACATATGTTGCTTTCTGAGATTTGTTTGAAAGTAAATTCAAAGACTGTTTTTTTATGTCTTTGTCAACTACATCTGTATGTTTATAACTTATAGAAGGAATTTCTATGATCATTTGATTCTGAAAGAAGAGGACGGGAAGACTCCTAATTTTAACAAGTCAGATAAAATTACTTACCATTACCAAAATAGTTCTAATGAGTTGGCGAGTTTGAAACTAAAATTTCAATTGAGTTTCTAGCCAACAGAAAGTTAAACTTAAAGGAGGAGGTCTGTGATAACCCGAATATTTATAATATTTCTTTTTATGGAAAATTAAATGATTAAATAAAGGTTAGAAATTTCAACCTAGTTTTGTAAAGAAAATACGTAAAAAGAGGATTAAAATATTTATTTAATCTATATAAAGAACCATGTAATTAAAAGTATTAGTTACATGGACTCATTTAATTATAAAATTAAATGAGATTGAGAAGAGAAGCTATGTGATTTAATTTATTTAACTAATTACATGGAATATGGGTAAAAGTTATGTTAACAATTAATTAACTTGAATGGGGGTCTTGAAAGACTAAACTAAAGGTTTTAATTAATTTAAGCAGTCTACTTAATTAATATGTTATGAAATATATTTAATAATTATTTTAATTGAGGACCCAAGATATTAATTAACAAGGGTTGCGTAGGATGTGGGTGGAAATGTAAATGAAAGCCCAAGTTAATGGAAACAACCAAACTTTTAATAAGTTTTGTGTTTAAAATGTGTAGGAGCCCAACCTAGATTTGGAAGGGAGTTCAAGTTAATTAAATTAACTAAGCCCAGTGATTTAATTTCAATCAAGTCCAAATATTTGTGATAAGCTGTGTTACTCGGACTCGTCATTTTTTGGTGGAGTACCTGTGTCGACGCGGGACGGGATCCGGTCACAGAAATCGGATACAATTGTTTTTGAAGGTGATTCATCGGAGAAGAAGAAGAAACGAGGAAGGAGGAGGAAGAAAAAAGAGGAAAGATTGAAGAAAAAGTAGCGAGAAACTTACCGTCACCTTTTTCTTCTTCTCCTCTTTTTCTTCTTTTTCTCCATTTCTTTTTCTCCAGCGATCTGATCTCAGATCTGTGATTTAAAGTATTTTGAAAAATTACAGTTAGGTACCCTATAGTTTTTATAATTTTTAAATTTAGTTCCCAAGGTTTTCTGAAAGTTCATAATAACCCTTGAAAAATTACATATTAGTCCCTATAGTTTTGTTTTCTTCTATTTTGTTTCGATGAGTTCGATTTATGCCCTTTTTCTTTATATTTTTGCACTTCAATTTGAAGTTTCATGATAAATGCATGTCTATATGAATTTGGACAATATAAACATTATTGTTAAAAAATTATAACATACCGTATCCCGCACTCGTGTCCAAATTTGGATCCATATCCGCGTATCCTATATTTTTTGACTTCACGTGTCCGACACCTAGATTCGTATTCACACCCGACACCCGCACCCGAGTCCGAGTAACACAGGTGATAAGTTGGTAGTTTGTTTTGGAGAAAGGAAAAGTCGTAGAATGGTTAATTGAATAATCCTAGTTGATAAGCAAGTGAGGGCATTAACCATTATTTAAATGCTAGATGAATGAATGTGATGATGAGAATTAACCATGGATGGGTTAATTGCGTAACCCTAGGTGGTATATAAGTTAAAGCTTTAACCATATATTGGTTAGTTGCTATCAAAATATGTAGATATGTAATTATATGTAAATATGATGAGATTGGATCATGGTTGGAAGGTTGAGTAACTTAGGTTACTTGAGTGTAGAAAATTAACTCTACATGAGTTAATTGATTGGTGATATATGTGTGTGTGTGTGTGTGTAGAGAATTAACTAGGGTGGAGTTGGTATGTTCACCTTGGTTTAATAGTTAGAAAGAGAATTAGTCCTACTAGAGTTAATTGTTGGGAGAAAAAAAAAGATGAGACTTGACTAACGTTGGGTGAGTATTGTAACCTTGGTTTAATAGTTCCCATAGTTATAAGAGATTTTCCATTTTGAGTACTAGTTGGTTCATTGTTTTAATTTATGCTCTTATAATAAATAAAATTAAGATGAGTCACTTTTATCACCACATTTAACATTGGTATTCTCTTTAGTTAAAGTTCTATGGTTGTGGACTTTAATACGTCAATCAATGAAGTTGGAGAGTAATTAACTTATTCATTAATTCCATATTAAGGGGTATGTGGAAAATTTTAATTTTTTTAAAAGCCAAAAGAAATCGACCTATAACTATGGCAGAGAATGTTAATTGGTGGAGCTTTGACTAAGGTTGCTTGCAAGAATTCTTTAAAAACCCTTAAATCCCTCACCTACACCCATCAAGTCAAATGGTAGTCAATCACCATGTCACATCCCTAATAAATAAATGGAGTTAAGTTTTATTTTTGTAGAGATATTGGTAGGTTTTGTAGACATAAACTTGGTGTATGTAATATGATGAGCTTAAACTAAGGTGGAGTTAGTGGACTCACCATGGTTTGTGTATTAGTAGATATTTAACCCTATTTGGGTTAATTGGTGGGAAATGGGTAGACATATATATGTGTAGATATGATGAGCTTGGATCATGGTTGATCACAAGAATTAGAGGGTTAAGCATGCTAAAAAGGCCCAGCCTTGTCCTACTCCCTCCTCCCCCTTTCCGTTCGTTTCTTTTCTTTCTATCTATCACTCAAAATCCCAAACTTCGTTCCATTAGGCAAATTAAGAAGCAAGAATTGAAATTGAAAGCTAAAGCGAGTCAGACTACAAATACAAGGTAAGAATCAAACTCAAATTCCATTCATCAATTCCTCTTTTTCTTTGTTCTTTTAAGAAATTGAAATTGAGAATAAATGAATTAAATAGGAAGTTCTAATGTATTATTTAAGGAATGAAATTGGTTGGGTAAAAACAGTGTAATCACCTAGTAATGTGTAGGCATAACAATGGAGTTGATATGTTTTATAGTCCTATGAAATCTGATGTGAATAATGTTTGAAAACTAGATACATGGATGATAAGCTATGTAAAATTTACATTCATGTATGTGTTAGTAAATGAATTAATGGTTTATGTGAATTGTTATGGTGGAAATCAGTTGTGATAATCTGATTTATAGCTAAAGGAGTTTAGGTTGGTTGTGTGGAGGTATAAGGAAGTTAAAATAGGAGTATAGCATAAACAAATGGCTTTGAAATGAAGGTTTCAAAACAGCGCTCACCACTTGTTCGTTAGCAAGCCTAAATGAACTGTTTTGATTAAAATTAAAAATTAAAAATTAGACGAAACCAAAGCTTGGGATAGATTTATATATTGCATATGATGATAATTAAAGATCTTGGGCGTATTAGATTAGAACGAAAAACAATTTTGAGCTAAAACGAAAAGTGGAAAACTAGTGTGACCGCTGACCTTGAGGCAAATTTCGGGTCTAGTATATCTTTCCAGAAAATTCTGGGCTCTTGCGGAAGTATAGTACACTGAATAAGCTTTCCATAGACTTCGGAACGGACTAATTCCGATTTCGGAGCAAAGAGTTGTGACCGTTCAAAGTAAGTGTGTCGAATTTGTCCCAAATTTGGAAATCCGATTCTGATCAGTCCTTGCACGAATTTTCTGGAATTTTGTGTTAGAAATTTGAACATGGTCAAAGAATAAAAGTTGTAGCCCTGGAAGTTAGCTTCGCGTGGGCTTAAGAATTGCTCAAAAATGTTTTAAAACGAAAAAGTTATGACTGTTTTAGCGAGAGAGGGTAAAGCTGAAATGAAAATGAAAATTGTTATGAACGTCTACTTTTGGCGCACTGTTTGAGCTGCCTATCGAACTCGAAATGGGGGTTTCATATTTTTTTTAAAAAATGATCTCATATGATACGAAAAATATATTGAAATTTGGTAATTTTTCAATAAGCGAGCAAGGCGTGAGCAAAAGTGATTTGATCGGTTATCTTGGTAACCTTGATCGGCGCTTATACGGCAGCACATGCGACGCTGTCAAGCCGCAGACCGTCTTGCTTAGTCTTTATCGCTCAGCAAACTTTTTGAGCTCTGTTTTGAGAGGATTCTGTGATCTGTTATCCCAGCTTATATTTTTTTAAAAAATACTATGACATGAAGTCTTTAACATGCAAAAAAAAAAAAATCTTTGATATATGATTAATGGTTTGAGAATTAAAAATGAGTGAAAGAGCATTTCAGAACTAAAATTTGAGCGACGCCGAACGATTTTGACGTTTGACGTTCCGAAGCGTGTTCGAACGAAAGATTAAGTCATAATAATTCTAATAAAATCCCACGGGCGAGTTTTGACTAGGAAATATTTTATGCCATGAAACTTCTTTTCTGGCATAAATTAAGTAATAAAAATATGTAATTTACATATTTAAGTTTAAAGAAACCTAAGGTTTACTCAAAATTTTTTTGGTGCAACGAAGGCGCTAGAAAACTTTAAAAATTTGTATTAATCATAAAAATGATATTTTGAGGTTTCTGGGGTTCAAAATGAGGTTTTTGTGCTGAAATTTATGTAACGAAGTATATATATATATAAAGCGAAAATGCAAATATTCGTAAAACAAAAAAATGAAGCGAATGTGCTAGCGGGATAAAATATTTATATATGAGGCAATGTTCCGAGTTGACTCATGATCAGACAAAATGATATAAAAATTATTTAAATTAAAGAAATAATATAGTAAATTGAGTTTTACTATGAAAGTTATATATTAGTTATTTAAATTCCAAATTTGTGAGTAAAGGCAAAAAATATTTCTAAAATGGAATATGGATGATTTAAGCTTCTCGATGTAAAATATTTACATTTTAAAATGTGAGAGACCTTTATTATGTATATAAAGGTTTAAATGAATAAAGTTCTAAAGAAACCAAGATTGGTTTTAAAATGAGAATAAATAATATTAGTTTTTATATATTAATATTTATTGATAATGATTATACATGCATGTTTTGTGACATATTTAATGATCTAATATGTGTGTGCATGTAAATATATTTATGTAGGAATTGAGGAGAAGTTAAACTAAATTATAGCGGTAATCTCCAGTCAAGGCAAGTTTCTCAGTTTATTTATGTGGATTTATAAATGTTATAAATAATTGTTAGCATGACTTATGTTTATAGATATGTGATGCCTATGAATTGCATAATTACTTTGTGAATGATGAAGGTCAAATTATGACTAATTGTTGAATTGAGTCGAGGAACTCAATATATATGTGCAATGAATGACAGATGCAGTTCATGTGTAGTATGCTATGGTACGTATGTTACTACTAGTAGAATTTAAGTTTGATGATGCGATTGTAATATGCTTGAACTCCAAAAATATAAATGCATGAATTGAATATGAAACTTATGTGCATGATACACTGTTAGACTTGCTGGGCCGTCGTGTTCAATCTTACTTAATTTGCAGGTTGAAGCTATGATGCGATCTCTTGTGATTAGAAGCGCTTGAAAAGAAGAATAGTTGTTTAATGCAGAATGTATTAAACCCAATGATGGTATTTTATGTGTAAACGACGGAGAAGTAAATCTTTGAATAATTCAATAGATGAACATCATTTGTTCTGAATTAGGAATATATTTGAAATAATGAATTGTACATATATTCATATCTATTCAAATTAAATAAATCATATAATAAATATGATTTTAAATATTAAGAAGAATCGTAAAGGTTGCAATTCAGAGAACGGATGAATGAATAAAAAAGAAAAAAAAATATTCCGCATTTTTAGCTATTCGAGCAATAAATAATGTTTTAAAAGTTAGAAAAAGATAGTATTAACGCACAAGATCGAGATGAGAAATAGACCTGATTTGGGGGGTTACAAGGTCTGTAACTACGATAGGTGCTTATATCTTGCAAACTGAGACATTTTCCAGGACAACAAGTTCGCCCCTCCTCAGATGATATAGGTGTATGGAACGCTTTTTTGTGAGTGGGAACAAAAAAGCAAATATCTGCTTGCCAGAGCTCCCTATTTTGCTCCCTATTTTGACCCCTGGCAACAATTTCACAAAGCAAATATATGCTGTAGCAAATTGAATTTTTAATGTCAATTTTCAAAATCCTAAAATTCATCATAATAGTATTGACATAACTGTATTCAATCTACCTAAAGTAAAAATGTTAGGAACTTATTGTCATTTTATAATCTAAACTAAAAGTATATATCTAAGTTTAGAACAGAAGAAAAAGAAAAGTGGCCTATAAAAGAGTGATTTAAAAAAAAATCCCTAATGAATTTGTGAAAACTCAGAATGTAATTAAATTTTATTTTGATTAATATAGTAATTAATATTGTAAACTATTTTATTAAGCTCAAATTTATTAAGTTTGAAATAGAGAGGAGCAGGGGAGGAATGTAGATTATTAATTCCTCAAAAAGACATCTTGGTAGGTCATACTATATACATAAAGTCAACAAAAGAAGGATAAGTAGCAAGGTAGTTTGCGGAAATGATATGATGCACGGGGTCCTAACTTTTCTGTAGTGGGTTATATTTATGATAATTCCTGAATACAAGCAAGAAACTAATGCAATAAATTTGAGGTGAAAAAATAAAAAAGGAGTTTGAAAAGAAAATTCTAGGATTATTTCTATTAAAAAAATTTAGCTTGCACATGCTAGGAAGCCTTCATTTCACAAAACTAAATATGAGTTTAAAATATATACAATCTTGTATTTGATGGTCGGTGTGCCTTAAAATAATTTTATTTAAAATAATTTTATCTGTTGGGAATGTTATGTTTTAACTTGGCTCTTGTTTTGCATATTTCTTTTATGAACACATACTGATGATATCTTTTAGACATTATAGTTGCAGAAGTTTTGATAAGCATAATCACATATATTACAAATTTTTATGTTTAATCGATAAAATTTTACATTTTAAGCAAATCTTGTCACCAGGTCTCTGACTTACCCCAGGTCTCTAGTCTCTTGAGCTCTCCATTCCTTACCTTGTCAACGAACTTTGGCCAAAAAATATGTTGTTAGTTCCATCGATAACTTTCAGGCAAAGTGTGTATCTTTCTTTATATATAACTTAGAAATCTATCTCTAAACTTTATTAGTAAATATCATTTGATTGGGAATTCTGGATCTTATTGGTATTTCTTGGTGATGGTTTTTGAAGATGTATTCGGATTTAAATTGTTGAATCTGGCTGGTTTTACATGTCTATGCATATTATCTCTAATTTATATTTGAATTAATTTTGATGCTCAATTTACCCAATTTGATAGGGAAATGGAAAATTTTGCGGTTGTGTAAATGAGCATTTTTCAAAGCCCTTTTCTTATACCCATCTGTTAGGGAAATGGAAAATTTTATAGTAGTGTAAATATAAAGGTTTGATGGGCATTCTTCAAGAGATTTTCTTTAAGAAAAATATTGAAAATTTGCTTTGGTGCACTCTGCCTTAAATTTAATCTTTCGATAAGATCATAGTTTAGATTACAAATGGTTGTTGATGGTTTAAATTCTTTTCTTTCTCTTCTTTTTCAAAATATTGTGATATATATAATTGTAGAAGGATCAACATATAGATTATGTATTTGACATATAGATGTCAGGATTTTTTGGCGGGATTTTTTTATTAATAATTTTTGATCTTTGCGCTCTACAATTTTTGGCGTCTTTGATGGACTACATCCCTTATTCCTATTCTCCAATTGGTGGACAGCGGGTTTCGGTGTCCATAATTTTTTTATTTTATTATTATTATTGTGATTATTTTTTTTTTTTATTTATTATTTATTATTATTGTTATTTTATTATTATTTCTTTATTATTATTCTCGTTATTATTATTATTATTATTATTATTATTATTATTATTATTAGTACTATTATTATTATTATTATTATTATTATTATTGTTATTAAATTAGTTATGTACATTTATGTATGTACATAATGATATAAGAGAAAGGGATGTGTTTTAATTTGGGGGAAATGATTTGTTTAGTTATAAATATTAATCCTTGCGGAATAATAGCAGCTAGTTTCAAACTGAAGGTTTTGAGTTCGAATCTATGCAACAACATAAGTTTTGGGATAAAGTTCAATATTCGCCACGTCAGCCCGTCCACGTGTAAAATAAAATAAAAAATGTTCACGTCAGATCTGCCACGTAGGCAAGTCAACGCACATGTGACATACACAAGTCAACACACATGTGGCGCCTAGGGCTCGAAGTCCAATTTTTTTAATAGAAAGGGGCTTACTTGACCAAAAGAAAATGGCTCAATACCCAAAAACCCTTAAATTTGATTTTCTACCCGTATAAAATATTTTACTTTATTGTGTCTTTAGGATAATATTTGATTTTGGGTATTATTGTTAGGATAATATACTTGGGTATTATTGTTAGTAAAAAAAAATAGTTTTTTTTAATCTTTTGCTCCCTTATTTTCCCTTGTTTACTAAATATTTTTTGGCAAGATGAATTTCTTTATGAAAAATATTGAAAAATGCATTATCAAATATTTAATGGAGCCTAAGGATTTAAGTTGTCCCCATAGGGACATTCTTACCCATAATGGTTTCCATCCATTCGCAGCTATGGCAAATGATGGAGAGATGAAGGGAGATAAACTTGTATTGAGGGGCCTCAAGTTCCATGGATATCATGGGGTGAAACAGGAAGAAAAAAAGCTTGGTCAGAAGTTCGTGATAGATGTAGATGCCTGGATGGATCTTCGAGCAGCTGGTAAATCTGACTGCTTGTCAGATACTATCAGTTATACAGATATCTACCGGTGAGCTTGCAAACATCGCCTGCCTATTGTAATCATACTACATGATTTTTTAATCCTGCATTTGTTTTAGAAAGTAATTTGATATGTTTCATAGCTCTCTCATATAATTTCCATACTACTTGCATAGCTTAGTTCAAGCAACCTCTTATGAAAATGAATCCTTATGATATTTCATTGTGGGCCTGGGGGCGTAAGCTTCTATACTTTTTTATTGGATTCATTTTGGCTAAAAATAGAGTTAAGTCTCAGTTTCTTCACCTCTACCTTTCTCTTTCTACTATCCCTTTTTGCTCTTCCATACAAGAAATGTAAATTAATAGTTAATGCCAAAGTTTCTGAAATCCATTAACATCTATAATGCCCTTACTGGTTGGGCTGATAAGCAAATATGAGTCTTCAATGAAAATGTTTCTACCTCATGAACTTATTTATTGTTTTATGAGTAGCGATTGACGTACATTCCCTACATCTGCAGAGTCCGGAAAGTCTTAATGTTCACGATTCTTAAATTATACCTGATCTGTTGTTGAAGTTGCAAGGATTATCAGATATTAAACCTATATCTCTTAAAATATTGTTGCCCGTACAATCATTTTTTGTTTTATGCTACAACCTTATTTTTCTTGGTTTATGAAAAATCAGAATATTTTACTCTTACCCTGTAATCATTGGTTGATGAATTTCCTAATTGAACAAATTAACTCAGCATTGCTTGCATATTATCTACTTTTAGATATGTTGTAACTGAAGTTTTTCTTTTCCTCATATATCATATCATGAGCAATCAATGTGAAATTGTAGTTCAAACATCATATTCTTATTCTAATTGTTGAAACTGTGACTCCAGCATTGTTAGAGAAGTAGTGGAGGGAACACCCCAGAATCTCTTAGAAACCATAGCTCAGCTCATAGCATCTGCAACTCTGACCAAGCACCCACAGATATCTGCTGTCCGTGTGCAAGTTCAGAAGCCTCATGTTTCTGTTCCCAGTTCTGTTGACTTTTTGGGAGTTGAGATTACGAGATATAGAAGCATTGATGGCCCAAATTAAGTTTTTTAGCACGTATATACCTGCTGCTGCCGCCTTCTTTTCTTTTTTTTGTGTGGCAATTTTTGTATATATTTTTTTAATTATAACTATTTGTTGTTACAATTCTTGTTTCTAAATTATGGTTTATGGTCGCAATGGATCTGGGGCACGTTGGATTTACTGTTTAATTAGTGCTTGAATGAACTTACTTGAAATCGCTCCTTTCACCTCCATGTAGCGTTTTGTACCTCAGATGAAATATTTATTCCCCTCCTATTTTGTTTTTATGAGCATGAAATGAAATGATGTTGGTTTGGACATCTACAACATAGACTAGCCATATAACTGGAGGGTTTTTTTTTTTCTTTCCCAATATGAAACAAGAGATGCCCATTGGACTCATTGATTACACTGCATCGACTTTGTGGTTACTGTCATGGTCATGTCTCAACCTCCTAGATTAAACACGTCAATAAATCTCGACTTCGTGCTTACTTACTCCCTTCCATCAAAATTTGGCAGCCATGAACTTTTGGGACCTACAATCCACATGAAAGAATCCCTTGTAAAAGCTTACGCTAAAGATACTTGTGATTAATGGCACTTATTTACAGAGGAGTGTGCAAGACCAAGGCATCAAAGAAGTGACTTTTGTGCTTCTGCATGGTAATTGTTAAAAGACTAGTAACATTGAGCAGTTAATTGAAGCATCCTTGGCCAGGCAACAAATTCCTAGAAACCAGCTAGCATAAAGCAAATAATTGCAGTAATGTTTGCTTCTTGCAAATATGCTACTGCTAGCCATGATACGTGGTGAAGGATAGAACAAATTGCTATAGAGGATTCAGCTTTATGTTGATTCTGCAGAAAAATATGCAGCCATTATAGACAAATCCATTTGACCAACATTGTACAGCCTGCTTGGGAAATTGGCAAACCAAAGAGAAACTTCAGTAAATGACGTATCATTCTAAGAAAACACAAGATGTTCTCGGAGTGCTCAAGTCTCACGCAACTCTCCATGATTAATGTATCAAGATACTCACGCAACTACATGATTAAAATCTACTCATGCTGCCATAGCACCTTCTGCATGACTTCTAGCTTTGCCTTTACGGTTCCAAATTGGAGTAGTCTCAATAAGCTTACGAGGAACATGTCGCCTTTCCCTCTTGGTGGGCTTGAGGAAAAATTGCTGACCCTTAGCCTTGCAATCTCGGCCTCCTCCTCTTTGGGGGTTATTTCTCGGACTCCACAGTCAGTCTACACTCTGGTCTCACTTTTAACCCAATTTCCCTTTAGCATGGTAATTTATCCTCTTCTTGAAGAGTCCCTTTCTGACGTATGCCTCAGCTTTAAGAAATGAGATAAAGTACAATAAGCAACTAGATGAAAGTTCAGTTGAAGATAGTTACCAATTAGAAGACAATCTGGATCTAATCCATGATTGTGGGTTGCATTTGCCTGTGCCGAATGAATAACCTGAAAAAGGAAAGGGTCTATGAAGTATGGTTGAAATCACAAGACCCACTTTTTCTATCCAAAAAGTCAGAATACTACAAGGATAAAATAGCAGTAGTAGAATATGAGTTGGACATCAGGTAAATGGTGAATCAATAGTGGTAGCTAATTCAAGAACCCCCATATTTGATATTAATATACTATATAATATCTGAGAACCAAGAACTTCTATAAGAAAGCAGAAAAGATATTTCACCCTACTCTTTCTTAAGATCAAACCTACACCTTTCTATTTTTTTACCACTATTCTGACATTGTCTCTTTACTGTCACTTGCAATTGCAACAATGCATCTTCGACGCGCATGCAACGAACCAATGCAGCAACCAAGTTCACCTTTTTAGGACTCTGAAATCACCAAATAATCAAATATAGATTTGGACATGAAAGATAATCATAATTAAGAGCACCAACATGCCCGGCATCTTCTTTTGTTCATACTAATATATACTCCTTCACATTTGACCCCCAAAAACAAGGAATCAGAACGCAGAAAATAATTCGGAAAAATCTTCTTGTTTTCTTTTCCGTTAAGTTACTTTGGGTTTTTTTGACCCGCTGTATTTGAGAACTTGGTTTCACATGCTCTTTCAAGGTTTTGATGTCTGAAAGCTATCCAAAAGTTTAGTGATATTGACTTGAGCAATTTTGGATGCAACAGATCAAGTCAAAAATCATGTTTGCTTTGGCACAATTTATTGTTTGATTTGGCACAAGTGAAGTAATCAGGGGCTTTATACGTAGGTTTTGACTTGCTCACATTTATCCATCCAATGTAGTTATCTTGTTCGACAAAATGACCAAGTGACAATTCTCTCTTTAACATAGCTCAAGACAATAATTTAGTAAACCGTAGATGCTTGCTCTGAATCTTTAAAAAAACAAAATTTTAATAAAAAAGCATATTTAAATTATTAAAAAGAAAAAAAAAGTTAAATGTGGAATTACCAGGTTACCGAATTCACTGGAACTCGTCTCTTTGCTTTTCAGCCAACTCCCGAAAATGTGGAAGAAGCAGCTGCGAATACCACTCTCCACTATTCTACGGAACAGGTCCCTTTCTTCAACCTCTCGTCGCTGGTCAATACATAGCTACTCAGAACCCCAATTTCTCACTATTTCATCTTCTTTCCACGAAATCGACGGCAGAGAAAAACCTAGGGTTTCCCAAACCCCTAAAACTCATTTGCTCACAAGTCTAGGATTTTCTGGGAGAAATTTCTGCTCGGATTCTTTCGAGAAAGTTGTTTGCTGGAACTGTAATGCTGTTCCCGGAAGTACGATAGCATTTCTGTTCTGTCAATCCTGTCGCAGCGTTCAACCTGTTGATCACTCCTTTGATTATTTCCAAATATTTGGTTTGTGTGTGTTGTTATCTGAAATGTTTACTCATTTATGTTTTTGATCGTCAGTAAATTATAGTTATGCATGTAATACTTATAGTACTTTTGAATTCATCAGAGTTGTCTAAATCACACCTTGTTTCTTTTAATTGATTATATTATTTATAGTGACTGCAATATCATAAATGCTGAGGGTTCCTCCTTTTTATTTCTTTAATTGGGCTCTACCTGTTGAAAAAACTGGTTTTTATTTCAAATTATTATGAAGAGAAGTTTTAATCTCAACAGGGAGAAGAAATTTGATATTGGTGATGAGAATCTAGAGGGAAAGTATAAAGACTGGCAGAAGAAACTGCATCCTGATCTAGTTCACTCGAAATCTAAGGTCATTGCTGGAGAATTTTGATCTTTTATGAGAAAGTGAGGTTTTAGCATATAATATTTTGACAGTGTATTTTCAGGAAGAAAGAGAGTATGCTGCTGAGCAGTCTGCACGGGTAATTGATGCATATAGCACACTTACTAATCCATTGTCAAGGGCAACTTACATTGTAAGTGCATTTTACTTGTAAAGCCAAGTTGAAGATCTAATACAAAATCATGTCTCCTAATTGGATGTTGTCTCTTGTTTTAACTTTCAGATGAATCAATTATATTGATAAAAAAACACTTTCACATCAAAGAATTATCCAACATTAACTTACTACTATGTGAAAAACTTGTAAAAGGAAGGAGAAGTAAAACTCTACCAAGATTTCTGGTTGAGGAAGAGGACCAATTTTGGATCTCGGAAGTGTATGATTTGAGCTTATACCAAATTCCATTAACACCGTCTTGCCCGTATAAAAAAATCTTGATAGTTTTTTATGTGGCAGATAGCAATCTAGCAAGTCATATTCTTTGTATTTGGGACCTTTCAGTTAAAAATTACAATTATTAAATTAATCATTTGTGAGATAATGAATCTTTATAGAAATGAATGGTTTAAAGGGTTTGCCATTTGGCCTCAAAAGGATAATTTGGTATTTAAATAATTTTCAAGGAAGAAGGTATTTACGACATTCATGAATTTTCAAGATCACAAGTTTTTTTTGTGATACTTGATAACTATATCTCAGTGAGTGGGTTTAGGTACTAGTGATTAGAGAGATTAGTTTAATAATATGAAAGGGATGATATTCACAGACATAATACTTATTAACTTTTCTGTATTGTTTTTTAATGTTGTCCATTTTTGGTCCGCTTATACATTGTCGGTTCTCTTCCTTGTACATGCATAAATCGTTAGTAAGCATTTTCCCTTCACTTTGTAGATGAGACTTGAAGGTGTGGAAGTGGATGAAGAAAAAACTGTTTCAGAGCCGGAGTTGTTGGCTGAGGTAATTTGTTTGAGGAGTGTGATTCTGATAGTTTATCTTATATATTTCCCTTGATTGTTAAATTTCTTACTTTATCTTCTTAAGAAAGGCTTTTTCCTGAAAGTTTCTTTCTTTTTTATGGTCCATATAATTTATACTTAAGATGGATATTCCACGTTGGGTTGAGTTAAAGCAAATGGTTTGTATAAATGTTGAAAATCATTTTTCAGGGTTACAATTTTAAGTTGATGCCTTCTATTTTTAGATTATTCTGGTACTGGAAATTTCTTACATAAATTAACACATTTTTTGATGTACTTGAGCTGTAGAGTTTCTTAACCGATTACTATCATGTTAGTTTATAGTCAAGTTGGTTAGGGGATTATAAAGTTTAAATTCTAATGAGCTTGAATGTTTTGAACCCATATAGATCGCTTGCAATGAGGTTGGGAAGGTTGATATATCATGTGGTTCTTTGTACCCATTGTTTGGTTGAAGAAATTGTTAAATGAATTTTGTGATTTTTTGAACTCTAGTTTGACACCCTGACCCGGTTACAAATAGGGCTGTAGAACAACTCAAATTGGTCAAGCTCTCCTGTTGCTTGCTCAGCCAAAGTGATGCAGGATAGATAGGGTTTAGAATAAAGATTAAGGATGACAAAGAAGGGTTAATGGACCTATCCAACGCAGGGAATTGGTAGAGAAACACACATTAAAAACCAGTGTTCTAAAAATTCCCGCCTAGGTCTGCCTAGGCCCCCCCTTGGCGTCCCGCCTAGGTGCTAGGCCCCCTTGGCGCCTCGCCTAGGCGCTAAGCCCCCCTGGCGCCTCACCTAGGCCCAATGTGGCAAAAAAATCCCTCCAGAAAATTAAGCGGGGCCTAGGTGGGGTCTAGGCGAAGAAGTTTTTTTTTTTTAATAACTATTCAAACCAGATCTTAATTTATTTATTTTTCTAATGATTTACCATATTCATAATACATGTTGTAACATATCAAATCACAACAAGAAGTGAAAAATATCAAGTCGAAATGGATAATTTTATTATAGTTGTAATTTTTGAACTTGTACCAACTTCAAATTATATAAATGATGATACATTTGTAATATTTAGTTTAATTCAATATAGTTCTTAAATTTATGTTTAGTTTCTTATGTTTTAATATTGAATTAAATTATCGAAATTTTAAATTTTATTATTTAATAGCAATCTTGATTATGAATAAAATTAATACGTTAAAAATATGTTTGAAATTTGAACAATTACATGTTTGTGTTTAAACTTTGACATTAGCAATATGGATATGTGTTTGAACTTTAAGCAAAGGCCTTTATTATTTTTATTATAGATTATTTTGCTTTATATTATTGTTTTGTTTGGATAAATGTAAGATAAAATACGAAAAATTGGCTTAAAATAAAAAATTTCGCCTAGGCCCTGCCTAGGCCCCCTAGGCGCTAGGCCCCCCTCGGCCGCCCGCCTTCCGCCTAGCGCCTTTTAGAACATTGTTAAAAACTAAAAGCTTTAATTACAAATCAATAATAATTCAATTTATAAAATGATTATGTGATTACATCTGTTTACTTAGAAGATAGAATATCAAATTCTACTATAAATTATGTAACCTAGTTTGTAAAGGAAACTACTCCTAACAATAATTATAACTTCTAGAATAATCTTACCTAATATGATGGAAACATAATTACTACTTCAATTGCTTTAGCTCTAAACTATAATGTAAAATATCTAATAATGATAAACAACAATATTAGTTAATATCTTGGCTTTATTTGCATTACAGAGGCTTTTCTAAAATTGTCTGGTGATTTATCTTCAAACTTGAACACTTTCCAGCAATAGTTGATTTATTGACATTTGCTGAAGCTCACTTGGTAAGTTATTCAGCAGATACTGCTGTTAGTCACAGTAGTACTTTTTCTCAACTAGATTAAAATAGAAATCTGTTTTCAGATATTTTCATAGTGGAGTTGATTTGTTACTGCCATTTTTTCATCTTCACTTTTCATTTTTCGTGATTTAGAAGAAGAAAAGGGGATTGTTTTCATCTATATCAGGCTTAGACCACTTGGGGAAAGCATAGAGAATGCTTATTGTGTTACCTTGTTTGCATCAGTTTTATGTATGGGTGGTATGGTAGTGTAGTTGGTTTGTTACTAGTCTACTACTAATTATTGGTGTACATTTTTCATTTTCATACTTTAGATGTTGGTAAATCAATTACTATTATTATTATTATTATCATCAATGATGTAGCTTAGGCGGCTTGAAAATTCAAGTTGAGATTTCTAAATGATTCTTCTTTTTCTGCTTCTCCTGAGCCCTATCATATTATTTACCAATTTATATCCAGACTTTCAGAGTTCTTGCACAACTCTATAGTTCTTGCTAAATCCTGCCTTATCAAGCTCTAATGAACCCCACCCCGATAATCCTAGTTTTGGTTTTCACTGAAAACCTATTGTAATTTCCCAACCATCACTTTGTAAATGTAGTCAATGTCAATCCTTCTTGTCTACAGTCTTTGAGTTGTATATCTTGTAAAAACCTGCAACATTTTCATAGCCCTCATCCACATCAAAATCCTTCCCAACTGTTCCTTTAAATATAGAAGCTCTCTTTCCAGTAGCTAGTGACCTAGCTTGTATGGACTTTTTTCCATGTGCTTGTTCTGCATAAGGAGTTCTTCTTCTTTCATTTTTAAAAGTTTGGTAATTACAATATTTTCTCTGAGTTATAGAATTCGTGGATGTATTGACCCATTTTTGAATTTTACTTTATTAACAGCTTCACAAGCTTGACCATTCCTTCTTTCTGAAAAAGGCTTATTAAAACGATGTAGTCTTACTACTCCGAAAAGTTCTATCCTATAACCATGTCCAGAGAATGACTGGTCTTTAGATTACCCCAATGTACTGAACTACTGATTCTCTGTCACTAAATCTGCTTGTGAAATTTAACAATGAATTTTGAATCACAGATTATGGAAATTAGGGAGGCTGTTGAAGAAGCTGCAGACACTCGGGCATTAAATGAGATCCAGGCGCAGGTATGATTGACTGATCTGTACATGGATTTAATTGGCTAATTGCAATCATGGTGAAGTGAGTGTGGCAGGATTTTATTCTGAATTTCCATATGCTTGTCTCATCAGCAAGAGAATTTAATATAAGGTTGTACCCTAAATATTCTAGACTTGCCAAAGTAAGCTTGCGTAATGAAGAATTGAAGATCAGCCAAGTAAGTTGATATTATTGCAATAAGTTGATCCTTTTGCTATGACGGCGGCAGATAGGCTTTTGCTCGTATTTTTAGGGAATAAAGGATTCGTGTCTATGTATTTTATGTATGTATGTATGTATCTGTGAGTATATATATATATATATATATATATATATATATATATATATATATATATATATATATATACAAGGTATGTTAGATTTTTTTTTCATGATTTGATTGTATTATCTTCTTTGATATCGTACATATTATATTAGCATAACCTTCTAGCTTTTAATATTATTTAATTATTTTATCAGATGCAAGAGAAACTGAAGCATTGGTCCAAGTGCTTCGCAGATGCATTTCAAAGTAAGAAATATGAAGAAGCTCTAACTTCCATCCAGAGGATGACTTACTACAAGCGTGTAAATGAGGAAATTGTTAAGAAGTTCTAATGCAGGTAACCCTCCTTTGCTTTGTTTTCTTTAAAAATTAGGTCAATTGAGTTTCAACATCATCTCTATGATGTAGATGGGCATTTACGGGCACTCTCTTAGTCTCTTTTCAGAGAGTAGCAACTGTATTGTGTATGGGGTGTGTCTTTCATTCTACAAACATGAGAACTGGATCCTCCTTATTTACATACATTATTAATAGGAACAATTTTCAATCAACACACAACACATGCACGCTAAAGGGAAAAAAAAGGCCAGGAAAATAATATTACGCCCTTGCGCAGTCCTTCCCTTACTCTGTTTGTGTTGAACAAATCAAATCTTCTTCTAATAGTGCGATATACATGGTCTTACTTTATAGTCTCGGCCATCTATATAATTTGCACAAAGAAGTATGATAGCTTACCTAAACAGGATATCAGTCTCCCACATTTTCTGTTTTAAACTCCTGGGCTATTTTTGCTTCGCTTCGGATTCCAATGTATTGCGCGAGTCAAAAAATTCTGAACCGTTAAAAAACTTGTAGCTGTAAAATGTATTCTTAGACGGATTAATTTGGAAGCTTTATCAGTCCCTCGTGCAATTTGCAATGTCTTAGTGGGGAGTAGGCCTGACAAAATATGGTTATGGGTTGGTTTTGGTTTTCAAAATATGGTTATGGTTCCATTTAAGAACTAAAACCATATTAACCATTTTTAATATGGGTTATGTGGGTTGGAACCATATGGTTATGGTTAAAAACCATATTAACTATATTAACCATTTTAAGATGTTTCGACTTTTAAACAAAATTTTTAAAAAATGAAATTAATATATACTATAGATAGAGAGACGGATATAAGGGGTGGAATTTAGGCTCCTTAAGTAATGCTATGAGATATGTTTGTATAAAAAAATAATAATATTTTTTTTACTTGTATTAGAGAAATTAATATTCTTATGTATAGCATGTGGTATGCCTCTAATATTTATGTGCAATAATCTATACTAATAAAATATTGTTACATACTTATTATTTGGCTACGTTTATATATTTTAATAAATGAAATTATCACTAATCAATTAAATGTTGTCACATAATTATTATTAATTTGGCTACGTTTATTTTAATAAAATTATCGCTAATCATTGTTGAATTAATCAATTTTGTGTTGGTATATAAGTTGCAAATGAGCCAAAATCATTACTTTTAGTAGGTAGGCAAGAGAGTGGGTGGGTAGGTGGGGTGTGGGTGGGTGGGTAGGTGGGGGTGGGGTGGGTGGTGTATACATAATCGTTTAATATTAATTTTCTTGGGAGGGAGTGGTGGGGGGGTGGGAGGTGTATACAAATTATTTTTTTTGGGTTTGGGGTGGGGGTGGGGGTGGGTGGGTGAGGTGGGGTGAGGTGGTAAGGGTGTATACATAATCACATAATATTATTTTTTTGTGTGGGTGTGTGTTGGTGGGGGGGTGGGGGTGTGGGGGGGTGGAGTGGGGAGTGAGTGGTGGGAGGGGTGGGGTAGGGGTAGGGGTGTATACATAATCACATAATATTATTTTTTTTGGATGTGGGTGGGGTGGAGTGGGGTGGGGTGGGGTGGGGGTGGGGTGAGGGTAAGGGGTGTATACATAATCACATAATATTATTTTTTTGGGGTTGGGGTGGAGTGGGAGGGAGGGGTGGAGTGGGATGGGAGGGGGAGGGAGGGTGGGGTGGGGTGGGGTGGGGTGGGGGTAAGAGGTGTATACATATTCACATAATAATTTTTTTTGATGGGGTTGGGGTGGGGGTGGGGGTGGGGTGGGGTTGGGGGTGGGGTGGGATGTGTGGTTGAGCTTGAATATGTAAATATGGATGGAAATAATATTTGATTTGGATTTGGAAAAAAAATCAATAATCTATCTATACAAAATACAACTAAATTTGAAAAATTTTATTTTTCCCGCCAAGCCTAAAATATGATCTAGAATCGTCAAAACTATTGGATAAATCTGAACCCTTCATTCATTACTATGGTTAACAAAATACACTTCTATCTGAACTCTTCATTATATACCAAAATACTCTTCTATACCAAAATACTTCTTTATTTCTTTTCTTTCTTCTTCGATTTCTACAATAAACCTTCGATTTCTACAAATAAACCTCCAACAAACCAATAAACCAAAAATAAACCACCCCACCACCCACCCAAACCAATAAACCAAAAACCTCCAACAAACCACCCATGACCCAACCCCACCCATCGCCACCAACGACTCCATCGTCACCCATGATCGCCACCCATGATTTCTACCACGAAGACAAAAGATCCATGCATGATCGCCTAACGACCCATTGCCACCGGCGATCTCCAATTTCTTCTTCTTCGATTTCTACATAGAAGAAGAACAGCATCGGCGGACAACACATTCATTTACATCATGCTGGACAAAGTTATGAATTTAAATCATGTTTTGGCACTACTTACCTACCAGTACCAAATAAACACACAAGAATCCAAACGACTATAAAATAAATTACTGACACGCAATTCATATATTGAATTTACTATTTCTTCCTTCTTTCTTTCTTTATTTTACTGATTATATACCCCATTTTCTCTCTGTCTTGGTTGTTTCAATTTCTTCCATCATTTCAAGGAGAGATGATGGTGTTTGCAACCCTCAAAAATAAAGTATACCCCACAACCGAGAAACGCCCACTACAATTCGCTTTTCTTTGAGGTGATTTTTTATCCGGTCTTTTTATTTTTAATTTAAGTTCCATGTCAATTTTCTTGAGAATTTTTTTTCATGACTTTGCTATATAAGTAAATCAAAGTTGAGTTCGATTGATTTGTTTAATCGGGTTTTGATTATAATCGTATATAATCATTTTATGTCGAGACCATCATTAATTTTTTATATTGTTTTATTGTTGAAATGGTAATGGTGAATCTATTGCGTTTTCGCTTTTATGAATCGGGGTCCGCTTTTGTCAAAATGTCTACTTGCTTTATATTTTGAAGTAATTATCTCTTGGTGCATGCTATGTTCGATTAGATGAATTTTATTTTCTCGGTTTTGCTAATTCATCTCAACGTTTGAAAGATTATTTTTTTCCTAGGTCGTCAAGATTCTACCGTCTCTCTCGCTTTATTAATTTAGATCAAGATGATGAAATTCAACCACCCGCTTTGATATGATTTTTGTGGATTCAAATTTATTTATTTTCTAGGTTATGGTTTTCAGAGGATGGAGTGATTTTCCTGCGCCCCAACCATTTCTTGCTTACTCTTGATACTATCCTTTCAAAGATGATGTAAATTAGATCTAACTATATTGATTGCTCATAATTGTTCTCGCAATGAATGTGTCCAAAGATTTGGCCATGATCGCCAACCACTCCAATCGCCATGATTCTCGAGAAGAAGAGATTTGCCACAAGAAAACCCCAAGGTCCCAAGAACCAAGTGAAACATGGGTCCAAGAAGAGACCGAACTCTCATCGGCCTCCCACCGAATTGACTCTCTCTTCAACACTTCAAATCCAACAAAGACTGTGGGACCAGATTTCACCAAAATGAGGGAAAAGGGTTCGATCGTCACGACTATGTGGTAATCGACAAGTGGAGGAATTTGTCAAGGAGTTCAAAAGTCTAAGAAGCAGTTTCAAAGAAAGGCTCCCAAGATGTCTTATTACAAGGAAATTGAGGAGATTCTTAGGGACTAAGCAAAACAACCCATTTCAACCGCTCGCCTCCTCGCTTGTGTATAACCTTTATCGAGATGGGTCTTTCTTTTTGTTCGTAAATTGAAGATTGGCACTTGGGTGCCGGAATTTATACCATGAATGAACTGGTTTGATAATTCTTTCAAACATTTTCTAGGTTGTAAAAATGATCGTACGGCATCGTTAACCTTTTAATTTTCATTTTCTTAAATTCTTTGCTCACAGATAGGCTACTGATTGAATCGAGTCACCATTAGTAGAGAACTTTAATGCGCTTTTATAACTATGAATTTTTTCATAAGTATCATTTTCAATATATTATTAGATTAGATGTCATCTCTTTGGCACCCATCACATACCCATCACTGTGTAAACATAAGTTTACTTATGTATATGTAATACCTAATTCAATTCAGACGCATTTCAAATTTAAGATTCGAGTGAGTACATACATACGCACGTATACACTCTTAAAATTTTGCATTGCTTTTGCTAAAGTTAATTATCCTTCTAATTAGTGCCCATTTCAAAATTTTATTCTTCTTTCTTATTTGATTGAAAAATTTGCTTTTCATTAGTTAAGATAAGAGGAGGAGTAGTAATATAGTTGTTTGTGATGAATGAGTGGCTAATGGCTATATATATCACACATGCACACTACACACAAAATAAAAATAAATAGAATTTTCTTCAACGGCCTTGGGTTGGATTATTAAATAACCATATTGAATGAATACCTAACTAATTTATATAGAAATATCAAATAAACATGGACTCTAAAACCATGATAAGATGTATCATTAATATACATATCGTGTCTCAGACTTATTGGACTTTACCTTAAAAAACACATATTGTCCCAAAAGCAAAGTCATTCAGTCTAGAAATGGTTCATGGGTTTCAAAATTCAAATAAAAAAGCCATGAATAAATTTTTCTATAAGCCATGTAAGCTATATATCCCTTTTCTTTTTCATATATCCTACTTTTTACAAAGCAAAATAAGCCATGAATAAATTTTATGATAATTCTTTCAAACATTTTCTAGGTTGTAAAATGATCATAGGTATCGTTAACCTTTTAATTTTCTGTTCCTTAAATTTTGTGCTCATTGTGATAGGCTGCGATCGAATCGGCTTCCAAAGAAGGAAAATGTTCATACATGGATACACGTAGTAATGCCACCTAAGCACCATGCCATTTAGGTTTACTCGACACGTAGACTAGGCCGGGTTGCTCTATATTCTATAGTTAGATCCATCGCACATGTTGTATTATGATAGACATTTGTCGAAAAGGAGCAAACATCCTCAAACCATCACGTAAAAGAATGAAAAGAGAGCTAAAGGGACAAAATTTCCCTCATATCACCGATACTACCTATAGTTATCCGGATGGGATCAATGAAAGTGAACATTAATTAGCATGGTGATGTACAAGAATTTCTACCGCCCACCAAATAAAGGAGTAATTTCTAGCTCATCAGAAAAATCCTAACATGTACCAAGAAAACCGAACCAAAGCATCAAGTGGACTGCATCGACACCACATGTTTGTGTTAAAAGTCCCAAGTGGACTGCTTTTGCTAAAAAGAGAATTCTAGAGGAATTGAAGTGGGGTTATATATGTACATCCAGATAATACGAGGAGAGGTTTTTTGACATATTAAATGGAAACGAAAACAAATTTTTAAGCTAAAACCAAAAGAGGGATTTTGATATGTCAACAATCTTTGGCCACTGTTTTGAGAATTTCATGAATCAAATAGAGTGGTTATACCTTTCTAATTACGCCCTTACATATGAATTTAGCTAATGCTTTTCCACAAGAGGTTAATGTGTCCTTTATTCAAATTAAAATTAAAATTACTTACTTAAAGCGGCTGTGGAAAAGAGACGCTGTTGTTTTCAATATTGCTTTTAGAGAAAAGAATTGTTGCAGAGTATTTGGGTTTAATATGGGGTTTAATATGGGTGTATTTAGAGTGACTTTTAATTTATTTAAGATATCCCGACTTTTAAATTATTATAATATTAAGTTGTTTCGACGCTTTTTTATTGTTTATGACTATAGTGAATTAGTGATATATGCATTCAATTAATCTGCTCCAGTAGTTCAAATTGATCATTGCTACTTTTTAAGTTAATATATTTGAATATGAAGTTGTGAAAATGTGTAATAATGCATGCATTTTTTTTTTTTTTTTTTTTTTTTTGGTATTATATATTTGAATCATTGCTACTTTTTTTTTTAAGTTAATATATTTGAATTAGTTGATACTTTTTAAGTTAAAAATTGGTTTTAGTTATGATCGATCCAAAACTTTTTTGTCTTTGGAATATATCCTTTAATGTCAAAGATAATCATGTATACATTTTAAATTATATTCTTGATCTTTTTAACCCTTTCTATAATGACTATTTATCAAGTTCAATCAAAGACATGAAAGAGTTCAGATATTCAATTGGTTGTCTTCAAGACTAATGTGTTTGATTAACACACAAGACACACATAATATGTCCACTCCATTAACTAATAATAAAGATATGAATTTTGTCAAAAAAACTAATAATAATGAGTAGTTGTCAAAAACCGAAAGAGGAAAGAGGAAAATTTCTGCTCATTAGACACCAACTATCATTGCATTAGTAGATCGATCAGATTTGAGTCTTCTTAATTTTTTTTTGAAAATATTGAATATTCCTGGCCCAAAGAAAACATGTCCATGTCAAGGACTAGCTTTAGATTGTTTGTGTGTCGTTGTTGGACCGTTGTTCGAGCTCGTAATTCATGACTATACTATTAATTATCCGCTAACAAGGTTATCCGTAATTAGTTCACCTTAATTTCTCAATTTTGATATGTTCTCTTTCAACAGATATGAATCAGATATACACACACACATACGTGTTCGTATTCAATTGTGATTGTGTACATGCTTTCCTTCCTAGAGTTTTTTCCCCCGCTTTTAAGTCGCTCAGATCATGTCTTTCTTTGTTGAGTTTTTGTGTTCCAGCTTGTAAGTTTCCGATTATGGTAATGTTTGGTTAAAATTATTATTTTGATTATGATAAGTATGAAAATTGGGTCCAAATTTTGTAAAGTGTAAGTATTGATAATCGTACCCTTTATTGAAAATTAACTTCTTCTTTTCATGACACATTTATTCTATTTTAAACATACATTTAACCTTCTTTTTAAAACAATCAATTCAGAAGTTAAATATTGTGAATTATTATTATTGTAAATGTGAAATATTGTTTTAGTTGTGATGGATTTAATTATTAATAAGAATATTCTTTCATCACCGAATTTGATTTGTTTCACACTAATACATTTTTTCAATAATAATATGAATCAGGAGGTCACCCTGCCCACAGGACCACCTTCTTATACTGTGTTTGGATATGTAAGTTCCTTTTTCAGACTTAATGAAAATTGAACAATTAATATTCCTTTTGAAATTTCTAACGCACTGTCTTTCAATTTGGGATGTGAAGATTATAATTTGCAATGCACAGAAAATTATTTTCTCTTTTATGGCAAACTTGCAATTTAATAGTTTTTTTTATACTTTCTATATTTAACCTTCTTTTTTTCTTTCTTTAAATGTAGAGAGCATTATCGAAAAAAAAGAATATTGGTATTATCATTCGAGAAGAATCAATCAAGATGATGCGTAAGGCAAGATAAGATTACTTTTTCTTTTCTTAAGCTCATACTTTATTTTCCAAGACAAAACATCTTATATTTCAGACGTCGTCAGAAAATCAAAGAAAACATCGAAAGCAAAGGAAAAAGGGAAGGAGTTACAAAAGGAAAAGGAAAAGAAAAAGAAAATCAACCCCCAATTTGCATGTGGTAAAGATACAATATTCCAGACTTTTACGTTAGTAGTTATAAATATTTGTTACACAAAAGTCATTTAAACAAAATATTTGAACCTAATTTATTAACTATTAACCGGTAGATTAGATTTATCATAGTCAAGTGTGGTGCTTTAGTATTCAAGCAAAGATGCTTTTTTAAGATTTCAAGAAAAAGATGATAATTTATTAACTACACTATGCCTTTTAGGTTTATAATTATACATCTTTTTAGGGTTTCAATAATAATATTATCGATTTAAAAGGCAATAAACATATTGATAGCGCTTTCGTGTGAAATACAAAACCAAGCAAATCAATATATGCACCCTAATCCTAATAAATATAAAACATTATTTTTCGCTTCAAAAAACACTACGACTTCTTCTCTTTACACTTAGATATCTATTGTTATTTGTAGGATCCAATAAAATATCCTCGACGAAGCTCCAATTCCTCGACGAAAAAGACGAGAAAGGGATAATGGGATGATAAAGGCCCAATACATATTGTCATTAAGGCTGCGGAAAGAGAGAAGAAGCAAAAATAATACAATCTCAACAATATCCATGTCAACCAAGATTTTTCCCCGGTTCGATCCCCTCAGCCATCCAACCGCAAGCAATTTTATGAATCTGGATCAGATCGCGATCAAGAATCATTTTTATCGATCATCGTTGTTAAAACACGCGCCATCGGATTCTAATCGAATTCCTCCAGCCCGATTTTACCACCTCAAGGGTTATATTCAACTAACTCAAATTCAATGGGTGCGTAAATCCTCCTTCCACCAAATAATATAGTAGTATGTATATGACTCCCTGCATTCATTATATCATCTTCCATGCCTACATCACCAACTTTTGGGTTAGTTCAATGCAAATTATTTCTAACTATATACCATAAGGAGTGTTACGATATATGTGAACTATTTGAAACAAGTTCATTTATTTTTTAGGTTATTACCAATTATTCACCAACCTCGATGAAGTTTCATACAGACAAGAGGAGGCATTGCCTACAACTATAAATTTCTCCGCCGCAGATCCTATTTTAGGAAGACAATACCTCAATAAAATGAATATATAAGGTCCTCACCGTCAAAGATTGCATCGAAAGTTTAAAAGTTAACAAATTCATCCGCTGATCGCCTTTCTTCTAACATGTTGTTTGTAAGGAAAGATTCGACTTCCTCAACTATTAACGCCTCCTCGTAAATTCAATCATTATATGATGGCAATGATGATCACCAAAGTCCTTTCGGGTTATACCCGATCGCATAACGCGCCTAATGCTTTTACGAGCTTAGTGTACATATGGATGATAGAGTGGTTCCCGGTAGGGTCCCAACGCATTTATAATCCATGGGGAATCGCGACATCGGACAGGTTACTACAACCTCCACCCTTGGCCAAGATCCAAAGATACGACAACAGACATTCACGATGCCGCAGCTTGCTTTAGAATATCGCTCTCAAGAAACCCGAAGTCATGAGAGGATGTCCTAAGAACAATCCAGATAGTCTTTTGAGATACAACTCATTTTTTCGTAAGTTTAGACACGCAATGCAATTTTAAGCAGGAAGATTTGAACAATCAGACATCCCAAAGATACCTTCATTTATAAGGCAAAGAAAAGACCGTCGAACTCATAATTTACCCACGCCAGAGAGGTTGTTGCCGCCATATTACCCGGAGATGGTGTCAAAATTCTCATGATGAGGGATATTATCAGTATTTGCTAAGAGGGAGTGACCAATTGATGCAGATAAATGAATGTCATCCAATTTTATTTACCACTACATTACGATTGTTGTTTCCGTGATGGTGAGCTTGGATGGGAACCAGATTTTAAGCAGTGGGATGTCAATCAAGGTAAAGCTTCATCAAAAAGACTTACGAATTGCAATATTATGGGTATCGCTTGTTTGAAAGACCCATCGAGTATTCAACTATCTTGAGGGGTGGAAGATTATTTCAAGAGTTTATCATAGATGCATGGGCAAGTGCAACAGAAGCGTAATCGCTTAATATATTATAGGCTCAACCAACAAAAATTACGATCCGATCTATACCAAGATCCGGTCGAGGTAGTTCCCCAATGGGTTAGAGGCTAATCAAGTTGGTAAACGAGTAGTTTTGCTTTCTTCTTTTTCTCGGGAGTCCAAGGCAAATGTTTGAAATCTTCCAAGATTCTATGGCCATAACTCCAGATAACCAACACCCCGATATTTTCTTAACTACGATCGCAAACCGAATTGGCCCGAGATAAAAGATGCAATCGTTACCACATCAAACGCCAATCGACCGCCTGCATTGGTGGCCCGCAGATTTGAATTGAAGCGACGAGCTTTGATGATGGAAATTGATAAGAAAAAAGTATTTCAAAGCAAAGGTGGCACATGTTTTCACGATCAATTCCAAAAGCGTGGGTCACGCACATGCATTTGCTAATATTTCTTCAAGGATCCGATAAAATACTTAACACGTGAACAGTAAATCGAGTCAGCTGTGTTAATTCCCGATCCAATTTCTCGATCCACTTTATATGAAATGCTTAAATCTGTAGATGGTACATGGACCATGTGGTGTTCAAATCTTAAATCACCATGTATGGAAGATGGTAAATGCACCAAGAGATATCCTAAATATTCAAGCGTAAGAAACTACAATGGGCTAAGATGGGTATCCGATATATCAAAGCGCAAGAATGACTACGAAAAAACATTGTCTAAGGTCCGGACATGAAGTTGATAATGTAGATGTTGTACCATATAATCCATACCTCTCTAGATTGTTTAGTTGCCATATAAATGTGGAAGTTTTGCAGAGAGTAAGGTGCGAAAGTATATCAATAAATACATCTACAAGGGTTACGATCGCACAACTTTGGTATCAAATGTAGATGAGATTAAGCAAAGATATCGACTCAAGGTATATCGGGCCCACAGAGGCGTGTGATGGCGGATATTTGGATATCCTATGATCAAGAGTTCCCTCCAGCTTATACGCCCCTGTAGTTCACCCAGAGGAAAACATCACGCTCGCTATAACCCTTCGAACCAATAATGCTTATATATTGAATGCAGCAGAGGATCGCAGACAACTCTAACAGAGATTTTTTGATGTCGCTTTACTAATGATTTAGCTCGAACTCTCACATACCAACAATTTCCAAAGCATTTCGTTGGCAAAAGAAAGAACAACCCGGACAGAGAGACAAAGGGTTTTGCAATCCAAGAATGTATTTTGCCACCCAAATGAAGGTGAAAGGTTTTATCTCAAGGCCTTTCGCTGACATTGTAGAGGGACCTCAATCTTTTCAATGTTTAAGAACAGCTTGATAATGTCAGACACCCCACATATAAGGTCGCATGTATTGCAAAAGGCCTTTTGGAAGACGATGAAGAAGGATTCAATGTCTGTAGAAGCATCAATAATGAGAACATGCTCTCAATTAAGAAGGTTATTTTCTATTATCTTGACACAATGCTCTCCTTTAAATCCGTAAGTTGCCAGGAACCAATTTTCTATGATATTTGTGATGATTTATCACACAAAATAAGTACATGTTATGGCATCGATGTTCCTACTAATGCTCAAATTTGTGATTATGGTTTATACCTTATTAATCTTTTTTTGCTTCAAGAGTCTGGGAAGAGCTTATCGATTACTCCACCAATGCCAATCGCCATATGATAATGGAGAATTATCGCTGGCAATCGATTTATTTGGGAACATAGCAAGCTATAACTTGAAGTCGATCAAATAAATGTCCAAAGAAAACATCGATCTCATCGAATGAAGGTCAACAGATGGCTTATAATGCAATCATTTCATCTGCTTATGAAAATAGAGAACAACATTCTTTCCGAGAAGTGGGGGTGCAGGAACCGGAAAGACTTTTTTTCTATAATACAATTGCCAAAAATGTCATTCCTTACGCGATATATAGTAATTACAAAGAAGATCCTCCGGAATTGCTTTCGGGTTGTTACATGGGGACGATCGCACATTCAACATTCTCAGATTCCACTTAATGTATTAGAAAATTCGGGCCAGGATTCACGAAGCAATCATCACACTCGTAATTATTTCGTAAGGCTAGACTAATTATATGGGATGAGGTTCCAATGCAAAGATCGCCATTGTGTCAAGCAGCTTAATCGAACCTTACAAGACATTCGTGATAACTCCCAACCATTCGAGGTGTTATCGTTGTTCTTGGGGAGATTTTAGCGATTCTTCTCCGTTATACCTAGAGGTCTTCGTGAGCATATATAAGTAGCAAGATCACCACGACGCTTCTTTTGCTTTGGAAAGATATACATGTCTTCGACATTACAAGTTAATACGCGCTGCATCGATGACCAATCGTTATTATTTGATTTCTGCTTTTCTTAATGAGGTTTCGAGTATTTGTATCTTTATTCATATCGACATCTATATATCGTCAAGAATATTTGATAATTTACTAATACTTCATTATTGTGTAGATTGGGTCTAACCTCAAGAATCTATACAACTTCCAGATTCAATAAAATAACTCAAAGTGTAGATAATCTTATCTCGATCATCTACCTGCAGCTAGAAGTGCCAAGTAAGGTCACTCCCTAATTTTAAAAGAGCGCACAATTCTATCTCGCTAGAAATGATGATGTCAATGATATCAACCTAGTCAAGGCATGGCTTTTTTCCGAGAGAAATACATACATTTCGTCACGATAAAATGGTCAAGATGATGATGTGGATCGGACTATTATGCATCGGCATTCGAATGAATATTTGAACACACTCAATCCCTCGGACGACGCCACCGCTCAAATTAGATTTAAAAGAGGGTTGTCCAAAGAATGCTTCTAAGGAACATCAGACCCAAAGATGGCCTTTGTAATGGTACTAGACTTATCATAGTCAAGTGTGGTGCTTTTTAAGATCAAGCAAAAGATTTTAATCGGTGATAAGATGGCGACTTGGTATTCATTCCAGAATTTCTTTCGACTTCTTCTTCTCGAGTTGAGTATTAAAATGACAAGAAGACAATTCCCAAAGTGAGGTTAACAGATGCAATGACAATGAATAAATCATGTGGTGGCCACCACAAATTTGTTGGAGTAGAGATTTACGACGCCAAAGATTTAGTCACTGGCCAACTATATGTAGCTCACAAGATGCACAAGTTCTTCCCGCTTATGCATACTTTCTTCGTGAATTAACCGACAAGTCCACAACAAATATCGCTTCATCCTCAAGTTTTGCTATAATTTTATATGTTCGAGGTATCATTTCTTATCTCCGCATTATCGATCTTCTTACGATAAAAGTCTTGATATGTTTTGAATCGACTAATAAAAGTTTTGAATCAACTCACAAGTCCACAACAAATATTGTCTTTATATATGTGTTAATTGTTGAATAGTTGAATATTTGCTAACAACTAAAAATGAGACCGATGCTTGAATAAGTCAGGCATCGTCAGAAGTTGTGGCATATGCTAGCAAGACTCTCGATGGGTATATGTGAGTCCCATAATATGTGAAATTGAACTTTCTAGACTAACAAGTTTCCCTATGTAAATAAAGAAGCCCCATAAATTATGCTAGGTGTAATACAATATTTTTAGTCGATCAAAAGAAACTTAAAAACATGAAGAACATGTGTACTCAAATTACAATACCATATATTACACATACAACCTCATGTTTTCTTATCCACGTGATACATTTGTCAACTTATTTTACAGATGATGTCTTCGTAAAAGTTACTCATTTTCTAATTTGCGTAAAATTGGTTTACATTTCCTCGCTTTTTTTCTCGTAAAAAAAACTGATAATGTTTTGAGAGTATGATACCTCCACCGAATAACAATTCTCGCTTTGGCCAACTAAATACATGATTTAGTAATGTATGAAAATCGATAACATATCTTATGTAAAACCATTCAGATAAACATATATATATATATATATATATATATGTGTGTATATGTGAAGCACAAATTGAGAAGTTTCGGATCATCGCAGCTTAACATAATAAGTTTGTTCTATGTCATTGAAAGCTATAATATGTTTATTATATATAACTTATGTTTTAGTTTACTTGCACATATGAATCGATCAATTTGTACATATATCCTATTCATTATATTTTGTTATCAATTTCAAGTAGATGATTTAATTTGTTGATATAACTAAACGATTCATTTCAATTTTTGCGTACTTGGGATGATATTGCTATTGAATGGAAACGTGTTCATTCAACAACAAGTCGAGGGTGGAGAAAAGTTAATGTGGTTATGTGTATTTTATAATTTTAAATCGTATTCAAGTAATCACGTGTCAATTGTTTCGTTTCTTCCGATACTACTAACATTTTGCTTTTCTTATAAATAATGATTTTTGTTACAAACAATATTTGTTGGTCGTGGACGCCGATGGATAGCTTTTCTTTTCAAAGGTTTATGTATCAAGACATGGTAGAGCTCGATGATTTATACAAGGTAAATGTTATTATATGTATTTTCTGTATATATATTGAAGTATACTTGGTGTAAGTTCGTAAAAATATATTTGGTGTAAGATGTAAAGTAAAGGGTGGTGCTCAACATGTTGTTTTCTATTTTCCGTGATATATGTATTTTTGTTCTCCGCCTTTTGTAAAGTGGGTAATTATACATGGTTATAATGATTTTTGAGTATGGAATGATGTTTTTTTTGGTGGTTCGATATGTATGGATGATTGTAAGTTTTTTAAACAGTTTAGATTTTTGGATATCTATTTTTAAAGGAAACTCATCAAATTTCTTGAAATTAGTAGCTACTAGCTTGATATTTTGGTGGTCGGATGTGTTGATTATTGAATATGTATAGATTTTCGCATGGTATGATGATTTTGGGTATTAAATGATGGTTTTTTTTTGGTGGTTTGGTTCGATTTTGTATGGATGATTATAAGTTTTATGTATGTGTTTAGATTTGTCTCGGATATCTATTTTTAAACTAAGTTTCCAAATTTTTTTAAAATCAAGAATGATTACCTCGCCTAAATCAAGATGGCCCCATGATGATTTTTTTTGGGTATATGTTTAACCAAATTTACCTTTTTTTTCATGGGTCAATCAATTATTTTTGAATTTCTTATTTTATTTTAATTTTTATTTAATCAGACAAATGAGCTCCAAACCAATTTGGTTCACATGAACCTTTTAAGCAAGTGGGTATCATTATGGTATTTCAAAACTACAATGCTTTTACCTGTTAATGTATCAGCGATTAGTATTCAATGGACATATTTGTATGATGTATTGTGCTTAAAATAGTTTTACTAATTAAACCATGTTCCATCTAAAATTGCAAATTAAATGAAAGGAATCAATAGCATATAGGTGAAGAGAAGTGCTTTTAAATGTGCTTGAAAAAAATATGAAGGTCATTGGCATTGGGATTGTTTTCAATTTAATAAATGTAGTTAATCGCCTAAGTCAAATTTATTGTCAAGTGAATGTGGATGTTGGCTTATTTTAGTTGTTTCCTTAATAAATTCATTTTTTTCGCCTCATCCTCGATTTGTAAATAATGAGTATGTAGATACAATTTGTGGTAAAAATTTGATTTTTTATTTTTTTAATTTTGGGATGTCTATCTTGATTTAAAATTTTCTTATTTACAATAAAATTTGATCAAATATATACTCTTTAAACATTGTAACTCATATTTTTATTTAGATTCATCTTTAAGTATTAAATAATTACACTTTTGTTAGTTTACTCTTTAAAAGAAATTGAAAATACTTTACTTTTTTTCTCTTTAAAAGATAGGAGCAGTTAGTTACTTCTTAAACTCAAACACTTGCATTTTCTCTCACCCCGTACTCCTTCATATGTTTGTGAGTTTGGACAGAAAATAAAATAAATAAATTTAAATTTTTTGAGAGAGAAGGAGATTTACTTTCTTCCTTATGTTGGAGTTTTGGAAAGAAAAAAAACTTTAGGACAAAATTTTTGGAGGGAAAGTTTTAAAAAGTTTCCCTACTCTTTTCCTCTCTTCTTAAAAAAAATCACAAACAAGGAATTTTTGTTTTCCTTTCTTTCCTTTTTAAAAGACATTAACAATATTTTTAGACTCGGATCGATTATCGAAACAAAAAAATTATCGGATGGATGGATCATCAATTCAATCAATAGTCGAACCGTTATTAAACTGGTAATGCCATAAATATATAAAGATATATATTATTGTTAATTAATAATATTTTAAGATTTTTTGTTTTTGATAAACTAAATTATAATGAATTTGTTTTACAATAGTACTAAAGGTGATTAATATTAATATTTAAAAAAATGGTTTAAAACATAATTAAAAATCGAGTCATTGGTCAATTTAACCGATAAAACCATGAGTTCAACTGGTAATCAATCGGTTCTATTCAAATTTAAACCAAATTGATACAATCCGATCAAACCAGATCACAAATTTTTTTATTCATTCTACGTACACGTAATGCGTGCCAGGGTCAAAGTTAGTAGTGTTTATATAGTGAGATGTAGAACTGACAATTTATCACCTAAATTCACGGATCACCCAACTCACCCGTTAAATTTAAGAATTTGGGTATGAATTAATGTCACCATTAAAAAGGGGTTTTTTTAACCCGGTCCATTTAGACCTAACCTTTGGGTGACCCAATTCGTTAGCTAATATTGAATATTATTTTTATTTAATTTTTTTCTTATTAATATGCATCAATAAGTTAACTAACTATTTCATATTCTCTTTATAATTAGTTATCACTCCTTTCAAATTCTTTTGCGGCTATGAGTACTATCCATTCTCCATACATAAAATATGTTAATGGTGAAAATATAACTTTAGTGAACGGGAGAAATGATATTATCTTATTTTACAAATAATTTTACATTTTAATGAGACTTTCATTATTTTGAAACAAGTTAAGTTTTATTGTTTAGAATACTTAAAGTAATTTATGTTTTATTGTTCAAATTAACTTGAAATAATTTTCGTTATTAATATTAGTTATGAATTATTGTTATTATCCAATTAACTGAATAAATATGAGTACTACATATTATTGAAAAGAACAAACTATATAATGTTCATGCAAAAATCCTGAAAATACTACGTAGAAAACTCAGTTGACGAGATCCAGCCGTAGGATCGTCTGGTCTGGGTGACAGCTCACGTATCCGACGGGTGGTGGGTTCACGTCCAAGCTCGCCGGAGAAGTGGGTGGGACCCAATTACACGTTGCATGGTCTTGCCACGTCGGTAGTAAAAGGACAGAAATACCCACCTGTGTCCCGCCTCTCAGGGGCACATCTCGGCCTCCACGTTCTCCAAAAGTTTGATTTTTCAGTCCTTGGATTTTTTGTCTATTGACCATGATACCCTTCTATCCTAAACCATTTGACAATTGAGCCCTCCGGTTATAATATCTACAAAGCTACACTACAGTTGATTTGATCATGTGATAGTAATTCTATAAATTCTATACTACTAGTAAAGTAGGAAATGAAAATTAACTAAAATGATATACTTTAGTATTAGTATAAATTTTGAATTAATATTCTCATCTCCTCATTGTTAATTTTTTAACTTTCCTTTGGCCGTAACTTTTGTTAAATATTCGGCAAAATTATATATTCCAGACACACGCATGTTTATATATAAAGGGTGAGAAAAAATAACCACTTCAAATATTATTATTTTTTGTATATCTCACTCTTTCTCTCTAAAATCTCTCTTTTATTCATTTATTTATATTTTTATAACTTTTATTTAAATATTTATTTTTTTAATTGCGCCCACATAATATGTGTCCCAAATTTAAACTAGTGAATATAATTTGACACAAAATAAAGAAAAGTGTTTTCTCCACAAAATTTAATCCATACATTCAACTTTAAATTAGGGAACATTTGAGCTATGCCTATGTATAGTATTATTACAGTAGTAGTTTTGTCATTTGAGCATAATCCATCCGCTCCACTGAAAGCTGGTCCATTTTTTTAATTCTTTTTGGAACCACCTTCCTCTCCATCCCAATCTATTTTGTTTCTCTTAGAAGCAGACAACAATCTTTATACCATTTTAATTCTATTAGGTATAATTGTTGCTATCCGAAGAACAACAGTCTCCATTACTGATTAGTGATTGCACAACTTTAAACAAGGTACTGCTTACCCTCTCCATTTGTTTGATAGTATTAAGTTTATTCGGTTTCAATTCTCTGGTTCAATGTTGGTGCTAGATTGTGTTGGATCTTTGCCTTAATTTCATCTTTTTGGGTTTGTGAAGCTGGGTTTTGGTTAATTAACTTGGTGGTTTTGTATGAATTTGTGATGGGTTTTGTTCAATACTTTAATTGGGTGGGAAGAGAATTCTAGGAAAAAGAAAAACACTAATGATCCTTTTCAATCTGAGATTTTATCCGGTTTATTTGTTTTCTTATCTTTTCCTCTTCCTTCATTGAATTGTATGCCTCTGGCAAGATAATATATCACATTGAGATTTATGAAGTGGAAACTATCTTCAATTTTGTGGTCATTTAATTAAACTTGAACCTCGGAAGTATTTGTCTTTTTTGGCCAGAAGTAATTTTTGCACTGAATGGAGTCGGAAAATAGGGGTCAATTAAAGGATGAAAGTTCTGTCACAGAGAAAACTAATGAGGAAGGGTCTGCTGTGGATATAAAGAAAGCGGAAGAGAGTGATGAATTTTCCAGCGTAATTGGAGTTTCTGAAAATGCAGCAAATGCTAAAGAAGGCTGCAATTCATCAGAAGGGGAGGTTCAACCATCTGCAACTGTTTTGGAAAGTAAAATATCAAATCCCAGTAAGGTTTGTGCTGGTAATACTAAGAACAATAAAATTGCAAAGGAAAGGCCTAATGTGAAAGGATCAACTGTGTTGGGTCGTAAGGCAAGACCAAGCCTGACCCAGAGTCGATCTTTCCCTGCTAAAGGACTTTGTGCAGGTGGTACAAGTAATAGCATTGATGGGTACCCAATGAAATCCAGTGTTAGATATTCTCGAGCAAATGGATCAAATGCTGAGGCCCTGTTATCAAATGAAACAGTTACTTCAATTTCTCGTTTGAATCCTGCCAGCAGGCAACCGTCCACTGCAGTGAACTCAAAGGAAGCAAAAACAAATGGCGGTGGAGCATCTACAAGGCAAAGTACTTTAGTGTCTTTGCCAAATGTGCGTCAGTCTCTAGTATGTTTCTGCATCAATGGTCTTATTCTTCTTTTTTAAAATTTATTTTCATCTGTATTTACGGTCTTCATGTGGCTTTTTGTTGCTGTTTATTGACATCAGTCTCGAAAGCCTGTTTCCAAAATTGAAACTGCAAGATGCCCTCCATCTGAAGGGTTCTCGTAAGTGGCACCTTATGACTAATATAAGTCAAATATGTTTATGGGAGTCTATTGTCAATGTGATTGGAGAAAAACATTCTCAATGTACCCTTTATACTAAATTTCTGACTACTTCAATGAATTGTTTGTAATTTTAGATCAGTTGATCAACCTTCAAAACCTATTCAAACTGCATTACCGTCGACAGTGGAGGAGGATGCCTGTTCTACCTCATCGTACTATTCTTTCTCTTTGATTTCCATTAACATAGTAATACTCATTTATTGGCATATGCTTTCATAGCTGTTCACTACATTAATGTCATTTTCTCTTGTATTACTATTAGAACTGTCACTTCAGGGCAGAACAGAAGCAGTGCCTCTGGATTTTCTTTCAGGTTGGACGAACGTGCTGAAAAGCGAAGAGAGGTAGATACTGAACTTTGTTACATTTCTTTTACCTTTTCTATTGCAAAAGGAACAGATTAGTGATTTTGTTTTCTGTCCATCCAGTTCTTTTCAAAGCTAGAAGAGAAGATACATGCAAGGGAAATAGAAAAAAGTAACATGCAAGAAAAATCGAAGGTGCTTGGAGTACATCTTTTACTAGCTTGAATGCATGCTCTATTTGTGCATTTCAAAGTCCCTTCTGTTACATTGGATTTCGTATCAAGCTATGCTTGCTGTTTTTGGGTTCAATGCAGGAAAGTCAGGAGGAAGAAATAAAGCAATTGAGGAAGAGCTTGACATTTAAAGCCGCACCTATGCCAAGTTTCTATAAAGAACCTCCTCCTAAAGTTGAACTGAAGAAGGTGATCTATCTTGCTCATTTGATGCTATTGCTTATTGCTTCTAGAAGTCTACTATAAATCATGCACCACAAATTTCTTCTTGCCTTTCCACTTTATAAAACGAATGTAGAGTCAAACCTTTGGGAATCTTTACTTCCTTTTAACCTGTTGTTTTCTATTCCTCATTTGGTTTTCATATATTTATGTTCTAGAAGAGCAGATATAGCAGTTTATAAATACACCAACACACTAGGTGTAGAGTTAGTAAAGACACTCCCTTCTCTTCATCTACCAAGTGGTACACAGTGCCTTCAGGACAAAAATATTACTTGACTTATACCTTTTTCTCTGTTCACATGCTCTTGTTTGACTAGATTGAACATGGAGGCATGTTGCAGTTATTCTCATGTTGTATTGAGTTGGCTGCCATGATGCCATCGATGTGCTTGATGATCATGTCTTTGTCACATGGATCGCTAATAGTACATTGACATGTAGTTTCTTTTCTAATTTGATCATGTAAATAACTGCACGCTTAATCACGTGTGCATGAGCACACTTGGACAATAGGAGAGTGGGGTTGCATCTCATTATATTCCTAGCAGTAAGCACACCATTATTGAAGTGGTTTGATCACTCAATCGTTGAACAGCCCAATCTTCAATTGATTAATAGGCCACGTCGTTCCCAACTATGATGCGTATACTATTTTAAATGAATCATTTGAAATGAGGGTTTCTTTTTTCCTTGTGTCTGCTTGGTATGAATTGCTCCATTCTTGGTCAAATTAGGAGTTCGTACTACTGATATTTGATCCTTTGACCTGTAGAGAGCATCATTGCATTATGCAACAGCACATACGTCCACAAATACCGTGATCACTTTCTGGTCATTAGACTTTCGGAAGAAGAAAATATTGGTGTTCCTATATGTTGAAGTTCCTTATATTTGCATCTGGACTGCACATTTAAGTTGCTCAATTGAAACTCTTTTGTCTTCTCTTTTTCTTTTCCACTTATTCCAGCAATTTTTTGTCCCCTTTAATGTGTTAGATGCCGACTACACGTGCGAAATCTCCAAAGCTTGGAAGGAACAAAAGCTCCAGTGGTGCACTAAACAACTCGTTGGAGGGAGGTGGATCATGTCTTAGCCCTCATGTAAACCGAGACCAAGGCAGGTCATCAAAGGTTATCCAGGTAAACTGTGACAATAATAGTGCTGCTGTTTCAAAGAAGACAACTAGGAAATCTTTGTCTAATGTTCACTCGAGAGAATCCATGACCACTAAAACTGAAGGACAGTCCGGTGAGCTGAAACAAAAGCCTACTGAAGTAGAAGGCCAAGATGAAAAATCTAGCATAAGCCAACTGAAGTAGAAGGCCAAGATGAAAAATCTAGCATAAGTGGATACGAAGAAAGCAAAAGGCAGCATATAAACTCCCCTGGACTTGAAGATTGGATAGATGTTGAATCCGAAACGAATTCTGTCCAGGACATTGAACTGCTTGAGAGTTCAACCAATCCAGGGATTCAGCATGCTGAACTTGCTGTTGGAGGTTAAAGACACTTTAGATCATTTATAACTTGTACTTGATAGGTCTTAAAAGTTTTAAGGTTCATTTATCTTGTGCATAATGTGTTTGGAAGTTACCTTTGAAGTTATGTACCAGTCTCTACAGGTTGTATATCATGTTTTCTTTTACTAAATTTCAAACAAGTGTTGAAGAAAAAATTACATTGTACAGCTGAACTGTGCCGACCGTCATTCGTCATACGTCATATAATAATAAATCCGTTTTATTCATATGTAACTCTACTTTTTTTGGTAGTTTGCTTGTAGAGTTTTGTACCGGTCTGTTTTAAATTATAAGATTGTTATTAATTTTTAGAAGTCAAAATAAGATATTTTCCAACTTAAAATTGAAATGATTCATTAAAAAAAAAAATTTATAATGAGTAGTATTTTTTAGATAGTTTACATGACTAAAATTAAAAGAAATTTAGAGTTTAAAAATATTAAGTTATTTTAAAAAGTCAGTAATGATGTTATATTTTGAAACGGAAGAAGTATGATAATAATAGCTACTTTCACCATTTCACGTTAAACAAGACAGTAAACATGTCAAACATTTTGCGAAAAAAGCATCCATCAACCATAAATAATCTACAATTTGTTCGAGTTGTGACCTGTTTATTAGCCTAATTGTTCTGTTTGGCGTTTGTTTTAGTACCCCAATAGATTATTTAATTATAGTTTGATGGATGTTGTTTAAAGGAAGAAAATTTGGCCAGTAGATTAGATTAGATTAGATTTGGAATTATTCTTAAAGAAAGAATAAGTGATTAAAGTCAATAGTGATCCCCACCAGGCACAATTCATAGAGAGGGAGGCAGCTTACGCCCAGCTGGTGATGGTGAACAATTCATAGAGAGAGAGAACATGCATAGACAAGGAAAAGTTCCTTCAATAACAAATCACCCCCATAGGCCATAGGCCATAGGCCATCTTCCTTCCAAGCTACTAATTAACAAACTTTTTCTTAAATAATTAACCACCATTTACAATGACCTTTAAACTTTCTTAAAGTATGTACTATAATAAATGTACCTAATTTTTATTAATGCTATGAAAAGGATTCTTGGCTCCTTCTGAGTGCCACCACCTATCTTCCAGCCTTGATTACCAAAAAACCAGCCATCACCGACAGCCACACTACAATGATTATATATATATGTTCTATAGAAATAAAAGAAATGCAGGCCAGAAATTTCCATATATAATAAAACAACACAATAATATAAAGAATAATACTAATGTTATAATCGACTCGCAGGCTATTGCACAAACAAGAAAAACATGAAAGAACCACAATCCTTAATTTAGAGTGTAACAAAACATGTTCTTCAAGGATAGTAGTATATTTGTGCATACACAGAGTAGAAGAGGACCAAAAAAAGAACAAACATAAATACAACAAAAAAATGATAAGTAATTACAGTATTTATAAAACCAAATAACCAAGAAATTTTTTCTTTTTGAAGGTTTCACTTCAATGCAAGCACCTCTTTCCCTTTATTTTTACTCATGCAGAGGGATCATCCTAAAACTGCAAACCATTCCAAAACGAAAAATGTTAGCCAAAAAATAATATAAAAGAATCAGAGTTTAAGGTGAAAAATGCATTAAATTGATGGTTTACCTAACTGCATTGTCGTGTATGGTTATTCTTTGTCTTGTAATTTCCCTGTGTGTGAATTTTCAATGGCAGCTACTGAAATGAGAATCCTGTCCAACGGCCCCAAGCATACTACATGTTGCTTCCAGCAACCTACCTGCCGTGCACAATAGAATATAATTTATTAGTTGGCCAGCCATGAATAAAGTATTAATGACGATCTCAAACAACTAACTAAGCAATACCTATATATATACAACTATGATAAATTATTTTCAGTTCAACGAAGTAATAGAAAGACTTCTCAAGGAAAATATAAAAAAAGAACAATTGCATAAACCAAAAGGAAGAATTTATCTCTCATATTAAGGAATGAAAAGAAAATCTGTAAGCACCATCAGATTTCTACACGAGATGTACAGTTGTTTAGGCCAAGAAAAAAAGAAACCAACAAAAATAAGAAAAGAGAAGAAAGACGATGAAGACTGATTTCATGTTTGGAAGTATGGCACCGACTGACATAAGTATTTAGAAACACAAAGTACAAAAAATATCCCAAAGAATATAAGATTCAGCAGTCAAAGACATAACAAACCATGGGGATATACACGATACAACTGTTAAGAACATCACCACGGTAAATTCCCTTCTCACCGACACTAAATCACACCAATTGTTGTTGAATGCTAAAGTTAACCTACACATGCAATGAAAGTCCAGCCCATCATCTCTTGCTTAATAAACCAAACCAGTCAAAGAAAAAAAAAAGAATAATACTAAAAGACTTGCTTGAAATAAGCTACCTAACACATAAAATCATAATTTTCCATAACATGAAACAAAATTCATGATTTGACGAGACTTGATTGGATCATTCTATACAAAATAAAGATATAAGTCAGCCAATATGTTCATTACATAAATTAACACAAAAGCAAAAGGCATGAGTGGTATGCACTAAGCAAACATAAAATAATTCTAAGTGACCCACCACCAGCACCAATATCAATCAACATCCAGCTACAACTCATTGCAGCATCATCGACACATAATTCACCGGGAATATTGATTTACGCGCAAAAAATCACCGGGAACAGGCCATTTCCGCGTAAAAAAATTCAGTGGAAAAAGACCTTTTCTACTTATTGACACAACATTTTGTAAAAACAACACAAATTCAAGAAGACAATTATACCAATCAAGTAATTATCACATTCACATATATAGTTGCCTAATATTTATCCATATACACTACCAACTTTAATTCAACACCAAAAGATAACATTTTTTTATATATAAAAAAACAAGGTTACAAAAACAAACCTCTCCTTGGCTTGGCAGCAACCTTAGCCACAGCAGGCACAACCTTCTTCGCCGGCTTTGTCTCCTCATCCACTGGAAACAAAACCCCATCAATCCCCTGGACCGAAATCCTACCATCGGTATAAATATCCGGGTCAAACAAATAAGCCGAACCCTCGCCTTGCCCGAATTTAACCGACCCATCAGCCTCCTCAGCCACCACCTTATGAGGCAACCTTAGTGTATCATAATTCACCTTCCCAAATCTCCTCACCGAGTTATACATACTCTCCTCCGTCTGATACTCCGGTATCAAATGATAATACATTATCTGTTCCGGCGCACCCGGCTCACTAAGCTGATCCGTAGTCAGCTTCGCGATGGCTTCATCATTTGGGGCTAAAACCGTCAATACATACCCTTCCGAAACTAGTCTCCCCATTTCCGAAGCCAAAGATGTCAAATTCACCAAAATATCGGCCATTTCATTGTACCCGCCGTAATGTAGCAGAGTCTGGATAAAATCCTTCACTTGGCTCTCGCCGTCGAAGTGGTGCCGTGGTCCTCCGGGTCCCGGAGCCGGCGCCGGAGCAAGAGATGGACCGGGAGCCAGAGCATCGTAAATGGGAAGAACCGGCGGCGCACCGGAGGGAACTGGAGCCGGTTTCTTGAGACGGTTCGTCCTAGGGTCTACCTCTGGCGCTCCCTCCGGTAAAACAGCGGAAATGGATCGTAAACTTCTCCGGGCATTGAAATCTTCCTGGACAGATCGGGGGATTAGTAGCCGCTCGATGCCGTGGATTACTCCGTCCGGACGGATAATATCGTCGGGGCGGATAACTTTTGCCCGACCGACAAGCTTTTCGTTTGTGGCACTATGAGTTAAAGATAATCGGGTGGGTTCTTGGTGACAGAGGGTTTTGTGCTTGTTAGGCCATTGGGAAGAGTGAACCCGAGAAGGAATTATGTGAAAGAGAAGGAGATTTTGCAGGGATTTGAGATTACGAGGCTCGAGGAGGAACCGCTTGAACTCAGGGTCAAGGTTCCGCTCGAGAGCTTCATTTTGGGGAGCGAAAATGGTGATATTGTGGTGGGTCACCGCCTGCTCCAGTGTTTGGAGGAGAAGGGCTTTCTCTACCAGTTCAGAGAGCTCCGTGTAGTGGGAATCGAGGAGGGCGACGAGGACAGAGCTGGAATTGATCTGGGCGGCGGAGGAGGAGGTTGAGTTTATGGTAGTTGTCGGCGGCAATGCGGTAGCAGTAAGTCCGACGACAGAGAGGAAAAGTAGCGGGAGGAGCTTAGTGGCGCCATAGATCTGAGAATCCATGGCGCTAATGAGTAAAACCGAAGGGGAGGAAAGGAAGACTTTGAGATGGGGGAGAAGAACTTATTACACTTTACTTTCTCTTTCTTCTTCTACTTCTTCTACTACTTCTGTCTTAATAACTTTCTCTCTCTAGAACTCTACTTTTTATCTTTCTTTCTCTCACTTGCATGTGAGTAATAATAAATACTAGTAGTAGACTACAGGAAACAGAGAGGTAGTAGTAGTATGTGACTTGTGAGTTGTTTGTTTATTTCTCTTATTTTTCAGTGGTACGTGTTGATTTGGTGTACTTAAAAAGTAGAGAGAGAGAGAGAGAATGAATCAAAAGGAAATGAGTTTTGGGGGTTAATATTAGTAGTTGAGGGACTGAGTTGCAAAGCAGAAGGAAAACTTCTTAAAGTGTTGTTTGGGTGGAGATTTTATTTTTAGGAGGGATGGGCAGGCAGGCGATTGTTTCGACAGGCTGTGTGTGGGGCCCTACCTGGCTGACCTCCCGTCGGTTGTCTCTCAACATTCATAGCTCATGTTTTGTGGCTTGCTTTCAAAACACCTTTCATTTTGAGCCAACCCCTAACCCACTCACCTTTCAACCAAATAACATATAATAATAATAATACTCCATAATTTTCGTTAATATAATTTGGTAGTGTTTAATATAAAATTAATTTTAATCAATTGATCAATACAGTGTTGATATGCAGGTCGGGAGGTGATATCCTTCTCTGTATGTCAACACTGTATTGATCAATTAACTAACTTTTTATGATAATCAGATCATATAATTTATATAATTTAGATGTCAAATATTTTCTATTCTTCCTCTCACATCTATAATTAATTTTTAAATGTGACTCTTTTAATATAAGGCATGGAGTATATCTTTTAGGTAAATATTTTTTATGCCTTTTCATAAGTTAATACTTCTTGTGTCATAAGCCCTGTTATTAGATGACAAATATATCGAACAGGTGATAAATACACACATGAGAATAACCACACTTGTCAATTGACATGTTTCTACTTTCTCCTTTTTGTTAAGTAGAACATCTAAAAGTTTTTTACTTATTTTTTACTTTTATATATTATTTATTTAATTTTATTTATAAGTTGAAGAAATCTTAATTACTTTAAGAGAGAACATCTCACGTACTACTTGAATTAAAATTTGTAAGTCTCATTATTGGGCTCATTTATAGCAGTTAGGATTTTTAATTATTATAAAAATATTATTTAATGTATTGATCATTATAGAATTTGTGAGTCATCTAATAAATACATCTGATAAATAAAACTAGTTAAATTGATGAACTTGGGTATATCGCTTGTTCTTATTTTTCCTTCTTTCATATAATATTTGTGTGATTACAATATAATTCGTTCTTAAATACTAACACTTATTTTCAATAAACATATATTTTTCAGAAAATTAAATATTTATTATTAACTTTAAAACTCGATTTAAAATATTGTGTAGACCGAATGTGAGATTCCAGTCTATTAATGAACATACATCATAGTAATATTTTAGAATTATTCGTACCTACGTGAAGATATGATAACCTCTTTTCTAAGTTTTTCCTAGGTGTTACAATGTAATAGATTCAGTTAACTTAACTTTATGATAAATTGATCAATACAGTATTGATACGCAGATAAAAATATCACCTCTTAATCTGCGTGTCAATATTATATTAGTTAATTGAGTAACATTAATTTTATATTAACCATTTCAGAATGTAATATATATATATATATATATATATATATATATATATATATATATTCTTAAAGTGGAATGATAATAGAATAGGTTTTTAAAAGAAAATTTAAAATATTGAGTTATTTATTTGTAATATAATGGGACTTTAATTTATAGAAGGACATAGGTTAGAGTATTAATTATTAGTTGCAAAAGTAAATATAAAAAATAGTAATAGTGTGAATTAGTTAAAATCTAGTGTCGGCAAGCTAACACGTGAATATTAGTACAATTTGTTCAACTCAATTTATTCACCAGCACAGCAGATTCCAATAATACATCAACTCTGTTGCTATATAACTTTATCCAATCGTCCATTAATTGGGATCCATAAAATAGACTTACATATTAATACTCTATTCATTAATTGATAAATTTTAATTTCATATTAATCGCTCCCTAATAATTGCATATGCTATTTATTAAGTGAATGTGTGCATTACAATTAACATTACTTATTCATGTCATTTAAATTTTGAAATAGATTTTTGAGGGACATGAATATGTAGAGTATATAGTCGGAGCCGTGTGATATTTTAAACATAAATGCATGCATTATGCATATCAAAGTAGGTGTGGGAGAACGAGGGGAAGCTTCCATTATATTATATGCTTAGAAGCACCATTTCTAATCTCACCAAACGTAATGTTGACATTTCTAATCTCATCAATTGTAGATGAATATATCTCACAAATATAAATTAAATTGGTTGGTACGTGGAAAAATAAGAGATAACAAAGTTTCCTGTGATATTTTGTTAATTTAAAATTGAAATGTATTTATTAACGTCAGAATCTTTCTTCACATCCCAATCACGAAAGACGTCCTGATCCTGCACAGTAAACACGACAAAACACCACAAGTTTCGGTACGGATCCAGGGGAATAGCTCAAAAGCGTGAGAGTAAGTATGTCTGTTCACTGAGGTTAACTCAAGAGGATGATAAAATCTGAGTGGAGAGAGATTAGATTTCTTAGTTGTGTGTGTATGTGTATATATCAAAACGCACTCTCCCGGTAAAAACTTACTCTCCAAGATACAATATCTTCGCCTGGATTACTTTGCCACCCACTACCATCTGACATATCCCCCTGATCTGATGGGTTCTACCGAATCGCATGGAGCTTTATCCACCGCTGGCATAATTTATTTACACCGTCACGGCCATAATCCCATCCACATTAATGCATGGCGGATATCTCATGGCCAACTATCATACTATATCATCATTACAAGTCAAAGTGATAGATATTAAATGATCCAATGGGCTAATCCAACGAACCCAGGCGGTCCCTATAGGATTAAATAAAGTTAACATGTTTAAGGCCCAACGAGCCCCACGGCTTAATTATAAAAGTCCAATGGATTAAATTAATAAGTGAGCCCAATTTACTCCTACCAAATAGAGAAATATCATGACCCAACATTACCCCTAGTTTTTTGTTGAATGAATGGTTAATGGAAAACTACAAATGGTCCGTGATATTAGAATTTAATGAAAGCCCAAAACAGAAATAATTGAGACATACCCACTTTGGTGCATAAATGGGACGTGGAATGGCTAGATGCCCGTAGTAATAGGCCCAATCAATAAAGGATTGAATTTGAGCAGGATGGACCAATAATCGTAAATTCAATCGTGAGGCCCAATCGATAAGATATCCAAAGGTCGACCTGCATATCGCCCCATTCAATTCTCATCATTACAAGCATTTAAAGTACTTACCGTAAACCGTGGTATAATCAAATATATAAAGGTAAACTTTACCAATTCGACGATTTTACTCGCTTAATTTGAATCTTGAACCTTCTTCTCCTTCCCGTAACTTTCTCTCTAACTTACTTAATTTCAATAATGGTGAACCCTAGCGAGATTTCTCCGCTTCCCAATCCACACCCTAACCCGGAGGGTTCGAGTTCAAACCCTACATCTCCCGCCGATTTTTTCAAGGATCGGGAACAATTTCCTCATGCCAACATCAGATCTCTGGTCACAGAATCCGAGATACGTGCAATCCGGATTCGCCATCGGATTCGGATAACTATGCTTATAAGGGCTCTCTGCCCGGGGAGCGAATGTACAAATGACAGATGGCTGAAAGTCGCCATGTACCGCTACCTTTCCGGAAAAGGGATTCGCTTACCCCTTCACGCCCTTCGTTGTTACCCTCCCAGGGTTTATAGGAGTGGGTTTACGCACATTTAGTGCCCAACTCCTACATCCACATACCGACATTCATTGCCTTTTGCCACGAAGCTAGGGATTACTCCTTGGTTGACATTTTCTTTACCTCTTACACGTAGGTAGATCCCGAGAACGAGGGTTTAAGATCTCGAAAGCAAACAATCTCCTCATTTCGAACTCCAAATTCGAGAAGAGGTCCTCACGATGAGCACCCTTCAAGCAACAAGGGTTGGCACGAGAAGTGGTTCTTCATCACAGGACCGTAGATCTCTTCCTTCCAGATTGGACCATCCTAGATCGGATCTCTGCGACTTGGAGACATTCCCCAAGAAGCGTGTGAAGGAGATGGGAGACTTTTCAAGAAGATTCCTCCAAAAGAATGGAGTTTCACACTTCCCGACCAAACAAGTCCGTCAGATGATCACAAATGTAAGTTTCGAACAACTCAGTAATATAATTTTTGAGGTATTTAAGTGGCATGGATTTTAATATATGGTTATTTGCGGTGTCTCAGATCAAACCAACTTCTTGGAAGTGAAAGAATTGGGAGACTTTTCAGCGAGGGAAGACTACGGAGGCGAGTGAAGAGCTCCTCACCAAGTGTCTTCCCGAACCGACCTTCGCCTCCGATCCACCAACCATTTCCTTCGAATGATGAGCACTGAAGTTCGACGAGCCTCTCATTCCAGAAGAAACCCTCAGACTCGCCAAGGAAGAAAGTCGCCAAAAAGATGTAACTATCCATCGCGATATAGATCCCGAAAGCGACGAGGAGATCCTTCCAAGCAATCCCACAATCAACCCCTCCAATCGAATTCACATTACACCTTCGAATCAACTCCAACTAAAAGGAGCTTGTTTGACATACCTCTATGCGATAGGGCGAAAGTTCTTCGTGTTAAGAAGCTAAGGTCAAAGATAACTCCACTCACTGCCGAAGAACTCCGAATTCCAACGTCTTCGACGGTCACTCCCCCGACAATCCCAACCGAAAACCAAACACCTGATGCTGGGCTGGTTGAATCTGTCCCCCTTTTATCCCGAAAAAGAAAACAACCTTCAGACAGCCAGCCGGGTGCAACCTCTGCTCCTTCTTCGACCCCCGAGCCTACTCCTGCCCGATCTCCTTCACCAGAAACGGTACATGCTATATTCGGGCGTCTGCGTCCAAGATCTCTCGATGCTGAATCAGAAGAAGAGGCGCTGAGGAAGGAGAAATCCATCCTGAAATCTACCTTGGCTCGGGAAAAGACCCAACGTGAAGGCATCCTTCGTACAAATGAAGGACTTCAGAAAGAGTTGGCCCAAGCCAAGGAAGACGTGAAGGCCTCCAAGGAAGAATCGAAGTCGACTAAAGCACAAAGACGCAGAGATCGTCAAGATGAACGTCGACTTGGTTCGGAGGTGAAATAAGGATGGACAAGATCAAGGAGTCAAGGCTAATTCTAAGCTCTTAACCAAGACGATTCATAAGCCGAGGCGGGGAAGAAACCCGTCGATGAACATACGATGAAGCTCGAAGAAGAAATCCGAGAACTCAAGGCTCTTGGGACCTTGGGCCTCCTTTCGATCGATGCCCTTCGCAAACAAATCTGTGAAAAGTATCGTAACTCGGATGAAATCAATGGAGAAATCATGAAGATTCATACTTAAAAGTTACGAGCTCTCTGCCAAGTCGTGGGTAAGGAGAAGTTGATCAAAGCCAACATAGATTCATCCTTACTCGACTTTTCGGATGACGGAGGTGTTGCTGACGACAATGACTTTTGTTTTTTCTTGGTTTTATTTAAAAACACTTGTAAAATTTTTTTGTTATTTTCCAATATTGTAAGTAGGTTAGATATTAATGAAAAGTGATCTTCCCCTTATGACTTCAGTGTATTTTTACTTCCTGTCAATACTTCAATATGAATTCATCTGGACAAATGTACAAAATCCCTTCAAGGATTCAACTCAAATTGTTAATTAACAATTAAGCATGTCATATAATAGATAAGGTGAGGTTAAAGGATGAGGCATTTCGAACCCAACACTTAGAAAAAATTTAGGTAATAAAATAAAGAGATACTTATTCGGGCCATCAAGTGTGAGACAAATTTGCTTCATTGAGAGTTTGTTTAATAGAAAGGCCTAATGAACTAAAAGATGACAATCATCTACCACGAAGGGCTGACGAAGTTAAAAGATGACATTCGCTTACCACGAAGGGCCTGGACGAAGTCTAAGTGTCGATAATTGCCTACCACGCAGCGGGCTCGATAACGTCTTCAAGATGACACTTTGCTTACCACGAAAGGCATTCGACAAGGTCTAAGTGGCGATAATTGCTTACCCCCAGAAGAACTGACAATGCTAAAAGTGGCGTAATTGCCTACCCCGAAGGCCCGACAATGCCAAAGTGACCAATTGCCAAGAGGCTACCATCGAATGGTCAATGAGTCCTCCCGATCCTCCCAACAATTAAACGAATGGTGAAAAGAACAGAGACAAAATTTGTTTTGAGAGAAAAGAGGAACTTTTATTGATGATGATGTAAATATTTCTGAGACTTCGATGTAATCGATATTGAATCTCATCGAAAGTACTTCCTAAGCCAAATGCGTGCAAGTATTTTTTTAATTATTGACCCATCTAATGCCTTCAACCGATAAGTCCCCGGCTTCGGAACTTCAGTGATTTCGTATGGTCCTTCCCAATTTGGCATCAGCTTTCCCAAATTTTGAGGTGTAGATGCTTTGACTTCTCTGAGGACAAAATCTCCTACTTCAAATCTGCAAGTTTTACCCCTTATTATAATGCTTAGCCACTCTTCTTGATAGCCGCCAATTTGATTAAAGCTATATAAGACCCCAAATTTTTTAAATAAAATGGAATTTCCTCTATTTATTATTTTGAAATAGTAAGGGTTGATTTGATTAATGATGTTAGTTATGGGTAAAATGCTAAATATTTCAAATAAGCAAGTGGTTATAAAATATTCATTATTGTCGGGGAATATTCGTTTGGTCGTGGAATATTCAGATCGTTTGGGAATATTAAATCAGACGTAGCAGTATCTTTTGTGGGCCACATAACTAAAAGCGATTGGATGAAAAGCGACAAAAATAAGTTGTTTAAAAATAAGCAGGCGTAGTTATTCACAATTATCATTGTTGGAATACCCGGTGGTTAAAACACACTAATACGCGTTGTTAAACAAGATGTATTTGCAGTATTGCACCAATTATTAATTCTTACGTAAGAAGGCACTACTCAATAATGGTTACAGTAATTCTTTATTCGAAGATTTTATTTTATTGATTCAATAATTCTTTGCATTGATATTTTATATTCTTCGTTGCTTTTGATAATTGTCACTACACAAGTATTTTCCATTATCGAAGCAATAATTCATATTATCTGAATAATATTATTAGATAACATTATTGGCAATGTCTAGAAAGTTACATCAAGGAGAGGTTTGGTCACCTAATTGCGCCAAGTAAGGAGAAATTCTTATTGGAAAGCCCCTCTTTCCAGGAACGCACCGGTTATCAATATTGTGATTCTGTAATATTATTTGTGAATAATTAATTATTGATTCATATGATGAGGAAAAAATTGATTTTATGTGGATATAAATGGAGAAAATTTTTAATGTGACAATTGTTGAAAATTGAAATTTTATCTTTTACGATAAAATAATTATTTAAATATATTATTATATTTTAATAATATAATAATGGTGATATTTTTACGATGAATGTAGGATATATGAGTTTATGAGGAGAAAGAGTATTTTTGTTACAATAAATATTAAAAAGCAGGTTTGTGTGTCCAGAGACCTATTTCTCGTTGAAATTTGATTATAAGTTTGTAAAATCGCCTGGTTTGTGGATTTGGTCAATTTTATTTGGAATTTGGAAAAACTTTCTTTCGCAAAGTTGTAGAGAATTGAATTTCCTATAAAAATTTGCTAGATTTGAATTTTCCGATAAAAGGGCTATTTATTGTGAATTATTGAAGTTCAAGCTTCAAATAATTAATTTTGGAAGTTTAAAATGTTTTAAATAATAAAAACGTTTTTTCAATGTTTTGCATGTGTGTGCTGATGTTGTGAAATTTGGTAGTGGGCGTATGAGTTTGAAAAAAAAATTATATTAATATTTTTATTAAATTTTTCATTTTGGTGTTCTTAGCAATTTCTATAAATAGGGTCTTGGGTTAGAATTGAAAATCACATCGAAATGAAGTTTTCTCTCTATATTGTCGGCGTATTCTTGTGAGTATTTTGAGTATATTTTGAGTATTGCTATACGGTGCAAGTTCAAGTCATGCTTTATATCAGGTGTTTAATTTAGAAGTATTGATCTTTTTCGAGGTAAGGGATATTATTTTTAAAAAAATGATATTATTTATTCTAATATCATTATGCAAGTATTGATCTGAACTTTTTAAATCAAATTTGGAACTTTTTTAGTGGAGTTCTTATTCACGTGTATTACATTTATTCACGATATCTGATCTTATTCACGAATACGGCCTTATTCATGAAAAATAAAAATTTTCTTTTCATCCAAAATATCTATTACGGATACTAGCTTTGATTGTATCCATGTTTTGATCATTCTTGAATTTTACACCACTATGATTATTTTTGAGGTATTTTGGGCGTGGATAAAATAAAAAGCACGAATCCTTAATCCTTAATCCTTGTCATTTTGTTTCTTTGGATTCGTTTCTTTAAAAAAAATATTTTCATCATTCTCGGTTTTAAATGATGATATTATTGAATATCTTTGCTTCTGTAGTGCAAAGATGAATGATTTCGATGAATATCTTTTGGCTGTAGTAAAAGATGAATGATTTCGATGAATATCTTTGGCCCATAGTGCAAAAGATGAACAGTGTTTAGACGAACATGATTAATGATGAATATCCTTGGCTTTGTAGTGCAAGGATGAATATATGATTCAGGATATATATTGATTGATGTCTACGAGGGATAAAAATATTGATGATTGATCGTTAAATTCATAGATATTAGTAGATTTCATCCTCTACGTAACTCTTCTTATGAATTAATATTTTTCATTGCAGTATTGATTTAAAACTTGTTGTCTATTGTATTCTATTAGATTTTTCCTGTTGAAGACTAACGATAATTTGTTACGTATTATCTTACTCATAATATTCTTTCTTTGGGCTAGTTGAGCTCACCCTTTTCCTTTTGTTCCATTTTTCTTCTCGAGAGTCGAGAATGTAGCGAGTACGAGTCGGGGTATGGAATGATGGTTTTAGAGAGTTGTTTAGTAGTCCTCACCATTTTGTAAAATAATGTATCAATAATTATGATGAGGATTTATTTGTATGTGGATATTATCTCAGATGGCAATATCTCGTATTTAAACTCACGGTTTATATGTTGTAATAATAAAGTTGTAGTTATTTCTGTACCATGTTATTGGCGACTCAGAATGGGTTGGATGGAATGGACCTATTTTGGGGGCGTCACAGGCTATTTCTCTGACTTCTTCAAGCAAATCAAGATTGGCCTTCAGCCCTTCCTTGTTGTAGATCTCCTGAAATGACTAATTGAAGACTTGGAGATCCAATTTCAATGGGACTAAGGCATCGATACCATACAGCCAACTGAAAGGTGAATCCCCTGTTGTAGTCCTTGGAGTAGTTCGATAAGCCCATAAAGACACTTAGCAATTCTTACGGCCATTTGCCTTTAACCCGTCCAACCTACGCTTGATCCCATTCAACAGACGTTTTTGTTGGTTACTTTAACTCGTCCATTTGGTGAGGATGAACCATGAAGTCTTTACATCTTTGGATCCCGATTACGTCAAAAATGCTTCAAACTTCGATCCCACAAACCGGCGTCCATTGTTCGATACTACCACCTTAGGAATTCCAAAACGGAATACTATTGATTCTTTCATGATTTCAAACACTCTGTTCCGTTATTGACTTAAGTGGCTTTGCTTACTACCCATTTGGTCATATAATCTATGGTAACTATAACAAAACCCGATTTGACCTTTTGCTTTCGGTAGTGGACCCAGATATCAACCCCAGCATAAAGAAAGGGTATAAGAGATAAGATCGAGTATAGCTTTCTTACGGTGGTCGATCGCGGATTGAATTTATTGAGTGGCACTTCTCATGACTTCTTGACGTACTTTCGATTAAACTTCCTCAAGATGGTAGGCCATGAAGTACCCTCGACGAAGTACCTTATAGGCTAATGACTTAGCAACTATATAGTCACCACAAATGCCTTTTCATGCACTACATCAAGAGCATATTGACCGGATGGAGTCAAACATTTCGATAATGGAGGCGAGAATGCCCTCGGAAAAAGATCCCCATCAATCGTAACAAAATTAGCACTCTTGTACTTGATTTTCTTGGCAAGCATCCGATCCGAAGGTAAGGCGCCATCCGCTAGGTATTCAAGGTATGGAGTCGACCGGTGATTGGTTGATTAATGCACATCACCACTTCATGATGAACACTAGGATGTTGCAAAATTTCCGTGTACCGATCCTTTAAAAGCGTTAACATCCGTAGTGGCTAGTTTGGCGAAAGTGCATCAACAATGGAATTGTTATTACGCTCGACCCTTCGAAACTCGTAGAATTGGAAATACTGAAGCCGTTCCTTCGATTCTGCCAAATACTTGATCATTCTAAGGCCTCGTGTTTCGTATTCCCCACGTAATTGTTTAACGACTAAGCGAGAATCATCGAAGATGACTATTATCGCACTTCAAGACTCTTATTAATCGTAACCTCGCAATCTTGCCTCATACTCAACCGTTGTTCGTCGCTTTGAATCGAAATCGATGGCTGTTGACCTTGAATCCCTTCGGACTCGTCAAGATAATCCCTGCTCCACTGACGTCCGTAGTAGAAGACCCATCTGCATACATCGTCCATGAACTCTCCTTCTGCTGAAAAACGACAACTGCTCTGTCAGATCCTTCAGCCTCGGTCACGACTTCATCAGCTTCAGAAAATGAGCACTCAACCACAAAATCAGCCAAGGCTTGACCTTTGATGGCGGTTCGGGGATGGTATTTGTAAGACCCCAACTTATTATAAATAAAATTGAATTTTTCTTTATTCATTATTCTAAATTAATAAGGGTTAATTTGATATAATTCTTTGGTTATGGGTGAAATGTGCAAAGTTTACAAAATAAGCAGTGGTTATAAAATATTCATTATTTTTAAGAATATTCGTTTGGTCGTGGAATATTCTTTTGTTGCCGGGAATCTCCGTCTGACGGCCAAGTATGATCATTAGTGGGCCCATGTCTAAAAGCGGTTGGATGAAGGAAAGCGACAAAGATTGAGTTTTATAAATAACGATGTAAATTATTACCAATTTACACCTTTGTTGGGTTACTGGTGGTTAAAATCTGATGAATAATGCTGTGGTTGTTGCGATAGACTTTGCTGGTACGTATGCGGTATTGTTGAATTATTAATCCTTACGTAAGAAGGCGCTTTACTCAATAATTAGTACAGTAATTCTTTTGTTCATTATTTTATCTTATTGATTGATAATTCTTTGCATTGATATTTATATTATTATTGTTTCAATAATTGTCATTTACGATATTTTCCATTATCAAATCAATAATTCATATTATTTGAATAATATTATCGAGATAACATTATTGGCAATGTCTAGAAAGTTACATACAAGGAGAGGTTTGGTCACCTAATTGCGCCAAGTAAGGAGAAATCCTTATTGAAAAGCCCTGCTTCACAGGAAGCTACACGGTTGTCGAGATTGTGATTACGTAATATTATTTTGAATAATTAATTATTGATTATTATGATAAAGAAAATATTTATTTTATGTGGATATAGATGGAGAAAATTTTTAATGTGACAATTGTTGAAAATTAATATTTTATCTTTTACGATAAAATAATACATTTAAATATATTATTTTAATAATATATTACTTGGTGATATTTTATAATGATTGTGGATATATATGAGTATATGAGGAGGTAGAGTATTTTGTGGCATTAAATGTTTAACATATGTTTTGTGTGTCGGTGGACACAATTCTTGACCAAAATTGATTATGTAATCGTAAAATCGTCTAGTTTATAGATTTTATCAATTTCATTTGGAATTTAGAAAAATTTTCTTCTATAAAGTTGTAGAGAATGGAATTTCCCATGGAAAGTCGCGAGTTTGAATTTTGATAAGCAAGCTATTTTCTCTTAATTATTGAAGTTTCGAAAGATAAAATAATTTTTATTAAATAATGGGTGGGACCCACTCTTGTTTGACAACATGTGAAATTTCTTTGGAAAATTATTTTCAAGAGTGGCATGCTAGTCTTTGATGGCTAGCATGCGTAAAAATTTGATTTTTAATAATAATAATTTATTAATTTAGTCTCCTTCTAGGCGTTCTAACATTTTCCTATAAATAGAAGGCTAAGTTAGAATTGAAAATCACACCAGAAACTAGTTTTTCTCTCTCTCTCTCTAAATTATCGAGAGTATTCTTGTGAGTATACTTTGAGTGTTGCTATACGGTATGCGAGTTTTACAAGACCTATATCCGAAATTCAAATGTAAATACGGTTATTTTGAGGTAAGGGATATTATTTTCTTCTTAAATGATATTTTTTTCTTCAATATCATTATCTTTCAAGTATTGGTGAACTTTTTTTATCAAATTTGGAACTTGTTGTGTGGGAGTTCTTATTCACGTATCTATGACTATTCAACGTGTATCTGACAATTATTCACGAATACTTAACACTATTCATAGAAAAATAAAAAATTTTCTTTTTTCCAAAATATCTATTCGGATACTAGCTTTGATTGTATCCATGTTTTGATCATTCTTGAATTTTACACCAATATGATTATTTTCAAGTATTTTTGGACACGGGTAAAACAAAAAGTACGAATCCTTAATCCTTAATCCTTGTCATTTTGTTTCTTTGGATTCGTTTCTTTAAAAATATTTTTCATCATCCTCGGTCCTAAATGGTGATATAAATGAATATCTTTGGCTGTAGTGCAAAAGATGAGCGATTAATCGATGAATATCTTTGGCTATAGTGCGAAGATGAGCAGTGTTGAGATGAACATGACCAATTGGTGATCTAAAATGAATATCTTTGGCACAGTGCAAAGATGATTAAAGATGTATATTGATTGTTATTACGAGGATAAACTATTGATGATGGACTTTTAAACCTTAGAAAGCGGTAGAATTCTTTCTCACGTGACTCTTACAATGGATTCTTTGTTCATTGCATTTGTTGATCTAAAACTTGTTTATCTATTGTATTCTATTAGATTTTTCCTGTTGAAGACTAGCGATAATTTGTTGTATATTATCTTAGTCATAATATTCTTTTCTTTGGGCTAGTTGAGCTCACCCTTTTCTTTTTTGTTCCATTTTTCTTCTCGGAGGTGAGAACATAGCGAGGATCGAGTAAAGGTATGGAGTGATGGTTCTAGGAAGATGTTTTAGTTATCCTCACTACTTACAGAAAAATAGTGTATGAATAATTAATGAGACCTTATTTGGGTGTGTATATTATACAGAAGACAATATTTGTATTCAAACTCACGGTTGTATTGTCGTGATTCTACACGACATCGTATTGTCAAAGTTGTAGTTTGCTTTCTATACCATGTATTTTGGCGACTCAGAATGGGTGTTGTATACCTATTTTGGGGGGCGTCACAAGATTCAATAAAGAATTGGGACAACTCCATCGTCCGTGCAGCCTAGTCTCCCGATACCTCCGGGTTTGCCCATAATCTTCTTCTTTAAAGGCCGATCTGTATACTATTACCAATCTACCACGGAAGTATTGCCTAAGCTTTCATTAGCAGATTATTAAAACAAAAACAAAGTTTTCAATGTTTGGGTACCTTGTTTGAGATCCGAAGGACATGGCTTACATAATAAACCGGTCTTTCTTTATTTCAACTTCACGCACCAAAACCGCTCCTACCGCCAACGAGCTAGGTTGCTAAGTATAAATATAGAGGCTCGGAGAGAGCAGGCTTTACCAAAGAAAGGCTACCAAGATAAATAGGACTTGATGCTTTGAAAGGCGTCTTCACGCTCAAGTCCATTGGAACGTCTTTGCATTCTTCAAATTTCTTTCAATGTGTCAAAAATGATAAACATCTTTCTGCACGACTTGAACATGAACCTCGCAAAGATGCAATCCTTCCAAATGACGTTGAACATCTTTAAACGGTCGAGGAGTCTTCATGTTCGGGATCGCTTAAATCTTCTCTGGATTGGCTTCGATTCCTCATTGGTTGACAAGATAACCCGTAAATTTGCCCCATTCAAACCGAAGGTGCAACTTAGTGGGATTAGGTCTCAAGTTGTGATGACGAATGGTCTCAAAGCATTCCTCTAAGTCATCCAAATGTTTATGCACCAACATGCTTTTGACAATCATGTCATCCACATACACCTCAATATTCTTGCCCAACTGATATCTGAAGATATGGTTCATCATCCTCTGGTATGTGGCTCTGGCATTGATGAGGCCGAAAGTCATTTTCTTATAGGCATATACCGAACGATGCGTAATGAACGCCGTCTTTGGTATATCCTCTTTGCACATAGAGATCTGGTGATACCCAGAGAATGCATCCATAAAACTTAATAAAGCATACCCCGAAGTGGCATCAATGAGTTGATCGATGTGGGGCAGCGGGTAGAAATCCTTTGGACAGGCCTTGTTCAGATCAGTATAGTCGATGCAGACTCGCCATTTACCATTCATACGGACCAAAGACCACATTTGCCATCCATCGGGTAGTCGATCTCAAAGATGAAGTCAGCTGCCAACAGTTTTGCAATCTCTTCATCTATGATCCGTTGACGCTCAGGTGCAAAGATCATCCTCTTCCGCCATACTGGTTTCTTTGACGGGTCTACTTCCAATCGATGCTCAAAGAATATCCTCGCTTATTAGGGCATATCCACGAGGTTCCCACGAAGATGTCAACATAGCACTCGGGAGGTCTTCATCTCTCAACTCGCCATCCGAGCCATCTCTTCAATTTATATCGACGCCGCTTCACCAAGATTTCCATGGCTCTATCCGCTTCATCCGCCATCTTAGCCAACCGGGAGGCCTTTGCGTCTGGTCATCTTCGATGTCGAGTTCTAGGCGAGGTGCCTTCTACCGTTCCGACCATGGCGGAACCCTTCCGTCGGGAATACTAGTTTACGCTTGGCTTGGCTTACCGCCTTGCAATGAGAATCTTTAGGTGATCGTTTGAACGCTGTCTTAAGCATGAACACTTATTGTTGGTCCCAAACGATCTTTGGCGAGACACTTCGCGGTCTTGATTCACCGATGACCATGGTATCATCCTTCGTGTGTAGGTGTTCTACTCTTCCCCATGAAACCGAATAGAATAAAACATAATGTGATTGAAAAATACTCGGGACACAGAACCACGCCCTCCTTCTGGCGCCAATGTTAACGCCAGGATCTTTCTCCATGTCCCAATCACGAAAGAGCGTCCCCGATCCCGCGCGCGATAAACACGCCAACACCACCACAAGTCGACTGGGACCGATCAGGGGATAGCTCAAAGTGAGAGTAAGTATGTACATTCACAAGGTTAACTCGAGAGGATGATAAAATCTGAGTGTCATGAGAGATTAGATTTCTTAGTTGTGTGTATGTGTATATATCAAAAGCATTACCTCTGGTAAAGACTTACTCTCAAGATACAATATCTTCGCTGGATTATTGTGTCACCCACTACCATCGACATATCCCCTCGATCCGATGGGTTCTGCTTAATCGCATGGAGCTTATCCACCGCTTTTGGCCCTTTATTCACCGCCAACGGGCTTATAATCCCATCCACATTAATGCATGGCAGATATTTCGGTCAACTGTCATACTATATCATCATTACAAGTCAAAGTGATAGATATTAAATGATCCAATGGGCTAATCCAACGAACCGACCCGGTCCTATAGGATTAAATAAAGTTAATACAGTGACTAGGCCCAACGAACCCCATGACTTAATTATAAAAGTCCAATGGATTAAATTAATAAGTGAACCCAATTTACCCGGCTCAAATAAAAAAAATATGATGACCCAACAGTATTTAATTTTAGTACGGACAAACAAAATGTATAATTAATATTGAAACGGAGTGAATAATTTGCAATTGATAATATCAAACAAGAAACAAAGCTTATTAAATGATAAAATAGTCAAGTCCTAATAGTACTTGTTGCAAATAAATAAATAAATAAATAATTTATTTTGGTAGGGTTAAAAAATGTGTATTTAATAAATAAATAACACTATTAGAGAGGATAGCCCCTAGCTAATCAAATACTTCAGTTAAACAAGGAAGGTATACTCGACAGGACATATTGAAAGGAAAGCTACCTTTCATCCTATTCATTTGGTATGTTTTTGATTTGGCCTTTATTGTTGTTTTTAATATTTTGTTAATTAATAAGATTATAATTGACATGCAAATTCAGATCAAGTATCCGTACAAATCCAAAAGGATCATTAATAAATTATAGTTCAACCGTCATTTTTATTGTTCAAATTTTCAATTATATATCTACATCTAAATTTTGATTATTTAGTCGTGCATTTATGAATTTTGTCATGGAAACAATTGCTCTCTCCTTCCCAAAAAAAATAAAAGAAAAGATTTGTACATAAATTTAAAAAGTCAAAAAATTAAGGACTAATTTGTGACTTGATTGATGTATAGTCAATGGTAAACTAGTTTATGTAGTTGACTTGTTTACTTTCTTATCTTTTTAAAAATAAAATATTTTATTATTTTTGTCGTTATTTTTGGGAATTGAGAGGGTATAAAATATTTAAACATAAAAAGAAAAGAAAAATAAATAAATTTTTAGAGTGATATTACGCGGAAGTGGTTAACATGAAGTTAATTTTGATCAATTGATTAATACAGTATCGACATACAGATCGAAAAATAATTTTTTACTGTATTAATCAATTGATTAACTTATCATAAAATTAATTTTATAGTTACCGAATCTATATTATACCATCTAAATAATTTTTCATAATAAATTTAAAATGGGAAATGGAGGCGTGGCTCAAGAAAACAGAAGCCGAGTGAGTGAATGATGTGAGGTCAGCAAAGCAAAGCTGGAAGGCAAGCTGTCGTTGTCCCGCGAATAGTAAACTCCTTGGATTCTACGCTAAGGTACAAACCTAGACGCCCTTCTACAGCGCGTGTAATGCGTGTACTTAGTGCTTAAGTCATATGCTATATACATATTTATAGCAGCTAAATGGGACATCTCTCCGACTGGGAAGAGCATATGTAAATGTCAATCAACACATGAATAGATGATGTACCAACAAAAATATAAATATAAATATAAAATAAATTGATGATCTTTTCAATAATAAAAACAATTAACAATATATATTACAAATATAATATTATTCCTCCATCCTAAAATTAGGTATATATTATGATTATTTTATTGGTTCTAAAATTTTAATATATATTTTTATTTTAAACAATAAAAATATATAATTTTTCTAACATACAAGTATTTCTTTGTTAATATTAAGGATGTATTTGAATTTTTTTTAACAGTAAAAATCTCTCGCAACCTCAATTTTAATTGCAAAAATAAAAATTCATTTATGATGAAACAACTCGGGTCAAATTTTTGGTCCAAAACAAATCTCGGATCAAATCTAAGTCTAATTCGAATCCATCCAAATAAGATCTTAAAACACTAACTTAATAGTATTTTTTTGAATTTTCTTAACTCATCACATACTGACCCAAAAAGTATTATTGTTAATAACTTAATTATTTATATACAAATAATTTTATTTTTATATTTTTTATTGTGTGACTGAGATATTAAAAACGAATAGATTATTTTACTTTACTGCCATTTTGTTTATATTTCATTTGGTTGATTCTCGTCTCGAATCCAATATATGATATATATTTTAGTCTCTATGTTGCACAAAAATTTTACTTACGAAAATTTATGAATATTAAGTGTGCATTTTACTACTATATATACTTCTAAAAATAATAAATTATCAATTTAAGTGTATGTTCAATATTAAGATTATAAAATGAGCAAACAGTTCGGGCTCGATTCGTATTCGTTCGACTCAAAATATAAATGAGTCAAATATGAACAAATTTAAAGTTCGATAATTTACTCGAACCTTCACAAATTATAATTTTCTATTGATACTCGGATCATATTCGTTCAAAAAATCGATTCGAGATCATGTTCGACTCGGTAGCTAAACGAACTTCAATCAAACTATATTTTATACTCGATAAATTTTATAAACCAAATTTGAACAACTCAATACTCGACTCGATTCATTTACACCCTTATTCAATATATATACCTTAAAAAATAACAAACTATCAATTTTAAACGTATATTTTAGATATACCTTTAAAAATAACAAATTATCAATTTAGTTATATGTCATGAATTATAATAATAATAATGTTTTGAGTATATCAAATTATTATTATTTTTAAAATTAGAAAAAAAATTAACAAATAAAATACTTATTTATAATGGAAGAGCCAACAACCCAAAATGAATAATAATAAATGAGGTGGGGTTTAGCTGTACCTGTACCTGTACTTGTACTCTTCCATTCTTTTCCTGGTTTTTGTCGGTGTGGAGTGTTCCTTATTTTACTTACATCCCCTACTTCATTCCCCTACTTCTTTTTAAGAGTAAATATTTATTCACGGTTTTTATATTTTATTTTTGTAGAATATTTATTGACACTCTTTTCTTTTGTAGGATATATATATTCACGGTTGATGTAATAAAAATTACGGCATTTCATTAAGTAAATCTCTTTTGTTTAATATTCTTTCGATCTCACAAAATAATTCTATTTTTTAAATTTGAAAACTTTTAAACATATATTTTTCTTTCGTATCTATTCCTAAACATATTGATTGTATTGATAAATATAAAAAAACTCTTATTGGATCAAATTTTATTGAGAACTTAATATATTTGTGAAACGAAGTGAGTAATATATTTTATTTATAACGTGTTACATGTGGTGTAAAATTATTTATTTATTTCTAAATTGAGCTAAAGAGTAAAGAGTTGACGAGGTCTTAGTTAACTTTGTAGTTAGGATTGAGATATTGTGACATTTGGGTCTCGTGTTCAGTTCTCATTTGGGTGTTATTTCTACGACTAGTGAGTTTATTTTTTGTTCATATTACTGAAGAGTTTAATTTCAAAAATTGAATAAAATAATTTGAAAATTTGTCAAAATTAAATTATATTGTTTTCTCAGAGACAACGAGATCAAGAAAGGAGTTGAATAAATCTTTTAAAAAAATTTGACTTATTAAGAATGTATTACCATATTGTTAATAATTAAATTAATTAACCATAACGGAATATTAGTTTGAAGATTTAATGAAATCTCAACTCTGAATTTAGTTCTAATGAATTTAAGTCACAAAAGAATATAGTATATATTGACATAAATATAAATACTAAAATGTAAATGACATGAGATTTTAAATGGTTCGAAGTATAAAAGACTTCTAGTCCACTCTTCTACTCAGTGAATTGAAAATCCACTAAGGAGCTTGAGGTCACTAATACCAAGTCACTAAGATCTATTACAAGTGAATTATAAACATTCTTTCGAGTCACGAAATCTCAGCAGATGACAATAATTCAAAGGTCACTAAGACCAGATCACTAAGATCTCTTCAAGTCACTTAGCCCAGCGAATCATAGTTGAATGATTGTTTGTTGAGGAGCTACTAAGTTGTGTTTACGCTCAACAACTAAAGGCTTAGTAGTAGAATAAGTCGTTCTTGAATCGTAGGGTAAGTAAGTCTCTTTGAACGTTGACAGAGATTCAACTTTATGATTGGTTAATTCGTATTATTGGCTTGAATCTCTTTGAACTTTTATAAACCACCTCGAGAGCTACTCGTTGGAGACATGTTATTTGAGCATTTAATGCCTTGATCCCAGAAGATATCTAATGTTGACATTCAGGGAGAATTAGTCAGTTTACTTTCGGCTTTGACATGTCTCATCAGACTACTGTTTCACCTACCACGTGGGTGTAGTCACATCGCCAAACTAGCTGTTAGACAGACACTACAACAAAAAAGCTTATCGTGACCTTTATCAACATTTTGCGGGTCATTTGATATCTATCTATGACCGTCTCTGCGGTCATTAAAAGCGTCGCATAAAAATCTGGTCATTAAAATGCATCGTGACCACTATTAGCTGACAGATTAGTGGCGAATAGATATCGGTGAATGACGAAATAGCAAATCCGGTTCATTAATAATTGAGTCGACATGGGCCGTGGCCAAAGTGACGGCGTGTTTAGCGATGTCATGACGTGAATGAATGATGACCGCGTGTTAAAAAAATAAAATAATGAGAATCTTGTTGTTTTTGCATAAATCCCAAAAACACATACTATTTTTGTACTGTTTTATCCCAACACACATACACAATATAACGAGATACACAACAATATAAACATCCATCGTCCATCATATAACACATACACTAAACTAGAATATAAACCATTCAAAACCAATATGATTTTGAATAAATATAATAACATTTTAAAAATTGTTTAAATAATGATATCTAAAACATCCTAAGAATGAAACAAGTACAAACTTATATTATAACTATAAAACTAATCTAAAGCGGTCTTAATCAAGCATCACCGCCTCTTGATCACTTTGTAATATTAACAAAATAATAAAACAAGTTATAAATATTTACTAACTATGTTAATATTGGTATATTACGACAATATACAACAAATTGATTTTATACTCGTCACCATCCCCGTGTTGTGATCTTTGCTTGCTGCTGCTTGCATCGCTTTCTTCATTTAGCTCCTCAAGACTCAGAGCCCCCAGGATGTCGCATGATATCTTGGAAGATTCCGATCTTGACATATAGCTCTCCTGCGATCAAATTTAGGAGATATGAGCAATTTGGATGCATTTAGATGGTATGTAGAGCCCGGGTAGAAAAAAAGCATGAAAGCCTTTGAAGGATGGGCGTCGTCGTTGTCCTTGACCTTTAACGTAGTTCTTCTTCTATGACAGACGCCCCTCCCACAACTCTTGATCGATGAGCCGGACGTGGAGTGCCTTGAGGATGGTATTTGATTCGATAAGCGCTTATAAGTGTCTGCGTGTCATCATGTTAACAATTAAATAGTTAAAAATAAATTAATTTTGTAAGCATTAATTAAAGATCAAGTTGTTAAAATTTATTACCGCTTATCTGGATAGCCTCGAGCGGAACCATCACGGGTGGTACGTCTGCATCCGAAATGATGGATAGGTGACCTTGAGGACCTGAGACTCTATACAAAAATAACCACAATATTACTAAGTAAAATGGGATATATTTTCTACTGATTCATGATTGAAAACATATTAAAACTTGTAAATCGTACCACAGCGTTGATATCTTTGCTTGAATCGTGAAATCTTCCGCCGCTTGTATGTTCGCTTTAGCCTTTTAGCCTTCGGATACACAGGAGGCTCTGTTAGTGCGGCGGTCTTTTCGTCTTTTCACTTGACTCAAATTTTCTCCATTTGGCACGCATCTCGACCCATATAATATGGAATGGGTGCACCACCGAGGCTATCTTTCGTGCATATAATCTTCTCCACGGCACGGATGGTCGATCTCGGCATTGTGAATGGCTTTTTTGTCGATTTCTTTATTTAAGTTATCCTTAGTACGGACCGGCATGACTTACGCGAATAATGTACGAATCACCAAGAAAGCGCTGTAGCGTCCTCCCATCTATACCTTTTACGCAAATAAAACAACAATAATAACATTACTAAAAATTATCCTTTGAATATTATATTAATATAATTTGTCATAATTAATAAAAACATACGAAATTAGGTCAAAGCGATCCTTATGGGCGAGAAGTGTGTCGCCCATGTAATCACCAGCGTGAAGGCGATTACATAAGCTTTATAATTGTGAAATGCACTTCACAATTTTACTATCTTGAAAATCACTACAATATCATTAATTTACATTAAAATATATTTATAACAATGAAAATATTAACCACTTATATATATACGATGTTTTAACTTACGTGCTTTTACGGAGGAGGCGGATACGTATAAGAATGCGATCATCCGGATTAGCCGGGGCCTTGACACATGATTAGGGGCCAAACCCAACCCGTGCTTTTCGTCTTTGCGGAGTTCGTAAGACATCTATAAATAAAAAATTAGGATGTTAGTATGAAATTATGAATGACAATTAATTGTATGAAATAGTTAACTACGATTATCATAAGTGAAAGATACATAAACATGAATGCAAAATAGTTAACTACAACAACTACAAATGATATAGTTAAGGATATAGAGAACATTCCTATATAGAGAACATAAATGAAAGGTACATAATTATGAACTAAACATGAACATGAACATGAACATAAACATACATTTTATACAATTATAACTACACATACATTTTAATGAAAATCGTTATCGATGAGTCGAGAATCATTTTGTACAAGTATCGGAGATTCATAACCATCTTCTTGATTACGTGTCGGTGTCGGTGTCGATCGATAACTCTTCCTCAATATCATTTGGCATCGGCGTAATAAGCATCTCGGGATCAATTCATCGAGGTTCATCTCCACCTCTAGCTGGATTACATCATTATTGTCCTCTAGATTTATTATAGGAGGTGTCCGAAGCATTTCCTCTTGGTAGAAATCCTCGTCATTACTTGGACATGACTACTGGCGGAAGTATGAATTACAACTTGCCAATCAGTAGGCGGTCATCCCTTTTCCTAACGGGACTAGGAGTATAGTAAACTTGTCTTTGCTTGAGTTGGTAAAACAAAGCAGGATTCGTTGGAGTCTTGAGACTATGGAGGTCAATATCGGCGATTCCGTATGCATCAACACGTATCCCTTTTTACGAATCAAACCAACGGCACTTGAACAAGTGAATATAACCCCCATCGTGCCGCAGCATCACGACAACTCTACGATTTCCTCCAACTCCCCATAAAAGGCACGACCAAGCTCATTGTAACAATCTCCTTGGACACACACTCGAGTTCGTTGTTCTTTTACCGCACCCATATGCCTTTGTGTGAAATTCACAACCATTTATTTTGTAACCATTGCGGGTGACTTGGCCCCATGCGGTCCCATAGCTAGGACTTCATTACATTAGTTGGAATCGTTGATCCCTCGATCAAAGCTACAAAAACTCCATCTTATTAAATGAAGTCATAGTTAACATGGGTATATATATATATATATATATATATATATATATATATATATATATATATATATATATATATACTACGTCTTTAAAATTGAACTTACTTTGTCCTTTAGCCAAAATGCAAAGTTTTATCCCGATTGATTTGAATATCTTTATCGGTTATCTTGGGATGCTTCACTTTTAACTTCGTCATCGTATAATCTATACCATGTTATAAACATTAACATATTGGAATAAATTTTCAACTTAAAAGATAAATTATCAAGTTTACGTGTGTACCTCACAAATTAAATCAATTTCCTCATGATTGAGAAGAATGTAAGTATGTGACATGTAATTCTTGCTTTCGAGAGAGGAATATGCGCTTCCCTTTTCCATAAGCGGCCGATAGACCAAATCTGAGAGCCGACCATTTAGTTCAACATTTCCCCCATCATCATGTCTCGATACTCGATTGGCCTTTGTCAAGACTTCGTCAGAAAAATAATACGAGACAAACGTAGATATCTCATCGAAGCCTGTATGCCTCACATATCGACCCCCTCAACATAAGCTCTATTCTTCACCTTCCTCTTAAGGTTTCCCATCACCCTCTCGAAGGGTACATCCATCTATATTGAAGCTGGACCCCCAACACGAGCTTCATAGGGAAGATGAATTTGCAAATGCTCCGTGGAGTCAAAAAATCCGGTGGGAATATTTTTCCGGTTTACACGTGATCTCTATGATGTTATTCTCAAGTACAAACATGTCCTTCTCATTCAATGATTTTGAACACAAGTCTTTGAAGAAGCGACTAAGATCCGTCAAAGCATCCCATATTGGTTTATCAGCGAGATCCACGAAATCTTATATGGGCATGAGTCTCTCCATGAACACATAATGGTCATGACTCTTCATTCCTTGCAATTTCCACCAGAATAATACACCTTGCAATGTTTGACGCATATCCATCCGGTAGTTTGAGAGACTTAACCCATGTGCACACATCTTCAACTTGCTTTTTGGACAATGTGTACCTCGTGATGCGGTTTGACAATCTTACCATTAGGAGATTCATAAAGTTCTAATCTAGATGACTTACAAATATCTTTCATGTCCAAGCGTGCCTTATCGTTATCTTTTGTCTTCCCGTAACATTCATCACGGTGTTAAACACATTGTCAAACACATTCTTCTCAATATGCATCACATCTAGATTATAATGAATCAAATTTGTAGACCGATATGGCGGTTCCCAATGAGATGCTTCTCCGAACCCGGTTATGAGATTCACCAAACCCATTGATTATGTTTGTGACATCAACCTTACCAAATGGGATAACCGCAATCTCATCACACGATCTCGCATCTCCACATTCGACAATCGCGGTGCGAGGCATATCATTATCTACTTTCCACTTTCTGAAGTGTTCTCTATTTCTTTCAAACGGGTGATCTCTAGAGAAGGCAAGCGATGATGATCGAACCAACAAGGCTTTCGACCTTTTGATAGATTAAACGACTTTGTATGCTCCATACAATACAGACAAGCCAACTTCCGTGTGTACTCCATCCATTAACATACCATAAGTTCGGGAAGTCACTTATAGTCCACATAACCACGCCCTAAGGTTGAAATTTGTTTTCGTTGCAACATCCCAAGTCATACTCCATCCTCCCTGATACCTACCTTCAACTCGTCTATAAGAGGTCTCAAGTAAACATCTAAGTTCTTTCCGGGACTCTTGGGACCGGGAACCACTTGTCGAAAAAAAAACAAGTATTCATTTTCATACACATCCAAGGTTGCTTCTCGCTTTGCTCCCAATCAAAATCTAGCCCCTGCAATATCATGAACCATTTCATTCATACGATGAGTCTTCACGCTCAATTGTGTACTTGTGTGATGCCACCATCTCTCTTCTGCCTACCATGTGCCCACCAAAGATTCTTTCAGAAATTTCGGTGAACCCGTAAACAAGTAAATGATAGTTTACCATTCTCTGTCCATATAATTTACATTCTTACACTTCAAACATGGACATCTTATCTGCGACTTACCATTCATACATTCGGGAAGATTATATCGCGATACTCCAAAACACTTGGCAACCAAATTTAAATTCAATTTCAGAAGATTGTCGGGCACTTGACTTTTCGCGTGCCATCCAACTACTGATCTGAATAGAGGTCCATGATTCCACTCGCATTTACTACGGACAACATTATAAATGTTAACATATGACTTGATATACTTGTAACCATATGACTTGAGCATACTTGTAAGCATTCATATGATTAACATTTAAGAATACTTCTAAGCATATAACTTAGCATACTTGTAAGCATATGACTTGAAAGCATACTTGTAATCATATGACTTGAGCATACTCATAAGCATATGAATGACATTTAAGCATACTTGTAAGTATATGACTTGAGAGCATACTTTTGTAGTTTTATTCTTGTATACATAAGTGTTAAATACCCTTGTTTTTCTGTTATAGCCAAAATAGTCTCTTTATTGACCAAGTCAATCTAGTTACCTTCTCTCTCATTGCCTTAACGGTTCCACAAGATTTACTATTTTGGCTTAATGACCCCCTAATAGCTTACCATGCTAACAACTAAGCTTGGCTTGGCCCCGTGAGGCTTAGCATTTAAGCTTGGTGGCAACCTCGTGTGGCCTCATGGTGCCAAGCCCGACCCATGACTCAACATCCCTTAATAGATCCTAACTTGATTTTCTTAGTAGCTTTGGTCATTTCTGATAATTAGGAATCATCACAAGCATGAGTTAGCAATTTTATATGAGTTCATTATAGTTTTATAAGATCGGGCACTAAAGGTCACCCAAAAGCAGTCCACTTTTGGACTTAAAATGTGACTTTTCACAAGTTTAATGCTTCAAGCAGGTTTAGGCTTGGTTTCTTTTTAGCTTGTGTAGCTTACTTATGTCATATTATGACTATTGAAACTTGCCCACATGGTCCAAGTATGAGAATTCTATACTTAAGTCTTAGTTGCCACTTAAAACTTATTTTTTAAATGGCTTTTAAACATGAAATTTGGTCAATACACAACACGGACCATAACTAAGTTAAAGAACACCTTTTAAATGATATATGTAGACAATATAGGGACTCCATCTTGTCTTAAAACTTTAGTTGCAAAAATTTGATATAATAGTTCTCATATAGGCATAGATTTGACTATAATTTCATAAACAATCCACATGTAGGAAAAAAAGAAACCTTTAGGCATTCAAACAATTTTAAAATCATGATAATAAAATTACCCTATATCCATTATCATGCTTGTATCGATTAACTAACTTCTTCACATCCAAAGCGGTTCATACATGAAGTACTTTAGGCATGATTAAGTACTAAATTATACTAATGAGTCCCCAAGCCTTCCATTATAAATATTATTACATCAAATAATTGCTATAAATATCAATACCTATAATATGATGGCTATACAAATTGACTAAAAATAAAAGAAGAAATAGAAGCAAACAAACTTCTTTGGCGTAGAAGTCTCGTTGATAAAGCTATCATGTGTTGAGTATACACTTTTTGAAAGCCCCCCTTTCTAGAACCTCTTTATCTCGCAAATTACATCACATAAATCAGATTGAGGAAAGCGTTATAATGCGATGAGACTCAACTCAATCACAATGAACACATAATGATAATATCGAAATGATAACAATTCAAAAGTTTCATTGAACAATACCACGAGATTCTAATCGCTAAAATACCCTTGAACTCAATGTTAGTGATTTGACATTTATTAATGTAAGTCAACTAATTGATTCGATATCATCTCCTCTTCTTTAAAAGTATATAGCATTGGTCCTCATGCTCACAATTATAAAGACCAACTCACCCTAGCGTGTGACTAGGAATAACCCCAAATCTGATACATTAGAAATCAACAAGCCATTGGGTGGGAAATAAATGCTTAAGCATAAATTTTGTCAATCCCAATTATCCTCCCACCTACCCAACAAGATTTGGACCACAAAGATATCTACGAAGAGGTATGAAATCTATAATAATTCAAGTGTCGAAACACAAATACCAACTCATGAACCACAAATAACAACATTATACAAAAAATATTAACATTAGAGAATAACCCATTAAACTAACATTATACAAAAAATATTAACATTAGAGACTAACATTATACAAAATAATTCCAAGTGCTAAACACAAATACCAACTCATAAACCACAAATACCAACATTATACAAAAAATATTAACATTAGAGACTAACCCATTAAACTAACATTATACAAAAAATATTAACATTAGAGACTAACATTATACAAAATAATTCCAAGTGCCAAACACAAATACCAACTCATAAACCACAAATACCAACATTATACAAAAAATATTAACATTAGAGACTAACCCATTAAACTAACATTATACAAAAAAATATTAACATTAGAGACTAACATTATACAAAATAATTCCAAGTGCAAACACAAATACCAACTCATAAACCACAAATACCAACATTATACAAAAAATATTAACATTAGAGACTAACCCATTAAACTAACATTATACAAAAAATATTAACATTAGAGACTAACATTATACAAAATAATTCCAAGTGCCAAACACAAATACCAACATTATACAAAAAATATTAACATTGAGACTAACCCCATTATACTAACATTGGAGACTAATACATTCAATCAAACATTTGAACCACATAAATTAACAAATAATCGCATTCAATCGAAACCCACAAGCTCTGATGGCCAGAAGAAAGAAGAAGAAAAACCCAAATATTCAAACAAACATAACATAACATACACACACACACACATATATATATATATATATATAAAATATTTGTTATATAATTTGGTACCTAACACCAATTGAAGGAGAAAGCAAACCCAATCGCGCGACAGCAACAAGATTTCTTATTCTCCCTCTTCCCCCTTCTTCCTCGTCTCCTATTCATTCTCCCTCTTCTTTTTTTTTTTACGATTACGAAATTTCTTGTCGAAAGCGAAAGATCGTTAGATTAAAAGGATCAATGACCGCCATCGATTGACGGCATGCGGTGGTGATTTTTAATAACATGGACTTATCGGTGACCGCGTCGCGCGTCGGCTGATTATAAAGTGGTCGCAAAAAAAACTACGCTACCAACATTTCTACCAATTTTTGGGTGGGAAATTTGTTATGGCGACCGATCGGTGACCGCATTCGATTCATGCGGATATAAGGTAGCAGCAGGGAATATAATATGGTCACGCGATATCGGTCATGATTAAGACTATCGTGACCGGATATCGCGATTATTGATATATTTCGTCGCTGATAGGTCTTTTTCTTGTAGTGAGAATCACAATCTGATCTTCTATTTGAACTTAGGATGAGTGACAATCATCTTGGGTTCTTAAATCTGCAAGGCTCCTCATTGTCAGTCTTTTGCAAGACCTAACAAGCTCTACGATTTCTGAACGTAGAAATTCATGAAGACCGTAGAGTATTGAGTTTGATTCATTTAAAGATCTAAACTCTACGTTTTGCTCTACGACTCTTGCTCTACGAGTAGAGAAATTCTATGAAGTGCTCTCTACGATCTGTTTTACGATTGGCTTTTTACAATCATCTCTTTATGATCATTGAGTCACTCTGCGATCCTTACTTCGCCTTATTTAACGACAGAGTGAACTCTCACGATTTTACTACAAAGCTTTCATGATCTTGTCTTAACTCTACCAATTTCCGCGCAGCTCTGCGATCTTCACTTGATGCTCTACGATAGAAAGGCCAACTCTGTGAACTTCAATAGACTTTACGATTGCCAGAGTAGCTTTATGATCGTCCATCTTGACTAAACGGTCGATTTAATCCTATAATCTATATATCAGTTCAGCTCATATGATCAACCTAACAAGTTTGACCTTTCTATTCTAAATCTTTGTACATCATATTATTATCAAGTACTTTACAAAAACAACTTATACAAATATACATTAATCACATTATTATCAAATTAAACATGAAGACTCTATCAGATTACTTGAATTAAGTAAGTTATTCAATCGTTTAAAGTTGGCCTTTTAATATTATAAAGAATAGTAAATATACTCGGGGAATAAAAAGCAATTCAAACAAGCTCGGTGTTCAGACTTGGGTAAAATCATTAGCTTCGCATTAATTGGCCTCAAACCATCAAAAAATAGGTTTTGTGCTTCATTTTTTTAGCCCATCAAAATCAAAATTCGTTTGGCAATGGCATCTTGCCAGCGATAATCTTCTTGCTTGGTCTAATTTCAAAATGTGCCAAAAAATGGTGTTAAAGATTTGATCATAAATTAGTCCAAGTCCGTTCGTCAAAAAACGGATTTTGAGCTTTACTTTTTTAATCCGTCAAAACTTGGACTATTTTAACTCGATCCGGGGGCCCGACGATGGCCCAGCCTGACCCTGCGATGACCCAACCCGGTTTGTTTGCGAGGTCTATCGGTGCCATTGAAAATTTGAAACAACTAGCAAATCCAAATTAATGCTTTCTACACTTTTCAATTTTATTTTGCATAACATTTATCGGTGAGGGTGACATACGCGATGGTCCATTTACATTTAGTCTTCCCGGAAAACGTACAACCTCATTGGTTAGTGATGGGCAATCCCCAATGAGCTTTTTTTAATATTTATTTTTACATTTGTCAACCTTTTTTTAAGAAACACTTGAATGTAATTTTTTGGTGTAATAAATTATTATTTAAACAACTTATTATTTCACATACATACAAGCTTCAGAAAAATAAACAAAGTTTAGGGAGTCGCTCGTTGCAGACTCCATTCCTTCCTAAGAACATTTGAACTCGTAACCAAACATTTAATTGTGAGAATGTTGACTAGTTGTGAATAGTGAGAAGAATTTAACAGTTGAAGGGTTTTTACATTCTTGTTAATTGAGTCGGAGAGTGAGTGCTAGTCAAACAAAAGAAAATGAAGAGAAAGCAGGTCTTTCACTCTTTTGCCCTAATGTTACTTTAGAGAACTGACGTGTGAGCGCGGATCTCACCTTCATGCCAAATTAAATCCCCCTTAAAAATTTACAGTCAGATGGTAAAAATATAATTGCCAAATGTAAACTGGTAGATGATATTAAAGACTCATATATATCAAATTTTTGTATTAATATAATTCCTATTAGGGTAGATAGACAGATCAGATGAGATGATAATGATCATCGTCGTGTTTCTACCTCTGAGACCTGAAATGCAAAGCAGCATCTACTCCTCAGCATGTCACATTTGGAGATGAGAGTTCACAACCTGTTAAGCATAATTGGACTTCAAATATTTTATAAATATAGTAATAAATTCAATAACTACAGATATAAACACACACAACACAACTACATATAAAATTCCCATAATGACCGTACAACCCATGGACGCAAAGTAATTAAAAAAAAAAAAGAAAACATGTCAGTCAAATACTACATTGTAACTAAATCAATCTTATAATATTTCTAAAAGTAGCTCTGTTGGCCTCTATATTTGAAGGCAACCATTGACTTTTAAGTCACATTGGTTAAGGTAATATATCATAAACTACTGCACAGCCAGCGGTTTACCTGCAAATTAAATCCATAAAAATAAAAATAAAAATAAAAATAAAATTGTACCAAGACCAGATTAATAAAATCAACCACAGATCAAGATTGAAAATGATTCAAAATATCAACAAGACAGCAACATCTACAAAAAGATTCACTTGTAAAGCTAGACAACTCACCTTCAAAGACAAACATGAATACTAACATCTTAATGTGAAACTGAACTTGTAGCAAAAGCAAATGTTTTGTTGTCAGTTAATGGTGTTTGCTGATGGGTTTCAACATTATTATGGTTGCCCTGTTCTGTAACTGAAGACTCGGCTAGATGATTAGATAAGGAAACACGGCCAGCTCTATCCTTTTCTATAGTTTCAAGGCGCTCCATCATGCGAGACACATTAGCAATTCCTGAATTAACTTCTCGCCTAACTTCAGAACTAATATCTGCCATGGAAGTGCTTCGAGAGAACAGCTTCTCCTTCCACCCTCTTGTACTTTTAGTAATTGAGTCCTTGTATCTTATAGACAACAAAAATTGTACAGATTGAGCCCCCCAGAAAAACAATAAGGAATAAATAGATGGCCCAATTCAAAAGCCAGAAAGAAACACTGTTCATACGAGGACATACTTCACTGACATTGCATTAAGTCGAGATTTCCAAGAGTCCGAAAGTGAATGAAAGTCTGATGGTCCTGCTCTATCTGGAGTTGGCAGAGAAGATTGACTGGCAAAGCTTCTACGGATGATATGAAATCAGATAACATGTAAGCGGAGTTGAGAATAAACAATCAATATAGTAAACCAACGGTACCTATTATTGATGGAAATTCTTTGTCGATTGATTGGCATGACAATAGATCCAGATACTGATGCAGAAATTTGACCGCTTTGAACAGAAGGGAGCTGCGGACTATGCTGTGTAATTTCACCCCCACCAGCTGTAAGTGGAATTGATGGGCTAGCTGCAGTTATAGAGGCTGGCTCAGGTTCACTTCCTACTGGAGTAAGATACGAAGATACAGGACCTGAAGGGGGTGAATTGGGATTAGCTGAAAATACCAAGAACTGCGGACGACCATGTGTAGATGATCGACTCCTTGATCCATCCCTCCGAGCAACACGGTGGGCTCTTCCCATTGAGGCAGCAGCAGCCAAGTGCTGGATAATACAGTCCTCAAGCTCAGTATCATTTGCGTTGATAGGTAACTGCATTACAGTAAGAGAAATGAACAGCATAAAAAAGCATGTTAGATTGAACATGAAATAATGAACAGATAATCTAACTTAGTATGGATAGACAACAGACATGCTGCAATTCAAAACCTCCAAGAGTGGGGTGATGAAATATTGTGGAATTTCTTGCCAGATTAAACCTAAAGCTCCTTTCCCGTTCTACAACCTCAAGCAATTCTTGACTGCCATGAAATGCACAAAATAAAAGTGATTCCATTTGAAGTGGAAACAAGAAACAATAACGAAATAGAAACTAAAAATAAACTAGAAACAATAACGAAATAGAAACTAAAAATAATTATAACAATAAAAGAGACCAGAACAAACCTGGCAGGATCCTTCAGGCTTAGGGATTGCCAACACATTGGACAGTTTGAGCTTCTCTGGCACCTATTTAAAAATGCATGTAGGGAGTTACATTTACTATACAATTCAGTATTTAATGGTCCACAATTTACTTACTCTCTAACAATGGAACACTACTAGAGATTCTCTGCCACCCATTTAAAAAATGTTTATAGATTTACGCAACAATTTAAGGCATTATGTAATACCAGGATCAGACTCACTTGCAGACCAGAACACCTATTCTGTAAGACTAGTATGATGGTGCTTGAAGGATGACTAAAAATACAAATTTCTGATAAAAAAAAATACAACAAAAATCTATACAAGATCTAGATCTTCCAAAATAACAGAAAGATGGAATTTCACTCAAGCTGAACCCCCTAGCTTCCGGAAGGTTGGGTCTCGATCAAGCATACCTTTAATCAGGAGCCCATCTTAAATAGACAACTCTGGAATTCTCATAAAATTTTCAATGTGTGTGTATCTGAGAATTCCATAACAATTGAGTAAAGTTCCAACCAATCTATTAATGTCTTATGTAAATGAGTAAATACAGAATTTTGGATGAAAATATGTATACCGTCATAAGCACATGTACCAGAAAAAAGAACCAGATATTTCTAGCAGAGCAAGCTCTGTCAATACTTAGAATGCAAACATTAACAAGTTGATAGACAATGATGAATATGATGCTAATTTAAGCCCAAGGATGATAGATTAAGATGTGAGTGTAATGATTGTAAGATCTCTTACACAAAAATTAGACCTGAGTAATAAATCGGAGAGATGCAGTTGCTAAAACTCAAATGTAAGGCTTTGCAACGCTATGATGCCTTAGTTATTAGTTATCCAATACATAAATGATATATCCAAATTGGAAAGTGTCATCATTCGCATAATTTCTCCAGATAATAATTTGTTGAATCTTAGTCAAGTAGATGAGAGCATTCACACCTTAGATAAAAGGACTAGTACCTATGCCTGCCAAAACTAAAAAATATTCATCATTAAGCCATTAAAAACCTTTAATTCACATTCCTGTAGCACAAAACATAACAGAAAAATTTTATAAACCACCTCTATATAAGATTTGTTATACATATATATATATGGGCAATGATCCATAGGATCTATTTGCTATGGATCAAAAATTGGCAAATAGTATCCTAACCTTCCATTACAAAAAAATTTGTGATTCAAAAAGTCATCTCGCCATCCGCTAGTAATTCTAGCGGATGGCATGCTTAATCAACGAAGGATTTGCAATGGAAACTAATCACACTTTCGACAACCCTATTTTGCAATTGAAGGCAGAGAACCTTTGTTGTTGCTCGCTGCTTTTGCTGCTTTTAGCCCTCATAGACAGGGGACAAATTATCATCTTAAGGTGGATGATAAGGATCACAAGATAAATGGTTTAATAGTCACACTTTCCACAACCCTATTTCGCAATTAAAGGCAGAGAACCTTTGTTGCTGCTCGCTGCTTTTGCTGCTTTTAGCCCTCATAGACAGGGGACATATTATCATCTTAAGGTGGATGATAAGGATCACAAGATAAATGGTTTAATAGGAGCACAGAAACTGCCTATTTCGGCACCAAAGCCTTCAAATGTAATTGCCGAGCAAATTACTGAAGCATCAAAGAGGCCGCGGCATCCTGATACCAAGTACCTGAGCAAAGTTCTTTCAGTTCCTCGAATGGACAAGTGGTCTGGTATTGATGACCAGGAATGGCTGTTTGACAGCAAAGGTTCTCTATTGAAGAAGTCCGAAATGGGTTCTGTTAGAGTTAACCCGGAACAGCATGTATGGGCTGAAGCTCTACAAATGGAGTCGGCTGATGTTTATGCTCTTCCATATGTAATACCTTACTGACTGGTACTCTAAAGGGCACATCTTATGCGGGACCTCAACAAATGGGCGCACAACTTATGCGTGGATCTCACAGGATCAAGCCTATTCTGATTCTGTTGTAAAGTCGGGACTTATAAAATGGATATTCTGGCTTTCTTGCGGCGCTCTTTCTAACTACACTCTGATGCAGTAAGTAGATTGTATTACAGATTCCCCAAGTTCAGAAAATTATTTTACTAGATGAAATCGGGATGTAGGTGCTCACAAATACATACAAACAGTTGCCTGCTCTGCTGAAGGTTGAGTTTTATCTATGAGGCGAGAAGGGCAGATATTTTGTAGCTGTGAAATGAACACAACTAATTCATTCAAAGTGGAAACGTCACGAGGCTCCAGTTTAAATTGAGGAGTGGTATCCAGAAAGGAAGATGAATTAGCTTCTGCAATTTTATTTTGTTTGCTTAAAAGCATATATGCTCTTTCTGATCAAGAGTGTAAGAGAAACCAGCTGTTGCAACTCCACCACAATTTTGATTTGTAACACAGAACCATTTACAAGGAATGTAAGGGGGTATAATGAAAAAAGTGGTAGTCTCATTCATTTGATTATAACATCAAAAATAATCTTTGTTTATAATCCCATTCTGTTTTCTGATTTTTACTGCAAAGAATTAGTAATTAAATTCTTGGCATGAAATTACTAGATGGTAATCAAATTGCTGATGGTTCTGGGAGTTGCTGTGTTGCTGGTATAGATGATGCTGCTCGTTGATTCTGTTGTGCGCTTATGTATGAATGAAACTATAGCATATAATGCATATTCAAAATTAAATTTATAGTAGTTTATAGTCTGATGCATATTGATTATCTATTTGCCTTTGAATCATGATTGCTTTACATCCGCTAGAATCCTTATGTGATTGGTTTACATCTGCTAGAATCCTTATGCTTGTCCACAAGTGTGATTAGTTTATTTGCTAGAATCCTTATGCTTGTCCACAAGCGTGTTTAGCTTCTTTGTTTATGCTTCGATAATTACGTATGCCATCCGCTAGAATAGCAGATTGAGTAATTTTTTAAGCTGTCTCGTTGATGGGGCATAATTGTCCAGAGTAAATTTTAAACCAATCAGCTAGTTTTTCTAGCGGATGGCGAGATGGCTTTTTGAATCACAACCCTTGATTTTTGTAATGGAAGGTTAGGATGTTATTTGCCAATTTTGATCTATAGCAAATAGATGCTATGGATAATGGGCAATAATTCATAACATGTATTTGCTATAAATCAAAAATGGACAAATAACATATCTACCTTCCGTTATAATTACCAATGACTGGGATTTAAAATAAGAACTCAAGGTCCGCTAGTAATTCCAAATGGACGTGATTAAATTTTTTTGGACAATTATGCTCAACCTGTTTACTCGGACTCGTTATTTTTGGTGGAGTGCCCAGATCTTCACAACACTGGTATGGGTGTGAGATTCGTACGGGATCTGACCACAAAAATGCGGATACGGCTGTTTTTGCAGGTGGTTCATCGGAAAAGAAGAAGAGACGAGGAAAAAGAAGAAAGAGAAAAGAAAAATAATAGAAAAAGTGGGAGAAAAGGAAAAGGGTCCCACCTCGATACTGTTGATGAATAAAGAAAGTTGTCTGTTGGGAATTCAAAGGGTAAAAAGCAGCCTTGTATTTTACCGAAAAGTAATTGTGGTACAGCTGGATGTAACCTGCTTTTATCGAGAAGTAAGTTGTGGAGCCAAAAGTTCATCCCATCAGTCTATGCGTCTATTGGTTAGGAGAAGGAATAAGGTTTACTTTTAATATCAACAATTCGGACAGGCTATGCCCACATGAACAAGTTGACCATCATATGACTAGATAAAGAAAAGGCAATATTAATTCTTCATACCACTTTGCTTCCAAAACAAATAAGTGGTTATGCCAAAAGGCACCTCAAAGAGTCGTAAAAAATGTCCCATTCTATTAATGTAAAAAATATTTATTATTTGACATTAAATTTAAAATATAAAAAATATATTATATGCCATATCCTACTTTTTAGTGTCCAAATTAGAATCAGATTCACAAGAACCTCTATTTTTTGACTTCACGTGTCCGACACCTAAATTCGTACCCGCATCCGAGTCCGAGTAACACAGATGCTCAAGCTAGTATATAGGATATATAATATATACTAGCGGATGAAGCAACTATATAGGATATACATACTATACACACTGCTGAAGCTAGTATATAGGATATACATACTATAAATTATGAAGGATTACAACTATACATTAATATCATATTAAAATATGAGTTAACAATTATATATTTAATAAATTAAATAATAAAAAATCGTATATCTTACTAAAAAAATTCTAAATAATAAACCCTAACCCCTGGTTAATAAATCATAAATCTTATTTATGATTTAGAGTTTATTAACTAGGATTTAGGGTTTACTAAATAGGATTTAGAATTTATTAACTAGGGTAGGGTTTACTAATTAGGATTTAGGGTTAACTATTTAGGATTTATTTAGAAGGATATTGGATTTTTTTTTTATTTAATTTATTAAATATATAATTGTTAACTCATATTTTAATATAATATTAATATAGTTTCAATCCTTCCTAATCTATAATATGTATATCCCATATATAGTTGCTTCATCCACTAGTAATTCTAGCGAAGCTTGCGAAATTTTGACTTTGACTCTACTAGAAATTGGGGCATAATTGTCCAAATTTTTTTTTAATCCCACCCGCTTGAATTACTAGCGGACGCCGACTCCATCTTTTAAATCCCAACCGTTGATAATTGTAACGAAAGGTTGAAATGTTATTTGCTCATATTTGATCCATAACAAATACATGTTATGGATCATTTCCCATGGATAATTAGCCTATATATATATATATATATACACACACTTTAGAAACTAACTAAACAGTAATCCCACAACCACAATGCAAGATAAGTTTCTCCTAGTTTTCCTCTTAAAACTTCAATGTATCTTGAGAGACAATCATATTATTTCAAGAAACCAAAAATATGATACAGCAGTTAATAGCGCATTGAAACTAAAAGCAGTCATGTATGAACACACTGAAAGTCAGAATTATGTCAGACCATACCACTCAAGAATGCACTGAAGATGGAACTCATGCTTGCAATTAGTCACCTGCAATATAATAAACATGTAACTGTAATATACTTTAATTAATATTATGCATTTACGAATTTTAACAGAAACATAATATTTTACCGTGAAAGGATCATTATCACAGAAGGCCTCAAGGCAGATGCTGCAAGCATCTTCATAGGCTTCTTGAATTCCCCCTTCCACAAAAGCTGAAGCTGACATCATATGACTCTCAGTCTTATGAGCTTCATCTATCCCCAGAACCTTGTAAATTCAAAAAGAAAACAAATCAAATTGTACATTAGGCATATCAATTAAAATAGCTTCTTTCCTGAGGTATACAGTTCATCAGAAGGTGGCAAATAGAAAAAAAAATCAACTATATGGTAAATTACGAAGGTTATATTTGTTTGCAAAAATGATGGGTACTAGTATAAAACCTTGAGATACTTTTTTATCCTTTAATTTTTAGGCACTATGTATCATTTATTTAGTCCCATGGACTATGTTTTTTCATTTTTAAGACAACTTAATGATAGATATTCCCATGGGGGAGGTGGTATATAATACCCTTTTGGGTTGGCTAATGACCTTATAAATGATAACAAGTAATTAAAAGTTAAGGGGTGTTTGTTTAGAACTGAATGGAGGTGAATGACTGAATGGCTGAATCAGTCAGCTATTCAGTGTGTTTGTTTTGAATAAAAATTGTCTGAATGGATTTTAATCGAATTGATTTTTAGTTTTGAATTTTAAATGTAATTTTTTTTTGCTGAATGAAGTATTTTATATTTAATTTTTTTTTACAATATTAACTATTATATTAAGTAATATTAAATAAATTTACAACAATTTTGAATTTTTTTCAGAAGGGTAAAATAATAAAAATCTGTTATTCAGATGATTCAGACATGTCAATTATCAAACAACTTTTTTCATTCAGAATTCTACTTCATTCAACTCATTCATATTACTTAGGGAGTGTTTGATAAAATTGAATAAATCTGCATCCGAATGAAATTTGAATCTGAATGAGTTGAATCGAATGAAAAAAATTGTTTGATAATTGACATATCTCGAAACATCCGAATGACAAAACTTTATTATTTTACCCTCCGAAAAAATTTAAAATTTGTTGTAAATTTATTTAATATTACTTAATATAATAGTTAATATTTTTAAAAAAAAATTTAATTTTTTTTACTTCATCAAAATCATTCATTCACCATTCAGTTAAAAAAATCTGACTTAGCCATTCAACTCGTCCATCTTATCGATTCAGCCATTCAAACCAAAACAAACGTGACCGATCGATTCAGATCTAAACAAACACACCCTTAAACATTCAACTATTTCATTCGGCTTTTATCAAACAACCCCTTAGTATGACATACAAACATAGCATAAGTGAAATAAAAAGAAAGAAGTTAGAAATATAAGGAGCTATAGTCCCACATTTTGCAATGAAAACTAAACCAACATAAACAGAGAACCAACTAACAGTCTTACATACACATTAATTTGGAAATAAATTTGGGAGATACCCTAATCTCCTTCTAAGAAATAAAATTACCATTTATAAAAAATCATATATATTATTAAACAAATAGCAAAAACAGCACTAGATTAATTACTAAAAAAAGTAAATCAGGACCAAATCTAAACATATTTGTTCCTTTAAAAGTACACCAAACTCAATTCAAATAACAAGGCTATTTATCACCCACTTTAAAAGTACACTAAACTCAATTCTAATAACAAGACGATTTATCACCCAAAATATAGATATACATGATCACATATGCAACGAAATTAGTATGTATGTATCCATTTTAGAATACGATAGAAACAGGGAACACTTAACTGTGAGGGGGACAAAATAATTGAAAAGTTCCGAAAGTATCAAATCCATCAAATCAATATGACTAACAAAGACAACCAAATGACTGTTAGGCCCAAAGGAAACAATGTAAAAATGGGATTAATCACAACCAAATTACATACAGATCCCGAAAATTTGATTACCTCCATTGAAATAGATATACGTACCAGAAAATGGGTTAGGAAACGAGAGAATCGCCCATGAATTGAAAAGGTTGAGCTTCGATTTTTCCCTCTTCTAAGGGAAAAAACAATCCGGGAGAGAGAGAATGAGGAGGAGAGGAGAAACGAATAAAAGCAGGGATATATGGAAATGGAAGTCACGTCCAGGTCCAGGTCCAGCTTTACCTTTATTTTTTAGTGTATTTTTATTTTATTTTATTTTTTAATTTTGGAAAAGTCTTGTGGTGGTCCCCGTAACTATTTGTTTAGAAATTACAAATATTACTACAACATTTTTAACAGTCTTATAATATTGTGATAAAATTAATCAATACATACATGATTAATTGAAGTCTTAATAAAGTTTTTTTTTTATCATAATATAAATATTTAAAGAGTTTATTATGAATATATATATATATATATATATATGTATATATATAATATCAATACATACATGATTAATTGAAGTCTTAATAAAGTTAATATATATTTTTTAATCATAATATGAATCAAGAAAAAAAAATTGAAGCCATATTTTGTTTATAAATAGCATTTGTATTTTAATACATAAGCATATTTTAAATAATTAGAGTTGGTTATATATTTATGTAATAAAAATAAAAATAATAATAATAATAATAATAATATAACACTATTGAAATTATCTACACACGAATTTCATTTACTTTATATATTACTTTAAAAATGAACAAAAATCGCATAGTATTTAGTCCAGCGACTTATGGTATCCATGAGATGAGTGTTGGTAGCTAAAAAAAAATGTATCCATATGAATTTTTCATATTACAAAGTTAGTGTATTAATAAGTTGGACTGGAGCTGCTCAGAATTTTTGTTGGGAGGAAGAATTTTGTTCCATTCCCTTTTCCCTAATCAAAACTCACAAATAGGCGATTGATTGGGATAGCAGATAGCTTCTTCAACCAATAGACTGGACCACTAAAAACCCAATCTACAGAGAAGAAGGGTTGTTGCATTTTACAAAGCTATGCCAATTGAAAACATGATTTTATGGCTAGCTTGTCTGTCAATAAACTACACCTCCTACCACTAATTATACATCTCATTATTGTTGAATTGAACCTCCCCACCCCACCCCACCCCACCAAATTAATTAGAAAAAAGAAGGGTGGTTATTACTATTATTGAATAAAGCAAGTCAAAAGAGTTTGTGTTTTCCATCACATTGTCCAGAAAGAAAGAAAAGGAAATCTAAATGGGCCACAAGACTCCCACAAGGAAGAGAATAATAAAAAAAGAAAGAGAGACAATAAGTTCAAAGCAGCTGCAACTAGTTTATCACTTTGGTACGCATGCTGCCTACCTATCTATCTAAATTCAAGCCACAAAAAATTATTCACATTCTTTTTTTCAACGGTGGAATAGATTAAAAACACTTTATCTCATGCGGCTTGTACTAACTAGGTCTAGGAAACTTTAATCTACTAGAAACTTTATATAGTGCTGAAACGTCAATTGACCAAAGTACACACTATTTGATGATTAGATGTGACTCATGTGAGTGGGAAAAGGCATATTTTAATTCAGACCAACCCTATTTCCTTGAAGACGAGTTGAGAAGGGTCACAACTCACAATCCCAGGGGGAAGAGGCTAACAGAAGAGGGACCCATTTGCCAAACCCTCACTCAGTCAGGCTGGTTGGAGGGCAGCTTACTTCTTAAACCACCTGTACTATTTTGTCGAGAAAGATTAATTGGACAGTGACTATTCAATTACTACATTATAAGTACAGTAAATGAGTCTATTAAAAGTATTGTACTTCAACTGTTCTTGAAAAACTAAATTACAGGAAAAAAGGGAACTGATTTCCCTACATACACTTCAGTTGGTCTACAACATGATTGATTTTGTGCAGAGAAACGCTTCAACGGGAAGCGGTTTGCATGAATTTTATTTTTGAATAAGTTGATTAATTAATAAATAGAATGTTTTATGCATGTGCCAGAGATTACATGCAAAGGTCAAGATTCTATTGATCAATTTACTCAAAAATAAATTTCATGCTAACCGGATCCGCTTCCACGTGCATAAAGGTACTCATAACATGACGAGCAAAACAATAATTTTTTAATGTCTTAAACTAGTACTCCCTCCGTCCCTATTTAAATGACGTTTTGTATTTTACACGTTAATTAAGATAACGATTAGAAAGTATTAAATATAAGACTCAATTGTCTATTATACCCTTAAATCATTAATTTATCATAGCACAAGAGTTTAAAGTACCAAAAAAATAGGTGGAGTAATGATGGGTAATTTTGAAAAAATTATCATTAATTCTATTAGATTTGAACAAACGTCAATTAATTAGGGATAAATAAAAAATTCTAAAACGTCATTTAAATAGGGACGGAGGGAGTAATTTATTACAATAATTAAGGAGAAGGGTCTCTCGTTCTGCTGCCTTTCATAATAACTTGTTAACAATATTTGAAGTCTCAATTTCTATGACAATAATCTAGAAACACGATGGAAAGTAAAAGGTAAAATAAGAATGAAAAATTAAATACATTATTTTTTTTTAACTTCTCGAGAAAGAAAAATGTAACACACCTTTAAAAAATTTGTTAGGAGTATCTTTTTTCCTCACTCTTAATAAAATAGATAGATGAGTCATCTTATGAAAATTTACGTAATTTATCAATATATGACTGTGGTAAAAATTATATGAGCACCTCACATATTATACATCTCATTTATAAAAATTATCATTAATATTTATACACGTAATATATATATCATTTTTTTTTTATCCCAAATAAATAACAAATGCACTTATCATTTGACGTCCCGTTAATTAAGATCCGGCCCCATTTTAATCTTACAGCTTAATTAATAAAATATAAATAGTGAAGAGTGATGTATTTATCGGCTATATATCTCTATATATTTTGTGGGGGATAGAAATCTTTTGTCATTGTATAAATCCATCAATACTCTCTTAGATCCTCCACTCTCTTTAAATTAATCCAAGCTGACCGACCAGGTCTTTCTTTCATTAATTAAACACGGTAGGATAATTAACAATAATAGTATTCGCTTTCTCACCAACAATCACCATTATTTTTCCATGCATCGGCATCCACCTTTATAAGATCAATACGACTTATTTTAAAATATAATTTTTAAATTAAAATCACTTATAAATCATATTAAGTGGTAATTTATAAATATAAATGTTTAACACTTTTTTGATTTATAAGTCAAAAATTAAATTAAAATAAAATATGAACGTGTTTAACTAAAATCACCTATAAGTTAAAATAAGATTTAAACACTATTAAAATAAGAGCAAAATATTCTTTACATTTGATCAAACTTACTTATTTTAAAATGACTTATAAGTGATTTTTTAATAAGTCAGAATTTGTTACTTGTCAAAAATGACTTATAAGTTAAAAAATAAGCCACCCCAACACTTCAACAGTAAATGAACAACT